>JANRMT010062791.1:120629537-120695769 GCA_026402145.1 Polypterus bichir lapradei
ACACATTGAATGAGGAGGTGTGTCCAAACTTTTGGCCTGTACTGTATATAAAATCAAATGAGCTTGAAGTAGCATTACAAAGGAAGTTCACTCACTACAGATGAATTAAAATGTATCAAATAAGAGGAATCAATCACATTCCCATTTCTTTTAAAACTAGCAGCATGTATAACCACCTAACCTAAATATTGATTTGGCTGTGCTATTTTAATACAAAAACATATGCAAAGACATAAACATATATACATACATTATACCAAGGTTCAAACATTAATGATAATAATGCTGTCAATTTACTTACAAGCTATGCTTTTTGAAGGTTCAGTATAGACAGCTGGAAGAAAACTACATCACATTAGTAAAAGCCAATGCTTTTTTTATTTACTGAATTTATTAACATTCTATACAACCAAGTCAAACAAAACTAAAATCAAATCAACCCCCACCCATGAGAAAGAGAGGAAGGCCAACAACCAGAGCCAAACTGTTAAGAGTAGCAAAGAGAGAAAGGTGCCGATGCCTTTAAAGGCTCAGTGTGAGAGAATGGAGTGAGATTCCATCATTGAGTATGGAATGGGATTGTACTGCTGAGGACAGAATGTGAGTACATCATTAAGGATTGCCCAAAGTTGTATCAACAGGGTTGACTAGAGATTGCATCATTATAGAAGAGGCTGCAAAGCCATAACACCCTGCACGGACCTCTATCAGAAGGTGAAAATTTTCAAGTTTTTATTACAATCAAGAATATTTAGACTTCACATATTGGAAACAATATTTTGAATATCTGATGAAACTATTCTTGTTTATTATGTAGTTTTAACTTATGAAGTAAATTATTACATTTCCTATTAACCTTCGGAATTAGGTTGGCTCAGTCTAAGCTAGACTTATATGTATATTTGTATATATTGTAAGGTTTCTAAACACTTTTGGGGATTCCCCCAACGGGATGACATGCCGAAGAGTGTCCTGAAGCGTGATCGCTGCATCTTTGGAATACAGCATATCAGTCGCTGGAGAAACAAACTATACTTTTATACAGCTCCCAGCGCTGTACCAGCTCGCCGCGAAAACAAATTCTAAAAGATCGCGGTCACGCTATGAGCACCAGCCACCGATGGGTGATGCAAGGCATACTATAAATGCAGGGAACAGGATCATTTGGCTATTAACTTGGTCATGACCCTGCCTGATTGCTGTGTCTGTGCATAGGAGAGTGGTAGATCCCGCTACAATAAATAACCGTACTGTTCCTGTTTCAAGTTGAATAAAGCTGGTTTGGCTAAAGTACTGAGACTCAGCCTGGTGTTTCGGGATGCAAGACAGGGACTCACACATCCCAATATAAAAAAGAATAAGTGCCAAAAACTTTAGATACAACAATAGTAACTTAACTAAGAGCTGAAAAATAGATACTTGCTTGTAAAAAAATCATCCTCTGATTTACATGCAAACTTTAACAATAAGAACTATACACCATCAACACCTAAAAGAAAAATATACAAAAATATAAATTAAGAACAAATGCCAGTCTGATTTGCAATGATTGAGTAAGATACACAGGCGTGAGAAAACAGTAGACACAAAAATGTAAATTCAGTTATAGATGCATTGCATGAAAATATTGTATTTTTTTAACGATGTCTGTGTGGTATAGCGGGTCCAGAGCTCATGTCAAAGGGCCATTTTTTTTTTTTTTTTTTTTTTTTTTTTTATTAATTTTATTACAATCCATACAAAGCAATCAAGTTTTTACAAAGAGAGAAATTAAAAACAGATCGATCCCCACCCCTGAGAGAGAGAGCAAGCCAAACGGCGTTAAATTTAAGACTTGGAGACATACCTAAATTAATAAATTCTCTGTGCCTTTTGAACTTATTTTAAAATATTACTGATTAGATCCTGCCATGTTTTGAAAAAAGTCTGTACGGATCCTCTAACTGAATATTTGATTTTTTCCAACTTCAAATAATATAACACATCGGTTTCCCACTGACTTAAAAGAGGAGAGTTTGGGTTCTTCCAGTTTATGAGAATAAGTCTACGTGCCAAAAGTGTAGTGAATGCAATCACAATTTGTTTGTCTTCCTCCGCTTTAAACCCATCTGGAAGAACACCAAACACAGCTGTTAATGGGTTTGGAGGGATTGTAAGTCCAAGGCTATCTGAAAGGTAATTAAAAATGTTTGTCCAGAATAATGTTAATTTGGTGCAGGACCAGAACATGTGACCTAGTGAGGCTGGGACTTGGTTACAACGTTCGCAGGTTGGATCATGTCCTGGGAACATTTTGGAGAGTTTTAGTCGAGACAGATGTGCTCGATATATAATTTTGAGTTGTATAATTGTATGCTTTGCGCATATGGAGCTCGAGTGAATTCTCTGCATTGCTATTTTCCACTCCTTTTCTGATATATTAATTGAAAGATCTTTTTCCCAGTGTCCTCTTGGATCTTTAAAAGGGAGGGATTGTAAAATGATTTTATATATTGTAGAGATGGAGTCTAAATCCTTGAGATTGAGCAATATTTTTTCCAGCATGGATGAGGGTGCAAGATGAGGAAAATCTGGAAGGTTTTGTTTAACAAAGTTTCTGATTTGAAGATAGTGAAAGAAATGTGTAGCTGGAATGTTAAATTTGGAATGTAATTGCTCATAGGATGCAAAGACGTTGTCTATATAAAGATCTCTAAGCAAGTTAATTCCAAATTTTTTCCAAATATTAAAAACTGCATATGTTTGTGAGGGTTGAAAGAGGTGGTTCTCTTGCAGGGGTGCCACAGATAGAAGCTTCTCCGTCTTAAAATGCTTTCTACATTGGTTCCAGATTCTAAGTGAGTGGAGCACAATTGGGTTATTAGTGTATTGCCGATAACGTGTGTTTATTGGAGCACAGAGCAAGGAATACAAAGAAGTACTGCAAGAATTTAATTCTATTGCGGACCAAGCCTGTGTATGTTCTTCTATTTGTGTCCAGGTTCTTATCGCCTGTATATTTGCTGCCCAGTAATAAAACTGGAAGTTAGGTAGAGCCATGCCGCCTTCTGCCTTTTGTCTTTGTAGGGTCGCTCTTTTGATGCGTGGATGTTTTGAATTCCAAATAAATGAGGTTATTGTCGAATCTAATTGCCTAAAAAATGATTTATTAATGTATATTGGGATGTTTTGAAATAAAAAAAGGAGCTTAGGAAGAATATTCATCTTAACAGTGTTAATTCTTCCAGCTAGTGTCAGATGAAGGGTTGACCATCTATGCAAGTCTTGTTTAATTTTTTCCATGCAAACGGCGAAATTTTGTTGATATAGAGCTTTATATTTACTTGTGATGTTTACCCCTAGGTATTTAAACTGTTCTGCAATGATAAATGGTAGGGTATCTAATCTAATATTATATGCTTGAGAGTTCACTGGAAAGAGTACACTTTTATTCAGATTAATTCTGAGACCAGAGATCTTTTGAAATTCTGTGAGTGCTGCTAAGACTGCAGGTACAGAATTTTCTGGGTCTGATATATACAGTACCATGTCATCTGCATATAATGAGATTTTCTGTTCCAGTCCTTCTCTGCTAATCCCCTTTATCTGATCAGTATTTCGACAATGTATTGCCAGTGGTTCAATGGCAATCGCAAACAGCAGCGGTGACAAGGGGCATCCTTGTCTAGTGCCACGTTCTAGTTTAAAGTAGTCTGAGCAAATGTTGTTGATGCAAACTGAAGCTTCTGGGTTAGTATACAGTAATTTAATCCATGCACAGATGTTTGGGCCAAACCCAAACTTCTCCAATATAGTAAAAAGGTATTTCCATTCAATCATGTCGAATGCTTTTTCTGCATCTAATGATAATAATATTTGATTTAGTTGGTGAGTATATTACATTAAACAGGCGTCGAAGATTGGAAGATAAGTGCCGGCCCCTAATAAATCCAGTTTGGTCTTGTGATATTACCGAGGGGAGCACTTTCTCCACCCTTCTGGCTAAGATTTTAGAGAGTATTTTAACGTCGTTATTCAGAAGTGAAATTGGTCTGTATGATGCACATTGTAATAAGTCCTTATTTTGTTTTGGAAAGACAGTGATTAGTGCTTGGCGAAAGGTTTGTGGAAGAGATTGGTTATCTCTGACTTCTGTAAATGTTGCTAATAAGAGGGGGGCTAGCTGAGCAGAGAATTTCTTGTAAAATTCTGCAGGGTAACCATCAGGGCCTGCTGCTTTCCCGCCTTGGAGTGATTTTATAGCATCTAGTAATTCTGATAACATCAGAGGTTTATCAAGTTCCTCCGCACTACAAGCGTCTATTTGTGGTATCTGTAATGTATCCAGAAATGCATTAGATTGTGTATTGTCTTCCTTAAACTCAGTAGTATATAGGGATTTATAGTAGTCTCTGAAAGTATGCATTATATTTTGGTGTTCGACGATTTTATCTCCGTTCGTACTAGTGATTACCGAGATTGCGTTGCGCACTTCTTGCTTGTGAATTTGTTGAGCTAAAAGCTTATTAGCTTTCTCCCCATGTTCATAGTAATGATGTCTGGATTTGTAAATTAGTTGTTCAGTTTCTTTAGTTGTCAAGAGGTTTAATTCCGAATGTAGAGCCTGCCTTCTCCTATGTAGAGTCTCGCTTGGTAGTCTGGCATGTTCTTCATCTATTTTAGTAATTTCGCTTTTTATATCTGCTACTTTCTTGGCCTCGGATTTATTTCTGTGGGAAAGATATGAGATAATCTGTCCTCTTAAGAAGGCCTTAAGAGTTTCCCAGAGTATCCCTGCAGAGATCTCGGGGGATGTATTTGTCTCTAGAAAGAATTTGATTTGTTTGGATATAAATTCAGTACAATTCTCATCAGCTAATAGAAGCGGGTTGAGGCGCCATCTGCGGGGTGAGTGCATGGGGCTTAGTAATTTTAGCTCCAAGATCATAGGTGCATGGTCAGAAATAACAATAGCATCGTATTTGCAAGATTTAATCTTAGGCAAGAAGTTATTGTCTATAAAGAAGTAATCGATCCTTGAGTAACAATGATGTACTGGTGAGTAGAAAGAATATGTTCTTGAATTTGGGTTTAAAAACCTCCAGGGGTCTGATAAGTTGTGATCAGTTATAAACTTTGTAATTATTTTTGCAGTGTTAGATGCCGTTCCCCCTGTGGAGGAAGTCCTATCTAAAAGTGGATTCATAACACAATTAAAATCCCCAGCCATTATAACATTATGAGTGTTCAGATTGGGAATGGATGCCAACAAATTTTGTATAAATTCCTTATCATCAACATTAGGTGCATAAACATTTATCAAGATCATTTTACAGTTAGATAAGTCTCCCATAACCATTACATATCTCCCTTCAGGATCCAATACTACATCTGATGCTACAAATGGAACAGTTCTATGTATGAGAATTCCCACACCTCTAGTTTTCTTGGTAAAGCTAGAATGGAACATTTGGCCAGTCCAGTCTTTTTGCAGCCGGAACTGATCCTTGCTTATTAAGTGAGTTTCCTGTAAAAATACTATTTTAGCATTTAGACCTGTTAGGTGAGAGAGTACTTTCTTTCTCTTTAATTCGTGATTCAGGCCTTTAACATTCCAGCTTACGAAGTTAACATTTTTTTAAAATAAATAATCACCGCACTCACGTCTTAGCGAAGGGGCGTGGTAATGCGTGGCTGAAGTGGTTCCTGGGGTGATTTGCGGTGCGGGCGAGTCTTGCTTAAGTGCACAGGTGGGAAATCGTCCGCATCCATAATTGTTTCCGGGAGCCACAGATGCCACGTCCTCTTCATAAATAGAAGTGTGAGGCTGCTAGGGGAGAAGATAAAAGGAATGAAAAAGAAAGATGGAGGTTGCAGGACAGCAGCATGGAGGGAGGGAGAGAGAGAGAGAGAGGCTTGCAGGCAGGCAGCTGGACAGTGAGCCCTAGCAGGGGTGTTTGGCCATCACCTAGGGCAGTTGAAAGTGGTCGCTCCCGTGGAACATTTTATGGAGGAACGTGAGTGACCAGTAGTAGGACGGCTGGCCGCGTAAGGCCGAGAAGGCAGCGGGAGTCGGGAGGCTTGGGCGGTGAATTCCCTGACGTGAGCATCCTGATCATTAGGGAAGCCAAGTCTCGGTCTGGAGAGTGCAACCGAAGCCAGGGATTGGGAAGCCACCAGACCAGTAGAGTAGAGAGAAGGCTAGCTGCTGGTAGGGTGACTAACCTGTTGAGAAGCCTGATGGGAGAAGCAGGGGAGCCGCCAGGTAAAAGACACCGGGCTTTGGATTTTTTTTTAAAGGACTGCTTCCAGCGTTGTTTTAACTTCATTGTCGTTTTAAAGGATTGTTTTTTCTTCTGTGTTTTTTTAACCTCCACTTCACAACTTCTTTTATGGATTATTTATTTAATGATTTGAAGCACTGCACTTTATTTAATTTGGACTTCGTTTTGTTGCTGTTGTTTTTAATAAAAGCACTTGACACTTTTTACACCATCCCCTTGCTCCATTTGTTGTGCCTCACGGCCATGCTCATCGGTAACATTACCGACGGTGCAGTGTTCAAGGGCTCCCGGACAGACGATAGGAGCATGCAGTGAACCCGCATCGTCACAGTCTGGATTACAAGGGCCCTAAGAAGCACTTCTTTTCCAGCGAGAGCAACACTAGAACTCTGATGCTTGTGTGCACAGGGACTGCCTGTACGTTCTACAAGCAGGGCACTTCCTGGTGATGTCAGCTAGCCTCTCTTTCTCACTAAGCCCCCATCTTCTGGGCAGTATCACCACTACACACAGTAGAGAAAGAAAGTGGACCATCATTAACATATTGGCTGAAGGACAGTGACATATGGAAACAGACTGTGGATGTGACAGGTAGGACTGAGTGCTGAAAGACAGATGTGCAGTGGTGCTTTAGTACAAAGAGGAGATCTTGGATGCCTTAATTATATACAGGGTAGATTAATGTAAGCATAGGGCTTTAAAAATGACTTTAAAACAAGAGGGGAAGTCAGCAGAGTTCAGCACCAGAGCGATATTCAGATTCTAGTCAGGAGTCTTAATTGCATATTGCACTTTAAGCCAACACTCAGTGAAAAGAGATATAAAAAATAAATTGAATTAATTGGTTACAGTAATAACCAATTGTTCTGTATCATTACTTAATGTTGTAAGATTCTTGAGTTCCAATAAAGACAAAACAATGGCATGAAATGTGACAGCAAATTAGGTTTGTACCCTGAGCAAAGAAATAAGTTCTGACTAAAATACAGTGGCATGCAAAAGTATTCAATCCCCTTTAAAGTCATCATATTTTTCTGCATGACAAAAGATTTGTACACATATTTATCCATTCAGTATTTTTAATGTATTGTTTTAGCATAAGAGTTCACATTTCCAAAGTTAAAATAAACTCTTTTCTGTAGATATATAGCAGAAGAAGAACTTCAAAAGCCCTACACATTAATATTTTGTCAAGAACCCTTTTGTTGCAATTACAGCCTTAATTCTTCAGGAGTAAGTAGGTACCAGTTTTGCACATTGTTCAGGAGTGATTCTTCCCCATTGCTCTCGGCTAGATAGATCCTCTAGGTATGTGGGATGGCGCCTCTGGGCAGCAGTTTTCAAACAGTACCACAGATTAAGATCAGTGCTTTGACTTGGCCATTCCAAAACATTCACCTCTCTGTTTCTGAGCCATTCCAGTGTTGCTTTGGCCTTATGCTTAGGGTCATTGTTATGTTGAAAGATTAATCTTCTCCTGAGCTGTAGGTTCGTAGCAGACTGGAACAAGTTCTCCTGCAATATTGTGTGGTATTTGTGTCTATCCATCGTCTGTTCAACACTGAGAAGATTCTCAATCCCAGCACATGAAAAGCATCCCCATAGCACAATGCTGCCACCACCATGTTTCACCATAGGTATGGTGTTTCTTCAGGCATTGTGGGCAGTGTTAGTTTTACACCACACATACCTCTTTGAAGACTGGTCAGAAGGTTCTGTTTTGGTCTCATCCGACCATAAAACTTTCTCGCACATAACTAACTGGGTCTCTCTCATGCTTTGTAGCAAATTCCATACAGTGGAACCTCAGTTCACGACCATAATTCGTTCCAAAACTCTGGTCATAAACCGATTTGGTCGTGAACTGAAGTAATTTCCCCCATAGGACTGTATGTAAATACAATTAATCCGTTCCAGACCGTACAAACTGTATGTAAATATATTTTTTTTAAAGATTTTTAAGCACAAATATAGTTAATTATACCATAGAATGCACAGCATAATAGTAAACTAAATGTAAAAACATTGAATAACACTGAGAAAACCTTGAACAACAGAGAAAACTAACAATGCAAGAGTTCGTGCTATAGCGCTACGAAACACTCGCTAAAAACACTTTTTAATGAGTTTTAAGCACAAGGAAAAACTGAACATTTGAAAAATCCGTAATTTAATAAACCACCAAGAAAAGTAACATTGCAACAATGCACGCTATGAACCGATCGCTGTAAACAGAAGTGAAGTGGAGGTTAAAATCCAATAGAAAAAAGTCTTCATTAAATATGAGGTTAAAACAATGCTCGGATCTGTCTCTTTAAAAACAAGCCTGGTGCATTCTTTAACTGCCTTCTCGGCCTTATGTGTCCAGCCGTCTCTCTCTTGTGTCTGTGTGTGTGTGTGCGTCTCTCTCTCTTGCGTCTGTGTGTGTGTTTGTGTGCGTCTCTCTCTCTTGCGTCTGTGTGTGTGTGTGTGTCTCTCTCGCGTTTGTGTGTGTGTGTGTGTCTCTCTCTCTCGCGTCTGTGTGTGTGTGTGTGTGTCTCGCGCACACGTGTCTGTGTGTGTCTGTGTCTCAGTATTGCAGACTTCTGACAGTGATGGTTGAATTTTAGTAGCCTCTCTCACCAGTCAACATCTGTTGTTCCGATGTTTAGCTTTGAGGGATGGCCTGTTCTAGTAAGAGTTTGGGTGCCGTGATGAACCTTCCACTTTCTGATGACGGATCCAACAGTGTTTAAGGGGACATTCAAACTCTGATATTTTCTGTAGCCATTTCCTCTCTTGTGCATTTCAATGATTTTGTTTCTCACATAAACAGAATGCTCCTTTGCGCTCATTTTTGCAGTGATTGTCCAACAAAGACTGTGGCCCTTACAAATGGAGGCTTTTTATATTCAGAGAAATATAAAGGATTCATAAGTAGTACCTACTCATGTTAAATTATGGTGAAGTGACTGTTGCCTTTGTGTCATTTGTGATTAATTTTGTAATTTGTGCAAACCTAAAACTTCCAAAGCACAGAGGTTCAAATACTAATGCAAACAATAGCTTTCGAGGTTTTCTTCTTCAATTACATACCTAAAGAAAATGGTTTATTTTGAATTTGCAAATGTATTGTTACAGCATAAGAGTCCACATCAAAAATAGTGAATGGATAAACAATGTGTACAAACCTTTATTCATGAATAAAATTATGATGACTTACGAAGGGATTGAATACTTTTGCACACTACTGTAAATCCAAGCTGCAGGTATAACATCTTCTCAGAGATTATGACCAATCATTGTCTATCAGATGGCACAATATTTTTCAACTTAAGGTTCCCTGATAAATGCCACTTTATTTCTTGGTAAATTGTTAAATAATCTCATCAAATATCTATCTGTTGTATGTTTCCTTTTTAAAATGAATATATGTAAAATTCACATCTTGCCCTACTCCAAAAAATAAATAAATACACTTTATTCAAATTTTTTTACAGGAAGAAGCAACTCAGAAAGCTGTTCATTGTTCAATCTGACTGGTGGCAACATATCTGTCCAGAGTATTCCAGTTGATACCAGTGGTAAGACTCTTAAATCATTTTTAAAAAGAGATTTATACTTTCATAATCTGCAAGGTGCTTCATTGTCTAGCATATTTTTTCACATTCTTCCCTTATGCACATGGGTTTTCCTTCTGAATCCCTAAAGATGTGTATGTGGGTTAAACTGACAACTCCAGGTTGGCCCCTTGTGTGAATATGGGCATGGGTATGTGCATGAGTGAACCCTGTAATGGACTGGCCCCCTGTCAAGGGCTACTTCATAACTTGCATCCAGTGCTTCCAGCATAGACTCAAAGTCACATGTGACCCTGAAGTGGATTATGTGGAATTGAGAATGTAACGATTTAATTTGAACTTGTAGGCTGGTAAGAAACTAAAAATGTGCAACAGCATTTTGCTCAATTTTATTGCCTGCCTTAGCTTTTATTTTTGCTTGTGCATTTCCTGTTGGGTTTACAAAGAAGTCCTTTTAATTACAGCTATAAAACAGATTAATACAGCCTGATAAAAGATACTAAAGACTCAATAAACAGTATCAAAGTTTAAACAGTGTACAGATTGATGGGAGCGAACATAACTGGACTTAAATACTGAATGACCAGTGTATTGCAGTCTAGAGGTGGTGCACTATAAACTGTAAAGGGTTAGGTCAGACAAACAAACAAAAAAAAAAACACATTTAGCTGGTCCGTGTCTAGAAAAGCGAGTATGGAGAGTAAAGAACTAAACTACTGTAGCAGTACAGGACATATATAGCACAGAATAATGTTGTGCTAGTACACAAACTACAAAATACAAACTGAAATGCCTTGTATAGAGACTATATGTTATAAACAATGTGGGTTACTGCGGATAATGCACACACAAACTGGATTTGGTGTTTTTGTAAAGACCATGTGGTACTGATGGTATACAGTAAGCACTACATTACAAAGGTAGAGATGGTATTAGTTTGCAAATTGCATACAGTAATACTGAGATAGTGAATACAGACAGTCATAGTAAAGACTGTGCACTGAAGTGCGGTACATGATGGGAATTATAGAGACTATAAAATAATGATTCCGTTAATTTGAATACCATGTTACACAAATTGGGTTGCTTGTTGTCCAAAAACAGCTTGGTATAGGCCAGGGTAGTTTTAGTACACAGACTATTACTTAGTATAGATTGAGATTGTTATTACTGTATACAGCTTAGCCAGGATAGATCAAATAGGTTAATTTGAACACAGCATATACAAATCAGATAACGTGACTAGCATAGCAAATGTCTTCTATCATCTCAGTTGGTGTTAGAGTATACAAACTTTATGACGTACTGGAGGATGTTAGCATACAGACTACATAGCACAGCCTGGTACGGTCAACATAACCCTTTAGCTATTACAGTAAGTTTATCTCACTTGTTTGTCAGTTTACATCAAACAGTACAAACAAAAGAGTATTTCTTCCTGTACCTTCTGGTGTGAAAGTATCAAAAATACTTCAGTAATATAGAACTTGGGACATTGACACAAGGCAGCGGGCACATATCAATAAACAAAGCAATTACAATAAAATATAATGGGTCAAACTGAGGATGTCCGACATCTGAAGTGTGGCATCTTTACTAGTACACTAAACTGAAATGATGCTAGTGTAAAGAATGCATATAAAAAGTGGTAGCTAAATCTGCTGTATGGAGCACATACTGAGGTGCTAGGAAGAGGAATGAGCAGAAATATTACAGCGATGCAATTCCAAAACTAAAAATATGACTGTTACTGGCTAGGAGTCAATGAACTGTTGTTTAGATCTGAATACATGATCAACCAAAAGTCTTGACTGATTGGTGACAAAGCCATCATGAAAAGACACTGTGAAGTAAAAAGCACTAGCATTAAAAAGGAAATATTTCAAAATACAGTATACACTTTCAAAAAGTCTCAATGGTAAATGAAAGTAGTCTTTAAAAATAATGCAGTTGTTAAACAAAATCTGTAATAGTTAAATTTAAATTAAAATAAAATGATGCAACTGTATTTCATAATAATTAGATGACTTTTAACAATTTATTCTCTCCTTTATAGGTATTTATTAATAGTTGTTATTATTTGTTTACTATTATCTGTTGCAATGTATTACTATTTATTCATTACCTATTTATTTATTTACCTATTATCTATTATAGTATATTATAGTTCTTTACTTACAACTTGCACTTGCCCTGTGTTGTCGCAAAAGGTCCCCAGGAACGTTATTTCATACCACTCTATGCTGCATTAGGTGTATGGACAGTATGGCAAAGCCACTTGACATATACATAAATACATACACACACATCTCAGTGCAATTTTTGCATAGTATTATTCTTTTCATGATTGCCCTTTAATTTTATTCCAAGAAAGTTTCTGGCATCTGACTATCACACCTCTATGAACTTACTAGAATTCCCGTGGCAAAACTATGGGCATTAATATGAACTTGGTCAATCAACCATTGGCTTTGTGGCTATAATAGACCTCACTCTTCTGGAAATGCTTTCCACAAAGGCTTGAAGTGTGTCTATGATAAATTGTGCCAATTCAAGCAAAACATCATTTGTGAGGTCAGGTACTGATGTTGGATGGGTAGACCTGGTTCACAATTGGTGTTGCAATTCATCCAAAAGGTATTGAGGACAAGGCTCCATGCTGGCCACTCGAGTTCCTCCACAACAGACTAGTCAAACCATATCTTTATGGACCTGGCATTGTGGATAGGGCCACAGTCATGCTGAAAGAGAAAAGAACATTCCCTAAACATTGCCATAAAGTTGGAAGCGCACACTTGTCTAAAATGTTTTTGTATGCTGTAACATTAATAATACCCTTCACTGGAACCAGACCCAGATTATTATCCCTCCTCCACCAAACTTGACTGTAGGCACTATGCTGTCTCCTGGCATCCACCAAACCCAAATTCATCCATCAGACTGCCAGATAGTGAAGCATGATTCATCACTCCAGAGAGCACCTTTCCATTGCTCACAAGTTCAAATGTGGCATGCGTTGCTCTATTCCAGTCAATGCCTGGAACGGCTAATGATCAACTTGGACTTATGTGCAGCTGCTCAGCTATGGAATTCCAATTCATGAAGTTTCTGATGTACAGCGGTTCTGCTTATATTACCTTCAGTGGCAGTTGGAATGCTTTTGTGAGTAACGCAACAGAGGATAGGTGATATTTTATGCAACATGCTTTAGCACCTGGCAGCCCCACTCTGTAGTCTACCACTTTGTGGCTGAGCTGCTGTTGCTCCTAGATGGTTCTACTTCACAATAATGGCACTTAATAGTTAACTGGAGCTGGTCAAGCTGATTAGAAAGTTCATGTACTGATTTATGACAAAGGTGGCATCCTATGCCAGTGCCACATTCAAAGCCACTGAGCTCTTCAGCATGACCCATTCTACTGGCAGTGTTTGTCAATAGCGATTGTACGGCTATGTGCTTGATTTAATGCCCTGTTAACAATGGGTGCAGCTGAATAACTGAACTCAATAATTTTGAGCGGTGTCCACATACTTTTTGGCCATATAGGGTATATACATATGCTTTGGCAAAAGATGATATACCAGTTTCAAAGTGTAATGAGTCAGTGTCAGCAAAGACACTATTAATCCCTAATGTTGGTAGTACAGAGATAGCATGACACCATATAAAGTTATGCTAATACAAATGACTCCTCCTACAGCTGGAAGTGGTTAGTTAATATGAATACAGCATAAGTAAACTGGATGGGGTGGGCAGCATAGAAACTGTACAGTTAATTGGTATGGGACCCATAGAACAGACCAAGACATTTGCAGAGGTACTGCCCAGCTATGATGCAGACTGGGGTGTGTTTATTAAGACAAACTGCATAGCTATACACTTAGGTCATTAGTAGAAACAATAAAGGATGCCAGTTAGCACAGTCACTGCATAAAAATGAGGATGTTAGTAAATGTATCGTGTAGTGACGTCTAGGAAGCCATTAATGCAGAGAAAGTAAATAGAAACTGCTTTGAGCAAACAGACTACAGTACAAACTGATAGTGTATTTAAGAGTTGTATTAACACTGCTTATGTTTCTTATTCCACTTGTAGCAGGCTTTTAAGTAAACCTAACCTACCTGATTCATTTTTCCTAGAATTGTGCAAATCATTTGTCCATCCAGAGATAGCTCCATATTACACAAGTGTCAGCAAGGACTTCCCTTTGGAGTGCATTTCAGTGTGTGACGTGAGACACAAGGACTATAGAAACTGCAACAATGGACAATGTCAGCTTAAGAACTCCGGTCCTGTGTGCTAGTAAGTCAACTAATCTGTTTATTCTATATGAACAGACAGCATAATGTAAGTGGGACAAGGAAAAGGTAGAAATAATCTAAAAGTAACTTTTTTTTATTTTTGGTCATAACATTTGTCATAATGCTTCTCCAAAGAAAATCCTGGTTACCAAGAAGGTAGCTTGATGAGACTTTCTGCGGTATTCTGTAAACTCTTTAAACATTAAATCTACAGGGTGTGAGAGATTCAGAACTTGTTAAAGGTCATGTCCATTATTCAAACTCAGAAGACAGCTCAGGATCAAAAATGATTTTCTTCAGTTTGAATAAGCAGTGACAGTTGTAAAAACTAAAACCTATTGTGCATGAAAAGATGGGACTAATGAATAATAAGCACAAGGATAGAGAGACTTAAATAAAGCTTAAGTTTGTCTCAAATGTTCAATTGGCAATGATTTAAGTCTCAAAATGAGTTAACATTTTGAATTTTTCAGCTTTGCTATTTAGTTTTAAAATATTTTCAGGTTTTAGGTGTCTCTGAACATAGCTGATCCATTTTCCGTTGTGACATCAGCCTGTGAGTCTGTTACATGCAACTGGTGTACTGAAATCTTTGATTTGGTACAAAATCAATTGAAGTTAATTTCCAGTTAATGTTGAAGATATGTTTCAGAAAAAAGATGGAAAATTAAAATATGTACCAATTTTAGTTACATCATTTTCAATGTTTCCAAAGGTTTTTCTTTATACTTTTACCATAAGTTGAAAAGAAATATTTCAAAAGTTTGGAATGACAATATCTACATTGTTTTTAAAAATCCCTCAATTAGCAAAAGCAATCATGAAATCTCTAGCAAGATGGGGACATACTCACTTTGTGATACCCCATTACTTTTAGTATCCTGCACTTAAATGATATTCCATTTGTTGTTTTCTTGATACTTCACTAACATTCAAACTCATCATTATACCACAAGAATCCGTGTTTCATCTGTTGGTTTGAAACTATTGATATTTTTTGCTTAATGAATGGTCCTTTTAAAGGATAAGTTTTTCAGGTCAAAGTTATTTCTTCACAAACATGGTATAAAGGTATAAACATTTGTCATGTACAATTGTGCTCTAAAGTTAAGAATTTTCTATAAACAAACAAAAAAATATAATTATTATATAATTATATTATATATAATTATATTATATATAATAATATAATTATATATATTATCTTGCCCATACTATTGATTTTGAAAGCCTAAAAACTTGCACTAGAGACAACAAAAGGTTCGATATAAGAAAACATGCCATAAGGAATCTGGAAATAATTATTTTATTGTGTATTCCTGGTACTATTATCCTGATGGTAAGGTTATGTTTTCTATTTACTTGGGGGAATTCTCACATAAATACAGAAATAAATCAAAACAAAACCAACCATGGGGCATGAAATGTTTACTGTGATTTGGTCTTTCAAGACGAAGCCATGCCCTGGGGGGAAAAAAAGATTATAGCAGAAGAAGAAAAAAGTTGAAATGGTGTGCACAATTTGTCTTCATTTAAAATAGCTGAATCTCATTATATTGGTGCTGTTCGTTCAAAGCATTTTACAATTTGTGTGTAACCTCAAGAGACGGATCAATACTCAACCACCGTCTTGGACTTATTAGGCAAGTTTTTAAGTTCTAAATTTTTTGGTGATGCCCCAGGTGCCACTAGGCTCCATTCTAAAATGCCAATACAGGCAAGATATTTATAAAAATTGATAGAAAATGCTCAACTTTAGAACATAATTTTATGTGGCAAATGTTTATGTACCATATTTGTGAAGAAAGAACATTGACTTGAAAAAATACTAAACTTATCCTTTAAGAATGCAGACTACAGTCATTTCTGGAAATTATCCAATTCTGTCATCACCGTTAGCATAACATATGCTAGCAAAGTCTGTTTCATTTGAAATAATAAAATACTACATTAATCAGGTCACGCATATAACATCATTTTTTCCTCTCTTTGCCTTTGATCTTTGCAATGAACAAACAGAATAATGTAAAGCTCTTCATCTTTAGCATTTAAGTACCGCAGTATTCTGCTTCCACTTGGATACTAAATCCTTTACTCCTTTGTCATTTTTACAAATAAAAAAAATGCTCAAAAGTACATTAGTACATTAGTTCTTTTTCATTTTTTAAAGACAAAAGTCAGACAGGCCATTTCTTTAGAAATAAGTCACTTAGTCATAAGGCATATTGCCACAAATAATTCTGGTGACCTTGTGAAAGTCTTAAGTCCCCCAAAGTCTAAATACATTTGTTGGAAACATAGTACTTGTGTGACTAAAGTGCAAGATAGGGAGGAAGAGCTTTTTACTGAATACCTTCTTGATGAAACAAACCAACTAACCTTATATTTTCATGTTTCACTTGTGTATCTTTCAGCTGCCGTTCAACAAGCTCACATTGGTATTCAGGAAGCCACTGCCAAGTTGCGATTAATAAAGTTGGACTGTACATTGGGCTCAGCCTTGCAGTGGTTGTGATCCTGACCGCATTGACAGTGCTTATTGTTTACCTATACAAGTACAAGAACAGAATGTACAGGTGGGTCATACACAAATGAGAAAGACCTTGTGAGCTACTGAACTAAATTCACATTTTACAATGTTTGAAACAATCTAGGCTGGGTTGCTCCATAAAATTGACATTTATGAACATTCTTGATTTTTCAGGAATGTGACAGCAATGTGTTTGGTCTTGAATGAAATTGGTTTTAACACAGAAAGTCACAGATGGTCCACATACTCAAAATAAACTTACATAGAAGAAACAGTCAAGGTGCATTAAATGGCCTCACATTTCCTCCAATGATCCAGATGTTTATCTGATGTTGCCAGACTGCACAAGTGGTATACAAAATGTGCTGGCTCAAATTTAATTTTGAAGTTTTCTTTTCCCCAATAACTGTTTATTTGTATTCTTGTTTGATCATCTTTAAGATAGTTTGTCAGGATGTAAGTACATTTAGAAGTTTCAAACATGTGGAATTTTATTTGAAATTTTCTTTTTTTTTCAGGTATGATTTTTTGGTTATTCAGTCTTTAAAGCTTTATATTGTTTGGCCACAGTCAGCTTGCAGTTCCATTGTGTGTTGGGAGTTGGTACTATAAAAGTATCTCCATTTTTTAAATCATACAGTAGTAGCAATGCCATGCTGAGGAACAGAGGAAGAAAATACGAAGAGTATTTTACAACAATATAGCTGGAAGCTTCATTTGTAAATTCATCTGTTTATTACAGATATTATACTTAGAAAGATATACTAGGTTTAGGACAAAGCGTAACTGTAATGCGAGACTTTTTCCAAACTTGTGCATCTCATTATTTTGAAGTAATCAAATGCATTTGCTTTTCTGCCTTTGCTGTTGAGTGGTTACTGTTATGATGTCTTTTAATACTTTGGCAGTTGTACTATATGTTGATAGATCTTCATTTTGTGTAATTTTTATGGCATTACTCAGCGGATATTTTATCATCACTGGTGCTGGAAGCCTAATATATTATCAAATAGAGTGTCTCTCCCTCACATGACATTTACTGGAGACAGTCTTCTTTCTTGGTTGCCCCTTAATGCCATTGCTGCTATTGCTCTAATCTCTTAAGCAGCTCCAAAGAGGTTTTCTGCTGTCTCCTGCCTGCATAACCATATTGCTGGTCCTGCCAGAAGCAACACAACACACCTTCTCATTCCCTAACACCGTGAGACAGGATCCTTCCAAGACTCTGTGATGGCCATGTGGTCAGGGCAATGGAATTAAGCTCAGGAGCAGTGTCCATTTTTATTAAGTGTCTCAAAGTTGGAAAACTATCCTAACTTACTCAAAAATGACATAGTGACACAAATCTGGTGCCATTCTTAGTGTTAGGAGTAAAAGCATTTTATCAATTTTAGTAATTTAGGAAACTACTCCTAACTGCCCTAACTTGGTAGGTGCTAACAGAAGATCCCTGCCACATCCATCACAGTAAAGGCAGAATGTTTGAACACTAAACAACAATGAATTCATAAAAAGATATTTATTTGACAGAGATAGGACAATATCCGTAGCAAATATTGCACATCATGTTATGGCTCCATCTATGTGATTTTTTCACCCACAGTGGAAATGCAGCTTTGTGACTGTGATGATCTGGGTATGTCACAACCACCCATTTCTTGAAATGTACACCAAAATTTGAATATTTTTACAACGTAGGAAGTAGTGAAAATTTATTCATTTCAGCACCTCCCCAACGTGAGGTAATTTTAAATCAAGTTGCAATCACGCAGATCACTGGGTTTCTTGGAGTTGCTGGTGCGATTGACAGCATACACAAAGACTGTTAACCTAAGTGAGAATGAGCATGCATATATAAATTGCAAGCTATATCACAATATATCACAACACAGACAGTTATGGATGCAAACTGTATTTTAATGACCGCTGAGATGGAAAGACTGAGGCACATACCAAGTCACAGTTAACCCCAACAACAGGTGCATTTATTTAACAACGCGTGATATCCAAAACCATACTTTCAATCTCCTTTCTGCTGTTATGACAATGGGAAATCCAGTGTAAAGTAACAATTCCTGAATCCAGCCATGGCTATTCCTGTGCCATCCTGATCGTCTTCCAGAGTAGCATGCAAGGCCTCTCTCGGTGAACTTCCCTTATCTTCTGCGAGGCTCTATTTATTCAATGCCGTGGGAGTCTCCACCTACCTTCTTGCACCTTTTCAGGCTTGTAACAAGTAACATGAATGTTCCAGGAGTTTGTGGAATGCAGATTTTAGTGTGCCTGTGTGGCATTTTGCTGTCAATCACCCATCCAGCCCTGCCCATCTTCTGGGTAATATGCTAGCTCCTACACTATTATTCTTCATGTTGTTGCAAAGTGACAACAATTACGGGCAGCTTAGCAAATATCCCACCTTATTATGTTTTCCTTATTCTTCTCCTAATAATTTGAATATTACAGTTGTCTTTGCACTGAAGCCTTTGTACTAGTAAAACTACATAACAGCATCAGGATTCCCCAGGAAAGTATAAAATGGCTTCATGAGTGCCTTTATTGCAGTTTGGGATTTTGTAAAATTCATATGTATTGCATCATTCATTCAAAAATGTGGTCTCTTCCTCCTTCTACTGGGAGAGGGTGTAGGATGCTTCATAGTTACTTGTCATTTCCTACTCAAGGGTAGGATAAATTCTTATCCCAGTCAGCCCTTTAATGCAGTTCCTGGGAGTACCTCTGAGACACCTGATAAATGAAGGCACAGGTCTTAAAAGTTCTGCTCTGATCTCAGGATGGCTCCATATCTTCTGACAGCATTTCAGGTGTGCATAGCCACGCTAGAATTTTCAGTGGCCAAGAATACCACTGATACTGTACTTTCTTGTGTTATAATAGCATTAAGCTTTTCTTATTACATAATACTTTAATGCATTTCCACCATTATTTGTTGTAACCAATCATTCCTCACCCCCAATAAAATTCAAATTGGAAAGCAAAGAGCAGAAGCAAAAGGTCTAAGACAATGAATGTTCAGGCAGATGAAAGGTCAACAGCTATGCCAAAGAAACGAAATGACACCATCTTTTCCAGGTTAATCTATGCTAAATAAACGTTTTCTGATTTCAGACAGTGTAGCACATACCACAATTAAAACAGAGAGTAATAGAGGGTTGTTTTAAATGAGCATAATTATGCAGTAATCTATAATGATAACTACATTGCAATAATCATTAAAGATGAGTGTTCCATTCCTGATAAGTGCAAATAAAGAGATAAGAAGATAAGGATGTATTACTACTGCAAAATCTTTCAGTAACGTATTAAAAACAGATAAAGTCCAAACAAGTGACTAGTAGCAGGTTTAGAGAATGGAGATAACAATATTCTTCATATAATGAGCTTCAATGGAGACTCAAAGTGAACAACAACAAACAATGCCAAAACATGCACGGAAAAAAAAATTAACTCACATTACTGGTGTTGCCTAATCCAAATGTTAGGTATTTAATCATACAAGTATTTATACTAAAATATTGTAAAATAAACCATTTCCAGAAAATCATCCCCCACAAAGCATTCACAAGATGATGCTTTTGAACTAAAGACTCACCTCTCACCAAGTTTAAATCCCACTTCTGTACATATAATGCATGGTTTTGCCATGTTGTCCACTTGTCTTTATGGATTTTCTTCTCAAACGGCAAAAAAATATAAAAGAAAAAAAATGCATGTTTGGTTAATTAAGGATTCTTAATTAGCCACTGTATGAAGACACGTATGAACAGACCCTGCAATGGACGGATGTCCTAACTAAGGTAGATTCCTGCCTTGTGCCCACTGCTGCCTGGAGAGTCTGATTAGAAGATTCGAACAATCTAGACGAGAACAGGCCATTCAGCCCAATGGCACTCAGTGTTGTCCACTTAATTCCTCCAAAATAACATCAAGTCTAGTTTTGAAAGTCCCTAAAGTCCTACTGTTCACCACACTACTTGGTAACTCATTCCATGGGTCTGTGGTTCCTCTGTGTGAAGAAAAACCTCCTAATGTTTGTGTGAAATTTACCTTTAACACGGTTCCAACTGTGTCCCTGTGTTCTTGATGAACTCATTATAAAGCATCAGTCTTGATCCACTGAACTAATTCTCTTTCAAAACCGTGTCATCTCTTAATCTTATTTTCCTTAAACAAACGGCTGAGCTCTTTTAATCTTTCCTCATAACTCATCCCTTAAAGTCCTGGGATCAGCCCATTCATAATCAGCAACCTCAAAACAGCATAAAATGACACTCCACATGTCTGTATTGCCAATGCCCATTTTTTTCAAAGTTTTGATCCCTTGTATCCCATTAGGGTGTGAACTGCCTTGGGTCAGTTGATGTGGCATGCATCCTTCTGGCATCCAGAGGTCCTTCTGATAATTTTTGCTGAAAACACCTCTTGGTATACGCTTTATCATACGGGTGCAATTTTCTGCCAAAAATATAGTCTACAAACTGCATAAAAATGAGGATTTTTCATGTGTAGAGGGACAAATATACTGTATAGGGAAATGGCAAAAAGCATGTCAGTTTTTTTGTACCACTGAGTCAGGGGGCATCAGACAAAAAAAAAGTGATGTTTAAGTGCTCAGAAGTAGTTCTAATGAACACAATGACAAAGTTACTCAAATCCTTATACAATTCTCTGTTTAACCCATTTTTCTCCACGAAGAATAAATTATGATTTGTAACACATAAAACTATCTGTATTGCTAGGGCTAGGCTGAAAATGCTTTGGTTACTGGTCTGAGACAAACACTAAAAACTGAAAAGAACCCGACTGAAAAGACTGCAGCTCAAGAATTTGAATTCTGTTGATGGTAATTCAAACTGCAGGGCAATTATGACACGTTTAAGTCAGTGACAGACTGATAACTCAAATAAAAGTAACATTTTAGCCATGTACAGAAAATAAACATTTTCATTAAAAAAATCACACACACACACAACAGCATTCATAAAAGCAGCTATGCAGTACATGATTTTACCCTCTTGTCATTTAGTTTAGTGTAAAATAATGAAGTTCAGCAGTATCCAGTACAACTATGAGTTTTTTACAGAGTTAAAACAAAAGGCATCAGAGATTAAGAGTAATTTAAGCTTCTGCTAAAACCTACAGTTAAGTACAGTTTCACATTACTGTAAAAAAAGCAATATCATGTTTTTGTACATTTCATAGATTGAAGGATATCAGACCTTTAAACAAAATACAACTTTGAAGTAAGTATACCCGAGTGAAGTTTTTAAAAACGCTCTTTTCTTCATTTATGGAACACAGTTATCCAACACCCCTAACACCCACGTGAAAAACGTAATTGCCACTATAATATCAATACTTTCTTGTCATACCTTTAGCAGCAATAATTTCAGTTAAACTCTTTCTGTAATATGATGTCAGTATTTCACATTGCTGCTGAAAAATTTTAGCCCCCTCTTTTTTGCAGAGCTGCTTTAATTTAGATGCACGGGTAGGTAATTTCACGTCCTGCCAGTGTCTCTGTTTTGATCAAGAAAGGACTTTGATTTATAGACTTGCTTTTGTATATTGGGTCCTTGCCTCCTTCATAAGCCAATTACACATCAGCTTCAGGTCAAGAATATTGTTGTAAAATGCAGAACTCATGTTTCCTTTATTATGGCAACTCTTCCAGGTGCCGAGGCAGCAAACCATCGCCATGTTTTATCGTAGCTATTTTATTCCTACTGTCTGAACACTGTATTAGCTTTATCAGACACAGTGGAAGCATTGTCATCCCAAGATTTCTAATTATTACACATCTGTCCTTAGAATACTGTTACTTTTTTCCTGTTTATTCATTAACACTTACTTGGCTTAAGTTAGATGACTGCAGTTCTTTGAACACTGTTCTGGCATTCTCTGCAACATCTTGAATGAATAGTGTCTGTGTCATTGGGGTCATTTCACCACTGTTTAAAATGATCTTCATTTGGAGAAAATGGCTAGTGGTGCAGTAGAGTCTCAGAGCCTTAGAATTGGCTTTGTAACCTGTTCCTGACTGGCAAGTGTCAACATCTTTTCCTGCATTTCTTCTGGAATTTCCTTTGATTGTGGCATAGTGTTCTTCCACAAACCTTGTGGTGACAGCTTCAGTCTCAAGAGTAAGGGGTCAACATATGGTGAGGTTTAGATTCAACAGGGCTGGCTGTAATGAGGTCTATTATCAATTACCTTTGATTGGGTAACTAAGGGGGGAATTATCTTTTCACACAGACAATATAGGTGTTGGATAACTTTATTGCTTAAATATGTTCGGTAGCAGTTTAGAAATAGTGTAACATGTTTAGTTTGGTTCCCTTTATTATTATATTTTGCTTAAATATCTGAAGACATTGTGACAAATACGCAAAAATAAAGGATATCAGTGCAGGTGCAATAATACATTGACAGTGCTATGAAAATGTATTTACTGCCTTCCTTTTTCCCTTGTCTGAAAATATTTATTCCATGTGCTACTTAAACAGAGGCACTCCACGTAAAACACAAAGAGCTGCAGAATCTGGCATCACCACATGTTTCAAGTCTACCGGAATTCTAATGAAGCCTTCTGCCAAGAAACTTTTTAAAGTGTAACTCAGCTGTCCAGAAACTTTAGAATTAAAATTACTTAAAATAGGATAAATGCTCTTTAGATAATCTTTTTGGAACAACAAATAATGTAGAATGGTAGGTATGTTGGTTGGTCAGCTAAAGATTACTTCCAAACTGAAAAGGAAAGAAAATGAAAGGCACAATATTTCAGCTGCAAGGTTTACATTAGGTGTGCAACAGAAAAGGAAAGAGCAAGTAACATACATAGGAGGAGAAGGATGGAACAAAGAAAGCCAGGACAGATGAAAACAGAAAGGGTGAGAGCAGGTAAGAAACAGCTGCTATTAGAGAAGATTAAGATCTGGAAATATATGTGATCCAAGGCGAACAATGAGCTTAGCTTCATCCGCTTTTCTTTGAAAAGTATTTTTGAAGCCCTGTGAAAAAATACAAACAGGGGCATCAGTGTGGCTATGATCAAGGATATGAAGTATATTGCACTTAACTTTTTGGGTGTTGGTGCAATTTTTGCGAATGGCACAGTGGCTCCTGTTACAGCTCAAAGTGCCTTGTGGAGAATGTGACTCTCCTCTGTGATGTGAGCTGCGGAAGAGAAGTTTGTGTAAGTTGAGTGTTGGATGGAAGGAGATCAAGGTTAGGGTTAGGAAAAAGGCTTCCATGGGAGTATCAGTCTGCAAAATTGTGAAATTTTGTTTCACGTGTTGTTTGGAGGCGGCAAGGGTGGCAGGTAGAGAGAGAAAGTGTTAGGGTGAAATGGGACCACCAGCAGGATACGGGTTTCATTATTGGGGTTCCACACACACACACACACAGGTGAAAAAAATGTTAGAAAGCAAGATTAGTAGATGACAGTAATACACCTTAAAACTGAGAGTTTTAAGTATATTAAAACAATGTAATACTTTTGGGAATATACCAAAAAGGTGCAGTAGTACTATTAGGTTTTATTTCCATTTCCTAATATTTGTAGCTTTTGCTTTTTTATTTGTACCAACAGGATTCACAATAGCAATGCAGACAGGATTGAAAAATGGTACGAGGAAGATTTTGTATGGTGCAATCCTAACGTGCAGACCACATCTGTTACTCAAGGTAATAGTTAACAGCATGATTTTAAATAGTAATAGGAAAATGCATGTACGGTTTTCATGTGGGAAATGCTACCTAGCGGTCCTTCATAACCAAAACTGTCTAGCACCAAAATACTTTATTTCCTGGAGTTGTTACATTACTGAAGCCGACTCTTCATGCTGCCTTATATAATGTACAATAAACACCACAATATAACAATATGAACCCAACATTGTCTTTCTTACGCTAAACATCTCCAGTATGTATTGTACTTTTTAGATTTTTACACTATTTCATCACTTTTTCCAAACTTGTAATTATACTTCTTTTAAACCAAAAAGGCTTGATCAATTTATTGGTCTGTACACTACACTCTCAGTGTGATCATATGATCATAGAATTCAGGTTAATTTGAAATAACTAAAAAGAGCTTGAAGATAATTGTTTGCTCTAGACTGGATATTAAACATTATTTTCTCTTTTTATATAGTTTCTGAAAGCAACGGGACACAGCTTGATGAAGGTACTACTAGCTCAATGGAAGGCTCAAGCCATGAAGTCCTGGTTAGTATTAGACTAAATAAGGTCATGTATGGTTAGTCTCTTGGAACATGTACTAATTCAAAAAGGGCTCACAATGTAACAATTTACAGCATAACTTTACAAGAACACTATTTTGAAATAAAACTAACAGAGTATGTGCATTAGAGAGAGAAAGGCAAGAAGAATAAAATAAAAGGTCAGCATAGCAGAATTCATATCTAGACCAAATAAGCAAAATGACGTGAGAGACAAAAATATTGATATTGAAAAGATTGAGAAAGAAGATAGAAGGAAGTGCCTGGTGAAAAGACAGGTTTTCTAATTGACACAAACTCTCTCCAAAAGTACATTAAAATGAATTACCCATCTACAGTCTAATAACATTTTGATAGTCTATCTACCAAGGCATTTTGAAACTTCAGGCCAGTGGACTATCATTCCCTTTGTTGTCAGCAAAGTCAGTCAAGCTTATACATACCCAGACATGCTCATTCCAAGTCATTGTAAATTGAAATAATACATTAAAAATTATGTTAACAGTTAAACAATGTTGAATTACCCAAAATGAAGTGTATAAACAAAATTAATGATACTGTTTAAAAGACCTGCATTAAACAATTCATGCTTTTTTATATATATTTTAGTTTACTACTGAGACGGAATAAAATGGGCAAAAGATGTCAACTACAGTGCAGATTGGACCTCAGAAGGGAACACTGAAAAAAGTTGTGCTTGAGTGAAACAGACTATCTTGAAACATGGAAGATTCACAAAACTTGGACCTGGACTGTAACATTACCTGGCATTCCTACAAACTGTTTAAAATGGTGGCCTCTAGTAATAAAAAAACCACAACAGAATGCTAGCAATCACAGTCTATGGATTGATCTATTTGACACAAGACCTTAATGTGTTACAGTCTATCTGTAGCTAAAAGCCTTGATAAATTAACCTATACAGGTTATATGATGATAGCTGGTTGCTTATTCATTCTTAATGGTTTAGCACTGCATTTCTTGCATTTTAAATGAAGGAAAAAAATTAAATACTTGTGTGTACACTTGAGTGAATATTTGAAACTTTTCATAAAATGTACAACAATCTGCAGTTTTACCAAACAGCAGTTGGAATATCATTGAACAAAAGCAACACATGTGTAAGCTGGATTCAGTGTTTCACTTTATAACATTTTTTTAATTCAAAAATTTGGTAAAGAGACATATTTAATCTACATTTTGTTGTAACTTATTTGTATTATTCTTCATGTTCTCTGTTGTGCACTTGTCACCTTGTATATTTAACCTCAATACTTTATTTTTTGTTATTTAAAAAAATGCTTAATGGTGTGCAGTACATATTAAAAGCAGTACCTAGTTTTAACTAGCATTTCAGTTGTTACTTTCTTTGAAGCACACCAACTTCTGCAGGCGTCTGGTAGGTAAAGCCTCTCCTAATGCCGCAAACACATTTAAATCAACAATCCATAATATGCTGTAGAAGCTAGCAAACAATGTTAAACAGATTAGTATACAGCTTCAACACTTCTATGGACAATGTGTAGCATCCTATGGCTGCATGGTCATTAAGTTATGTTTGCTTCCGTTTCAAATAAATTAAAATATGCCAAATGAGATCAACAAGCTTATGTAATTGGGCATCAATATACCAGTTTGATAAAGCAAGTATAATACCTTCAGTTTCAAAATATGCTTTAATAAGAAAAGTAAAAGAAAACACTGCTACTTTATTATTTAAGAATATTCTGTCAATATAAGAATGATAATATGCTAATAAAACCCAAAACTGTTGAATTGAGTCATTTTGCCTTACAACTTTGAAAGCAAACTAGATAACAAAAATTCCTCATTGTATAATTTCAGTGAAACATGCTAAATGAATAAGATTGGTCAGTACAATCAACACTGGCCACATCTGACTAAACCAAAGCAAACTATAGCCATATCAAGACTTAATAAAATAAACAAACAATGGAAAACAAACATGTTAGGAGAAAAAAATCCATCAAGGGCGCTTCACTCCCCATTCGTCTCAATCCGTTTCAAGAGTTGAGCTGGAAACTTAAATGGATTTAGTGGGCAGAACCCTACTTCAGACCAGGATTTCTTACTTGTACCTGGAACACCCTGCTCAGATGAGGACTGGGTGCTCTTTGTTGATTGATCGGTTTCTGAAGATTTTTCTGCAGCCATGGTTCTGTCTTTTTCTTGGCAAATTTCTGCTGTGCTGGAACATGCTGACCCATCTTTTTCATTTTCTTTTGACCTACAAGTCACTGTGCTCTCTGGATTTATGCCACATTCATTATTAGTCTGACTAGTGGGGTTTCCTAAAAGGGGCACTTCATGGCCAACAGTTACACTCTCATTTCCTTCCGAAATACTTGAAAGTAGAGGAGTCTTGCAAACCTTTCTGGTACTGGCATCACTGCTTTGCTTCCGACAGGCTGAAGGAGCAGATATTAACATAGCATAACACTGGCGCACATGAAGTTGCAACTCTTTCCCATCAAGCAATAAAAGCTCTTCAGGCAGGGACAAAATAAGATCCAAAATGACAGCAGACTCTAAAAAAAAAAAAAAAAGCATGAAAAAAAACAGATATTAATAAAATGTTTATCCATCTAAAGAGAAGCCTAAAATGAAGGTTTCCTTTTTTTTCTTTTATTGAATTTATTAAAAGAAAGTAACATTCCATACAAGCAATTCAAACTTGACAAAACTAAGTTCAATTCATCCCCCACCAATGAGAAAGAGAGAAAGGCCAACAACCAGAGTAAAACTTTTAAGAGTATAGAAAAGGGGAGAGAATCTCCACAATACAAATGTTTATTCTAAAATGTTATTAATTAGATCCTGTCAGGTTTTAAAATTAAAGTTTCCCTTATATGAAATACACAAACAGTAATTTGTACTATATGTAATGTTTTTAGCATAGCTTAGTTTTTCCAAGCTCAGACTTGAAACTTGACGCATATTGTTTTCTCAGTAGAACTTTTAGCCTTGCTCATGGTGAGAGGAAGTGGCAGGAAATACAAAAAGTCTGAATTAAGAGTAAACCACCCCAATACGGGGCGTTTATAAGAGATTAACTACATGAGGTAAAAGTACATAAATTATTGAATCAAATATTTGAAACACTAACATGTGTTGTTCAGTACAAATCTTTAAAGTTGAAATATTCTCAGTTGTAATAATTGACCTGGAGATAGTTTAAAACAACACCCCACACGCTTATGTTTGAAATTTTTCATTTTTAACCTTCTGGGAGTGGCTCTTAAAGGGCTGGTATCACTGGTAAAGAATCAAATATCAAAAGTATTATATTCGTGATCAGCAACCTTGAAATAGCATAAAAGGAAACTCCACATTTCCAATCCCTATTTAAGTTTTGTGAAAAGGAGTAATTTTAACCCATCACATCTCACTAGGGTGTAAATCCCTGGGGGTCCAAAGATGTGGCATCCACAGTTTTGAGTCATTCTGCTCATTTTTGCTAGACAGGTATCGGTTTACTCTTTATCATACAAGGGTGTAACTTCCTCCAAATTTACAGTCCAAAATATTAGGCTTTTTTGGTCTAGAGAACCAAAAACTGGAGAAACCCCAAAAAGCTTGACATCTTGCATTCGTAAGTAATTCTTATGCTTTCTTATGAATTCTTATAATTTTTAAGAATACAGCAACATGATCTATCAATGGAGAAAAATATCCATGCAGATTTTGATGGTGGTGTGATCGCTAGCATGCTTAAATATCAACCAAGTTATCAGGGACTAATTCCTGCCTATTACATTTAACTTTTTTCTTTAGTTAAGCATTTAATGGACTTTTTTGTTTTGTTATGGCCCCAAACTGACCAAGCTGAAGCCACATGGTCTGCACAGTTATTTATTGCAAGGACAGAAAAGCAAGCACTACAATTTCAAAACTGTGAGTGGTATGAAATATTACATTGTTATCTATAGACATAAAAACACCTTCATGGAAGTGGTGGTATTGCCATTCTACTTCTTTAATCACACACTTTCCTCTCCTTTTTTGCCATGGTTCTAATTTGCACAATCTAGGTTTCTTCGCATCAGAAGGAAGCAAGACCATTTTTTTTTCAAATGATGACGAAGTTATGTATGAAATGCAACACGTCTGAGGGTTATATGATTTGGTAATGTATATATATATTTGTAATTGAGAGGCATAGCGGCAGCGTTGCAGCCTAACAGTAGTAAGACTAGAGTTCACATCCCAGGCATTTTACGTATGGGGTTTGCATGTCCCAAACCCCCCCCAGCCATGTCCATGTGTATTTCCTCACACAGTTCAAAGACATGCAGGTTAAGTGAACTGATGTCGTTAAAGTGTGTGAGCTCAGTCTGTGATTGATTAGTGCCCTGTTCAGATGTTGTTCCTGCCTTGTGCACACCGATTGCTGGGATAGACTACAGCTGCCTCATGGCCCTAATCCGGATAAGTGGTTTAAGAAGGATGAATAATCTGTGATTAAATTCGACCTTTACACTTTCTCATCTGGGCAACACTCTGTTACTCTCATAGTACAGTATATATTTAGTCCACTTAAACAGACTCCAGGTTTATGTAGTGGCCGATTCACTGGACTTGTAAGTCAAAAGTGGCCTGCTCAATTCCCACCTCCAACTATCTCTGTCATCCTGAGTCACTTAATCTCTCCAACTGGGTCCCAAATGTAGCTGTATAAACTGATCTTGTGTGTCACCTTGGATAAAGGAATCAGCTAAATGTGAACTCATAATCAATATAAATAAAGTAATGAATATCTGTCTGCAAGTCAGGAAATCACTCAAGAATAGCTCAACAGTTGACATGAAATCTGATATGTATATTCGTTGTGGTCTCACAGTATACCTGTAGACTACCTTTTTCTGTCCCCAGTCTACTCAGGGGGGACCTCAGGAATGGCCTCAGTGAGAAATCACGCTATGAAAGGTTTTTTTTTTTTTTTTTTTTTACTTTTTCAGTTTAAAATCAATGATACATACAAAAAAACTGTCTAAGTTTAGGGATAAATTAAAGGTAGACCTGTTTAAAAAGCTGTGTATGCATTACTCCAGGGGCAACCTCATCAACTTAAGACAGATAAACACTTTTATTAAATTCTGTGGAATAAAGTCACTATGTGTTGCTACTTATTTTTTGTTTTTTTAATTCATTTTCAAATAATATGCCTTCTAGAAAGAAAACCAATTTAAATCCAACATCTGCTGATGCCAGATGAGAGATACATGTAGGTCCCACCTCACAACTTAAGGACTTAAAGAATCTGCTGCTAAAGTCTTGTTGCCAGATAATACGGAACACCATCAGAGGTCTTGTGGAGTCCATGCTTGATGGGTCAGAGCTGTTTTGGAGGCCTACTTAATATTTGGCAGGTCATTTTAATGTTGTGGCTGATCGGTCGTGGCTCTTCACAGCCACATAGAGGCTGAAATATTGACAAGTGTTTTTTATCCCAAGAATACTTATAATTCCCAACAATTTTCATTTCTCTTTTAAACATCTGCAATTTCCCAATAGTGTCTGCTTTGCTATGATCATAAACAAATCACAAGTTCAGATACTGAAACCTGCAGACATTGATTTAAGAACAAATTGTTTCCTCTAGTGTACAGCTTTATGTTATTTGCTCACCAGTGACATGAAACAGATTTTAGCTTATATACACTCCTCAAAATAAAAAAAAATGTTGTTTATAAAGAACCAATTGCTTCACATGACATTTATTCACATATTATAAAATGGAATAATTATTTCTTTAAAAAATTAAATCAAATGGTGTTTATCCATCTAGTTCCGAAGTGGTAGTCTACCTCTCATAAACGGGTAACTCAGCTAGTAATGTAGAAAACAGAATCAACAGCAGAAGATGAGAGCAATTATATTGAAACATCTTTAAAAATAATAGCTTTATTTGTACCTTTCCCAAGAGCTATGGTTGTTTCTACATGTGCGTATATGTATATGTGTGTTTGTCAGTCTGTCTCCAATGATGCAGCACTCATTACAACCTGCAAATTAATTATTAAGCTGTAGTTACCTTGTGCTCCTGAATGGATAACAATAATTTTAGCTTTTCATTTTCTTTCCCCTCAAAAACCCGGCAACAATTTTAAATGCACAGACTGAAAAAACTGGGGGCAGGTGTTTTAGGAAGAAGCCCTGTGGGCGTAGCCTCTATTCACTACAGACTTTTTAACAGATTATTTGAGAACCATGCCTGGCCCCACAAGACTACTTACAGTATAACTCATGATAGCTTACATGTAGTACTCATTTCATTAAGCTAATCTTCCATAAAAAACTGGTTTATATCTCAGTTGCAATGCTTCAGCAAATATTTTCAGTATATGAGAAGATGGACTCACCTAATGCAGTCATGCGAGGCTCATTTCCTCCTTTACATGCAAAATTTAGGTATCTGTATAACTTTTCAAAGTCAACATTAAAATTTTGTGATGGCATTCCAGAACAGGATTCATTATTGGTGGACTGAGGTAATGATGCGTGCTGGTCTGTTGAATCATGATTTAAAGCATCTTGTTGAACACTTGTTGCAGGAAAGGTATTAGAAGTCTGGGGATGGGTTTGATTAGAGACCACATTAGAAGTACTAGGGGTGGCTGCTAAATTAGGTTTAGGGTAAATTATGGAGGAGTTACCATTTTCATTTGACATTCCTGATGTCTGCACACATTTGACTGGTTGAACTTGCTGGGTAGCCATGCAAAGACTAGATGTATTGATTGCAGGCGGAAGATTCACATCAGAGGAGTTTGTGGTAAGAATATTCTGTGTATTACAGCTTGGGTGGGAAATGCTGACAACAGAGGGTAATGAAACAGATGTTTCAGTAGAAGAGGTAGGTAAAACATCTCGATCCACACTGTCCTGACTGGAAGAGCCTCTATTGGAAGGACACAAAGTAATGTGTGCCATTCTGGGATTTGGCCTGGAATCTGAAGAAATGATTTGTGGCAATTCTGGATTTTGTGTAACAGGGTTGAGTGATGCAGGAGAGATTACTGTATTGTTCTTGCACAAAGAAAGCAGTTGATTCTGACTGGAAGGAACTGGTGGGCTGAATCGAAGTCCTCCTTGATTTTCAGTATACAGTTCTTGCTGGTTTTTGTCTACTCGAGTAAGAACAGGTCTTTCAGTAACAAACGTACGTTTTGGTGGTAAAGAGTGAAGTAGACTGCATGGCTCAGTGGATGCAATTGTCAGCATCTGCAATTAAAAAGAGTGAATTTAAATGTGTCATTCTGAATAAGCACAGAATAATCAGTGTGCAATTAATTTTATATAGTTGCAAATAAAAACTCTATAACAAATTATTAAAATGTGTTTCTCTCCAAAAGACTGAAAATTAAAATAAAAAACAGCTATGGGATGGGCAGAAGTATGAAGTATTCAAAACCATTCACTTCCTGCGTTCTACACAATATCCAATTTGCTTTAACATCTATAGTCTTTGACTAATTGTATATCAAGCATCACAAGATTTGTTTAGGGTTTTCACAAATACAACAAAAATACATCTCGTTCCTTTGTCAGTTTCAGTAAAAGTAAAATATAAAACTACTAAGGTGAAAGCTTCAGTAAACAGGAGTAGTTTTGTCATAGACAACAATAAAACACACATATGTTTATACTATCGTAACATCATATAAACAACTAGACTGCAAATGTGTATCATTTAGTTGGTAAAAGTTTTGGTTGTGATAAAATGTATTTATTTTTTCTTCATACAATGCTATTAATGGAGCTATATAAAATAACTGATTAACATATAGGGGGAACAGGAAGTATGCATCATAGAACAGATTGTGCACAGTGACATATTCAATACAGTTCCTTAAAATCAAAACAAAATTTGTATCATACTTTGTTTTGTGATTTTTCTCTCAAACTTGCCATGATGCACACAGCAGGTAATTTTTCTGATATTTTTATAGAACAGGTGAATATAGAAAATATGGTATATACAAATTAAAAGGATAACATGCGCATAAAAAACACAGAAAAGGTGTTGCATCAAAGGAATGATAAAGAATTATCAATTTGTTGGCCTTTCAGTGTTAACAGTTTATAGGGATCATCCTGTAATGAGGCTATTCTACACATCGAGAATGTTCCTGTGCTTGGTTTTGATTTGTGTTAAAAATCAAGGAAGCTACTTCTTACTAATAGGCAGAAATAAATGGTAAAGAGTTTATTGAGACATACTTTTTCATGTAGGAAAATTAGTTTTCCATGTTACACCAAAGCTGTGTCAGTGTCGTCTCTGCATGACACAGGCAGGTGATAACCTACAGTAAGTGGGGTGCGTTCCATGCATAAAAAAGGGATGTACTGCTACTTTTTTTCTATTTCTAATTACATAATGTTGATTGACAATGAACCATTTTACTTTGTCAAAAAGTAATTTCAGTTTTCTAAATTTAGTCTTCCTGTGCACCTGGTGTATGAAAAGGAGTATTTTGCTCCCTATTTACAATTTTATATTTTCTAATACCTCTTTACTTTAAATACCAGAGCTTACAGTGTTCATTTAAACAAAACCAGCTAAAACACTAAAAAACGAATTGGCAGGAAGAAATTAAAGTGCATTTTTGTGGATAAAACATGTTGAAATTATAGGTAAAAATGTTATACCCACGCTGAAAAGGTGATAAGAGACACATTTCAGGTGAAAAGCCAGTGGACTACAAAGTTACACTAAAAGAAGGTAGCAGAATGGAAAAGATACATCTGTTCAGTGAAACCCATGGTGATGCAATGAGCTGACAGGCAGCATACGCATTGTTTTTCCACCAGGCAAGCAGTTTGTGCATTTATTTTGTGTCCTGGACTTAGTCAAGGCTGGCCAAAAAATGGTTGGCACGTCCAGTGTACACCAAATATAATCAATAATCAGTATATCATTGCAATTAATGTTTTAAATGGTAAGCCAGATAAATATATTTGGAAATATTTACACACAGATTTTGCTTGCATTTGTACACAAATATTAAAAAGATTTCAGATTACACTAGGAATATCAGACACTATATTAGAAATGATGCAAGAATATTGGAAATGTAAACATCAAGAGACATGCTAAAATAATCAAGACTAAGACTAAACTCAAAATCTTTAATATAACCAAGAACATGCCAGACTATTCTGGTTACAGAGAGAAGGAAAGTGCATCTTGGACAACTTTATCATTTTCTGGACTAATTTTTGTAAACAATATCTGAATAAGATTATTATAAAAGCAGTTACCATACCCTATAAGAATAGTTAAGATTTTTAAATTGAAAAATGAAATTTATACAACCCATCCGTTTGATCTTTTCTGTGAACCAAGCCACAGTGACACAGCTCAACAGCCAAAACTTAGCCCATTATGTTTTACCAGAGCCTCTTGTTTTGATGACGTGCTACCTTGCTGTGCCTTGACAGTGGTTTATTTCACAAAGTTGATTATTAAAAGGGAAAACAAAGTGATGTGTCTATTTTATTCAAATGTTTTATCATGGGCAGCATGGCGACGCAGTGAATGCCCTACTGCTTCACAACAAGGAGACCAGGGTTCATGTCCTGGGTGCTGCCTCCGTAGACTTTGCACATTTTCACTGTGTCCATATGGGTTTCCTATGGGTGCTTCAGTTTCATCCCAGAGTTCAAAGACTTTTAGGCTAGATGGACTGGCGATGCTAAATTAGTCTGAGTGAGTGTGTGTTCACCCTGCAACTGGCTGGCAGGTTATCCAGGTCTTGCTTTGTGCCTAATGCTTGCAATAATAGGCTTTAGCTTCCTCGTGACCCTGCTCTGGATAAGCGGGTTTACACAATGAATGAATGGATAGTTTGCCATTTGCTGGGTGTTCTGATACATTTTCAGGCAAGCAATTTGCCGTGACAAAAAAAAAAAACACCACACAAAATATTTTTCACAAAGTACATGACCTTTGCAGACTGCATCACCCACAATAAACAACAAAATGATAAATATATCATATGCAGTGCTCTAAATAGGTATTTGTCCTCTTCCTGATATCCTCTATTTTAATATTTGTCAAAACGAATGACTTCATATAATTAGACAAAATCTAATATTAGATAAAGTGAACCAGGGTAAACAAATGGCAACACTTCTAAAACTATTAAAGTACTAAAATCATCCAATACCTGTATTATCAGTGAGAAAAATTGCCTCTTTAGTTACTCTACTTAAACATCCATCCATCTTCCAACCCACTATATCCTAACACAGGGTCACGGGGGTCTACTGGAGCCAGTTCCAGCAAACACAGGGCGCAAGGCAGGAACAAATCCCGGGCAGGGCGCCAGCCCACCACAGTACTTAAAACAGTGGACCAAAATTAATTGACAACCCTACTTACCATTTAGGAAAACGTTACAAAGCCATTTCTAAGGCACAGTGAGAGAACATTATCTCCAAATGAACAACACTTGGAACAGAGATGAACCATTCCCATTAAATTACACTTAGTGACAATGTAGGTTAAAAACAAATGCATGAAAAGCAAACAATAATATAAAACAATCAAAATTACAATAAGATTATCACATAATAGCCTGTTAAAAATAAGTCTGGTATTTTTAAAAATTCAGAGGAGGGCTGAATGTAGAAATGTAGGGAGTTTCACTGCTAAAGCTGAACTCACAGAATGGCAGAGATAAATACTATTGAAAAGCATAAAGAAAATGTTTAAACCCTTTGCAGTTGCTTCTAATACATATCAGAACTCCCACCATGTTAGAATCACAGCACAGATTGAAATTTGCCTTTTAGAAACCACTAGCTAGTAATGTACAACTCTCATTCAAGACTATAGTGAACACTTGAAACTTGTTATCTGGTATTACTAAATTGGCCACCTTAAAGTAGATAGTATGCTTTATCAGATCAACATAGTTGAACTTTAGAGGTCTGCTTTAGCAAATCACTCCTACAACACTGGAGTAATGTCATTAAGAGGACACTTGAGCCCAGATTCTCAATGGCAATTCCTCAATGTGTTCCACACACTTAGGAGAAAAAGTTTATTTATCACAATTAGATCCCTGAATGGCAAAAATTAAATAAATAAATAAATAAATAAATAAATAAATAACCATTCAGAGGACTACTCTAGGGTAAAGATGGTTTTGATCAGTGCTCACTCTAAAAATACAACAATAATGTTACAAAACTTTTTTACATTGCAAGTCTTGAATTTCATGTTTGTGATGAGATTCGGATGCCTGTGGGTTAGTCTATTTCACTGGGCAAACTTTGTCTCACTGAATGTATGTATTTTAATTCCCAGAGATTCCAGGGCCACAATGGAAAATAGAAACTGCTTTCAAACAGTCATTTCAGTACAGTCTTTTAACCTACAGCAAGGTATAGTACCTAAAAACTGTACTTAATGAGAATGCAACTTTTAAATTCTAAACTATTTCTCTCTGCTCTGGTGACCTCTCAGAGGAGGAAACAATTTTAATGAGAAGTTCTCAGATATTTTTAGGAACTGTTCTACCAACATAGGACAAAATCTTAATGCTTGGAGATTTAAATATTCATAATGTTGATCTGATAAGCCTTTATCTTAGAAATTTCTTAATTTTATTGATTCTTTTACTTTAACTCAGTCAATCACAGTACTTAATTTGTTAAATTCTGATCATTTTTCCAAGCCAAACAACTATACTTAAAACGGCTCCTCTTGTAACACATAAGATAATTCTGTGCTACTGCCAGACATTTCATTTATCTGCATGTTACACAGGATAATTTTAATGACACAGAATTTTTTTATTTTATGTAAATAGGCTCACCTTAAACCAACTAACCACATGTTTGATAGATGGGAATCCATTTAGACTTCTGAAAGGAGTTTTTCTGGGTATAGGTGGCAGTACATTAGATTTTTAATCTGGTGTAGTGCTATTATCTTTTAACCATGCAGTAGTGGAATCCTAATTGAAGAGGCCTAGACCTAAAAACTTCTTGTAACTTTAGATCTGTTTCTAAGCTATTTTTGTCCAAAACATTCAAGAAGGGTTTCGTCATCAAGTGGCAATCTCATGATATTCTTGATGTTTACCAGTCAGGGATTCACCAACCACAGAGCACGGAATTAGCTCTTTTAAAAGTAACCATTGATTTGTTTTTAACATCTGATTCCAACTTTTTTTCTGTTTTAATTATTTTAGATGTGAGTGCTGCATGTGATACTATGGACCATAATGTGCTCTTAAAACATCTTAAATATTGTGCTGGAATGAGGGGCACAGCACTCTAGTGGTCTGATTCTTTATCTGTCAAATAGGGTCAATATGGTGGAGCTACATCAAGGATAGCACATTTCTCTTGAAATTTCACAAGGGTTAATTTTGGGCCACTTCCTTTTTTGTCTATATATTCTATCTCTTAGCTCCATCATAAAAGTATGGCCTCTCATGCCATTGCTATGTCGATGACACTCAGCTTTCAGGCCTGTGAAATCTATTTCCAATAATAGTCATCAGCCAGTCTATGATTACATGATAGACATCAAAGCCTAGTTAGAATAAACAAAGACAAAACCAAACTTATTTTTTTGAAACTGTGAATTCCATGGTAGAATGCAGTTGGTTTCAGTTTACTTACTTCTTACTGTAAAACTGTTAGAATCTTGTGGTAAACTTAGGTCACAAGTTCTTGTGGGAATATAAGGTTAACAGGTGGTTGTGTTTGAACCACTTCAAAATTTGGCAAACAAATTAATTTTATTATTAGCACTTCTTTCTATCAGTTAAGAATGATCTCAAATTTGAAGTCTCCTGTGGACTCCTGCTTCATTATTTTATATCAACCGGTCTAGATTACTATAATGCACTTTATACCAGGGTTAGGCAGACCTTGCTATGCAGTCTCCAACTGGTCCAAAATGCTGCAGCTTGTCTTTTAATTGGGACCAAAAAGTATGAGAACATTGCACCAGTTTTGCCTCCTCTCCACTGGCTACCTGTTAAATACAGAATTGATTTTCAAGTTTTATTAATTGTTTTTAATGCGCTTAATGATCTTGCTCCACCACACATCTTACACCTCATTACTGTTTATATTCCCACCCTGCCAAGGTCATTGAGATCCTCTGACAAACTGCATTTAGTTGTCCTATGGATGAAAGATAAAATTAAGGGTGACCAATCCTTTTCTGCAGCTGGCCTCAAGTTGTGGAACAGGCATCCACTGTACATTAGGTCTTCTAGTTTAGAGTGTTTCAAAAGAAGTCTGAAGAACTTTTTTACTCAAAAGCAATTGGTGGTTCTTGGGATGGTTTTATAATTCGTTTATAAAAGATGATTTTATCGTGAAGCAGTTTGGTCAGATTTTAAAGATTTAAATTTGCGCTACAGAAATAAAAGTGACTTTTTTACCAGCATGAAAAATATATATGGCACAATATACACAGATCAAAAGCTTGAGTAATGAAGCCCAGAAGGTCTGATTAACTCTTGGATTCAGAAAGGCTTTCTTCTAGAGGGGATACATACTACAGTATATGCGATAGTAGGTAGGTACAGGTGGATTATGGTTTGACATAAGTATAGAAGAAGTGCACTTTGTACAAGTGATCTGAACTCAAAGGTCGTTCTGTCCAACAGTTTTGAACACTTTACAAAGTTAAATGATGACTTTTGACATCACCAGGGTATGACGCAGAGATAAAGAGATGAAAAAAGTCACCTGTAAATGTATCAACAGAAAGACAGAAATTTGTAGCAGGGGACAGATTAGAATTAGACAATTCTGTGTTCAATAGACAAGGCAGCAGACATTATTGGTAATGACTTAAGCTCCTGGCTACCAAGTTGGATACAGATGTTATAATTCACTCTAACATAATGACATAGTATGAGTAGGTCACCAATTCTGAATGATAACTGGACTAGCAAGTAACATAGCCATGGAGAATACTACCCTCTTAGCTCTGAGCTCAAGACTGAACAGATCAAAATGTTTAGTATGAGGCTTCAAGTTGGCAAACAACAGAGGAACTCAAATTTACTAAACTAAAGAATTTGCATTATTTTTAGAAAAGCAGGCTCTGTAATCCCAGAATGGATTGAACCTATAATAAGGAACCACCATAGTCTCATAGAGAAGTATGCAAAGGTTAGTGGAGTACTTTTTAAACTAGGGGGAGGAGGAGGTGATGCCAGGCTTAACAATTCAAATAATGTAAAGGAAGATATTAATGAATATTTACAAAAATTAAGGCCTGGTGCTGGAACCAAAATTGAATATTTTACATCGAAATACAGAAATATGGGACCACTTCATGGATTCAGAATCCAAGATTTTAAGCCAACTCCCAGTCACTGCCCTTCTGGGCAACACATTATTGCATTGTCTATAAGGGGTTTTCTCCAAAATCACCAGAGACTTGTTGGTTAAGGTAACAGGTGATACCAAATTGGCCCCTGTACAAGTATGAATGTGTGTGAATGGATTCTATACTGCACTGGTACCCTGACCAGCACTGTTTCTACCAGGCCCATTGACAGTTCTTGTCATCTCACTAAATGTTGTGTAGGCTCTGAATATTACTGCAATAAACTGGATTAGGAAGGCTCAGAAATGGATAGATGAATAATACGTACTTGGCTGATTTCATTTTTACCAAAAGGCATATTTGGGAAACCCAATAATAGTGAAACACAGTATGAAAAAGAATTAATAGATGTATTGAATAATGATGTTTTTTTTACCTATGGTATGTAAAAGGTTCAATAAGTATTACATTTTTCAAAACATAATATTTTTTCTTTAGGTTCATTACAGCTAATTCTATTTACATTTAATTTTATTTAAATACCAGAAAAGGAACATGTTTGTAATAAAGTATTGAAGTACAAAGATTAAGAAACTCAAAAAAAACAAAAAACACAAGGTCAGAGGAAATTCACAAGATGAAACAGTAAAAAAGTAAAATGAATTGGATTTGTTTTAGACATAGTATAAAAAAGTTGTACATGCAAAATTATCTCCATTATCACCTCCATCAACTGTACTAAATATTCATGACCTCAGTAGATGGAATGTAACAGTGTACATAGGAAATACAGAGAAAAGCCAAACCAAGCCTATCCGTGGAAAAATGCAGGTCCTGCTGTAAAAGATTAAGTGAATTAAACCCCTTCTGTTTTGAAAAGAGAAAGCTAAGTGCAGACCTAATCCAAAAATCCCAAATGTATTGAAAACATTAATTCAGCAGAACAGTTTTGGCAAAACAGTGACTCCCAACAGGAAACTATGGGAAGTAATGTATATTTAAGACAGATACCAGAAAATAGTTTTTCAATCAAGGGGTCATGAGAATTTAGAACAAATTATTGTACTGTAGATTTGCAGTAAAAGTTAAGACAGCTGAGAAAATTACTCGATGTGATACAGACAGTACAACTGATAGGTAAGCAAATCACCTCAAAGTGTTATTGGTAATCTAGCTACTGATTTAGAGGTTTGTAGCTAATATAGATAGGTTTGACTATTTTTGAATGTTGACCTGGGGAACAAGTGGGAGCAAGTTTTGTTATTTAAAAAAAAAGTTCACATTCCAAACAAAATTAAATTCCTCCCAACACAGCTACCGCCCACCTGTGAAAATGCTGATGACATCGACGTTTCTAGTTGTCCTGCCAGCTTCTCAGCCACCTCAGTCCATATCTACAAGATGAAACACAGATTTATTATAAAAATCAGAAAATACCAATATGCTTCTTTACAGACTAACTACACAGTCCATGGTTCAAGTGCTTACTTGTATTGGGACTACCTTCTTCTTTTCCTCTAGATGTCTGCTGTATAACCTCTTTGAAACATGCCTGCTGACACTGCTTTTCAGGAACTCAACAAATTCAGTGATCTAAAATGACATATTTCATTATCAATATTACAAATAAGTCTTACATTACAAGGCTTTAAATTGGTTAGAAGCCAAATATAAGCCATGCAATTAGGTATATTACTTCAAAAGAGCATGCTTTACTATATTTGGCTTCTAGCACTGCCCATTATTAGTGTTCATATCTGCTTCCATAAACCAATGATTTGCTACTCATAACAAATAAAAGCAAGCAGCAGTGAAAATACCAAAGGTCATTTATAAGTTTATGTCAGGTTAAAAAAGTAATGGACATGAAATTTAAAACAAAGTTACTTTTTTGAAAGATCTACTAATGCAGCTATTCCACAGCATACTGTAAAAAAAGCTATCAAAATAAAATTAGGTTTTGTTTAGGCTATAGGAGCCAAGAACACATTTACAGGACAGTGTAGAATGTTTTTAGTACATTTTCTACAAAGATAGAAGCAATTATTTCAGCCAGCTCCCCCCACACAAAGAAACAGAATGCCTCTACCACCCCTAACCTACACCTACTTCCATAACCTGCACCATACTGCACTTGTGATGACTAGAACTGACTATTTTACAATACTGTTTTGGGAGAAAGTATTAATTTAATAAAAAGCAAAACAAAGCGACTTCTAGACATACTAAAAGAGCACACTTCTTCCATATTCCTAATAGTGTAGTAATAACAGAGGGCTTTAAAAGTTTTATTTTACAATTTGCTATTATTAATGGATTTATACTATGACACTGCTGTCCTTTGTAATAAAACTGTATTAAAGCATGTATGTCCTTTATATTTGCTACTAAAAAAAAAAAAAAACAACAACACGCCACCTTATCGTGGTGGAGGAGTTTGCGTATCCCATTGATCCTAGGAGCTCTGCTGTCCGGGGCTTTATGCCCTTGGTAGGGTCACCCAAGGCAAACTGGTCCTAGGTGAGGGATGAGACCAACAGCAGTTCAACCAAACCTCCTATGAAGAACAAAAACCTTGGACGACATTTTCCCTCGCCCGGACACAGGTCACTGGGGCCCCCCTCTGGAGCGAGCGCCTGGTGGCCGGGCCTGCACCCATGGGGCTGGGTCGCGCTCAGCCCGAAGAGACATGGGTCCCCCTTCCCGTGGGCTCACCACCTGTAGGAGGGGCCAAGGAGGTCAGGTGCAGTGTGAGCTGGGTGGTGGCCGAAGGCGGGGACCTTGGCGGTCCGATCTTTGGCTACAGAAGCTGGCTCTTGGGACGTGGAATGTCACCTCTCTGAAGTGGAAGGAGCCTGAGCTAGTGCACGAGGTCGAGAGGTTCCGGCTAGATATAGTTGGGCTCACCTCGACACACAGCTTGGACTCTGGAACCAATCTCCTTGAGAGGGGCTGGACTCTCTACCACTCGGGAGTTGCCCCCGGTAAGAGGCGCCGAGCGGGTGTGGGCATACTTATTGCCCCCCCGACTTGGAGCATGTTCATTGGGGTTTACCCCGGTGGACGAGAGGGTAACTGTTGTTTGTGCGTATGTGCCGAACAGCAGTTTGGAGTACCCACCCTTTTTGGAGTCCCTGGAGGTAGTGCTAGAGGGCATACCTTCTGGGGACTCCCTCGTACTGCTGGGAGACTTCAATGCTCACGTGGGCAATGACAGTGAGACCTGGAAGGGCGTGATTGGGAGGAATGGCCCCCCCGATCTGAACCCGAGTGGTGTTTTGTTATTGGACTTCTGTGCGCGTCACAGATGGTCCATAACAAACACCATGTTCAATCATAGCGGTGTTTATATGTGCACTTGGCACCAGGACACCTTAGGCCTCAGTTCAATGATCGACTTTGTGGTCATGTTGTCAGACTTGCGGCCACATGTCTTGGACACTCGGGTGAACAGAGGGGCGGAGCTGTCAACTGAGCACCACCTGGTGGTGAGTAGGCTTTGATGGTGGGGGAGGATGCCGGTCAGGCCTGGTAGGCCCAAACGTGTTGCGAGGGTCTGCTGGGAATGTCTGGCAGCGTCCCCTGTCAGAAGTAGCTTCAACTCCCACATCCGGCAGAACTTTGACCACGTCCCGAGGGAGTTGGGGGACATTGAGTCTGAATGGTCCATGTTCCATGCCTCTATTGTTGAGGCGGCTGACCGGAGCTGTGGCCGTAAGGTAGTCGGTGCCTGTCGTGGCGGCAATCCCTGAACCCGTTGGTGGACACCGGCAGTGAGGGATGCCGTCAAACTGAAGAAGGAGTCCTACCGGACCCTTTTGTCCTGTGGGACTCTGGAGGCAGCTAATAAGTACCAGCAGGCCAAAGGGAATGCGGCTTTGGTGGTTGCTGAGGCAAAAACTTGGGCATGGGAGGAGTTTGGGGAGGCCATGGAGAATGACTTTCGGACGACTTTGAAGAGATTCTGGTCCACCGTCCGACGTCTCAGGAGGGGGAAGCAGTGCAGTGTCAACACTGTATATGGCGGGGATGTTGTGCTGCTGACCTCGACTTGGGACGTTGTGGGTCAGTGGGGGGTGTACTTCAAAGACCTCCTCAATCCCACTAACATGCCTTCCAAAGAGGAAGCAGAGCCTGGGGACTCGGAGGTGGGCTCCCCCATCTCTGGGACTGAGGTCACCGAGGTGGCTAAAAAACTCCTTGGTGGCAGGGCCCCGGGGGTGGATAAGATACGCCCGAAGTTCCTCAAAGCTCTGGATGTTGTATGAATGTCTTGGTTGACATGTCTCTGCAACATCGCATAGACATCGGGGACAGTGCCTCTGGATTGGCAGACCGGGGTGGTGGCCTCCCTCTTTAAGAAGGGGGACCGGAGGGTGTGTTCCAACTACAGAGGGATCACACTCCTCAGCCCACCTGGAAATGTCTATTCGGGGGTTCTGGAGAGGAGGATAGTCAAACCTTTGATTCAGGAGGAACAGTGTGGTTTTTGTCCTGGTCGCAGAACAGTGGACCAGCTCTACACCCTTAGCAGGGTCCTGTAGGATGCATGGGAGTTTGCCCAACCAGTCTACATTTGTTTTGTGGACTTGGAAAAGGCGTTCAACAGTGTCCCTCAGGGAATCCTGTGTGGGGGGGGGTGCTCCGGGATTATGGGGTACCATACCCCCTGATAAGGGCTGTTTGGTCCCTGTACGACCGGTGTCAGAGCTTGGTCTGCTTTGCCGGCAGTAAGTCGAACCCGTTTCCAGTGAGAGCTGGACTCCGCCAGGGCTGCCCTTTGTCACCGATTCTGTTCATAACTTCTATGGACAGAATTTCTAGGCACAGCCAGGGTGTTGAGGGGGTCCGGTTTGGTGGACTCAGGATTGGGTCACTGCTTTTTGCAGATGATGTTGTCCTGTTTGCTTCATCAGGCCGTGATCTTCAGCTCTCTCTGAATCGGTTCGCAGCTGAGTGTGAAGCGGCTGGGATATGAATCAGCACCTCCAAATCCGAGACCATGGTCCTCAGCCGGAAAAGGGTGGAGTGCCCTCTCAGGGTTGGGAGCGAGATCCTGCCTCAAGTGGCGGAGTTTAAGTATCTTGGGGTCTTATTCACGAGTGACGGAAGAATGGAGCGTGAGATCGACAGGCGGATCGGTGCGGCTTCCACAGTGATGTGGGCTCTGCATCGGTCTGTCGTGGTGAAAAAGGAGCTGAGCTGTAAGGTAAAGCTCTCAATTTACCAGTCGATCTACGTTCCTACCCTCACCTACGGTCATGAGCTATGGGTAGTGACCAAAAGAACGAGATCGCGAATACAAGCAGCTGAAATGAGTTTCCTCTGCAGGGTGTCTGGGCTTTCCGTTAAAGATAGGGTGAGAAGCTCAGTCATCTGGGAGGGGCTCAGAGCAGAGCTGCTGCTCCTCCGCATCGAGAGGAGTCAGATGACGTGGCTCAGGCATCTGATCAGGATGCCTCCTGGACGCCTCCCTGGCGGGCACGTCCAACCGCGAGGAGGCCCCGGGGAAGACCCAGGACACGCTGGAGGGACTATGTCTTCCGGCTGGCCTGGGAACGCCTCGGGATTCCCCCGGAAGAGCTGGAAGAAGTGGACGGGGAGAGGGAAGTCTGGGCATCTCTGCTCAAGCTGCTGCCCCTGCGATCCGACTCCGGATAAGCGGAAGAAGATGGATGGATGGATGGAGTATTTTATAGCTCTCGACAAAATATTTGTAAAATATTATAGCTGAGAAAACAAACAAATAACCCTAACCATCATAACACTCCCACCTCTGACTCTCACAATATGCACCATGTCAAATGTAAAGCTAAACCATCACCCATTTAATGCCATTTAAATAATGGAAAACAAGTACTTGAAGTAAACTAACTGAAATCTTATTCCAAACATTCCAACAAAACAGCATAGTTACCAAAAAAAAAAAAAAAAAAGTCTCAGCACTGTTCCTATTTGTCTATCACTTTCATTTTGAGACCTACCTGCTCCAGGCTGCGGGTAGGAAGTTTCTCCTGGATTATGCTAGTGTCAATTTCTTTCTGATCTCTCTGCTGCTTTAAAGCTGCCAGCAGAGCCCTCCTTTCCTGCTGAGTCCACGTGGACCAGACTGGTTTGTTGTTAGGTTTTGCCTGAATGCCAGAGAAGCGATTTGGTGCAACACGCCGGCGTGGTGGAGGTTTCATCGTTTTAACCAAGGAGTTAAACACCTAGGTATAAAGGTAAAAAATGAAAATTAAAGATTTGCTAAAGAGTATTGCACTGTTAATCACCCAAGCAAACACTGGCAAGGATAGAATATGAGGATAGTCAGATGCAAGTGAAACTACCCATCTGTACTAGTCACGATTACTATTTGAACAACCCAACACAAAATGCAACTCTACTGGCAAGTATATCCTTACCCATATTATACATTGTTAGATTTTTTCCTACTGTCCACATTCAAATATTGTTCTTGTTTATGTGGTGGGCATCCAAGTTATATGCTCAACTATAGAGTGTCAGTATTTTGATCTTCAGATTTTTCTGAAAGAAAACATACATTCATTCATCAATCTTTTAACCAATCTATCCTACTCAGTGTCATGGGAATCTGGTATCTATCCCAACAGGCCTTAGGTGCAAAATGGATGCCAAACTTGACAGGACACCAGTCTACCACATGACACACTCACTCTCAAACAGTGGGTTAAATTAGAGTTGTCAGTTTAAATTTATTAATTGTTCTCCTCCAGCATTAATTACTTCTCCCCTTCACTTTAGCTCTTCATAAATGTTATACCAATTTGAATTTGGTGTACAGTTTTCAATATTTAAATCATTTTCCTATTTTTATTTTAATTTCCAACCTCATAAACCTCAGTTGCAAATTAATAGTTATTCCTACCTCATGCCTACTCATTCCAATGTAAATATTGGCATCATTTAAAATGGAATCTCCTGTGAAAGTTGCGTATTCTGAAACAGGTGGGACCTAAATACTACTCTTTTAGGTAATATACAGTAGTATGAACAACATGCAGACAATATAAAACATAATTCATGCTGTTCTCCCTGTATGATCCTGAAAAACATTAAGGGCTTCATTAGAGACTTTACAAAAGCAGTTGCATCTTACTTGGCTCATATTAAGAAAGACAAAAATACAGAGCTTGAGTTAAAACTACAACAACTTAAGCTAGCAAGACCCAGTATTTTAAATCTTCATTTTGAAGCAAAAATTACTTTAGCAAGATCAGAGCTTAATTTATTCTCCTTTAGTGTATCATGCTGAATTTATTATCTAAGCAGGAATGAGACTGCAGAAATTAATCCTTTATTTTCAATACTATGCTGAAACTAATACTGCCAATTTAATTGATGATCACATAAAATTAACAATGAATTCCATGATTCTAACTCCAATTTGCTTTATAAATCACCTGCTCCTGCCCACGTACTGGACTTTCTGTCAAGGTTAAACACTATAAATTGTCTGTTGAAAAGGCTGCGAAATTAACAGCCTCATAATATCTGCCTGAACTAAAAGATGCTTTAGAGGATATGAACTCTCAGGAAAAAGGTAAGAGCAAAAATAAAACCACCAGGTATTAACTACCTATTTCCCAATTTCTATTTGCCATTCTGAGATCTGCTGCCCAGAGTTTATATTTACTTTATTTTAGATATGCTGATTTGTTTTCTGCATTAACAAGAGAACAACAGTCTCACTGAGCTCTGCAGTCGGTAAAGTTGATCCAATATGAGCTGCAGTATAAACAGCGTTTCTTCTCAAAAAAGGCAGGTTGTTTGCAGGTTGAGGACTGTGTGTTGCTCTACCTCAAACCACTTCTGTCTGGATCAGCTGAATCAGCTGCAATAGATTTTAAAAATGCATCTTTCCAAATCAAAACAAAGTTACAAGTTGCACATCCATGGCATAAATATCTGGCAAATAATGAAAATGCAACTGCATCATAATAAAGCAAGCAAGAGCATTTAGTAGACTTTTCAGTTGCATTGAGCTAAAGGTGACAAACATTAGGTATATTTAGCAGACAGACTGTATTTATTTGCACTATTCAAAAAAATCCCTCGTCTCTAAATTCTGTCCTAATGCTAGTGACTAGCATGAATTTCTCAAGTTAATCAACGTAAGATCATTAAAAGAGCAATTGGTTGGACTGCTAACTGAGCATTTTAAATACCTATGGTACTGTTGTCTTTTTCTGTGCTAAAGTTCCAGAGTGTTTCCTTCCTCAAGTGTTCACGCATGGAACTAATACTATTGTGGAACACGGTCTCTGCTTTACATAATGAACAAAGAAAGAGGTTTTCATTTTTCTAGTGCAGTACTCTCATGCAGAGGAATATTATGGCTGATATTTGGGGGTTCTTCCTTTGCAGAATGTGGTGCAAAATGATAAAATTACTCAAAACTGTACAGTGCACGGTAGCAGGTCAGTGCGCAATTTGGGAGAGAGAAGGGAAGGGACAATTGATTGATTTAACAAAATATGATTACTGGTAGATACATTTTTTTTTTTTCCAGATTAGTCTTGACAGCCTCTAGTCACATTTACACGTATCCTTTTAGTCCAACTTAGCAACTGGCAAAAATCAACATTGTCCCTTGTTTTTGCTCCCATAAAGAACTTTGAACTTTATTACATACTAACAAAATGCCCGCGCTTCACAGCAGCGAAGTACTGCCTTAAAATTTTTATTAAGAAGAAAATTAAACCTTTTTAAATGGAGGGAAAATATACCAATAATTATTTGTTAAGGATCTCTTTGTATACCACATTGTCAGTTCGGCCCTCCGGTTATAATATGACCAAGCTGTGCGCTGAGCTTACTCTTGAGCATGCAACGTACAGTTGGCCATGTGAACAGTAATCTTGTTTCAAAGCTCACAGCTTGGATTGCTGCTGTCATAATCGGTTTGAGTTTCATGGTTTGTTTCAATTACGACAGTATTTGCAGGACTTGTGTTGAAGTGACATTCGGCATCTGTCAAGCGTTGTAAGCATACAACCGGTTTCATTGATAACTTCACATCCAGCTTTTGAGAGTTTAAACATTCATAAACATCAAAGTGTCCACTACTGAAATCGTCACCTGTGAATCTAAGATGTTTAAGAGGCATTGGCGGTTGTCGAAAGGTGTAAAATATTTGGCCATTTCGGTACACTTGAAAGTGACAACCGAACAATTCAGCGGCAGCCATCAACTCATATGCAGAACCATAGGTGAAGGGCTTAAGCATTTCACTCTTATAGTGCTCCTGTGTAGTATAATTATTCCCTGTACCGTCATCAGTCCACACTTTGAACCTGTCCCAGTCATTCAATACATAAGACACAATGTTCCTCTGGATATCAAGAGTGAGCCTGTTATGTCTGTGCAATATGTAACAAAGAGAATGGAAAAGGTAGGTGCCATCTCCGAGCATGGAAACCACTCGGTAAGTGACAGTTCTTTGATCGATGGTGATCACCTCGATAGGCATGTTAATAGGGGTACGGTTGGAATGATAAAGGAAATGGGTACCTGAACAATGTAAAGTAAGTCTAAAATACCTACACAATAACTATAATCGTAATAAACGAACAATAAAATAGCGGAAAAGCCGTGGATTAAATAAAAACGCTGCAGTTATCAGCAGGGAGACGTGAATCCCGTGGCGAAGCAAGGAAGGGAATGTAGAGACAGGAGTGACAGATGGCCTTATATAGGCAGGCAGTTAACAACGTGGGAGGCGTTGGGATGGGGGACCCAATGCCGCCTCACACAGTGACCGAGCTGCAGGCTCTGGACGTATATATGTACGTAAGTAGGATTCAGTTAACGTTGGGACCCACGTACCAAATTTCTTGAAGATGGGCCCATAAGTAACAAAGACCGTTGGAAAGTTCAATCATACCACCAAAATAAGTACGTACATTGGTTTCAGTTAGCGCAGGGAAGCCGCCTACCAAATTTTGTGTAGATGGGGCCATAAATAAGAAAGTTCAACATGGTGGACATTGTCGACCGTTTTGACCGTAACGCGTAGAATTTCTAAATGAAACCTGCTTAACTTTTGTAAGCATTCTACCTACACGAGAAGTTGGAGAATTAGTGATGACTGTGTGAGTGAGTGAGTGAGTCACAGCTTTGCCTTTTATTAGTATAGATATTTTGGCTCTGTCTTTCTGTGTTCTATTGGATCTGGTATATATCACATTTTATCTTATAGTTTGTATCTTGAAAAATCCACCAAATATTTTTATTTTAGTAGATACATCTACACTTATCCTATCAGCACAAAACTTTCTTTAAGGATGATTACTCTCAAAATGTTTTAGATTAGCATGTGACACTTCCAGAAACAGGTTAACCCTCACCATTGATCTTCGAAAACTCTATCCACTTACAAAACAGGCAGCACCATAAACTAACAAATCTACAACTAAAACCAACACCATATGGTGCTAGTATGCTAGTATGGTTAAAGCCAAGACTGTTAACTAAAGGTGAAACAAGGCCATGGCATTTTCCTCTTAGTTACTTTTCTTGTTTTCTTTACTTCTTTATCAATACTTTATTTCTACCCTTCCGTTGCTTTAATGCCACTATCCTTTACCTATTTCTTTATCTCTTGGTTTGAATGATTACTACCCCACACGTGGCCCTTGACACGCTATGGTTAATTTAACACGGGACACTTGGGTGGGATGAGTGGGTATTAACAATCTATTTTTACTTGTTTTGGATACTGAGTGTGAAGTGGCTATAGTCTGAACTCTGATATTTTATTATTAATATTTTAGTATGTTCTCTGATCTTACTATACTTACTATTATACTGCAATAGTTATTAAAATATTACTATTTGTTTTGTGAATTATTCATTTTTAAAAATTGATCAGAAAAATATAGTTCTTTGGGATGTGAAAGGAAATAATTACATTACCAAATGTATAGGTCGCACCACATGTGAATTGTGTAACAATTCATTTTGTTACACACAGCCTTATTATGGTCTGTGTGATTTCTTTTATGACCCTAGCTGGGCTCTCTTTATAGTTCACTTACACTATAAGTAATATCCTTTCATTCATTTTCAACGTACTTAATCATATAATATATATATATATATATATAACATTTCTATCTTTTGTAAATCAATACATTAACTCTACTGCCTTTAGGCTGCTTTATTTTTAACATATCCAAACAAAACGTTTCCAAATAGCCTTTCAGCGTTGGTACATAACATGTCTCTTATTAATGCTCCTCACATTAATATCGGCATTCACTGTTTTTTACTCAAAATCACTGGTTCTTTAGTGTCAGCTTTGGTAATTCATCATCTCCTACCGCTCCCGTTACCTGCAGCATACCACAAGGGTCTGTTGTGGGAAAATCTCTTTTTTTCTTTGTATATGCTGCCACTTTCCAGTATTCTTAATAAGTATAACATTCCTTACAGCTGTTATGCTGATGATACCCAAATGCAACTGCCTCTGAAACCCAATAAGATTACTCTCACTACACTCATGCCTTGAGGATTTAAAATGTTGGATTGCATCAAACTTTCTACAACTAATCAAAAACTGATTATTCCATTTGGGCCTTGCATCCTCCATTAACAGTAGACCAAGTTTTCTGTAGATGCTAACTCCGCACATCAGGTGTTATGCTAAAAACCTTGGTTATCTTTGAATCAGATTTCAGACTTAATGAACAGATACATTCTGGGATCAAAACCAGCTTTTTTTTAGCTTAGGGTTGAACTACCTATCTTTTAACGATACAACAGCTTATTCATGTTTATGCTTCAATCTGTTTAGACTACTGTACAGTACGGTACTGGTGTTTAACACATCTCTGTCCTGAATACAACTACAGTATTTTAAAATGCTACAGCCTGAATCTTGACTGGCACTATAAAAAAAAAAAAATCACATCACTCTTGTCAGCTTCACTCAATTGCCTCGCTGAGAAATACATGGTGGATTTTAAGATTTTATTGTGTTCCAACACTTTCATGGGGTTTGTTCCACACTATCTTGCAGATTACGTCATTCCCATATTTAAGCACCAGGCCTCTCTAATCCATTTTAACTATCTGCTCCCTGCATAACCTTAAAGCTGTGGGATGACCCTGCCTTCACTGTAGTGGGTCCTCAGCTAAGGAACAGCCTGCCCCATTCAATAAGATCAGCTGCACCAATTGCTTATTTTAAAATCACAGTTTATTTATTTTATTCAATTGACTTTAGGTTGCTTTAACAGTTGAGCTTAAATCAGCAGTTAGTACAAAGTTATTTTGTAAATGTATGTGTTTTTATGTCTGTAAACAGCGAGGCACAGCTCTCTGCAGCGGGTTACTTTTGCCTTTGCTTTTATTGTTTTATTTTTTCTTTTGTAAAGTACTTTGGCCATCTTTAAGCTTTTTAAAAGCGCCATATAAATAAATTTGACTTCAATCTCATAAAACCTCCTGTATGGTGTTATGAAATGCGCCATATAAAATAAATGCTTGCTTCTCAAAAGCTAATGCTAAAACACAGAAGAAACACTTAAGACAAAATACGATATGATATGGCATAGTAAGCCAATCAGCAAAATTGTAACATTTTATCCCTTTAAACAGATTGCTGATTAGAGTGGATATCTGCATTCTTTGTGCCGTGTTATTTTTTCAGCCAAACCCCAATTAAACCGGGTTTCTGATCTGAGGGGTACCGGTTCAGACTATCAGACGGCAAAAGACAATTTTCAAGTTAAAACGCCACTAACACTCAGTCCAAAGCAGATATCAAGGTGGAACTTCGTAACCAACAATTGAGATTATCACCCAAATATTTAGTGATTTTTTTACACTCTGATGGCACAACTCACTACAGTCCAGTCACTGTAAACGTAGCTACTGAAGTCAACGCGCAACACTTTAACGGAACACATTTGATGAATACATTCACTTACCTTTGTAACTGTGTCGTATATAGAACATACCACTTCCTCCTGGGTAAATTACCTATGTTCACGAAGACGCCGTGAAAAATTTAAAGAAATCCAATCCGAAGTGAATCTTTTATACATATAATAACAGTTAAGATGCAAAGTATTTCGATTACTTCACCGTGTAAAGCATGAACTACTCTCAGAACACAGCATGACAGCCAGAGCTGCAGCACACACGTTTGTATCACGTTCAGTCTACGCAAGAGCATCAGTCCGCCAAACTACGGACAGCGCCAAGGGAAGAAATAGATACACGAAACGGCGTTTTAACGGTAAGGGCCATTGGTTCCAACACATCTTTAAATATTACAGTAAGTGGTTATATAAATGTACGTTTCAGATAGTTTTTAACTGCATAAATGTTAGGCTTACAATTTTTTAGCAGTGATAAATCCATATCAGTATTACATGAAGTGGGGCAAAAAATGGAGTAGAAGCCAGGAGCCTGCCCTGAATGCCAACAGTACTTCTAAACTCTGTAGCAGTGTTTCTATAATACCTCATAACTTATTTTGAAATAATCATATTATAATAATAATGGAGATAATTTAGTTACTTTTAATACATGAAATAGATTGTGGGTGTCATATTGCTGCAGCAGATATTTCTTTCCTAGCAGTTTATGGGAAATCTGCACCTTCGTGAGAAAAGCGCTATATAAATGCAAAGAATTATTATTCCCTCATCATTAGGATAATATTTCATGTTGGAATGCTGTACACTTTCAACATCATATATATACTGCTGCATATTCTTCACAAAAAATTCAACCTTGTTTTCATCAGTCCACAAAATAGTGCTGCAGAGTGTCAAGGTGGTCTTTGGAAACTTCAGGTATGAAGTGATATTTTTCTTTTTTTTTTTTTGGAGAGCAGTGTCTTTCTCCTTGATATCAAGCCATGGACACCATGCCTGGTCAATATTTTCTGTATGATAGAATCATGAACAGAGACATTAGCCTGTTCAAGTGATTACTTCAACGTTTTAGCTGTTATGCTTTGGTACTTTTCTTTTTTTCCTCACTGAGAATTCTGTGTTGCATCTTTCAAGTAATCACGGCTGGGTACCCACTTCTAGGCAGAACAGTCAAAGTATTAAATCATCTCCATTAACACTGGTGACTAATGAATATAAACTCTTTGAAATGACTTTGTAAACCTTTCCAGCTTTATGCAAATCAACAATTGTTGATAGTAGAGCATCTGAGGGCTCTTTTTTACCAGGCACTCTTTACATCAGCATTTGCTTTTTGTGACTATCAAATTCAAAATGTTTGAGTCTTTTTTATAAGTCAAAGTATTTCTGAACCACACCTCCAATCTCATTTCATTAAACTCCGATTTTGTTAACTCCTAACTCCAAATAGTTTTTCGGAACTCCTTAGCCTAAGATTTCATGCAATTTTTACAAATTGAGTACAAATTGAAATTGAATATTAACAAAATGTAAAAAAAGACATAATTAACATAATAAAATGAAAGAATATTGTTGTTTATTTAGATATAATATGGTGTCTAAGAACAACTGGTAAAAAAAGAACATCCAATAACTTTACCTGAAGATTGTCTTGGTGTGATGCAGAAGATGTGACACGTTTCTGATGATAGCCAGCAGCTTGGCCAATGCTCTTCTCTTTGCTACTCCCTCCAGACAGTCCATGCTAGTGACCAGGACAAGACCAGCTTTATTTATATAAAGTGACTTACAACATTTGAGATACAATTAGTCATGTTTCTTCCAATTGGAGCACTGGTGGGTGAAGTGTCTTGCTCAGCGGTGGGATTTGAACCCACAACTCTTTGGGTTTACAGTCCAAAACAAAGTCTTAACCACTGCACCACACTGCCTAGGTTACTCTAGTCTCTCTGTTGGCACCTCCTGTTGTTATGGCAATGCTCCAACATACCACTGTATATACAGTGCATATGGCCTACATTGCACTGGCTTTCCACCTACAAAGTCTCCTTTCACATCCCAAAAAATCATTATTTATGCTACACCCTAAATACAGTAAGTGACTAGTATGGTAATTAGTGGCTCTAAATGGACTTGGTATGGATTTTCAGTCACTGGTTCTGCCTCTATGTATATAGTTAATCCATAACCTTCCATTAGTTAATGTGGCACCTCAGGAAGTCATGCACCTGCACTTTCTGTGAAACCGCCCATCAGACACTGTGTGAACTGAGGTCTCCTCCTCCTACTGCTTATATTTTTTATTCAATTCAACTAATTTTTTGTAAAAAAGTTAGGAAATTTAATATTTGTAATTTCTAATTTACGGTTCAGTAATTAATTTATGTTATTAATAATTATTTGCCAGGTCAGTACTGTAAGCCCATGTTGTCACAGTGTTATTGGAGCATTGTAATAGAATAGACTCAGCTTTCCTTATGGCTTTCTATTTTAATATTTTATGTTTTTTCAATACAAAATCTTTAATTTGTATTTTTATTTCAACAGGAGCTGTAGAGAAGTCAGTTTGTGTGTATGTGTTTTTGTAAGTGACATCCCTGTCTATTTTTGTTCTTTATAAGGTATGTTAATATGTCATTACTGTAACAAATTTATGTAAAGTGGGTCTAATTGTTTGGCATCAAAATAAATAGTAGTATATTGTCATGCATGCACGTCAGTGTGTTGTTGCCTTCTAGGCTCAGCTAATGAATGTAATACCACCCCAAAATGAGAAGTGGTGTTGTTGCTAATGTTGTCAAGTTTTTCTGCCTCAGACACCCAGTAAAGGCAACTCACTTTACCCATGTCAGGTCAAATCCTGTAAAACTGGGCATCCCTGGAAAGAAGTGTTTCACTTTGGGTTGAGACATCTCAAAGGTCTGAGATTAACAAGAAGCCAAGACCTGCTCAATCAAGCAACACCTTTAAAATAGACAAGGCTACTGCCTATAGTTTCAGTTCTGTATTTTCATCATAGGCTTGTTTGGTTTCCTTTGTTAAAAAGATGAAATGGGACAACCTGGTGGGTGTCCCAACATTTCCTTTTGAATCTGGGTTTCACTATCATCGAACCATAAAATACAAATGATATATGTTATTTGTGCAAATAAGAGATTCTGTGATAATACTGAAGGGAAGGGAGTTGGACAGAAGTCACTTTTATTGTGACAACTCATTTCTTTTGATATATTAGTCAATAGTTTTCAAACTCAGTACTCAGTCCATATGGCTGCAGGTTTTTCTTTCAACCAACTTGTTTATTGTTGGAGTTCAAACCTAATTAAGCAACCTATTATTTCCCAGTTTCTATGTTTTGGGGACAATGTATGAACTCTAAAATCAAGTTTAGTAAATATATATAAGAATATACCAATATTTTTTTACTGCATAGGTATAATTTTGTATTTCTTTGCTCACAAGATTTTCACCATCATTATGACTTTCATTGTGCCTTTCCAGATATTCTGATACCCTGTTGTTTACTAATGGGCACCTCAGTGGCTTTGGCACCAAAGTACTTTGCAGGGTTGTTTACCCAGGTGTCTTTTCTATGCATTGTTAGTTCTCATTATTAGAATAGAATTAAGAGCAAAAACTACACGGAAAAGAGCACATTATTAGAAAAACAACAAAAAAGAGTTGAGCATTTACAAATACGAAAAATATATTTCTAAATGTTTTGTAAATGTAAAACTCACACTGCTGTGCTTTTCTGAATGCAGAGTAAGACGAGGAAAAAGACAAGTTAATTGAACAAGATCAGTTTGAGATGACAAAAAGGTTGTAACTGAAAACAAAGGAACAAATTGATAGACCAAGTTTGACTATATTGTGGAAAAAACTTTCCTCTGTTTTCAAAGACGTCATTCACAGAGACCAGATGAGAATGCAGAACAATTCTTTATTTGCACATAGATATGCACAGATGTCTCAGTCAATGGAGCGAGCAATTAATTAATCAGAATCAGAATCAGAAAAACTTTATTAATCCCGAAGGAAATTACTTATGTTACAACTTAACAACAGACAAGGGACATGTTTCACTAAGAGCAAGTATAAAGTAATCATGTAAATATAAATAAAGTAAGTATCAAACTAAAGTACAGAGTATTGCACCTTAAGTTAATATTACACATTTGAGAACAAATAAGGTTATTCTCATGTGAACAGCAGACAATTTATTGCACAAGAACAGATAGTATGTTGACCATTTCAAGTACTTGAAAAAATGTACCTGGATATCCAATAAAGAAAAAGGGTAATAACTTAAAGTGTGGGTGAGTGACTGGAAAAGGAGTTATAGAGTCTCATGGCTGTGGGGAGGAAGGATTTCCTGTGACGTTCAGTGGAGCACTTGATGCTAGTCAGTCTACTGCTGAAAACACTCCTCTGTCCAACCACAACACTATGAAGTGGGTGATTAGCATGTTCAATAATAGACCGAAGCCTAGACAACATTCTCTGATCTGCCACAGTTTCAAAGCTGTCCAGTTTCTCTCCTACCACAGAAGCAGCCTTCTGAATTAGTTTGTTTAGTCTCCTGATGTCTGCCACTTTCATGCTACTCCCCCAGTATACCACAGCAAAGAAAATGGCACTGGAAACCACGCTGTTATAGAACATTTGCAACATAGTGTTGCTGACACTAAAAGATATGAGCTTGTGTAGGAAATACAGCCTACTTTGACCCTTTTTGTATATGGCCAGCAGCTTCCTGGACCAGTCTAGCTTATTGCTAATATGCACCCCTAGATACCTGTACTCCTCAATGATCTCCACCTTCATACCCCTAAAAGACAGGGGAGTGGCTGGAGATTGTGATCTTCTTAAATAAACTACCATTTCTTTAGTTTTACTGGTGTTGATCTGCAGTTGATTAAGCTCACACCAGTCAACAAAACTGTCCACTACCTTACTGTATTCCATCTTGTCTCCATGTCTGATACTACCAACTATTGCAGAGTCATCAGAGAATTTCTGCAGATGGCAGCCCTCTGTGTTGTAACTGAAATCTGTAATGTACAGGGTGAAAAGGAATGGTGACAGAACTGTCCCTTGTGGAGTACCAGTGCCACATAGCACGGTGTCAGACACAGAACCCTGTAGCCGCACAAACTGTGGCCTTTCCATCAGATAGTCCATGATCCACGAAACTAAGGGAGCATCCACCTGCATTTCCGATAGCTTACTCCCCAGTCTGGCTGGCTGGATGATGTTAAAGGCACATGAGAAATCGAAGAACATAATCCTGAGAGTTCCTCCTGGCTTGTCTAGGTGACTGTAGGCATGGTGCAGCAGGTAGGTGATTGCATCTTCGACTCTGATCCTCGCTTGGTAGGCAAACTGGAGAGGGTCCAGTGCTGACTTAACCTGGGGGTGAAGTATTTCCAGGACTAGTCTCTCAAAGACTTTCATGATGTGTGCGGTGACCGCCACTGGCCTGTAGTCAGAAGGGGCACTAGGATGTGCCTTCTTTGGAACAGGAACCAGACAAGATATTTTCCATAGCACTGGCACTTTTTTAATACTCAGGCTTAAGTTGAAAATCCTAAGTAGTACTCCACAGAGTTGTGAGGTGCAGACTTTAAGCACCTTTGGGCTGATGCCATCAGGGCCTGCCGCCTTGTCAGAACGAAGTCTGTGTAATTCTCTCACGACTTGGTCTTCTGTAAAGGTGGTGGATGGTCTGGTTGTGTCAGTGTTATGTCTTTCTGTTACATTACCTCACCTAATACATCATGTCATCTGACTCTTAGTATACATTATTAGCTCATCAAATCATCTCGTGTCACCAACATTTTCAGACTCCTGTAGACTCTTCCATTTACCTGAATACTGCCTCATTGAAAAGAGAGTCCTGCAGAATTTTCTATTGACTTAGTGCTGCTTTCTAGGAGGGGTCTTTGGGCTTTCCCATTAGTTTATCCTTACTTTCTGGATGGGTGTTAATTACTCATTTACCTCATTTTCAACTTGGGAAATGAAGCTGGTGGTCTCTCTAAGATAAGACAAACCTCACATGCTAAAGCTTTAAGCTACACATTTAGTTAATCCTTTAGTTGCCTTCATTCCTTTTCCTTATATTTTAATAATTAATTGTTATAACTTAATTTAAGTATATACTTGTAATAATCTGTAAAGATTGTAAATTAGCTAAACAATCCATAACTGCTGCCTGCCCTGTAAAAAGGGTGCAAAAAGAACAGTCTACTTCAAAAGTACATAATTTTGCTGCCAATGCTGAGCAGGGACTTCAGTGGAATTCTTTCTGTCATTTAAGGGAGTGACCTTTGCTGTTCATCACATGCAGTTTTTTGGGTCTTCAGCTAAGTTTTGTCTTCATTTTGTCCACTTTCTTCACATTTCTTTGCCACTGCTTCAACACCACATCTTTAGAATCTGATTTGTGTGGTACATCTAACTAATAGTATTATTGTTGAAACAAAACTGAGTTTGCCTGTCAAACTGATTCACAAGTCTTTTTTTCCATTTTGGTTGTTTTTTTGTCTATTGATCTATTTTTGTTGATCCTAAAAACTACTACAACTATTTCAAACATTTGTTTCATAATTTTGTAATATTTATTTTATTGTATTGCTTAATTAAGAGGCCTTGATCTAAATTTCTATTTTTTACGTTTAATTGATATTTTCACTGTGTCTTATTGTATTTTAGTATATGTATTACATGTACTTCCCTGTATATTCTTTGCACTGGTTGTGTATAAGGTAATAGCTATTTTTATATATGTTTATAAAGACTTCTACTTCCTTCAATGTATAGGTATTATTGACTACTACACACTTTTAACACTTTATGTTAGATTTAAGGTTACTTTATAGTTTGGCCTAATGTTTTTTTACAGGTTCTATGTTATTTAAATTGTTCTAGTTACCCTTATTGTGTGGTGATAATACTACAGAATTTAATAGTAGCTATTGGACTCCTAAACAACAAGACTGCCTCAGCACCATGACACTACAATACATTATAAGCCACCAATTATTCATAATTATATGATAACTTTTTTCATGTGAGGGGTTTTTGCTGTGAGGCAATGTGAAAGACAAGTATTTTTTCAGCAGTGTTTGGGGAATAATTGCACTTAAGAGGAAAAGAGAATCATAGCAGGGCTTAGGAAATATTTTTGTAAAACTGTGAACAGATATGACAGATTAAAGAATGTGCCTACAGCAGGCTAATAATCAGCTGAAATCAGACAACTTGTTACTTATCGGTGAAGTTGCTTTTAGCTAAATAACACGTTGACAGCAAGGTCCCAACCACCTATTTCATAATTTCTTTCAAGAATATATACTCAGGTTAGTTTATCTGAGGTTAGACGTTGTGACGGACGGCCGGGACACCCCTTTGACACTAGATTCGGGGGAGCAGCTGTGGGATTCACGCTATGTCCCCCGGAACACTTGGTGGCAGCCCCCTGGGTTGCATTGGAGCCACAATTTTGGAACACTGGAGTTCATTCCTGTTGGACTCCGCGGCTACCACCAGGGGGAGCTGCATGGCTTAACGAGCCCATCTGGGCAGGAGAGCAGCCACACCCGGAAGTGCAGCCGGAAGTATGTCAACAAGTACCTGCAGCACTTCCGGGTGGGCTATAAAGGAAGCCGACAGTCACCACTCTGGGCACCAGAGTCAGGAGGAGGAGGACAAAGCTGCCTTGGAAGAGTGGAGGAGAAAGAAGAGTGTTTTGTGGTGTTGTTTTTCTTTTGTGTGGTTTTGGGGACTGTGTTGTGCCTGTGGGACATGGGGAAGACATGCCCCACAGGTGAAGAAAATAAATCTTTTTGTTAATTTTTACATGCCTGTGGTGTCAGTCTGTGTCGGGTCGGTGCCAACAGAGCGCTTATTCCACAATGTATACAATCTAATAGTAATAACACTTTGTAGTCTTTTCTTTTACATTTGCATATTTCCCAATGTTCTTCAATCTTATTTGCAGTATCCCAGTCTCCTCTGTCTGTTATCAACCTATGAGTCCTATGAGTCATCATTGTATACTGTGCAGAATAGCACTTACCTATTAAATTCCTGTTTAAATACACATAATCAAAAATAATGCTAGCTTTTGTATCAGTCTTGTTTACACTTGTGTTTACTTAACAGCTGCATCTTATCTAAATAATTCTATAATAACCCTATTTACCCTCATACAATTGTATTAATTTGCCTCAAAGTTAAGGAGATAGGATTTTCTAAGAGTCTGTGTAGGTTTCTGCTGAGTGCTCTGGTTTCCTCTCACAGTCCAAAGACATTCAGGTTAGGTGGACTGGCGAGATGGGTCCAGATGCAGACCTCCACTGCTATAAGACTCCGTGACTCTGCTCGACAGACAATTGGATAATAGGTTTTTATAACGTGGTTTACTTGACTAATTTAGATAACCCTCCCACAGCTCTACTCTTAACCATGGCGTAAGCAGCTGTTGTCACTGATGTATAATATAAAGTGACAACCTCTTTAATGGAGTGGAGCTCTGGAGGTCCGCAGCTGAAGTCTATTGGGATTGGCAACACTAGATTGTGTGCGTGTGTTTGTGTATGTGTGTTCACCCAGTGATGGACTGACATCATATCCAGGGACTGTTCCTGCTTTACACCCTATGTTTGTTGGATGAGACTCCAGCCCCCCATGACCATGCTCTGGGTAAAAAGGCTTGCCCATCGCTCTGCCACAGATGTTAAACTGTTCAGCTTCATTCCTACAACAGAGCCTGCCTTCCTAACAAGTTTGTCCAGGTGTGAGGCGTCCTTCATCTTTATGCTGCCTCCCCAGCACACCACCGCGTAGAAGAGGGTGCTTGCCACAACCGTCTGATAGAACATCTGCAGCATCTTATTGCAGATGTTGAAGGACGCCAACCTTCTAAGGAAGTATAGTCAGAATTTCACCCCGGTCGGGTAAACGCTAACATTATTCAAAGTTATTGTCTGTTTTTACATGCATTTTTATTACTCTTTAATTTAATATTTTTTTTTTTTGTATCAGTATACTGCTGCTGGATTATGTGAATTTCCCCTTGGGATTAATAAAGTATCTATCTATCTATCTATCTATCTATATGGATTTCTCATTTGTTCAATCCCATTATTCATCTATCCATTTACCCAGTGTTTGATATGTTTTCTATCTTTATTGGTGATGGATAATGTGGGTGAAAATATATATTAATTATTTCTGAAAACCACAAGTAAGAAGTACGATAGACTGTAAATATTATAGATAACATATGTATTTACTGTTATATGTGGAACTTTGTGTAATGAATTAGAACCTATATGTGATGAACAGGGGTACAAAAGAATATGCTGAATTCCACTGAGGTGTGTTTTGTGGTAATGTATATGTGCATCGTAATTACTTAATTTACGCATGTCTATTTAATGCGCAAAATTACAAAATATCACTCGTCCCTGGGTGGGCTCGAACCACCAACCTTTCGGTTAACAGCCGAACGCGCTAACCGATTGCGCCACAGAGACCGTGACTGCACAGCCTTGCTGTTCAATTGTTACACAGTTGACACCACCTTGTTAGGCTACTAGAAAAATGAATTTCTTATGGTGAACTTTACAGTAACATAAGCATATAGGACACTGTCACGGAGCAGTGAACGGTTCTTCCTATATTATCGTTTGTTGTAAAAGTTTTCATTATAATTCATTTTTATAAATAGCGCTCTTCACTGTGTGCAGGCGAAGGACGCTATGAATAATTCTCTGTTAAAACACAAAGATAGTTTACAATTGTAAAAGTAAAAGTTAAAGATAAAGTCACAGTCCCGAAGACCTCGGCCGTGTACCCGCTCATCGTTTTTTTTATATTGGAGTCTTTCCTTAGACGTTTCTAGTCGACAATCCGAGGCGCGGGCGGAGTTTGCATATTATCTCCGTGTCTGCTTGGGTTTCCCAATCCTCCCACAATACAAAGACATGCAGGTTAGGTGAATTAGCGATTCTAAACTGGCTCTAGTGTGGTGTGTGCGCGTGTTTTTTTTCTGCGCCCTGCCCAAGGTTTTCTTTCTTGTCTTGCGTCCTATGCTAGCTGTGACGGGCGCCAGATGACACCCAAGACCCCGTTCAGGATTTAACAAATAAGAAAATGTCTAAGTTTTCTAGTCCATTTCTACTTCCATTGTGTATGATTTTTTTGAACAGATTTGTCGCGGTGGCGCCGTGGCTTAGTTGGTTAAAGCGCCTGTCTAGTAAACAGGAGATCCTGGGTTCGAATCCCAGCGGTGCCTTTTTTTTTTTTATCTTCTTTTTTTCCCCTGCGTGTATTTACTTCATAATCGTTTCACATTTTACTACGTAAAATGTAAAAATAGGGATTCCCCCAAATATTCACTGTCACATTCTTAATACCTATTTGTACATGCGACTTGTGTAAGCGCCTTCAAAATATCCGTTTCCCGGAAAAAATACCCATCAAGCCGCGGTGTTCAATGTTATGGTGACGTTACAGAGAACACTGCTATCAATCTTATTTTAGGTAAAATTTCAGGAAAATATCAAGTTTCTCTACAAGTAGTGACCAGAAAATGTTATTACTATCCTAAAGTAATCAAGCTGGGCCTCTGTTAACGTTTTTGTTGTATACGAGGGAGAATTTCTGACTTGGGCAGAAGAAAGGATGTTGAGATTTATTTGACAAAACAGAAACTTATGCGGTAAAGTGAAGATAATATTCTTGATTTATTTGTGTCTTATATATTTTAACGATAATTATATAAAAACTGGTTGGTATGTGTTGTGCGACATGGATAGACAGGAGAAGGGTCTGTTTTACGTTACGGATTCCAAGTGCTTTTCATAGCGAGCACTAATTCAATAAGTACAGTAATATGATTGCGTTAAGAAACATAGATCACATTTAACAGAGCCGAGAAAATCGAATTAAATTTACTAAATATAAAATAAAATAGACAAAAATATATAAATCAATATTTATTAAAATAGTTTCATCAGTTTGTTCAATATGGTAGCGTGGCCGAGCGGTCTAAGGCGCTGGATTAAGGCTCCAGTCTCTTCGGGGGCGTGGGTTCGAATCCCACCGCTGCCAAATCCTTTCTTTTTCTCGGTCGCTTGGTATTATGATAATGTGGCTGATGACTTTGCTAGCAGCAGTATTATTCGACAAACACGTGCATAGAATACGGGGCTTTCAGAATACAGCGTTATATCGTTAATACATGTTATGCACGATCAGCCACCAAGGTACTCTTTAAAGGAAAGAATTGGAAAAACATTGATCAGAAACATTTTGACTGGCATAGAAAGAGGCATGTCACAGGAGGAGATCGGGCCTATGGAGAAGAAAGATTGTGGCAAATAAAAGCAACCTGACACGTTTGCTGTGCAACTCTGTTTTGAATTGTTCAGGTTGTATGTTTTCATCCACTATTTTATTTTTATTTTAATGACCACCTAATATTTTAATCTCTTGCTTTATCTTCTCTAATGACAACTTTGTCTTACTTACTCTCACCTTTTTTCTTTCATCTACCCTTACCTTGTTCCACTCCTATATATGTTACATGCTCTTTCTTTTTCAGTTGCACACGTGATGAAGGCTATATAACTAAAATGCTTTGTCTTTAACCTTCTTTCTTTTTCAGTGTGGAAATAACCTTTTCACTTTTTTTCCTATACATTAATATACTGCTCAATAAAATTAAAGGAACACTTTTTAATCAGAGCATAGAATCAAGTCAATGAAACTTCTGGGCTATTGATCTGGTCAGTTAAGTAGCAGAAGGGAGTTGTTAGTCAGTTTCAGCTGCTTTGGTGTTAATGAAATTAAGAACAGGTGCACTAGAGTGGCAACAATGAGACGACACCCAAAACAAGAATGGTTTAACAGGTGAAGGCCACTGACATGTTTCCCTCCTTCTCTTTTCTGATTTTTTTTCACTAGTTTTGCATTTGGCCATGGTCAATGTCATTACTGGAAGTATGAGGCGATACCTGGACACTACAGAGGTTGCACAGGTAGTCCAACTTCTCCAGGATGGCACTTCAATATGTGCCATTGCCAAAAGGTTTGCTGTGTCTCCCAGCACAGTCTCAAGGGCATGGAGGAGATTTCAGGAGACAGGCAGTTACTCTAGGTGAGCTGGACAGGGCCGTAGAAGGTCTTTAACCCATCAGCAGGACTGGTATCTGCTCCTTTGTGTAAGGAGGAACAGGATGAGCACTGCCAGATCCCTAGAAAATAACCTCCAGCAGGCCACTGGTGTGAATGTCTCTGACCAAACAATCAGAAACAGACTTCATGAGGGTGGTCTGATGGCCCAACGTCCTCTAGTGGGCCCTGTGCTCACTGCCCAGAACCGTGGAGCTCGATTGGCATTTGCCATAGAATACCAGAATTGACAGGTCCACCACTGGTGCCCTGTGCTTTTCACAGATGAGAGCAGGTTCACCCTGAGCACATGACGTGAAAGGGTCTGGAGAAGTCGTGGAGAACGTTATGCTACCTGTAACATCGTTCAGCATGACTGGTTTGGTGGTGGTTTGAGTGATGGTCTGGGAAGACATATTCATGGAGGGACACACAGACCTCTGCAGGCTAGACAATGGCACCTTAACTGCCATTAGGTATCGGGATGAAATATTTGGACCCATTGTCAGACCCTGTGCTGGTGTAGTGGGTCCTTGGATTCCTCCTGGTGCACAACAATGCCCAGCCTCAAGTGGCGAGAGTATGCAGGCAGTTCCTGGAGGATGAAGGAATTGATACCATTGACTGGCCCCCACGCTCGCCTAACCTAAATCCAATAGAACACCTCTGGGACAATATGTTTTGGTGCATCTGACACTGCCAGGTTGCACCTCACTGTCCAGGAGCTCATTGATGCCCTGGTCCAGATCTGGGAGGAGATCCCCCAGGACACCATCTGTCATCTCATTAGGAGCATGCCCCCTGACGTTGTCAGGCATACATACAAGCACGTGGGGGCCATACAAACTACTGAGTATGATTTGCTGCAAAGAAATTTCTGTAAAATGGACTAGTCTGCCGCATCATTTTTTCACTTTGATTTTCGGGGTGTCTTTGAATTCAGCTCGGTGTAGGTTGATAATTTTCATTTCCATCAAAGGATGTGGTATCCTTTAACACATTACCCAGTCCATATCAGTAGAGATATCCAGCGTGATTTTTTTCTCATTGAGATCTGATGTGTTTTCAAAGTGTTCCTTTAAGTTTTTTGAGCAGTGAAGTCTATATCATGGTGTCAAATACTAGTTTGGTTCCCAAACCAGCCAGTTTTTTTTCCCATCACAAATCTTGAAGCCAGCATTCATAACCACTTTATAGGGAGTAATTATTTAGGGGTCATGACTGCAGCCTTTTGTGAACAACACTTTCTGACTTTACCTGTATAGAATTGCTCAGCAATGACTGATTCAAAGTTAAATTTAGAAGAATATGCATCCTCTGTTCTATTTAACACAAGTAGCTGTGTAGCTAAAGTTATTGATAGAAATCTTCAGGCGTTTCAAAATCAGAAACCTTAGGTGAATAGTCATATTCATTCTGTGTTGAAGACACAGAATACAGCTTTTAGATCTGGAGACTCTGTGGATTATAGTGCTCCTGCCAAGAGGAGCAATAGATGGCTTTTCAGAAAGGATGCTTAAAGCCTGTGCAGTCTTCACCAGTATGTTCAATCATTCTTAAATCCACAGTCATTCTCCTGATACCAAAACAGAGATGAAGAGCCTTTGTTACTCTCACTCCTTTTATTACAAATATTGATTATGATATTAAGAGCATTATTCCTCTTAGTTTGGATCAGTACCAGTTTGCTGCTCAGGCAAACAGGTCATCTGAAAATGCCTTCTCTATTGCTTTCTACTCTGCTTTAAATCATCTTGAGAATAAGGATGCCTATGCTAGAATGCTGTTTATTGATGATAGCTCCACATTCAACACAGTCATATCCACAAGTTGAGGTTGTGGAAACTGAATGTTCTCTTCGTTCCCTTGTACTAAGTCATGTCT
>JANRMT010062791.1:120695779-120720517 GCA_026402145.1 Polypterus bichir lapradei
GTGCTTTATTGTTTCACCTGCTGTCTGGTCTGAAAACTTCGTCCACAAGGTCTAAACTTTATATTCTAGGTCTAAACACAAGTACAGTATATGTAACTGAAGAGCAGATTTCTAGACTAATTGCCACAGACGGTCAGCCTTAACATTGAGCCCAGGAGTGCCACAAGGATGTGTGCTCAGTCCCCTCCTTTATCCACTCTTTACCCACGACTGTACACCAGCTTACATTTCAAACACCATCATCAATTCTGTGGATGACACAACAGTTGTGGGTCTGATCACCAGTAAGAATGAAATAGCTTATAGGACAGAGGGAAAGAAGCTGGTAGGGTGGTGTGAGGAAAATAATTTGTATCTTAACCCAAAAAGTCAAAATCATTATAGATTTTAGGAAAACAGCACAGATCACAGGAACACAGCTTCCAGCAACTGAAACATTTATAGATCATGCTGTCTAAAGAGGGAATTTAACATTAAGTTCCACTTCACCTTAGTAATGATCTGTTTGATTTTCTGCCATCTAATAGGTGTTACAGAACTATTCATGGCCACACCAGAAGGCTCAGATACAGTTTCTATCCAAGGGCCATGAATTTTAAATCTAGGTCATATTTTAAATAATACTACAATAATACATTTCCTTTTTTGAGTGACAAAGTTTAGATATTTTAAGTGCAATCACAATTTACAGGTGCATCTCAATAAATTAGAATATCATTGAAAAGATAATTTCAGTAGTTCAATACAAAAAGTGACACACATATATTATATAGATTCATTACACACAGAGTGATATATTTCAATTGTTTATTTCTTTTCATTTTGCTGATTATGGCTTACAGGTAAGGAAAACTCAAAATTAAGTATCTCAGAAAATTAGTATATTACATAAGACCAAAAAAAAAACGAAAAGATTTTTAATACAGAAATGTTGGCCTAATGAAAAGTATGTCCATATATGCACTCAATACTTGATTGGGGCTCCTTTTACATGAATTATTGCATCAATGAGGTGTAGCATGGAGGCGATCAGCCTTTGGCACTGCTGAGGTGTCACAGAAGCCCAGGATGCTTTGATAGCAGCCTTCAGCTCATCTGCATTGTTGGGTCTGGTGTCTCTCATCATCCTCTTGACAAGGTTTAGGTCAGGCAAGTTTGCTGGCCAATCAGGCACATTGATACCATGGTCATTAAACCAGGTATTGGTACTTTTGGCAGCGTAGGCAGGTGCCAAACCCTGCTGGACAATTAAATCAGCATCTCCATAAAGCTTGTCAGCAGAGGGAAGCAAAAAGTACTGCTCTAAAATTTTCTGGTAGACGGCTGCACTGACTTTGGACTTTGTGGACCAACTCCAGCAGATGACACGGCTCTCCAAATCATCACTGACTGTGGAAACTTCACACTGGACCTCAAGCAACTTGGATTCTGTGCCTCTCCACTCTCCCTCCAGACTCTGGGATTTTGATTTCCAAATGAAGTGCAAAATTTACTTTCATCTGAGAAGAGACCTTTGGACCACTGAGCAGCAGTCCAGTCTGTTTTCTCCTTAGCCCAGGTAAGATGCTTCTAACGTTGTCTCTGGTTCAGGAGTGGCTTGACACAAGGAATGAGACAGTTGTAGCCCATGTCCCAGATACATGTGTGTGTGGTGGCTCTTGAAGCACTGACTCCAGCCGCAGTCCACTCCTTTTGAATCTCCCCAAATTCTTGAATGGTCTGTGCTTCACAATCCTCTCAAGGCTGCAGTTATGCCTGTTGCGTGTGAACCTTTATCAGCCACATTTTTCCCTTCCACTCAACTTTCCATTAATATACTTGGATACAGCACTCAGAACAGCCAGCTTCTTTAGCAATGACCTTTTGTGGCTTACCCTCCTTGTGGAGGTTGTCAATGACTGTCTTCTGGACAACTGTCAAGTCAGCAGTCTTCCCCATGATAGTGTGGCCTACTGAACCAGACTGAGAGACCATTTAAAGGCTCAGGACACCTTTGCAGGTGTTTTGGGTTAATTAGCTGAGTGGAGTGTGACACCATGAGTCTACAATGTTGAACTTTTTTTACAATATTCTAATTTTCTGAGATACTGAATTTTGGGTTTTCATTAGCTTTAAGTCATAATCTGCAAAATGAAAATAAATAAACACTTGAAATATATCACTCTATGTGTAATGAATCTATATACGAGTTTCACTTTTTGAATTGCATTGCTGAAATAAATTAACTTTTCAATGATATTCTAATTTATTGAAATGCACCTGTATGTGGGATATGTGTGCAATATCTGACCAGAAATTATACAGTCAGAAAGTATTTCTTGTTAATTTGTTATAGTCTGTTATTGTGTATTTTTCTTATTTTTGAAAGTGTTCATTATATATTGCCATTGACATCAGTAGTTACAGACATAATGTAAAAAAAAAAAAAACAATGACAAACTGATCTGATTTTATTTGCAAATCTTTGGTAGCCCTAATTTATGGTTATCAAAAATGTACTTCCATTCACATTCAAATCTCAATAAAAGAATGAAAAGAAAAAAAACTGAAACACGTTATTTATTATTATTACTACTACTATTTAACAGACAGATGAATGTACAAATAGATCAAATAAAAAAAAATCTCAACACATCAAAATTTATCATGGCATGTATTCTTAAAGATGAGCGAAAATTCAGTGGATTAAAAAAAGGCAGCAATCACTATGATTTTTCTGTGTATTTTGATTTCTCAGAAATCAATGTACAGTTATAATCTAAATTATGTGAATTCGTCTGTGTGGCGAAGATTTAAAAGAAAAAAAACTAAAGGCATACAAGCTATCAAGAGTAGCAAGTGTATGCTGATTTGGAAGGCAAGGTAAGAAACACTTACTAAAGCCAATGTCATGTCATGCTCAGCCATTGCACAACGTCTAGTCAGAAGGGATGTCAAGGCTTGAAGATGAAAGCTGCTAATCTTGTCAAACCAAACATGCCAAATTACACATTATAGAGTATGTCAAATTATGAAATTTTGTGATGGCTGTCCAGCATATTTTCACATTACCAATGTACTGGGAGCTTGTTCCTTTTTCTGACAGCCAAACACATGCTACCTGACTGGCAGTGCCCATGCGAAGGGTTTGGGTACAGCAAGTTCTGCCACGATCCAAGCTCCTTTTTCTTATTTTTTATCATTTTGCCATGCACATAAAATATGCAACATTAGACAGACGAGCTTGTCTCATGTATGTCTGGTCCTATCTAAACGCCAATGTTCCTTATTTCTTATCAGTGTATTATATGCATTGTACTTTCGGGCAAGTGCGCACTGCTTCCCTATGACTCAAGACAAAATCAAATCTGTTTAATTTTATCAGGGATAATCGCAGACTATTTGGATTGAGTCACTGGGTATGTCTTACTACACAGGTTTAGTATTCACAGGAGCACTGCCAGTCCCTTACTCTTTAAGATCATGCAAATGAAGCCTACAATGTAACATGGCCTTAATTAAGAAAAAAAGCCAATTAATCCATCACTGAGCACCAAGGATTAGTCCTAGGAACCAGTATTATACATCTTCTCACAAACATAACTTTTAGCTGATGTGCACTATAGAAATTCAGACACTAAATTTCTACCTGTTTAAATATAAACTTCCTTTTCTCTGAAATGGTTAACAATGTTCAGTATATCTGCCTGGCGGTCAGCTCAAATTCATAGAAACAGCCATTCTAAGATGATCAGGAATCCAATGTCCACAACATGTTCTAATTGCAGTTATCTATACTAGCTATCTTCTGCTGACTCAGATATGAAAACTAAGTCACTAGATTTTTGTTTGTGCTTCCACTCGTGCTCATTCACAATTTCATAGTTTTGTGTCTTATATATATTGGGGTCAGCTTTTCTGCACCTGGCAACCTCCTCAAATAGACATCTGGTAAAACCTGGCAGAGGGGGAAACCCACCCATCTGTGCCAGTTTATCAGTGTAGTGCCACTGTTCAGAACACACTCTAATAAGGTGGCGCCGTAATATTCCACTTTGAAGGCGAGCCAAAGTTTCCTGAGCTGTTTCTTGGTCCATTTGATCACGAGTAGGCAATTTGCATGAACCATTCAGCACAGCCAAGGCAAACAACACCTAGAAAACAAAGCAGGGGAATTGAGACAACATCAAAGATTGTAGAATTTACAGCAAAAGTTCAAGATGCAACATGTCATTTCTGGGTTTATTTTTGATTTGACATGTGCAATCAGTATCATAAAGCACATACAACATCAAATAAAAGACCAACAGAGTTAAAAGGTTTCTTTGTATATTTATTAGTGGAGATAGTAGTTGATTTTAAAGTAAAATGAAACAGAATTATTCTGACAGTGAAAGGCCATATTTAAAATAACCATCAAGTAAATGTTAAGTGACTTAATCAATCCTTGTAATGTATATGGCTACGGTGACTTTTTCAAACCCTTTGTAGACTTACCTGACAGTGAAAAAATGGGAATGGGCAGATCTTCTGACAAAGGCCAATGAAGAAGAGAGATGGGAAGGCAGTGTGCACCAGATGCTTGTATAAAGGGGTAATGTAATTCTCATGCACATGCACAGCAACTTCTTGTGACAAGAAGGGAAATGTGTATTTATAGCCTGTGCAAAACATGAAGATGTCAGGTTTGGTTCGTGTACCATCCTCAAACACAAGTTCCCCCTGTTTATTCACTGATCTCACTCCAGGGACTTGATACACTCCTTTGGGTAGTGGGCAAGATAAAGGACTGTTGTTGTGGCTTATTGTTACATGGGCTGTGACAGAAGACAAATCCAGTGCAATGTCCAGTCCTGAATGTCCCACACCCAACAAGACCACACTTTGTCCAGTGAATGGTTCTGGTGTTCGATAATCATGGCTGTGCATTATACGTCCTAGGAGAAGAAGATTTCAAAAAAGAAAAAAAAAAAAAAAACCAAATTGAATAAGAATTTGATAAAAGACTGGAGGGTTAACAAAGAATTGACACTGTTGTATTCTCTGTTGTCTACTAGACATATCTCATTGACAATACAAACAGAAAGGACAGTTTAATACTAATCAGTTTGAAACTGAGCAGTTTAGTGCATGCTCAAACAAGCCTCTATTTTTATTTATTTTTTTTTTTTTTCCTTTTTTATTAATTTTATTACAATCCATACAAAGCAATCAAGTTTTTACAAAGAGAAAAATTAAGAACAGAACAGCCTCTATTTTTATATGTGTACATTTCTTCATTTATAAAGTTTGCATGTTTTTTGCTATCTGTAAACATGTTAGTGTTCTAGGTCAGCCCTTTGTGAAGGGAGCTATACAAAGTAAACTGAAACAAATTTAATCTTGACTAACCTTACCATTTTATTGTACTTAGTGTTTCCACTTCACTAGTGGGACAAAAATGGCTACATGTAGAAAAATAAGAAAAAAAGGACACGCTTTATACCCAAAAAATAAACTAAGAATATTTTTGTGACAGCAAAACCAGAAAAAAGGGCCAAGAGGTAGACAAATGAATTAGGATAGCCCATTGGCCGATCCACAACATAGAAATTTTCAGGCTCTTCAATATCCTTAAATAAATTCTTCTTAAGAGCAACTGTTCAATTCAAACCACACAGGCCATTACAAAATACTAATTTTGTTATCTGTCAGCCTTTATGTGTAGGCTGTGAAGCACTTTGAGCTACATTATTTGTATTAAAATGTGTTATAGAAATAAATGTTGTTTAATGTATGTTTAAGGTGATAATCACCCTGGAATGTCTACATGTAAGCAATTCACACCATTCAGTCTGATGCCATCATATTTGTTTTCAGTGATCTTAACAAACGTCCTAGGGCCAGAGTTTGCCAAAATAACAACCATCAACAATTTACTACTATAACTCATGGTGGTATGAGACTTTTATTTTGTTAAACTAGGAGGCTTTGCCCCCTGCTCGCTTTGCTCGCCAACCCCCGTGTTTGGTTTTCCAGATACACACTTGTAAGATATTTTTTCTATGAATTGTTGCTATTTCATTAGTTTCACTTTTATTTCAGAACTTCTGTAAAAACAATATTTGGAATCGTTCGTGACCCAAAATGCTGAATCTTTTAAATGAGGTCTATGAGACTTATATTTAATGACTTTGTACCATAATTCAGGATAGGTTTCTCTGTTTGGAATTTCAGCACAGACAAAACGATCCACATCATCAGCATTTAATAATTTTTTTTTACAAAGAAACCAATAAATGCATGCGAGTTAAACCCCGTTTTTGAAATTCTCTGACTTATACTAATTTCCTTTTGTTTGCATCAATGCAATCTGTATTATCTTTTTTTTGATACTGTAGCGACTGACGTAATAAAGTATCACTAAAGTTCTACTTTAACAATCGCCGACTGCTTAACCCCAAACACAACTTTCTAGCATCCTCTCCAACCCCTCCTCCCATAGGTCTCGCCTCCCCCTTAACGCATCAATCAGCACCCAGCTATCAGTCTTCCATGCTGTACTCTGCCCTCCCTCGATCGGACCTAATAGTCACTTAAGACAAAGGCTTCAGCTTGGCTGGGACGCTACAATACTTTCAAATTTTACTGCTTTCATATTCTGTACCTTTCTTTGCATGTGAATCGCGCATTGGGTCTCTTTTCTCCACCCTGCTCTTTCTTCTTTGCTGAGAACACAGGATCTGTGTGTGCCATGTGACTGAATGTTTTGCTGGCTGTCCGTGCTCTTATTTGATAAGAAGGGCGTGTCTTGCAAGAATCTTATGTTCCACTACCCCGCGAGACTGCCCTGGGACAATCTCTTGGCACCAAGTCTCATGTTTACGGTCCCCGCGAGACGCTCTGTGGCCAGTCTTTTTTGTCTTGCAGGTATTTTAAATGTCCTCCGAGAACATCCAAGATCACGTAACATTGCCTTGCTTTTCCATTCCAAGATTTTTTTTTTTTTTTATATATAGAGAGATATTTTCCTTTTCTGACACAAAATGCACAGACGGTGTGCATAGCCAATGACTTTATTTTTTTACTTGTACAGTAGTTCCTCTTGTCTTTCTTAGCATGTCTAATTTTTCATAAGAATACTTGCATTGTCTGGTTGAGGTCACCAAGTCACTAACTGAGCCATGGATTCATTTTTTTAAACCTCTATTACTATTTTCTTTGCTGTGTGTGGAAACAACACATTTACATTGTCATCCAAAGTAGAAAGCTTAAGATTAGATATTTATTTTTATATTACTTAGCAAATTTGAGAATATACTAAACAATTTGCATCTTTTGCTCTATCAGCTGTTTGTCATTCTTCTTGTCACTGTATGTGCTATCCTTTTTTATACAGTGATGAAATAGGAATTCTAAAACTGCTACTTAAGCCTGATACGTGGTAAATATTTTTTTAAACAAATGGCATCTTTAATATCTTCATTAACTTGCAAATGTTTGTAGTGTTCCTATTTTTTGGGAATAAATATACTCCGTGTCTGTTTACATGAAATTTTCTTATTTTTTTTTAACAAAAATACTATAAAAATGAAAGCCAGGTGGCACGGTGGCGCAGTGGGTAGCGCTGCTGCCTCGCAGTTAGGAGACCCGGGTTTGCTTCCCGGGTCCTCCCTGCGTGGGGTTTGCATGTTCTCCCAGTGTCTGCGTGGGTTTCCTCCTGGTGCTCCAGTTTTCTCCCACAGTCCAAAGACATGCAGGTTAGGTGCATTGGTGATTCTAAATTGTCCCTGGTGTGTGGCTGTGTGTGTGTGCGCGCCCTGCGGTGGATATAGCGGGTTGGATAATGGATGGATGAAACCCCACAGAACATACATTTGAGTAGAATGAAGTTCATTTAAGCTTAGCACTCTTAGTGGACAGTGTTACACCCATGCACAGAACACTGGCTAAATAACTGACCAAGGTGTTTAGCATGTACAACTTTCATTCATGTCAATATCCCTGGAGATCCAATGTGGTTGTGTGAAGGCTTTGGAGAGGAGCTAGGGAAAGGCAGCATTGGAGGGCTTGTCATCTGCTAGGAACACTTGTCCTCCTCAGAAACCGCTCACATCACCCTTTAAGTGTAAGACAGAGCCTCTTAATGAAGGTTGTATATAAATTATATTATAAATATTGTTATACTGAACATTTTTATACAGTTTGTTAGACGTTGGACAATGATCTAACATTCCGCTTGCTTTATGAATGCCCTCACTAGCTCAGGAACTAATGATTGGTTGATTATCAAGTGTAAAGTGAACCTGTGGATCAGCGTGGTAATTTTTTGAGCATGCTCCATGATGGATTGAGCTTGTTTCCAGGGCTTTTGTTTTCTTGTACATATTGTCAGACTCCTAGCCCCAATGAGGATAAAAGTGGCAATGGGCACAGAATACAGTAGGTGGGGAAGTAATTTCAGTTAATATTGAAGATGAGTATATTCTGAAAACTTCTGAACCTGACCCGCCACCCCAAGCACCTATCTATTTTAAAAAAAAAAAGCAACATACAAAAAGATAACATAAAAACATCTTCATTAATTTAAGGCTAACTTATGAAGTGTTATTTTGTAGTAATTTAGTATAGGTTTTAAGCTCATTTAAACTCACAATAAGTCTTAAAGTTAAGATGTGGTTATTGGCATATAGGATAGGCTTACTTTAGCTTGTTATAATACATTTTGCTTACTTACTTTAGCTTGTTATAATACATTTTGCTATAATATTAAAGTTAATGTCACTGTCTCTGTAAAACACTTTTAAAGGATTCATTCACATGTGCAGGCCAGGCTTGGCACACAGGGGCTAGTCTGCCTGCATTTAGAAACCACTAGTTTAGCAGTTTTGAAGGGGACAACTGGAGTGTAGGCATTGTGCTATTATTGTATTTTTGGAGGTGGGGTTGAGTCTGTTCTGGCCTTGTTTGGAGACCAGAGAGGACCAGCATGTGGAGCATCCAGTATATAAGGCTTGGACAACTGCCAAACCCTTCGAAGCTGACGGCCCGATGATGTTGCCTTCATCCGTCCCGAAAATCCTTTCAGCGCAGTGACGAAAAATGGCAGACTCTATAGATCAAGATCCGACCTTGGTAGTGTCTGCTATAAACTTCCTTTGTCTGTTATACCGCGTAAACCGTCATTAAAGAAAGCTAAGTATAATTCTCTTATGTGATTTTTTTGTACTGCCGTAATCACTATGGGAGGGATATCGCCTTTTAATATCATATCTCTATATTTTCGGTTACTTAAAATGCTGCAATTTAAAAGAAATTATTCCAACAAGGGAGCTTTTGCTTCTAAAAGAAACACAGCTGGAGTGCAACAAACATTTTTCCACACTATGGTCCTAGTCATTATTCTAGGGGCCTACAAGATATATCATTTTGTAATAAACTGTCACATTAGCCTTGGCAGAGTTCAAAGCCATGAAAACTGGAAATCGTTAAAACATTACATTTTGGCTTATAACGTACATACCTGCAACAAATATATACACAACTACTTCAGTGTAACATGTCAAAAGTACACAAGTAAACTCTCTAGGGCTCATTTAGGCAGGACGGATTACATTAAAATGATGGTAGTTTTGGATTCAGGTTAAACTTGACTGTATAGAAGAAGTACATGAGCTGAAAATTATTTTGATGTTTATTTCAGGCTTTTTTAGTTTTTGTGAAATGTCCAAAATAAATCATTTTTTACTCCACAACAGTCTGTTAAATTGATGTTTCATACTGACATTACAGTAAACAGCAAATAAACATACACCAAATTTTGAATAATACCTGTAAAGTTCTCCAAACCAGGAATCTCAGGAATATGAGGGACAGAGTAATGTCTGCAGAGGGAGAGATGGATACTATTTAAATGTTAAAATAGCTCAGTTTCAACACGCAATTTTTGCCCCCTTTCCAATGTCTCTGAAATCAGACTGTATACTTTCCCAATGACATTTTAGGATCATTGTCTAATGATACATTATAAAGATTTTCACACTTGTACTAAATGACACATCGCAGAACTTTTAACAACAGCATCTAGTATGCAGTCCAGAGAAGTTTAATTTTACACTACACTACTGTTTACGAAAACATTAAAATACTGCAGAGATCCTAGAGGCCTACATAAATTCTTTCCTTTTGTAATGGGTACTTTTATTACGACAGGCTACCCTTTCTTCCCACCACCCCCATCGAATTGGTTTGCTATTCTCTATAGGAGAATACCCGTCAGGCAAATGTTGCAGGTTCAAGCCTGGGCTTTCCCTGTTTTGAGTGGTGTCCTGCTATTATTATTACTAGAATTAAAAAAAAAACATATTTATGCAAGGGAATTTAAGGTTGCCTGGCATTATGACTTTTTTCGTAGGATTCTGGGATTCTAGTGTTAGTCTCAGTTCTGAGAGGATTAACTCCTCCTGATATAGTTGGAAGGCATACTATTAGAGAAAGGATTCCTAATCTTACAAACTAGTGTTTGAGAAAGGGAAAAAGTGTTGTATTCGCCACCTTCTAGCTGTATGGACAAGGGTAACTCTGTTCTGTCTTGGCACCTTTGATTAATTAATTATTAAAGACATTTTCAACTGGAACAGGTTTGAAATACTATTCAAATAGTTTTGCACTAGTTGCTAGAGCAGCAGTGACCAAAGTGTTCACTATTTTCTTTTTCAGTGCCACTGTTACTTTCTAACTGCTGTAAAAACAGACTCCTTGCCACTTACCCATTACAAACAAACACAGCTTCAAAGCAGTCTGTAAAAGTCTGTTTTCCTTTGATGGAGGAGACCTGCCATGTTGTTCCACTACTGGATGCTTCTCTAATGATGGGCCTCACATCTTCTACCAGGGTACTAAACTACAATAAAACAATATAGCGTGTTTAGGATGATGCAGTAGACTTACAGGTTAACCAGTATAAGATGTAGGCAGTTTTGAAGGTTTGTTACCTGCCAGGTGGCTTTTTGAGTTTTACATAAAACATACAACCTGTCCAACTTTATAAAAACAGTCATAAGAGGTATTTCATTAATCACTTGAATAGCACAGATGCAATAATTCCAAAGCCTTAATACACTAATCGCGAACTTTTACATCAAAAAATTGCCCTACATATCTTTTAATGTAATCCTAGTTACTTCTATTAATGAAAATATTGGAATTTTTATGCACATAAATATCCTCCAGCATTTGTAATTTTTGCTGTATACAAAAATTAAAAACAGATTGCCCATTTACCTATGACTGTTTTTATGTATTTATGATTTTGAATTATAGCACAATAAAGCAGAAACTCTATTCCCTATTTCAATTGTGCATAATCAAAGGTATCGTTATAAATTAAATACACATCAAAAGCATAATGATCCACTTAACATAATTAATATAAAATTAACATACAATTATATATTAATATTCTAAATATATTTACTGTTGTGGACTATGGCCGGCAGTTTATCCCGGCCATGACCCCCAAGCCGCCAGATGGAGTCCTCCCTGCATCGTGAAGATACTCCGAATTCCAACAGGGCATCATGGACTTTGGAGTTTTAATGCACAGCCCAGGTGGATAATGTCGGGGCTGCCAGGGGACGCTGCAGGGAGGCACAGAGATGTTAATTTTCCATACAACCCAGAAGTACGTCCCAGTCACGGGGACAGAAGAAATGACGTACTTCCGGGTTGAAGAAAAAAAGAGTTTTCGTCCACCTTGGAAGTGTTGCTAGTCACATGGACAGAGAGAGAGAAACACTTCCGGGTCAAGGACTATAAAAGACTGTGGGAGATCCCAGACAGGGGAGCCGAGTTGGAAGGAAGGGAACAACGCGTCTGGGAGAGGAGGATTATTGATTATTGTTATTGTATTGATTTATATGAGTATTGTGGAGTGGAGGGTGCTTTATGCACATTATTATAATAAAAAGTCAACATTTTGGACTTTTATCTGGCGTCTGGTCTGAGAGTTCAAGGGGACAACAGCGCCCCCTATTTGTCACACTGTATATATATATATTTTTTTTCACACAATCTTACAAATCCCCCATACATGTATTTACAGTATACTGTATATAAAGTTGAGTTGCACCTGGCATTCGCAACAATTTTGCTAATTGTCCTAGTCTGGCTTGATGTCTTGACTATACAACTGTTACTTTGTCACTGCACATAAGTGCATATAAGTGAGGAAGCCTATTTCACTGGATTAGGTATATCACAGATTGATACTTTAATGCTATGTATCAGGTCATAAGCTCCAATAGGTCCCTTGACTAAATATCAAGGAAGCTTAGATATTCATTTCTATAATCACATGAAGGTAGTTTGGAAGATCGCTGAAAATGTCATATTTTACATTAAGTGGGTATTTAAAATTATATTAACCATTCCTAGTTTTCAAAAAAGAAAACCATTCTTTAGTCTAGGGATCACACCATTAACTTCAAAATAGGAACTGCACCTATATTTTTTGCAGAAAGAATACAACCAATAATATGCCACTTATGGTTTTACTGTTTAATAGGTGAGGAGACCCAAGAGGGAGGAAGGAGCAAAGGTGCACAGGCACTGTTAGTTGTATGGAAGGCAAAATCAAAGCATGTTCCAGTTTTTAGGATAATTACTGTCACAAGTTCATGTCCTGCACTTTGATCAAAGGTCATGCTAAAAGACAATTTCCCCTCAGGGATTAATACAGTGTACCAAATACCAAAATACAATGAAATTATAATTGACATGCAACACATCACCATATATAACACATGCACTTCCACCCTTCCCCAGTTCTAAACAGAGATTTATTTTTCCAAATACTTGACAGGATTTCAACAAAGGCAACGCATGCATTTAACATAATCAAAGCATGAGGTGCTAAATATAATCATTTGGTCACACTGAGTTTATTTATACTTACTACTTGGCTCTAATGCTAGGAAGTCTGTTGAGAACCAGTGAAATGTAGAAGATGTTTTACAGACAACATTGTTTAAATTGTTTAGCTGTTCAGATTGACCTTGCAGAAACAACTGCCAAACTGGCAGCTCCGCTTACCACATTTTGATTTCTTTAAGTATTTTTATTAATGAATAAAACAAAATCTAACAAAAAGCCAATACAATAATAAGTTCTGATGACTGCCCATGAAACTCAGCACTCAACTGCCACATAATTCAAAGAGCTATACAAGAGAGCCCAATATAGCTCTTCATATAGAATAAAACAGCAAATTGAATAAAAACAATTAGCACAGGCCTATAATGCTTACCTGTCTATTATAATAAAAAATCTTGGGAAGAGAGACGAGATGTGACTTTCTCAGAGAGACACTTTTATGTCCCGCGAGACGAGACTTTGTGCCAAGAGATTTAACCACACCCAGGGCCGGAAATAAAAGACAAAGAGTAGATGACAAAGTAGAATGTCTTAAGCAATTCAAAAACCTTGGCACAATACACATGCAGAGCAGGTTAGAGATAATGGAAGTAATTCGAAGATTGCATTAGTGCAAACAAACGGAAATTATTACTCGGTGAAATAATGGAACAGCAAAAAGACATTGAATATATTGTTCATATTTAAACTTTAAGTTGGAGACCTGTAGATTGTCTAATTCGTGTTGCCATCAGGGAAAAGTAGTGTTTCTTCCCAATGAAGAGGCCTATCCGCAAGAATTAAAAGATTTTTACTTAATTCCATGATTTTGTTGGTGCTCCCTTTCTGGCATACTAGAGACTTCAAAAACTGTGGAATTATTTTTTTAAGAGCACTGTCAATACAAGGGCCCATTCACACTTCAGCATTGTAAATTTCTAGCACTTGTTTAGTGTTTCTGTAACATTTTTAAAGGATTTTTGCAAGTGTTTATCAGGTTTGTTTGTGTTTTTCAAGCATTTTTCAGCATTTTCACAGAAGCACTTTGTACGGACAACATGATTGAGTTCATTTCAATTTTGTAGCTTGTCAGGGTTATCATGTTGTAAGGTGTCTTCTATGACCTTTAGTGATTTTAATCCTAGCGATCACAATCCTGAAGAGCAGGTTTTGTCCTTGTCGTGAGCGCACATATTGGGTTCACTCTGTTTTGAAGCAAATTGAGTTGAGAGGACAATTCTGGACTCTCTATGAACCAGGCAGCATCTTGAAAAATTCCACCATTTACACAGGGTTGTTGGTAAGCATGTGAGCAGTGATATATGGCAAAAAAATATCATTGCAATATTTTTGCAAAAAAAAAAAAAAAATTGCCTGCTGATGTTGCTGCAACATCATGTAACCGTTTTAGCGCTATACCAGAATGCTCCTAAAACACTTGAAAAGTTATTTCCCATTATTTTCAATGACACAATTCACACCAAATCATTAGAAAACTTCTGTATGCATCAGTTTTTGAGCATTTTAAGCCAAACACTTGTTCCACTGAAATTAATGATAACACTCATGAAACACTGGTAAAAGAAAATGAGCCAGGAGTGAAGCAAAACAAACAAACAAAAAAAGCTGGTGTCATCTTGCACATGAGTGCTTCAGTCATTTAGTGACAGTTACTGAGGAAGAGGTCAAGTCTGCATGTACCTCGCAATCAAGTGACAAGTACTGAACAAAAGTTACAGGTATATGTTTAGTTTTAATCATGTTAAAGTTTAGTACAGATATTTTAATATATAGACAGAGTGACAGCACATACCTGACATTCAATCCTTACAGTGCCAATCGTATGGGCTTCCTTATTCTCTCCTTGTGTATTAGTGCATTGATCATTATTAGGGAGTGTGTTTAACTGAGTAGTATTGCCTGTTTTAACACTGAATACTGGAAATATGACAGTAATACCTTTCAATTAAGAAAATATGTTTAGTCCTTCCATCCCCAAGTTTCAGCCCCCAGCTAAACATTAGCAACTGCACCACCAGATCAAACTGTTCCGAAATATAATTAGGAAATAACTGAATTAAAACTAAACAGATACTTTAATAACAGGTTTCTGCTGCTGGATGCAAGCAGCACCCTCTTTCCTGCTTAGATTTGCGATCCCTGAAAAGGTTCGGTTCATCGTCCAGCAAATTTACCTCTTGCCTTACACTCAAGTGCAGCTGCAATAATCACTGCCACTCTGAGATTTAAAACTTCGCTAACTACATTTGTTCCTCAGCACATGCAGGATTATATACATGAACATAACATTTCTTCAATGCTTTTAGTTGATTACTGCTGTGCATGATAGCCCTTTCTGTTTCTAGACAACTGGAAAATATTGCACTAAGAGAAGCAGGAATTGTTTTTCTTTTTTTATGCAAAATAACCCATTTTTTTCTCCACAAATATGACTAATTACATGCTTACAGAGACCCAAGTGTAATCATGAAAATTGTCAGGATGCTGCCTGCTTCATAGAGCATCAATAATTGTCCTCTTGATTCCCTTTGCTGCAGAACAGGGTGAAGAATAATATGTGCGATTGCGCAGACGACAACTGCTTGTCTGTGATCACCAGGGTTAAAAGCACTAAAATCATATAAGGCATTCTGGAGACACAACAATTACCTCACAACATGACAACACCTCAACCAACAAAATGGAAATGTTATCAATCATATTTTCCCTACAAACCACCTCCTGAAGACTAGAAAAATGCTTGAAAAGTGGTTGAAAAAAAATGTGTGTAAAATGTCATTAAAAACTTAAAAATGCTACTATTTTGTCTTGGTAGAGTTATACATTACTCTACTTTCCCCCTTTGTATTCTTTATCATGTAGACTTTATCAGAATGTCTCAAATCCCACAGACATAACCACTGTTTATAAGTTATTGTACTTTAAAACTTCTCCCCACCTTCCTTTCTACATCTATAACCTCAGGCAATCAGGCAGACTAAAAAGACAAGTACGAGTTAAGTTAAAAAAAAATATTCCTCAAACACTATTAAATTTGCTTTGTGTGACTTACAAATAAAGACATACAAAATATTTATCAACTTATACAACACAACAGCTACACAAACACTAGAAATGTACATTGCTCAAGTGTGAATGGACCCCTTCTGAGACCTTCACCTTTCTTTACTTTGAAATATTGTATGATGGACACAGGATACTGGGTCATGTGTTGGCTCACGTTGTATCTCATTATTCTTTGGCTGCTAATTAAGGAAAAAAGGCCAAGGAGTTCTGAGTCTTAAATAGCAAGTATTGATTAAAAATTAAGGCAAACGTTAATTAGCGACAATGATGAAGAAAGTGGCATGAAGAAAAACCTGCAGCCACTGTAGACTTTCAAGACTGGTGTTGGACACCCCTGATAGAGAACATCACTTTCCCAGAGTTATAGAAGGTGAACTAGAATTATTTTAAATGTTTGAGCAATGTTCTTTGTAAGTCTCCCTGGATAAAGGAGTTTTCCAAATAAATAAAAAAAAAAATACATAAATATAATAGGATATTAAAACAGATTTTCATTGCATAATGATAGTAACTGGTATTACTTCAAATATTGCTGTTAAAGCTATTAGGCAAGATTTTAGATCCAAGGCTATAGCTATACAACAGACACACATACAAATACTTTTACCAGAAAGAGTTGGACCTTGCCCTTAGTACATTTTACTCAGTTTTACATGAGTTACAGTATATGTGTACATTGTTCAGTGTTTATTGATTTTTGTTTTTCATTAAATTGAGTCAAAATGGCATAAATAAGAAACTGTACTCTGCCCATGTACAGACTACCTACCCTTATGTGTTCAGTGATGCCAGAACTGTTACAGTATTCTTCCAGATACTGCCTGACCTGGGTGTGGTGCATGAAGGAAGGTAGCGATGGATCAAATGGATAATCTGGGAAAGCCATTATTTCCTTTGGAAGGTTTGTTCTGCAAGACAAAGTAAAGAATTATTAAAAAAAAAACATGCACTTCCACTTTTTTCATACTGATTCCCTATTATCAACAATAAATATCCCAAACTGACAGTTTTATGTAATTTACTTTACTGCACAAGTAAAGATGGAATAATGCATCAAAGAGGAAAATAAGCTAACAGAAAAGATGTCAGTTAATCTAGGAGTCCAATAAAAGACTCAAACCTCCTCCTATCAGTAAATAAAAATTGCCAGCACATAGGTGTCTGGGAATGGACCACAGAACATGGATGTTAATGATAATGTTACAGCTGCAAATAAAAGGATAAAGTTGACATCATAATGAGTTTATTTAATTTGAGTCAAGCCATTAAAGGAGAAAACTGATATAGTGGGCTAGCCTCTCTTCAAGTCTACAGTTTTAGAAAGCAGCTTTTTCAACTTACGCAGTGTTAACAGGGACACTGTCATGGAGCAGACATGAGACGTTCGACTGCTTTTTTCACTTCTTTTCCCATATTTACTGTTGAAAATACCAAAAGAAAAAAGAATAATGCTGACCAGTTCTGTGAGTCTTTTATGTAAGTAATCTATACAGACTACAGTACATTCTCATTTTAAAAAGTTCTGAACATGATATTGTTGACAATGACTTAAACCTTGAATTTTTTTTGGTGTTGGAAAAATCACCAAGCTTCTGTTGTTTGTACTCTGGAATAAATATGTCCCAGTCTGAATTTATTAACTTGCAATTCTCCTTGAAAGATGCAATACAATGATTATACATTTACTGGTAACTCAGAATTTGAGTTTGTGGCTTGTGACATCCATATTGACAAGAAGTATTCATGATAAACCACAAATGCTGTAAATTTGTAATTCACACACACTGCCTATGTATTGAATATTTTTGATACTATGTTATTTGTTCACTCAGGCTCCTTTTACCTAAAATTAGATTTGAATAGTGTCAAAAAAGTGCAACAACAGAAGAAATCAGGAGGTAGGGTAAATATTGCCCAACATTGTACTTCAATGCACAGGGGTTAACCTTTGGCTACTAATAAAGCACAGTCTATCGATCAAGCATTTCATAAAATCAGAGCTGTAGAATACCAATTTCAGGTTCAGGCTCAATTTTTTTTAATCACCCCAAAATGTATGTATGTACAGAGTATTCAGATTACTTTACTTTTTGCACACATTATTATGTCATAGATGTAATTTTAAATGCATACATTTTTGACCATTAATCTGCTCTCAATAACCCATTATGACAAAGTGAAAATATTTTCAAAAAGGTTTGCAAATTTATTAGAAATCAAAAATTGAAATCTCTCATTTATATACGTATGTATTCAGACCCTTAACCTAGTACTTTGTATAAGTCCCTTTGGAAGCAAATTACAGGCTTGTGTCTTCTTGGGAAAGTCCCTAGAAGCTTTGCCCACCTGGATTTGGATAGTTTATGCCATTCTTCCTGACAGATCATATAAAGCTTTGTTAGACTGGATTGAAAGCGTCTGGCAATATGATGTCTATTAATTACCTCATACAAGTAATAATTTCATTATACTCTGTGAAAATAATAACCCTATAAACGTGTCTTCACATTTTTTCCACAGACATTTTGTGGGGTTTAGTTGTGTGGGCTTTGCCTGGGACAGTTACAGACTTGCCCTAAAGCCACTACAGAGTTGTCTTGGCTGTATGCTTCAGGTCATTGCTGTGCTGAAAGGTGAGCCCTTACTTTAGTCTGAGGTTGCATGCACTCCAGAGAAAGTTTTCTAAGAGGATCTCTCTGTATTTGGCTGCATGCATGCTTCCCTTAATTCTGACCAGCTTCCCTGCCACGGAGAAACACCCCCATAGCATAACACAGCCTCTACTATGCATCACTGTAAGGATGTTATCAGGCAGGTGAAGAGCAGTGCTTAGAATTCTGCCCAGAGATTTCAATTTTTGTCCCATCAGACTAGAGTTCTTTAAATGCCATTTGGCAAATTCCATGCGGGCTGACAAAACTTTGATTAAAGACTGTCCTACATATAACCACTCCAGCACAAACGCTTGATTGATTAAAGGATGGCCATCGCAGCAGATGAATCGTGAAGTAACCACTGGGTTCTTGGTCTCCTTCCTGACCAACAGTCTTCTTACCCAGTTACTCAGTTTGCTTGGATTGTCAACCCTAGGAAGAATCCTGGTGGTTCCAAACTTCTTCCATTTCACAATAACACTCCTGACAACACTCGAAGCGTTAGAAATGACTTTATATCCTTCTCCTGACCCATGCCTCACCACAATATTATGAGGTCAATGTAGAGTTCCTTAGGCTTCATTACTTGGTTTTTGTCTTGATATAGAGTGTGAATTGTGGGACCTCAGAGGGGCACACACCTGTGTATATACACAATCTCCAATCAATTTAATTTGCCACAGGTAGATTCTAATCAAGTTCTAGTCACATGCCAAAGATAACTAAATCACCCAGATGCACCTGACCACAATTTTGAGTGCCACAGCAAATGGTCTGAAGACTTTTAGAAATTAGAGGCTTCACATTACAATTTTTAATACAATTACAAACTATTCTGAAAACATGCTTTTTTGTCATTGTAAGTTATTAAATGTAGATTAATGGGTAAAAATGTAAAATTTATCCATTTAAAATTAAATCTACAACACAAAAAAATGTGCAGAAAGTGAAGGGACCTGAATACTTTCTGAATCGATTGTATATTATATGAAGGCTATTCCATGTAACAGATTTCCAGAAAACTGAAGATTTCATGCAAATTTGTCTAATACCTTAGAGAAGAGGGCAAACCAAATCTAACTTGTATAGACAAAGAGGTGGAAGGCCATGTAGCATAACTTCATAAGAGGATAAGGAAATTAGAATCTGTACTTTGAGAAACAATCACCTTACCGGTCCTCAATTGATTTATTCTTTTAATACACTCTAAATACCAGTGTCATCTGCAACAGGGAAAACAAAGAAAGATTAAAATGGACAAAAGAACACAGGCATTGGACAGAAAATGCCTAGTAGAAGAGTATTTGACTCAGCATCCTAGTCTCCGCTGTACTGATTTTTGGTGTGTATTAAGTGAAGAAAACAACTGAGGACCTGTAAGGGGTTTGTTTCTCAAACTGCACACTCTGATGTTCTTATCCTCTTATTATGCAGTTGTCCATCTGTGCCCTTCTGTTCTTTTTCTATCTTGGTTAGATCCAGTTCTTCCACTTCTCTCGAGATAGTAATAAACACCTTTGTATGAAATCTTCAGTTTCTTGGCAATCTAACACATGGACTAACAGTTATTCTATAACAATAGACTGACAGGTTTCTTGAGAAAGCTGTTTAACTTTGGCCCTTTTTGAACCCAGAACTGAATTTTAGAAATGCCAGTATCTTGTAACACTAGTAAACAGGATGGCAGGTTTAAGGGGTGCTAATGAAGTTAGTGCGGTTTCTCTAATAACCAATTAGAATATAAATATTACTAATTGAGAATAAGATAAGGGTGTTTACCATTAGGACTCTGAAGAAACTGCTGCTGAAAATGGGACGGTGTAGTCATATGTGAATAGTAAATTAAAATCAGTAATTTCAAGCAGTAATAGCCATTACGCAACCTAGTAATGTCTTGGCTATATTTTATATCAATGTAATGGTAACTTAATAAAAAAAGGTATCAGTTTCTATCAAAAACATGAAAACATCCTTGTGACACCAGAAAGTCTTTTGACTGGTGCTGCATACTAGCATAAATTATAAATAGAGGAGTCAGAGTTACAGTCAGACTTGTTGGATTTGTGTACCACTATCTTCCTCAACTCTTAGTAGTTTATTTCATGTACCTATGGTTTTCTGCATTAATAAAAACTTTCTTACATTTGTAGAAAGCCTCATCCTAACAAGTTTCTATCTGTGCCCTCAAGTTCTTGTTGATCAACTGGATCTGCTTAACAAATTTCTTTCAATGTTAAACATTTAAATCATAAGTCGTAATTCCTAAACTAAAAGGTTCAGCTCTTCTAGTCTTTCCTCATAACTTATACCAACCAATTTTATAATCAGTGTAGCTGCTTTATGTAATACTTTATTGAGCAATGCTGTCTTTATTGTAATGTGAAGGTCAAAACTGCATATGGTACTCCACTTCCTCTTGTTCTTGTAGCAACATGTATTTTTTATGTTTTGCACAATTTGGTCTTTGGTATTTTCAGAAATAACAATATTACATGTTTAAAGCATCTAGTAATAAACAGTGAATAAGGATTAGCATAATTACTTGGTTTTATTAAGCAGGTCATGTAATTTTCCTAATTTATTTAAAATGTATAACTATCTGGCATTTAAGTTTACTGTTCCAGATATTTTATTATTTTTCTTTAACGGCAGAGTGAAAACGAATGTTTCAAGTCAAAACAGCTTGTGTTACCTTGTATTTAAAAACCACAAACAGATTGACAAATAATTACCTGAGGTCACGGTACATACTGCTGTGAACAGGCAGACCACTTTCATCTTGGCCAAACCGCTCATCATACACCCAAATTCCTGCAACATGGTTCGTCCTTTCATAAACCACTGGTGGAAAGAAGATGTCCTGGCGTAGTAGGAGATGTCTGGCAGCACAGAGGCCTGAAGCTCCAGCACCAATTACAGCAACTCGCAGTTTTTTTGCACTCATCCTTTTAGGCACTGGATCAAAGAAAACCATTGTAAGAGTTTACACATTATGTTTACAGCTCCCAAAGATATTTTCTTTTATTACAATGACTTTACAAAATGAATAAAGTTAAAATGTTTCATTTTATTATACTTAAATCATTTCCTCTAAAAAAAATAACCTCTGAAGGTGTACCTCCGTATTCTTCAAGGTGTCAGCTGTATATAATTAAGTAACTTGCACAGGGACATACTGTACAATTAGTTAAAGGTGGGGGCTGAGCCAGCAACTTTTAAGTACAGAGTCCATTTCGTTATCCATTATCACACTCATCCAGTAATCGTATACTGTACTTATTTACCAAGAAGTTTGGATTATTTATTAATGTTATTAAAAAAAAGAAGTCTCTGAGGTGCTCAGACCTGGTACTGGCCAGATCTCTGTAGGTGGGTACACCTTTTATTAGTCTGGTTGCTATGATGGCCATCATATTCAGGGAGTATCTGATGCTGATGCGGATTGGCTCCTCCCAATGGTGTCTGATTTTGCTCTTTGCAATGAGTATATTACAAGACTCAGTTTAAGGCACACTCTGGGAGCCTTGTCTGTTGTCTTAGTGTATTCCAACCGCTGTGATTGATGTCTTGTTGATAAAGACATTCTATTCGCAACTTCATTCAGTGGTTGATGGGTGCCCTCCACTAGTCATGGGCTACTTCAATGTGAGCACTGACAGGGATGGCTAAAATGATTGTGTCATTCCCATGGTGAAAGCGGCAAAAGGTCAGAGGCTGTGGATCACTGGATCCTGGTTCCAGCACCCTGAGCTGCATTGTTTGTACTTGGTACTCCAATACTGGTGGTGCAGGGAAGGAGATCAATCACTATCTCGTGGGCAGACGCTGGAGGCTCTTACAGAACTGCAGGGTCTACAGAAGTGCTCAGTTTGTGAATTTTGACCACAGACATGTTGTTGCTACACTGAAGATCCTGCTTAGGTCCAGTAGTCTACCACATGCCCTCAAGTCAGTACTGTCTCTTATTTTGAAACAAATTTCAAGTTTTCAGTCTTATTGACTCTCAAGGCACATATTAATAACTGCATATAAATAACTTTAATTCATACGTACAATTGCTTCTCATGTATTAGGAATGACTACTTAGTACACCTTAAAATTCATTTAAATATAAAATAGATGAAGGGCATATTTTAACAGTAGAAACTGTTGCACAATTAAGGAGTTATTAAAAGATAAATTCATATATGTTTACATTTTAAAAGTGTGTTAGCTGTCATGCTAGCATTAATTAACTTTGCATAAAGTGCAAAAATATTTTACCAATAATTGTTTGTATTGTCATTGACTTACCATGATTCTGTTCTAAAACACGAAATGTTTGTAAAAAAAAAAAAAAATAATAAAAAAAAAAATTCTGTGACCTCATTTCTTTTTTCATATTATATTAAAACATACAAACCACTATATTTTAAAGAACGGGTCTATACATTAAAGAACAATGTTATACATTGTTGTTTTATGTTCAGTTACATTTAATGGCTACTACGGCAATATACCGCTTTCTAGCTGAAATATTTTAATAAGGACAATAGAATTTCAGTGGTTCACTATATTAACTTTACCGATATAAACATGCAGTTGTCTATACTTCTGACCTTTTAATGAAGGTTGAACAATATGCAATAACTTAACTTTTAAATTATGGTAATTTTGTTTGTTCTACAGCAATGAGAACTGCACATTTCATTTGTAGCAAAACATTGGTAGGATATGATGTCTTTATCAAGTCTGTTAAAATCAATTTTATTTTTTGGTAAAAGAAAATGGCCCCCTTTAGCCAAGCATTATTGTGATTAAAATAGTACCCATTTGTCTGAAAGGACGATGACAGGCAGAATTATTTCATAAAAGATGGACCCCTTCAGTGCATAACGCATAAATGAGGAGCAGCCAGCATATACAACAGTTGTATATTTACAAAAATTTTAAATTGACAAAAAATACATAAACAGTCACTGACACAGTGTCATTATTAGTTTGGGCACATATTTAAGTAACAAATGAAAAAATATAAAGTACAGCACCTGTAAAAGTACTGTGCTTCAGATCAGCAGTAATCAACAACTCTTTGTTTACAAAAGAAAAATGTCCTGCTTCACCTGCCTACATTCTTGTTCTTCTTTCTCAGTATTTGACAGTGTGGCACAACCAGCTTCAGTTTTTAAAATTTGCTTTTATATGCTGGTACAGTACTGATTCTGCTTGCTTAATGCAAACATAACTCAACATTTTGCTGTTTGGATGCAACTACTGCTTTTATTTTTTGGGTCTCCTACCGTTATTTTCAAAACTGTAAATTTTTCGCTCCAGTGAAGACTTTATTGTCTCAAATGATGGTTTATAACTGATAACTACAGACTATATTGTTACAGTTTGATATGTATTTTCCATATACACTACACATTTTCTTGTTGTGTGCATCTGTATATATTTCATAATATGACTTTTGACAAATACAATCTATTGTATTGCTATGTATATTCAGCTTATGCTTTCCAAAGCAGAGCATGTATATTTGAAGATATTTACTACTTTAGGTTAATTTTTTTCTAGAGTAACTAAATTGTTTTACTCAATTGTTTTAATTAAATTAAATAAAGGTGAAAAAAACGGTAACTTTTACAAGTCCTATAAATGTGGTGTGAAAAACTACTTGCCCCCTTCCTGATTTCTTATTCTTTTGCATGTTTGTCACACAATATGTTTCTGATCATCAAACACATTTAACCATTAGTCAAATATAACTGCAATCAAGCATTTGCGATAACTTGCAATGAGTCTTTTACAGCGCTCTGGAGGAATTTTGGCCCACTCATCTTTGCAGAATTGTTGTAATTCAGCTTTATTTGCGGGTTTTCTAGCATGAGCATCTCAATTGGATTCAGGTCAGGACTTTGACTAGGCCACTCCAAAGTCTTCATTTTGTTTTTCTTCAGCCATTCAGAGGTGGATTTGCTGGTGTGTTTTGGGTCATTGTCCTGTTGCAGCACCCAAGATCGCTTCAGCTTGAGTTGACGAACAGATGGCTGGACATTCTCCTTCAGGATTTTTTGGTAGACAGTAGAATTCATGGTTCCATCTATCACAGCAAGCCTTCCAGGTCCTGAAGCAGCAAAACAACCCC
>JANRMT010062791.1:120725517-120754233 GCA_026402145.1 Polypterus bichir lapradei
ATACGAACTCCGCCCCTCCAGCTGAACTCCATTACAGTAAATGGAGAAAAACAGCTTCCAGTTATGACCATTACGCGTAGAATTTCGAAATGAAACCTGCCCAACTTTTGTAAGGAAGCTGTAAGGAATAAGCCTGCCAAATTTCAGCCTTCTACCTACACGGGAAGTTGGAGAATTAGTGATGAGTGAGTGAGTGAGTGAGTGAGTGAGTGAGTGAGTGAGTGAGTGAGTGAGTGAGTGAGTGAGGGCTTTGCCTTTTATTAGTATAGATAAGAGCAGCTGAAAACGATAAATATAGGAGGCAGTCAGGATCAAACTGGAGACTCTTGATTACAAGTCAGCAAATCTTACCGCTACGCCATGGAAGCGGTTATATCACTTTTGAACTTTTTGTTAAAGTGTTTATTTGATCTTTGGACTTCAGGCTTCACACATTATATAGTTTATGCCTACATTTTGTCATATATTACTAAAATATGAAAAACATTTCTGTTTTAACAATGTGTTTACACAGATTGGTGTAGAAACAGAACACACATGAAATGCATGTGTTCCAAATAACGACCTTTTATTTCCACTCTAAAACTACAGCACTTCACTCCCAGATAATCAAGGCATGAGCTAGGAGAACTTTGTGCATGTTTTGTGGCGGTGGGGGGATGGAATAGCAGGCTGCTGCTGCTGCTTGTCTTTATTGGCACATTTACAGGACAAAAGACGCTGATGGAGAGGTGCGATGGGATTTAAGGTGGGTCGGATCTATGACTTAATTCATAGGCTTTGGCAATTCTAGTGTTAAGTATGATTTTGTCTAAGTAACAATATTTGTACTTAATTAAAATTTTAATTCCATTGGTGGTGGAGTTCATTCATAATGATAACTTTGAAATAAAGTTAGAGTTCATTCATAATGATAACTTTGAAATAAAGTTAATCAATCATCAAACAAGTTGCACAACATTTGCCTTGTTACAGGCCCCAGATCTAATGTTTTGGTCCAGTTTGTTTCAGTAATTATCCCCATATCCTTCAAAAACAGTATGACCTAAATCAAACGAGAACTGCTGTAGAAATATTTAACTTGAATTTTTGCAGTCTGTTCCATTAAGTCATGAAACCAAAACTTATCTGCAAAAATTTTGCACTTTTTGTTTTTGAGATAGATACGGTATTTATTTAGAACTACAGTGCCCTTGATAATGGTTGGGACAAAGAAACATTTTACCTTGATTTACCCCCTCTGCTCCACAGCTTAAGATTTCAAATCAAACAATTCAGATGTGATTAAAGTGCACACTGTAGATTTTAATTTAAGGGTATTTGCATACATTTCAGTCACACCATGTAGAAATCACAACACTTTTTATACACGATCCCCCATTTCAGGGCACCATAATGTTTAGGACAATTGGCATTACAGGAGTTTGTAATTACACAGGCGAGTTTCATTGCTTCATTAATGCAGGCATAAGACACCTAGGCTTACTTCTACCTACAGACTTCCTTTGGAGTCTGCAGTTGCCACTGTTAAACATGAGGACAACAGCTGTGCCAATGAAATTAAAAGAAGCCATTATGAGGCCGAAAAACAAGAATAGAATTGTTATAGATGTTGGTAAAACCTTAGGAATTCCTAAATTAAATGTCTGGAATATCATTAAAACAGAACCGAATGGTGAGCTTGGTGATCACAAAGGGACTGATAGGCCAAGAAGATGATGCTGCTGATGACAGAAGAATCCTCATTATGGTAAAGAAAAAGTAACTCTTGTCCGACAGCCGAGAAACAGTCTTCAGTGCTAGAGATGACTATCCGCAAAGGACTTCATGAACAAAAATATAAAGGCCACACTGCAGGATTCAAACCACTCACTAGTTAGTCGCATAAACAAGATGGCCAGATTACAGTTTGTAAAAAAGTACTTAAAAGAACCTGTAGAATTCTGGAAAAAGGTGCTGTGGACAGATGAGACAAAGATGAACCTGATGGAAAGAGCAAAGTGTGGAGACGAAAAGGAACTGCCCACAATCCAAAGCATACCACCTCATTTGTTAAACATGGTGGTGGCGGTGTAATGGCTTGGGCATGTATGGCTGCCACAGGTACTGGCACACTTATCTTCATTGATGATGGAACTGCTGTCGGCAGTGGCACAATGAATTCTGTATAAACATCATCAACTGCTCAAGTTCCAGTAAATGCCTTTAAACACATTGGATGGCACATCATCCTACAAGATAATGATCCCAAACATGCTGCTAAGACAACAAAGTAGTTTTTCAAAGCTAAAACATGGCCAATTTTTGAATGGCCAAGCTGGTCACCCCATGTCAATCCAACTAAGTAAGACTTCCATATGCTGAAGTGAAAACATAAGAGGACAAACCCCCAAAACAAGCAGGAGCTGAAGATGGCTACACTGGATGCTTGGTAGAACATCACTAAAGAACATGCTCACAGCCTTCAAGCAGTCACTGCATGCCAGGGATATGCAACAAAGTACTAAATATGACTACTTTAATATACCTACCATTACTTTGCCCAACACATTATGGTGTCCTGAAAAGGGGGCACTATGTAGAAAAAGTGTTGTCATTTTCATATGGTGTGGCCAAAATGTATGTAAATACCCTTAAATTAAAGTCTGTAATATGTACTTTATTTAGGTCTGAATTGCTTGATTTGTAATTTTAAACTGTGGAATGGAGGAGTATATCAAGGAAAAATATGTCTTTGTCCCAAACATTATGGAATGGACTGTACATGTTTGCACACATGGAGGCAAACACAAGTGGGTGGAAATACATACATACACCTTGACACAGTCAAATAAACTTATAAGTGAAAACAGTAGACAGCTTGTGTGTCCTGTCACAGCATGTGCTTAATGATAAAGAGAAAGAAATGAAGCCACCCTTGCACTCATCTATGCATGCAGCATGTTTACTTCATTTGACTCAATGTGTTTAGTGTCAAATGAAATATTATATAAGTTGTTCATCTGATTCAATTTCTGTTCATTTTATTCTATATGTGTGTACATAATAAATATAAAGTAAGTTAATGGACTACTGTACAGTACAATCAGTTGCATTTCAAAAGGTTTCGTTGAGTGATTGTATTGTAACAGCCTTGTTTTCTGCATTGGGCGGTCCGCTAAGCTAAACACTTACTTTATTTCATGATCTTCTGTTTGACTAATGTTGTGTGTTGAGTTTTCTTGTTGATTTTGCGCGCGTGGCTTACGTCTTTTGCGACGAGTTCTGTACGCTCTGCTCGGAGGTGTACACACTCTTGATATATTCGTTGTGAACTGGAAATGCTGAAAATTGTCGGTGCTCGTTACAATACTGTGGATTCAATCACCTATAGTCCTCCATGAAAATCTAATACCGTTGCGTTTATTCTCGCCCCAGCTCTGTAAAGATTCAGCTGTCTTTGCATAACAGTTGCCATTTAGTGTTGATGCAACTACAGCTGCAAGACATTTAGTACTTATTCAAAACACCAGTTTAATGAGATTCTATACTTTGTTTTCTTAATTCACTTTGCAATTCCATTACTTTCAACCTTATTTTTTCTTTCGTTTCTGCTAGAGCTGTTTTGCTTTCGTACAATACATTATATACACCATATTAGTTTTAATTACTGAAAAATACCACTAAGATATTAAAAATATAATGGATATGCAAAACGCTTACATAGATGTAAATATGGGTACTAAACTTGCACACATGCGACATTGTTACTTTTAATTATATTTTAGGAAACGGTTAAAAAAATATACGCCATCATCTTTCGCAAAAAAACTTTTTATCTGAATAACTTACCACGTTGACTGGAATACCAAATTTCCTCGAATCCTCCCATGAAAAGGTGGTGACAGATATTTCGAGAATACACGCATACTAACTCACGCCAGTAGAACGTGAATACAATAAGTATCACTGTAACCGTCAACGCACTATAAAACTTCAACTCAATCTCTCGTTTTTGGCCCAATTTCCGTGTTTACAGTAATTACGTCACTTACGTCACGCTACGTTCCACTATCTTTTTTGTTTGTAGTAGCGCGAAACGGTAGAATTTAAGGTGGTCCCAAGCAGAAGCATGTCCGGGTTAAATTTGAAGTATACATATTGAATGGAATAATGCTGCCCTCTGGTTTATATGGGTTTTAAAACGTTTCATGATTTCTAAGCTACCGATGATGTAGTGAACGTTGCGTTCAAAACACTATTCTCTAATTTCTCTAATTTATGTTGTCACGTGTAGGTTGAGTTAGAGGAATAAATGTTCATTTTATTGGAATAAAACACATCTTTATTCAAACCTTGTTTTTCTTTCATGACCTTCTGCTTTCTTTGGGCTCAAAAGACCCCAGCTACAGTTGCTCCAGCGATACCTGCAGACAGTGTTTCCCAACTCAGACATAAATTCCAACCATCTTTCCAGACTGCTGCTAGGAATAACCAGTTGGCTTGGAAACAACAGAAACATTTTTATGACTGCCTCGTCAGAGTAGTACTCCCCAGGAGGCAGCATAATTCTACTTCATATGTCAGAAACTGCCCCCTCACTGGAAAAAAACATTTGTAATTATGGAGCTCATTGGTTCTAAGAATGACTTGGGTCTCCTTTATCATATATGAAATTACAAGCTTTCCATTATAATCGTCTGACGAGGCACACTTCTTTGCTCCCCACTACCCCGCCTACTAGGCCTTTCATTCTAAAATCTCCTAACAGAAAGTTAGTTGAATTGACTGAAATATCTGGTTCACTCCCTTATGTACCAGCTACCAATATACCACACAAAGCTGAATCTCATTTGGGCAAAGAAAACTTGACCCAATTTGGGCAATATTGAAACAATAATCCTGTTGTTCAACTGCTAGCTGGGACAAATGAAGACTTTCTCCTGCTAAAGACATTCCACCTGTGCCAGATCAGGGATAAATTAGTCATCCTACTGACTTACCAAAGTGTTTTGAAAATATAACATTGTTAACTTGCTTCTGCATTTTCTAGGTTGTACATTTGCAATAACAGAAAATAGGGAATTTCTTTCCTGAGGGAGTAATGTAAAATAGCCAACCAACCAACCATTATCCAACCCACTATATCCTAGCTAAAGGGTCACGGGGGGTCTGCTGGAGCCAAACCCAGCCAACACAGGGCATAAAGCAGGAAACAAACTCTGGGCAGGGTGCCAGCCCACCGCAGTAAAATAGCCACTTAAAGGTTAAATTACAGGAATAACTGTTATATTAGAATAAAAAAAAAATCTACATTTAGATTTGCAATCCTCATTACCCTGTTAAGTTGCAATGTGTTAGAAAGTAGTGTTTATAAAGTTAAGCATTCACGATCTTGGAGGACATGTGAGAGAAAGTTAGATTTTTATGATTTGGCCCTGTTTTGTGCTATCCACTGCAGAGAACACAGCTCCCTCAAAAAAGAAATCTGTCTCCATCCAATCTTTCTATTCCTGAAAGAGATTTTATCTACCTTGGAAAAGAAACCCTGTTACAAGAGCAAGAAAAGCATTACAACGGAACACTCCAGGTAAAAAAGCAAAGAGAAATTTGACACTGAAAGTTTGTATTTTGCCGTGTCACATCATAGCATAATATACAACCATAAAAATGACTAGATATTATTATAACTTAGAAAAATAGCAAACACGATTATGAACTTTTATGTTCTTTTAATTAATGCTTTCATTAAGATTTGTTTAAGAAGATGTTAGAAATTGCAATTAATAGTATAAAGTGTGCATACTAATTCTTGACGCTGATCCTCCAATTAGCTCTGAACCACCCAATCTCACTGAGATTGCACAGGTGCTGAATCAGCTGAGAGTAGGGTAGGCTGAAGGAATCTGTGGTATCTCAGGTGAAGTTCTCTAGGCTGGTGATAAGGCGATCCTCCTGGCATTGCAATCTGTCTTTGCTTTCATTTGGGAGATGGACGTCATTCCAACTGACTGGAAAACAGGACTTGCTGTCCTTAAGTGGCAAGGGAATGGTGATCACCTGGATTGCAGTAACTACAGGGGGATAACACTACTTTCAGTGCTGTGTAAGGTCCTCACTAGGGTCATCCTTAATAGGACCTGTGATCACTTGCTCACCTACCAGCGACCACAGCAGACTGGTTTTACGCCTAAGAGGTCTACCATCAACCACATCCTGGCAATGATGGTACTCATTAATCACAAACGCAACTGTCGGCAAAGTTTCTTTGTAGCCTTTGTCGATTTTTGGAAAGTGTTCGACTCACTTTATCGTGTTGCCCTGTGCAAAATCCTGAGACTTTGTGGGATCCCCCCAATGTTGCTGGATGTAATGGCCGGCCTGTACATTGGTACTGTGAATGCCGTGCAGAGTGGAGGCAGAACTTCTGCATTTTTCCCAGTTGATTCTGGGGTTTGTCAAGGGTGTGTTGTTGATCCTACTCTGTTCAATGTTTGCATAGACTGGGTGTTGGGCAGGTTCTTGGGATCTCGTGGCATCTGTTGATGAAGAAAGATTCATTGATCTTGACTTTGCCGATGAAATTGTGATCTTTCTATCACAATTCTTTCTTTCTAGATAGATAGATCTGTAATAAATACTGCGGTAAGTGGTCTAAGCTGAACTCCTAAACAATTTAAATGAGTAGATGAGGGTATAGTCAGGAGTACATATTGAAAGTCAGAATCTGTTGCTGGAAGATCAAAGACAGATTGAGCATAATGAGCATAAACAAAGAATAAAGCCAGGAGGAATTCACAGGAATCAGAGTCTGAGCCATTATTAATGCTTGTGAACTTGCATCACATGATTGTCTTGCAACTTCTAAGCAGCCAAAAATAAAAGGCAGAACAAGGACAAGTTGCAAATACAGAGTGTGGCCAAAGCAAACACTGTAAGGACCTTGCATTATTTTCTCTCTGCAAACTGGAGTCTAAAGTTATGGTAAGTATGTGTTGTGTGCAGTGTTTTATTTACCTAATTTCCTGGAGCTCCCCTGTGCCTGGTGTTATTTCTGGAGGGCAGCCAGTTACTTTGCGTTTATATTTGTTCGAGTTCAGGTTCATTTAAACATCAATTTTAGAAACTTCTTTTTCTAATTACCATTCTGTTTGAAGAAGCACACATTTGAGCATGCTTATATATTTAAAGTTACCAGTTACCCTGAATTTAGACAATAAGAGAAAACAAAGACCATGGGTTTCCTGCAGCCTGAACATCTTCTCGAACCCAGGTCATTGAGGCCATGACCACAGATGGATCATGGCGAGACAGCAGACAAGCGAGAGACTTACTTGTCTAAAGGGTAACAGTGTTTATTCAGAACATACAGAATAGAAAGTGCATTCATGCATAGCTCAAAAACATGCAAATAGTTCAATAAATAAATTAATAGTTAATAAAATTGTGCCACAAAAAAGAAAGTTATTGTCTCAGGGTGTTTAAAATACTGTACATAATCAGATAAATATGTTAAAATCCCAAGTGGAGAGGTATCACTAATTGTTTTCTCTTCTCTTTCTCTGTCCTCGTCAGGAACATTGGAGTCCCTCAGATTCAGTCCCACCTCAATGGGTACCCACGGATCCAGGAGCTACCACCTCCATCAGTAACTGGAGCTCCCAGGGTTCTAAGCCCTTTCTCAGATGCCACTACATTGGGACCCCATCCTTGCACCAGCTCCCATGTCCTCTGGCCCTCTTGCCAACCCTGCCTCTCAGCTGTTCTGCTGCAGAATGTGCATCCAAGTCTTGGCGCTCACCCAGTCCTCTATGCTGTTCTTTGTAAACTAGTCAACCTAATGGTTGCTTCCTAACTCGTCCTCCTTTATTTACCTCTCCCAAAATCAGCAATCATTTTCTCTTTCAGTTTCAATTCACTCCCAACTCCTAGAAGCCCATTTAGGCTCCGATAAAAATGTGAGAAAGAACAACTTACATTTCTTTTTCTCAGGGATTAATAAGGTAGTCTGCCATTTTTGTAGCTCTTGTCTGGAATGTCAACTACACCAGATTTCTCAAAAGGACCACGCTCTTCTAGTGCCACTACCCTTTAATTGATATTCTTTTTGAGTAGATTATGGTTGCTATATATTTGTCCAGAGGTACGAGCTGAAGATCTCTCAGATGGGGGTGTCTGCCAAACCTTCCCAGCACACTGTAACTATATGTTGAGGTCTACCTGGTATATCCGATATCTTCCTCCACCATGTAGTGATCATTTGACTGCCCCTCTCCTCACCCAAGTATCCAAGAAATATGGTCATAGGTCTGATGACACAACTACGAAACTGATCATCGACCTCTAGCCTTTGTTGTTGGTAGAGCGAACATGAATATCCGACCATCAAGTACAGTACTATTGCAAAATAATGTAATACTTTTACATTGTACAATGTAATACTTTTGCGAAATAATATTTTTTTTGAGTGGCGGGAATAAGCTTCCGTACTCTTCTACAGAAGATACTTAAAATGAATTCAAAGCTTCCTGAATTTAAGGAGCCGCTCAATGCAGTAATTCCAGGTGATTAGTTCTTGCAATCATATCCATCAAATACACATACATTCACAGATTTGAGCATACTTATGAGCCCAAGGCAAGCACAATACATACATGTATGTATGTATGTATTGTGACAGTAGGGGGCGCTATCGCTCCCTTGAACCCTCAGGTACCGCGCCAAACACCAGGTAAAAGTGCTACAATAATTATTTTATTATAATAATGTGCACTAAGCACCCTCCACTCCACTCTGGTGCTCTGGTGTCAAGTGCACTTATGAACACCCTTATGCTTGAATATGACATTCATTATGGACAAACTCTGACTAGCACAGATGTCCAATAACAAGCACCGCTCAGGTTCAGATTGGGTAGGCTGATCATTCCAATCACATCCTTTCTGGTTTCACTGTCATTATCCACATATGTGTTAAAGACTCCCAGAAGAAAAATTGAGTTCCCATTGGAAACACCTTCCAGCATTCCCTCCAAGGTCTCCATGAAGGCCAAATACTCTAAACCAATTGTTGACGCATAAACACAGAAGAATCAGAGCTCCCGACCCCCGACTTAAAGTCACAGGAAGGTGACCCTCTCATTGATCAGGGAAAACTCCATCATACACATGCCAAGCTAGGGGGCTTTATGTAAGCCCACACATGCCCAATGCCTGTCACCCGGGGCATGTCCAGAGTGAATTAGAGTCCAGCCCCTCTGCAGGAGTTTGATTATAGAGCCATTGCTGTGCACAGAGGTGACCCTGACTATATCTATATGGTACCCCTCTATCCTCTGCAGTAGTTTGGGCTCCTTTCCTGCCAGAGAGGTCTCATTCCATGTCCCTAAAATCAGTTTCAGTAGCCAAGGATTAGTGGTCACATGAACAACAAAATGTACACTGAAATATAAGAAATGGTTTAGGAAAAATACTGAGATGGTCAAGTAAATAAAGAATGTACCAGAAGAAAGGTTGGTGTAATATACAAAATGTACTGAAGAATGACTAAGAGATGACTAAGAAATCAGCAGATGTCCTATAAAGTAGACTGGACAGTTGTTATATGCACAGAACTTTCAAGGGAGGTGGCACAACTCAAATGTATAAGAAGAACCAGAATATAATATAATAGACTTTTATTTTATATAAGTTGTTTGGGTGTAAACCAATGAACCAAACAGAGTAAATGTATGCATTGATTGACACTGTATGTAAATTCAATAAAATTGACCTTCCATCCATCCATTATCCAACCCGCTATATCATCTATTCTTTATTTCTGTGACCATTCTGACCGTGCTCTATCAGACTGGTTTTAAAGAATGCTTCCTCCAAGGCATTTTGCTAAGGAGTAATTAAAAGATACAATAAACAGCTTTTGCCCTGCATGATAACTGATTTGTCCTGTTAGGGGATATTTCTTTCTTTAATAAGATATAACATTTCTACCACACAACCTCAGGATAGCAACTGAAAAAATTAGATTATGAGTGCCAAGATGAGTGAGGAGCTGAACAAAACGGAAGGATCTTCAAGTGTTATCGTTGCTTCATAGGATTCTCAAGCATGTAGTTAGAATGCTCATTTTGTGTGGTTAAGTGAGGGAAGACTCATAACCAGGACACACTAGCTGACCTCTATGCATGTGGGAGTGTGCAGCAGGCTTTGAAACAAGCTGCTGAGAACACGAAAACCTTGTCAGCCTGGATCAGTATTTTGCTACTAAGGCCCTCATCAAAATTAGCAGAGTGAAAATGATGATGATACATTTCAAGGCAGGCCTAGTCACACTATGGATGCAAAGAAAAGGTAAAAAGGAAAACATATTGTAATTACCAACCAAAACAATAGCTAGTAGAAAATAAAAAGCAATACAGAAAAGTTATACAAATGGTGTTAACAAGAGAGTACTATACTGAAATAGTCTTCATTCTTGATTTAATTGCTTTAACTAAAGGGATTTAATATTGTTAGGTAAATAATTTCAGACATTGGGTGCCCTATAACTGAAGTCTTATTGTGCCACACCCAGTACTCATATTGAGTCTGTTAATGTTTTGTCTGGCATTTGCATATTTACCTTCTATCTGTATGTGTTTTCCTCTAAGATGCCCATATACAGTATATGCTTTTTAGCATCTAAGTTGACCTCTTTTGAGTGTAAGAAGGGGTATGTTTGAGTATGCCATATAATGGACTTGTTCCTCTTCCAAAGTTTGGTCCTGCCTTGTGTACCTGATGCTGCTCTACCCAACTCTGAATTTGATTAACTGGGCTTTTGAGAATGACATAACTAAGGGCTGGGTACTTTTAATTATCCTTGGAAGTTTAAGCAGGTTTTTGTAACGAAATCGTAATGTATGTCCTAGTGTAGTGGTCACCAGCAAGTTAATTGGCACTGGCTGACCTTGCTAAAGCTGCTAGTCAATTGACATCAGCCTGCTTTGTTAAAATACGTTTTTGTTGCTTATTTATTTATGTATTTATTTAATAATTTATTCATTTATTTATTTTAGTGACACTACATGCAAAATGTAATACGCCCTAAAATGAAAATGGTCATTTTCACCTATCAAAATTGAAAGGTTGGGCTCTAGTGAGTTATGTGTATTAATTGGTGAGTTGTCGGTAGAGCGAACATGAATATCCGACCATCAAGTACAGTACTATTGCAAAATAATGTAATACTTTTACATTGTACAATGTAATACTTTTGCGAAATAATATTTTTTTTGAGTGGCGGGAATAAGCTTCCGTACTCTTCTACAGAAGATACTTAAAATGAATTCAAAGCTTCCTGAATTTAAGGAGCCGCTCAATGCAGTAATTCCAGGTGATTAGTTCTTGCAATCATATCCATCAAATACACATACATTCACAGATTTGAGCATACTTATGAGCCCAAGGCAAGCACAATACATACATGTAAGTATGTATGTATTGTGACAGTAGGGGGCGCTATCGCTCCCTTGAACCCTCAGGTACCGCGCCAAACACCAGGTAAAAGTGCTACAATAATTATTTTTATTATAATAATGTGCACTAAGCACCCTCCACTCCACACTACTCATAAATAAACACAGTATTCCAATAATAAATCAATCCTCCACGCCCAGACGCGTTGCCCTCCTACCACCCAGCTCAGCTCATTGTCTGGGAGTTCCCATGGTCCTTTTATAGTTCCCGACCCGGAAGTGTTCTCATCCTTTAGTCCATAATTCCTTATCACTTCCGGGTCAGATAAAAGTCCTTTTTTCTCACCCCGGAAGTACATCATTCCTTCCGTTCATATGACTTGGAAGTACTTCCGGAGCGTAGGGCAAATAACACTCCCCAAGCCTCCCTATAGCGGCTCCTGGTGGTCCCCATGATATCCAGCAGGGCTGTCCGTAAAAACTACAATGTCCATGAGGCTGAATTCGGAGACCTTCCATGCTGCTGTGAGGGCTCTGCCTCTGGTGGCCTGGGGGTATTGACAAGGATACAAAGCCGGCCATGGACCACAGTATGTATGTATATATGTACAGTGCATCCGGAAAGTATTCACAGCGCATCACTTTTTTCACATTTTGCTATGTTACAACCTTATTCCAAAATGGATTAAATTCATTTTTTTCCTCAGAATTCTACATACAACACCCCATAATGACAACGTGAAAAAAGTTTACTTGAGGTTTTTGCAAATTTATTAAAAATAAAAAAATTGAGAAAGCACATGTACATAAGTATTCACAGCCTTTGCCATGAAGCTCAAAATTGAGCTCAGGTGCATCCTGTTTCCCCTGATCCTCCTTGAGATGTTTCTGCAGCTTAATTGGAGTCCACCTGTGGTAAATTCAGTTGATTGGACATGATTTGGAAAGGCACACACCTGTCTATATAAGGTCACACAATTGATAGTTCATGTCAAAGCACAAACCAAGCATGAAGTCAAAGGAATTGTTTGTAGACCTCCGAGACAGGATTGTCTTGAGGCACAAATCTGGGGAAGATTACAGAAAAATTTCTGCTGCTTTGAAGGTCCCAATGAGCACAGTGGCTTCCATCATCTGTAAGTGTAAGAAGTTCAAAACCACCAGGACTCTTCCTAGAGCTGGCCGGCCATCTAAACTGAGCGATCGGGGGAGAAGGGCCTTAGTCAGGGAGGTGACCAAGAACCCGATGGTCACTCTGTCAGAACTCCAGAGGTCCTCTGTGGAGAGAGGAGAACCTTCCAGAAGGACAACCATCTCTGCAGCAATCCACCAATCAGGCCTGTATGGTAGAGTGGCCAGACGGAAGCAACTCCTTAGTAAAAGGCACATGGCAGCCTGCCTGGAGTTTGCCAAAAGGCACCTGAAAGACTCTCAGACCATGAGAAACAAAATTCTCTGGTCTGATGAGACAAAGATTGAACTCCTTGGTGTGAATGCCAGGTGTCACGTTTGGAGGAAACCAGGCACCACTTATCACCAGGCCAATACCATCCCTACAGTGAAGCATGGTGGTGGCAGCATCATGCTGTGGGGATGTTTTTCAGCGTCAGGAACTGGAAGACTAGTCAGGATAAAGGTAAAGATGACTGCAGCAATGTACAGAGACATCCTGGATGAAAACCTGCTCCAGAGCGCTCTTGACCTCAGACTGGGACGACAGTTCATCTTTCAGGAGGACAACGACCCTAAGCACACAGCCAAGATATCAAAAGAGTGGCTTCAGGACAACTCTGTGAATGTCCTTGCGTGGCCCAGCCAGAGCCCAGACTTGAATCCGATTGAACATCTCTGGAGAGATCTTAAAATGGCTGTGCACCAACGCTTCCCATTCAACCTGATGGAGCTTGAGAGGTGCTGCAAAGAGGAATGGGCGAAACTGGCCAAGGATAGGTGTGCCATGCATGTGGCATCATATTCAAAAAGACTTGAGGCTGTAATTGCTGCCAAAGGTGCATCGACAAAGTATTGAGCAAAGGCTGTGAATACTTATGTACATGTGATTTCTCAGTTTTTTTATTTTTAATAAATTTGCAAAAACCGCAAGTAAACTTTTTTCATGTTGTCATTATGGGGTGTTGTATGTAGAATTCTGAGGAAAAATTGAATTGAATCCATTTTGGAATAAGGCTGTAACATAACAAAATGTGGAAAAAGTGATGCGCTGTGACTACTTTCCAGATGCACTGTATGTATGTATGTACAGTATATCTGAATGATTCTTCCATAGAAAAGCAGTAAGAAATATGCTGTCATTCAAAGGTAACCTTAAGTTACAAGAGAAGTTAGAAAATTTTGTGACTCCTCACATCTTACACAGCAGACTCTCCACCTATTAAAAACCAGTCCTACACAGACAAGATATATTGGAGGCAGGATAATACCCTTTGATCAGAAAAAGAAAACACACAAAAGGGAAGCATAGAGTTCACTTGACACAGCAAAATCACTCTGCAAAATAAATCATTACACCAAGCAAAAACCAAGAACAACATTACAAATATAACAGTCTAATTTACAATTCATCAATCCATCATATACATGGGTAGCTTTAGTGACAGCTGCAGGGGTGCCTATAGAAAAGGCAAGTCCGCCACATTGTGAGCACTTCACAGAACTATCAATTTTTTATGTGCTTATATGGAAATATAAAACAGAGGAAGAAATTAACTTTGAGCTCCAGACATTGTCTTTCCCCATTATAATACATTATTCCAATGATGTAGTTGATCTACTAGTTCTTGTTGCCCTGTCACATTTTTATGGTGTTATCATATTTTACTGGTATCAAAATGAAGAGAAGCAATATGTGACAGATATACTGTATATAAACAGGATGATTTTTATCAGATTTTGTGGCCTTCTAGACAGTAATGCAGAATGTGAAAGCAAAACACAAAACCTACAGCGCCAAAAAAAACATTTAGAAGGGTATTGAAACAACATGGTGGTGTAGTGAGAGATGGAGAAGTTGTCTTAGCACTCTGGTAATGTTGGTGGTAGCTGGCCCTTAGAAGGACAGTTGGTGTCTTTTACAGTCAGACTCACTGTCTGTTTCGGCTGCTCTCCAACACCGTCAGCTCTGCCTCACACTACTAATTTGAGGTTAATTACAACACCATTTACAACACTTTCACCAGTCCTTGAGCTGACTCTATATGAGGATTAATGGTGGTCTCTCACCCAGGCCTATGGGCTTTAGCAACTGAGATGCAGTCTTCTGTAAGTACATCTCTTTAGTACTCTGTCTGTGCCCCCTTTTCCATGCCGTCAAGAGGTAAATTTATGGCTGGCTTCTCCTTCGGACAGCTTGTGGCCATCCAAGAAATATGTCTCACTCATATGTGGATTAAGGATACTAGAGTATGTCTGGAATTGAAACCCATAAAGGATAATTAAAAATGCCATTTGAGGAACTGCTATTTAAGTGTTTTCTCTTTCAAATATATCAATTTCCATAAGAAGATAAATGAAATATGACAACTAACAGATAAAAAAACTGAAAAATCACTTGTTCTTCTTCTTCATCTTTTCACACTTCTGTATGGGGTCAATGTGTTTCACTAACTTTCTCTATATAACTTGGTCCAGCACCTCTTCCCCAGTCAGACCCTTTTTCTTCAAATCTTCCTTTATTCTATGCATCCAACTCCAATTTGGCCATTCCCACTTCCTCTTCTGCTGTACTTCCTTTACCATCATTCTTTTGCTCACATATTTGCACACATATTAATTGTTTACCTTCATCACATATCCATACCACTTCAACTTTCCTGTACTTTCTTAAATATGTCTGTCTTATTTTTGTCTAATTGTCTTGTTTCTACTTTGAAGATTCACACGTTCCTTTACGACCCATACGTCAGCTACATACAGCATTGATTCCTCCATTGTAAAAAACTTTTGATACCTTTTTCCAGTTGTTCCATCTATACTACAATCTGTGGGTTGTAGGAATGAGTGTGATTTATCATGCCCACTCAGAAACAGAACAATAAATGTTGGTATTGGAACGATGAGTTTTAACTTTGTTAATTAATAATCAGTTTTGCCTTTGGCAATACCAGTAATAATTAAATAATTTGCCAAGGCTTCTACTTTATTCACCTTAACCCTTCTCTTTTGTAGAAGGCAAGGTCTCTGGCCTTTAGAATTACATCAAGGTAATTGAAGCAAACATATTTTAAGGAACAGAGTAATTCAATTTATTGATAAACACAAGTATTAGAGAAAGATGATTAACTGCACACACACACATACACACACTTGTTTTTGTGTTTTGTGAGGACACAATTCAGGAACATGCTTTCTGGGGACACCACTTTCCTGTGGTCCTATAGATGTGAAAAAAATTCTGTATGTTTAAAAAAAATATGGGAACATAACCAGTACCTCAAATTTTTGTTTCCTTTAAGTAGGATTTTTCACCTTGTTTTATCACACTGAATGGGGACATATTCATGCTCATCACTTCTAGGGACATGATTTGCATACATGCAAATATCTGGTATTCATTACTAACTGGGGACATTTTCAGTGAACTCATTTGCATACAAACAAAATATTGCTTTTCATGACATCAATGGGCATATTTTAAATCCACTTAGATTTACATAAATCTGCTCAAAAATTCACAAATTAAACTACTATCAAGCTAAAAGCTTTGCAACAATACAATACAATGCAATACAATACAGTTTATTTTTGTATAGCCCAAAATCACACAGGAAGTGCCGCAATGGGCTTTAACAGGCCCTACCTCTTGACAGCCCCCCAGCCTTGACTATCTAAGAAGACAAGGAAAAACTCCCAAAAAACCTTGTAGGGAAAAATGGAAGAAACCTTGGGAAAGGCAGTTCAAAGAGAGACCCCTTTCCAGGTAGGTTGGATGTGCAGTGGGTGTCAAAAGAAGGGGGCCAATACAATACAATACACAGAACAAATCCTCAATACAGCATAAAAATAAAAAATTTTAGAAGTACGGAGCAGAATTTAACAGTAGATGATATCACATAATAAGATTTGGATATTTTTAGAGTCCTGGAGACCTCATCCATCAAGCTACCTCCCAATTTGGCCATTTCACGGCTGAAACAGTGCTGGGCCAGCCAATCCAATGAAAGGACCCCTCTTTCCCATGATTCCTGCGATCCTCCATCAGGGATGACTTTACCATAGGCAGGCAAAACAACTTGGCAAGTGGGCCATGGCACCAAGTGCCACATTTGAGTACAGAATAGGTGAGGGTTAGTATTTAATTATAACTGTGATGTTACTTATGTTTTAGTGCTAATGACTAACAACAGAGATGCAGTATGTACATTTATTCAGCAGCTCTAATCAGGATATGCTAAACTGAAGTAGTGAGTCTTCAGCTGGGATTTAAAGGCTGAGACCGAAGGGGCATCTCTTATAAAAGCAGGCAGACCATTCCACAGTTTAGGGGCCCTGTAACTAAAAGCTCGACCTCCCACTGTTATTTTATAAATCCTTGGAATCATAAGCAGACCGGCATCTTGAGATCTTAATGTGCGCTCAGGTTTGTAAGTCATAATAAGTTCAGACAAGTAAGCCGGACCTTAGCCATTTAATACTTTATATGTTGAAAGGAGGATTTTGAAATCTGCCCTAAACTTAACCGGGAGCCAGTGTAAGGATTTAAGAACTGGAGTTATGTGTTTGTATTTTCTTGTTCTTGTAATAATTCTTGCAGCCGCATTTTGGATTAACTGGAGGCTGTATAGAGAACAGTTTGAACAGCCAGTGAACACCGCATTGCAGACTTTAAATAAAAATTAAACCACTCACATTTTTTCCCAGTCAAGATTTATTTGGAAATAGAAACTACTTAACTGAGTTAGACAGCTTTTGCATTCTATATTGCAAAAAGAAAACCAAATGAAAAATGCAGTGTACCAATTGTAAAAAATAAAAAAATAACACCTCTTTTACAAGCCACAATGCTTGGCATTCTCAATATCATTCTTTATACCTGTCCAGAAGCCTCAGTTTGTATTAACAATACTATTTCAGACTACTTTAAACTAGAACGTGGCACTAGACAAGGATTCCCCCTGTCACCATTGCTATTCGCTATCACCACTGAGCAATTAGCTGCTTACTTTTAAAATGCTTCAGAGATAAAGAGGATTTCCAGAGAAGTACTTGAACAGAAAATATCTCTATATGCAGACAACATGGTATTGTATATATCAGACTCACAAAGCCCAGTACCAGTAGCCCTAAATGCACTAGCAAACTTTCAAAAGATATCTGGACTCAAAATCAATTTGAAGAAAAGTGTGTTTTTTCCAGTGAATTGTTTAGCACATAACATTAGTCTGGGCATGTATCCATTTATCATATCAGATCATTTTAAGTACTTAGGGGTTAACATCACAAATAAACTCAAAGATCTCTTTCAACAGAATTATACTGTCTGCATGGAAACAATTAAACATGAGCAGATGGTCTACCCTCCATCTCACATTAGTAGGAAGAATCAACACTGTCAAGGTGAACATTCTTCAAAAGCTGCTCTTTCTATTTCAAAACATACCCTTATACATTAACAAATCCTTTTTTAAGAAATTAGATTCCATCATAACCTTATGTATTTGGAACTCGAAACACCCATGCATATGAAGTGCGACTCTACAACAACCTAAGGCAGAAGGTGGTATGGCACTGTCTAACTTTTAATTGTATTACTGGGCAGCAAATATGCAAGCAATAAAGACTTGGACATCAACACAAATCGATGAATATACCCAAGCCTGGTCTGCAATAGAAATAGAATCATGCCGCACTTCTTTACACTCCCTGCTTTTTGCCTAAGTAAATACAAATTATTGCCTTTACACTGATAATCCAATTGTCCTACAATCACTTAGAATATGGAACCAATGTCAGAAACATTTCAAGACAGAGAAGCTTTTATCTGTTGCACCTCTACATCACAATCAACTTTTTCTACCCTCTCACACCAACTCAGTATTTAATGTCTTTGTTTGTGGTGTGCAGTTCTTTCCTAGCTTAGGCCTTTGCTGTGTCATCTGTATCTCCAAAGGAAAAACATTACTTTTTCTGGCACAAGAGTTTAGATGCTGAAATATCTTTCTTGAAGTGATGAAGTAAGCCCACTTGTCCACAACATGGCTTGGCACAGAAATTGTCATTTTTTGATCCATAAAGATAAAGAGGTTGTCAGTTCTTTGCTCCCCAAACAAAAAACAGCTCATCAACTCTTAGTTTTAGAGAGAAGCTTCACAAGGTAATTTTTCAAAATTAAAGCAGAGCTTTCCTCTGAAGCAGACTGCCCAAGGAAGAGTTTCTTCAGAGTTCCCATGAGAGAGCCGCCTGTGAGAGCCAGAGCATGTCCCCCTTTCTCCAGAATCTTTAAGATAGTGCATCAAGTTTTAAGGGAATGAATAACTTCTCCTGATTGGATTCAATTCACTTCCAGTTACAAAATCATTGTCTACTTATACGTGAGTTCATCTGTCTATCAGAGTTGTTATTCGTTGATTTACAGTTATTTGTTCTTTCTTGAATCCATTTCTTGCCTTCTGGCTCAAGAAGTCTACATAGGGGCCTTTGGAAAGATGGTAGTTCCATTCTGATTTACACCTTTATTATCAGATGAAGTACAGGCAGATTCTGGTACAAGCTGGAGTTCAGTCACTTAGTCTGGAATATAACTGGGGAAGGCATAGCTGGATGTCTACTAAGTCTGCTGCCTTACAGGCCTGGTTTGCCACTAAAGCAGAATGGGCAATACACACTTTTTCCTACAGGTGCAGATGCTACATTCACATGACATTGGAGTATTCTGAGCTATGAGTTGTGACATTTCACCTTCCCACTTCAGTGTGCTCATGTGAATATCCATTAGGGCTATTCAGAGAAATTCAGGGTTATGGTTGATTTGTTATTTAGTCTGTAAAGAAAAGCAATTAAAGATAAAGTGTGTATTTTTCATGAAAATAAACAGCAAACATAAACATATTAAATGTGTATAACTTTGTTCTACATACAATTCTACTGCAAAAATTACATTTCTAGTTCACAGGGTTATATTTTTTTATTTTATACAACTGACCAAGGTGAAAGCTCAGTGTAATGGCAAAATTAAGAATTCATGTAGCTTTGTTTTCTCTGTGTTGTCTGACTTGTTGCTCCAAGTTTGTAGGGCATTTATGTGTAATCTCTGACACACTAAACTCCTATTTATCATAATTCAGCATTATCTTTGCATCCATCTTGGGCTACCACTGATCCTAGGTATTTAAACTTATCCAACTTTTCAATAGCTCTCTGTTAGCTAACCTCTGAATCCTGGACATAATCATACCTTGGATATTCTCTTTTACTCCTATTATTCTTTCATCCTTTAATCATTTGTACATTCTTCTAGCTTTCTTTTCACTTCCTACACAAAACAATGCTATGAGAAAAAAGTATTTATCACCAGGTGGATTGGCTTTTTTATCCCATGAGTCAACACATCCATAACCATATCAAAGTGTTAAGGGCTTAAGGTTTTTGGTGCAGATCTACTCTACCTGTAATCTTGTCCTAACGCAAGTCCTCACTCCCTCATACATATCTTGGACAATCTTCACATACTGTTTTTGTATTCCTTTTTCCCTCATGCACTTCGAGACCTTTTGAAGTGGCACCCATAAACCTTGTCCAAATCAAATGCTCCTATATAAGCTGTGTCAATGCAAAAACTGCATCACTGTTCTTCTGCCTCTTACAAAACTGCTCTTCCGATATTATGTTCTCTTTCTTGAGTCTTCTCACTACAACCCTTTCCCACATTTTCATCTGTGTGACACCAGTAATATCCCTCTGTATAATCTCCACAATCCTAAATATGTCCTTTCTTGTTTTAAATTTCCACTCTTCTGGTATTTTCTTCTGTTCATAGGCCTTTGGCATTAAATCCCACAGCACACCTACTCCCTCTTTTCCCAAACACTTTTAGACTTTCTCTGGTATTTCACCTGGCCCTGTTGCCTTTGCTTTCTTTATCCTTTTCAGTGCCAACCTTACTTCCTTTCTTCTTATTCTTATAGTAGTTCATCATTTGGGAATCCACCCCCAAATACTACCTGTGGTTATTTTTTCTGTTCAACAGCTTTCAAAATACCCCTTCCATCTATCCTTGATCCTGTCGCGCTCACTTTCCTCATCTTTCACCTGCTTTATCCAACTAAAATCCTCCCTTGCCTTGTTCCAAGCCTTCACTATTCTAAAAATCACTCCCTTTCCCTCTTGTGTCTGTAGTTTTTCATACATCTCCTATAAAGCCTGTGCCTTGGCTCTTGCCAGTCCTCTTTGCCTCCTTGTTTGTTTGCCTGTGCATTTCTATATATTCCTCCCTCTCAGATTGGTACCATGTCTTCTCTGCCTCATTCCTAGCTGTTATCATAACCTGCACCTCACTGTTTCATCACCACGTTTGTTGTCCCCAGGTGGTAATCTTCCTGTCATCCTATCTAAAACCTCTTCACCTACTCTCAATACAACTTTACTCTTCTTCTCCCACCATTCCTCTACACTCTCAAATGATAACACTTCATTGAAACTTAAACCTCTTCCTATGTCTTTCCTCTTTAATCTCCAGCACTTAATCCATGGTGTTGCTTTCTGTGATTTTATTCTCTTGCTGACTCTGATCTCCCAGTCCATCACCACCACTTTAAGCTGCACTGTCACATTTTACCCATTCATGAGCTTGCAGTTCTTTATTTATTTAAAATAAAATCTTTGACACATTACAAAATCTATTTGTGTTTCTCTTCCTCCACTATTGTAAGTCACCAGCTGATTTACTTTCTTCTTAAAAATGTGTTAACTATAACCATATCAAATGCGATAGTAAAACTTACTATCCTCTTCACTACCTTCTTTGTCAACACTATTCCTTCCAATGTACCTATTTAGATCAGCACAACAAATCACCTTTTCTCCCTCTTGTGCCGCCCTAAGCTTTTCATCCATTTATGCCCAGAAAGCCTCCTCTCCTCTTTTTCACAGCCCACTTTAGGAGCATATACACAAATAACATTAACTACAGTCTTATTAACATTTAGCTTCACACTCATTACCCTATAACTCCTCCTTTTTACATTAGCAAGGTTATGTTTAAGTCGTTTAGGTACTAGTATACCTGCACCATTTCTCTTTTTCACTTCACTATACAACTTACAACCTCTTCCCAATTTTCTTGCCTTATTTTACTTTTATCTAGTTTAATGTGCACAGAAAACTTCCACCTTCCTCATGTCCATTAAATCTTCCAGCTCTCTTCCTTTCCAAGTCAATGGCCCTATATTCTGTGTCCCCACTCTTACCTTCAACTTAGCCTTCTCTTTCTCCTTTTCCATATTCTTCTTCTGTTTTCTCTGGACTAATTCTTTAACCAGGCTTGCCCTTGACCCAGTAGCCCATTTTCAATTCCCACAAGGGTTAGGCAAGGTCCCTAAGGGTCACCTACAGGGTACTTCCTAGTATTTTATGAAGCTGATTGTACTGATTCCATCATTAATGGATGCAGGATGCAGTTCCTGATGCTAATACTCTATGTTTACAGTAGTTGGGCTTGGAAAAGGCACTGAGTTCAGCTGGTTTACATCCTTGGTAGCTAGATTAGATGAAAAATGGCTTGAAGGTTTCCAAATTTGTATATTGTAAATTTAAAATATTGCAAATACAATATACAAAGCTAAAAACATGCAAATGAAATAAAAATTCTGCATAAATTTCAAAATCCATCTATCCATCCATCCATCCATCCATCCTCTTCCACTTATCCGAGGTTGGGTCGCGGGGGCAGCAACTTGAGCAGAGAGGCCCAGACTTCCCTCTCCCCGGCCACTTCTTCTAGCTCTTCCGGGAGAATCCCAAGGCATTCCCAGGCCAGCCAGGAGACATAGTCCCTCCAGCGTGTCCTGGGTCTTCCCCGGGGCCTTCTCCCAGTTGGACATGCCCGGAACACCTGACCAGGATGGCGTCCATGAGGCATCCTGATCAGATGCCCGAACCACCTCATGTGACTCCTCTCATTGTGGAGGAGCAGCGGCTCTACTCTGAGCCCCTCCCGGATGACTGAGCTTCTCACCCTATCTTTAAGGGAAAGCCCAGACACCCTGCAGAGGAAACTAATTTCAGCCGCTTGTATTTGCGTTCTCATCCTTTCGGTCACTACCCATAGCTCATGACCATAGGTGAGGGTAGGAACGTAGATCGACTGGTAAATTGAGAGCCTTGCCTTACGGCTCAGCTCCTTTTTCACCACGACAGACCGATGCAGAGCCTGCATCACTGCAGATGCCGCACCGATCCGCCTGTCGATCTCATGCTCCATTCTTCCCTCACTCGTGAACAAGACCCCGAGATACTTGAACTCCTCCACTTGGGGCAGGATTTCTCCCCCAACCCTGAGAGGGCACTCCACCCTTTTCCGGCTGAGGACCATGGTCTCGGATTTAGAGGTGCTGATTCTCATCTCAGCCACTTCACACTCAGCTGTGAACTGATTCAGAGAGAGCTGAAGATCACGGCCTGATGAAGCAAACAGGACAACATCATCTGCAAAAAGCAGTGACCCAATCCTGAGTCCACCAAACCGGACCCCCTCAACACCCTGGCTGCGCCTAGAAATTCTGTCCATAAAAGTTATGAACAGAATCGGTGACAAAGGGCAGCCCTGGCGGAGTCCAACTCTCATTGGAAACGGGTTCGACTTACTGCCGGCAATGCGGACCAAGCTCTGACACTGGTTGTACAGGGACCGAACAGCTCTTATCAGGGGGTCCGGTACCCCATACTCCCAGAGCACCCCCCACAGGATTCCCCGAGGGACACGGTCGAACGCCTTTTCCAAGTCCACAAAACACATATAGACTGGTTGGGCAAACTCCCATGCACCCTCCAAGAGTGTAAGAGTGTAGAGCTGGTCCACTGTTCCGTGACCATGACGAAAACCACACTGTTCCTCCTGAATCCGAGGTTTGACTATCCGACATACCCTCCTCTCCAGGACCCCCGAATAGACTTTTCCAGGGAGACTGAGGAGTGTGATCCCTCTGTAGTTGGAACACACCCTCCGGTCCCCCTTTTTAAAGAGGGGGACCACCACCCCAGTCTGCCAATCCAGAGGCACTGTCCCCGATGTCCATGCGATGTTGCAGAGACGTGTCAACCAAGACAGTCCTACAACATCCAGAGCCTTGAGGAACTCTGGGCATATCTCATCCACCCCCAGGGCCCTGCCACCAAGGAGTTTTTTGACCACCTCGGTGACCTCAGCCCCAGAGATTGGAGAGCCCACCTCCGAGTCCCCAGGCTCTATCCTTTCACATTGGAAGGCATGTTAGTTGGATTGAGGAGGTCTTTGAAGTACTCCCCCCACCGACCCACAACGTCCCGAGTCGAGGTCAGCAGCGCACCATCCCCACCATATACAGTGTTGACACTGCACTGCTTCCCCCTCCTGAGACGCCGGACGGTGGACCAGAATCTCCTCGAAGCCGTCCAAAAGTCGTTCTCCATGGCCTCCCCAAACTCCTTCCATGCCCCAGTTTTTGCCTCCGCAACCACCGAAGCCACATTCCGCTTGGCCTGTTGGTACCTATTAGCTGCCTCCAGAGTCCCACAGGATAAAAGGTTCTGGTAGGACTCCTTCTTTAGCTTGACGGCATCCTTCACTGCTGGTGTCCACCAACAGGTTTGGGGATTGTCGCCACGACAGGCACCGACCACCTTACGGCCACAGCTCCGGTCAGCCACCTCAACAATAGAGGCACAGAACATGGCCCATTCGGACTCAATGTCCCCCACCTCCCTCGGGACGTGGTCGAAGTTCTGCTGGAGGTGGGAGTTGAAGCTACTTCTGACAGAGGACTCTGCCAGACGTTCCCAGCAGACCCTCACAACACGTTTGGGTCTACCAGGCCTAATCGGCATCCTCCCCAACCATCGAAGCCAACTCACCACCAGGTGGTGATCAGTTGACAGCTCCGCCCCTCTCTTCACCCAAGTGTCCAAGACATGTGGCCGCAAGTCCAACGACACGACCACAAAGTCGATCATTGAACTGAGGCCTAAGGTGTCCTGGTGCCAAGTGCACATATTAACACCCCTATGCTTGAACATGGTGTTCGTTATGGACAATCTGTGACAAGCACAGAAGTCCAATAACAAAACACCGCTCGGGTTCAGATCGGGGGGGCCATTCCTCCCAATCACGCCCTTCCAGGTCTCACTGTCATTCCCCACGTAAGCATTGAAGTCTACCAGCAGTACGAGGGAGTCCCCAGAAGGTATGCCTTCTAGCACCTCCTCCAGGGACTCCAAAAAGGGTGGGTACTCCAAACTGCCGTTCGGCGCATACGCATAAACAACAGTCAGGACCCATCCCCCCACCCGAATGTGGAGGGAGGCTACCCTCTCATCCACCGGGGTAAACCCCAATGTACAGGCTCCAAGTTGGGGGGCAATAAGTATGCCCACACCCACTCGGCGCCTCTCACCGGTGACAACTCCAGAGTGGTAGAGAGTCTAGCCCCTCTCAAGGAGATTGGTTCCAGAGTCCAAGCTGTGCGTTGAGGTGAGCCCGGCTATATCTAGCTGGAACCTCTCGACCTCGCGCACTAGCTCAGGCTCCTTCCCCCTCAGAGAGGTTACATTCCACGTCCCAAGAGCCAACTTCTGTAGCCGAGGATCGGACTGCCAAGGTCCCCGCCTTTGGCCACCACCCAACTCATACTGCGCCCGACCTCTTTGACCCTTCCCATAGATGGTAAGCCCATGAGAAGGGGGACCCACGTTGCCTCTTTGGGCTGTGCCCAGCCGAGCCCCATGGGTGCAGGCCCGGCCACCAGGCGCTCGCCATTGAGCCCCACCACCAGGCCTGGCTCCAGAGGGGGGCCCTGGTGACCCGCGTCCGGGCGAGGGAAAACACCATCCAGATTTTTTCTTCGTCATAGGAGGTCTATTGAAAAAATGGAAATCAAATTCCAAAAGTTCAAACCAGGTAAGCATTAGTTGGCTGTACAACTGAATCAGAAAATAGCATATTGTGGAAAAATCCAAAGCACAAAATTTTCTGGAAGATAGAGAGCTGTGACAGAACACCAACTCCCAATAAATGATCACCTGACTGATTCCATTAGACTTGCTGTCCCAAGCAATACTCCAGACTACAAAGAATGCAGTAACAGGCATCTTACAGTCTATCAATGCCAAGACTGTCAGCAATTTGCGGCACCTTAATAAAGTAAGTAAAAAGTGATATTTTATGTAATTGCACCTGTAGCAAAGTGAGAATGAGCTACAGTAAATGCACACCTATTCTAGATAGAGTAGGTCTGTCATATATTACAGTAGATCTTTTTTGTTACTTTCCAAAGTGATCTTATGGCTAAAATTGTTGTTGACCATTATTTTTTTACTTTAAAGGTATGCATAATTAATTAAATATAACAGGGGTGCCTAATCCTTTAATGCCCTGATATGAGAGAATAAGGATTTTTAAACTCCATTAGAAGCCAGTAAAATTATTTAAGAAGTCAAGTTATATTTGTTTTTGCCAGTTATTATCTTTGCTGTCTTGTTTTGAATTTACTGTAAAGTAGTAATTGCACTGTTCAAAAAGCCTGCCAATAAAGCCTTAAAACACATGAAATAAATGAATGAAAAAGAAGTGGTTCTCTTTGTTCCTCTCGGCTCCAGCTCACCTTTTATGGTATACTCAGCTGGAAACTGAGACACCAGCATGCACGGTCACCCTTTTATGTGGCTTGCACATTCATTGGTCTTGGCCAGCTCCATTGTTCCACCACCATCCTAACACTGTCATCCTTTGGATGATCCCTACCACTGAAGAATCATTCTCTTGCTCCCAGCAGGGCCAACTCCTGATCACCATGACTCCTCATACATCTGACCTCCTTTCATGCCTCCATACCTGACTCTCCATCCTTTTGTCCTTTAATTTCTTAATTCCACCCCCCCCCCAGCTTAATCCACAAATCCTCCCCTTTTATGTGTCTGTGGGTGTAGTGGTTCCTAATTTCTTCACATGTTAGACATGTGAGCTAATTTACAAGAAACACACCATCCACACCAGACCCCATGACAACACAGCCTCTCAACTGCACCAGCATGCACAGCATATGTTTTTTATTAACCTAAATAAACCATGAACCCTAACATGTCTTTCCACAATACTGTACATTATACAAACCCTGTCATGCATGCATGTCAGAGGACATCCTCGCAGGTTCAGTCGAGGTATGTAGTAACCCGTCGAGATGAAAAGGGATACTGCCACTAACACTGTCATCTTCTTCTTTTCTCACAGTGCTGAGAAGCCTCCAAGTGAAGGCATTTAACCCTGCCCCTTCCAGTCTAGCCACCATAAAACTGCAAGCATCCTGGAAGGAGGCATCATTACTAACCAGAACAACATATAGACTGAGCTCCACTAGAGCGAAAACACTCTCTTATTATTATGAATTCCCCGTTGAAGAGACGCACACCAACAAGCATTATTATGCTTAATTTTTTGTTTAATTTTCTGACTCCAGACAATAAAAGGGACAACCTGGTTGGTGCTCCAAAATTTCTTTGCTACAGACCTCAGCTGTCATTTTCACACCTGGCCACAACTCTTGACACATATTTTTTGATAATCTCTGCACACTGGAAAAATTTCTAAAGACTGAAGTGTAGCAAATATTATCCTGTTGTATAAAAAGGGTGATATGGCTGATCCAAGTAACTATAGGCTAGTAAGCTTAATGTGCATCACAGGAAAATTAATGGAGGCAATTATGAAGGAAAAGATTTAGCAACACATGTCAAGAACAGGAGTGTTAGCAAAATACTCAACACCAAGAAGGTCAAGTTTCAATAATATGCTGGAATTCTATTAGGAAGTGACAAAAGCATACAGTACAATAAGAGAAGAGAATATGATATAATTTATCTTGACATTCAGAAGGTTTTTGATTAGGTACAACTTTGAAGGTTAGCGATCAACTAAAAGGCAGTGCCTGATGCTCTTGGAGTTCAGCTCTAAGAGTTCAATTTTTGACTCATGTAGTTTGGTACATTCCAAGTAGACTGTCATATCTTTTACTCAAAAATGACTTCTGTTAAATCACTCTGTCATAACCTTCTCACAGATTCTTTCAACTCAGCACATGACTTCTAAAGCTCTGTTAGAACATCCATTGGGTTCTCGTACACTTCCCTAACTTAAGGCCATTTTTGCCTTGGTTATGTTGTTTGGCTGAATGGCCAACTCTAGGAAGAGTCCTAATGGTTCCAAAAGCCACTTGAAAATACTTAAAACTTTAGAAATGGTTTATACTATTTTCCTCATCTATGCCTCACCACAATTTTACCACAGAAGTCTACAGAGAACTCCTTGGACTTCATGCCTTGGTTTTGTCCTGACATGCACTGTGAATTATGGAACCTTACAAGTCTGTGTCTTTCTAAACAATGTCCAGTCAATTCAATTGATGACATGTGGACTCCAAAAGGTTTAGACACATTTTAAAGATAATAAATGCTGTGTTCCCCCTGAAGTCAGATGTTGGAACTGGAAATAATATCAGCCCAAGTTGACTATTCCAGTAAAACATTCGGAAAACCAATATGGACACTTCCAGGAAAGCCTTGTGCTTGTGTATTAAAGTGCATTCTGTCTTTTGTAATTTTTTTAGCTTTCAGTTATAAACTCTCCCAAAATCAATTGTTCCGGCATATAGTTAGTAGCATACAGGTCATATGTGTAATGAGGGCACTAATTGTTGTTACACCCCACAGACCGCATGCACCTGGCTTCTCTGTTAAGCCACCACATACATGATGGATGCTGTAGGGGTGACTAATATATTTTGAGCCCTCTCCAAGCCTTTCAGATTTTATTTTTGAAATGTATATTACGTGTAAATGCTCTAGTGTCTCATAAGTTATGTTTCATTTTTTTAGTTCTTGTATGTAGTTTTTGTATGAGTTATGATTTAAGTTTTATTAATGAAAGTTACCATTTATTGTTTTACTAGCAAAATACCCGCGCTTCGCAGCGGAGAAGTAGTGTGTTAAAGAAGGAAAGAAAAAGAAAAGGAAACATTTTAAAAATAACGTAACATAATTGTGAATGTAATTGTTTTGTCACTGTTATGAGTGTTGCTGTCATA
>JANRMT010062791.1:120774233-120793987 GCA_026402145.1 Polypterus bichir lapradei
TATATAATGCATGTTTTGTTCAGCGTATTTTGGAGCTCTTCCTGGTTTTCTACATAGTGCGTTGACAGTCAGTTCACGTGATTATGTGGGCGGCGTGATGATGTCACACGAAACTCCGCCCCCACGGCGGTCAAGCTCAACTCCATTACAGTAAATGGAGAAAAATACCTTCCAGTTATGACCATTATGCGTAGAATTTCGAAATGAAACCTGCCCAACTTTTGTAAGGAAGCCGTAAGGAATGAGACTGCCAAATTTCAGCCTTCTACCTACTCGGGAAGTTGGAGAATTAGTGATGAGTCAGTCAGTCAGTCAGTCAGTCAGTCAGTGAGTGAGTGAGTCAGTGAGGGCTTTGCCTTTTATTAGTATAGATATATATATATATATATTTATATACACACACACACACACACACACACATATAAAGATATATATACACATATATATAATATATACACATATACAAATATATACATATATATACATATATACAGATATATATATATATATACACACACACATATATATATATACATATATATACATATACATATCTACATATATACTGTATATACACATATATATATACAAATCTACATATATATATATATACTGTATATCTACATATATACAGTATATTAGGGGTTGGACTCGATTAAAAAAATTAATCTAATTAATTAGAGGCTGTGTAATAATTAATCTTGATTAATCGTATGTAATCACACATGAAAATTTGCCCCAAATCACAAATTTTTTTTTTAATCTAAAAGGGTTTTAGTGGGCGACAGAATCAAATAATAGACATGGACATGAATATTGTAAACTCAAGCTCTTTGAATTTCTGAAAAAAAAAAGCTTTTAAACTGCATTTCAATTCAAAACAGAAACAAAAATATCATCCCTGGCTAAAATTGGGCAGACTTAAAAATAAAGTGGTATTTTAAGTACTTTAAGTACATTTTCAGAATGGTATTGTCTTTAAATAATAATAACAAAAATTTCAACATAAAGTGCAGTTTTTCTTAAAAAAATAAGGCAGAAAGATAAAAGGTAATTTGACCAGCTTCACCTTTAAACTCTGAGTAACCTTAGCCAAAATTATTTTGTACATTAGGCTAAAACAGTGTGATCATTGAACATTTTGTAATTAGATGTAATTAGAATTACTAACGGTCACGGAAGTCCAATGATCCCCAGTAAGAGCCACAAAGTCTGCTTTCTGTAATGCATCTAATTTTGCTTGCTTTTCAGTGTGCACAAAACCATGCTTTTATCTAGTCTTCCGTCGGGTAGTCTTTTGAAATGAAATTTTCCTCCGATCAGTCGTAGGAACGCGCTTTATTCCAACTCTAACATTTTTGTAGCTCTGATGTGTGCATAAATGTAATCGATGTACCAGGAAATCATGCATTGACAAAAGTTCCCCTTTGCTTGGAATTGAAAGTGTGATTAAATGCGTTATTTTTTTAACGCGTTATGGAGTACATGCATCGAAGCTTCTCAGCTGTGCTTGTGCTAAGAAAAGGAAACATTTTAAAAATAACGTAACATGATTGTGAATGTAATAGTTTTGTGACCGTTATGAGTGTTGCTGTCATCAAGGATTTGATTATAATTTCTTTCAATCAGGTTTGTATTTGGACAGTTTGCAAAAAAACACGCTTTTATCAAGGCTTCCGTCGGGTAGTCTTTTAAAATTAAATTTGCTTCCGATCAGTCTTAGGAACGCGGTTTGTATCCATTATTCATAAAGCTTCAATTGGTGATCTGTCTTTCTGCATTAACCGCATATTTTTTCATACATCTCATACCAAGGGAATGCGAGGGTAAAATGAATGGGGAAGCGCGCGTACATACTCAGTGCACCCCCTCTCGGGAATCAAACCTCGGACATCGGCACTAGAGGCGAAGCCTCTACCATTGCGCCACGGCATGTGGTTTGTCTATTTGAGAGTATGTAGATCGGGGTATATATATACATATATATAAATACCCGCGCTTTGCAGCGGAGAAGTAGTGTGTTGAAGAAGTTATGAAAAAGAAAAGGGAACATTTTAAAAATAACGTTACATGATTGTCAATATACAGTAATTGTTTTGTGAGTGTTATGAGTGTTGCTGTCATCAAGGATTTGATTATCATTATTTCTTTCAATCAGGGTCGTATTTGTAGGATGTGTTGTGTTCAAGTTACATTCCGTGTTTGTCAATTGTTGTATAGATAACAGGTTTCATTCATCGATTCGTTTCTTACTGCATCAATAAACAGCTCGTCTTCCTCTTTATCTGAGACCTGACACACTGCATGCACGGGTTTTTTTTTTTTACACTGTCTTCCTTTAGTGGGACATTGACTTTTTCCACCGTGTGCTTTGTTTCTGCAGTAGCTGCACTTATGAATATGCTTGTATGTATCACATGCTTCATATTTTTTTGCTGCCTTCTCAATTGTGTAATTCGGTTTTTGTTCAGCACTCTTTGGAACTGTTGCTTTTTGTCTGTGCACTGCGTCATTTCACATGAGCCTCTCGGTGTACATGCATCGAAGCTTCTCAGCTGTGCTGGTGCCATCTCGTGCGATGTCCACGGCTGTGTTTAATGTTAGCTAAGACCCGGCACTTATAAGTTACTCTCGCAGTTTCGCCGAGTTTGTGCCAAACACCACCCTGACCATCTCATCTTCCTCTGCATAAGCACAGTCCTTCACCCGTGAATATTTAGCGGCAGTGTTTCTATTGGATTGCCGCTGACGGACAGCCTTTTATGGGCAGGCACTAAATTACGTGGGAGGCGTAACTCTGCCTCCCACGGGCATCGAGCAGATGCCTATTATAGTCTATGGACGAAAAAATAGGTTCCAGTTATGACCATTACGCGTAGAATTTCGAAATGAAACCTGTCCAACTTTTGTAAGTAAGCTGTAAGGAATGAGCCTACCAAATTTCAGCCTTCTACCTACACGGGAAGTTGGAGAATTAGTGACGAGTCAGTGAGTGAGTGAGTGAGTGAGTGAGTGAGTGAGTGAGTGAGTGAGTGAGTGAGTGAGGGCTTTGCCTTTTATTAGTATAGATTCTAAGTTCCTCACCATTAAGCAGCAGTAAGATCTTTAATTTATTTTGAAATAGTGATTTTCCCTCTTGTGTTACAGCATTGTTTTCAATCCTAGTTTATTATATCAGATGCTTCTATGGATATCACAACAAAATGCAATTGATATCATAACATTTAGATTAATTTATTCAATTTACAGTAATATGCTGTAGTGTTTAAATAGTTAAGCTAGTCTTACTTTTCATCCATTCACTACTCTCTGGAGTTTATCTGAGGAGAGTAAACTATACCACAAAATCAATCTATTTAAGCATTATACCCTTCTCCATTCTTGGTACCAGCAATTGAAAAATCAACCCACAGGCATGTAATTGATTAGTGTCACTATTGTTACATGTCACTTTATCTCAAATGTCAAAACCAGCATCAGCACAAATATATTTCAGGGAAAATTAATGCCTTTCTCACTAAGTTGTAAAACCATCTAGCATTCATAGAAATGCCACAAGTAAAAATATTATGATGATTATTATCTGAAGAAAATCAGTTCACATGGTATTCAGCATTAAAAAGCTTTTTGTTTAGTGACAGGGAAAAGGAGATTGAAAAAGTGAACTCCCCAGAGTCACATATTGCACTATAATTAAGTTACAACAAATATAATCAATGAATGCAAATTGAGTGAACAGATTTTATGAGGCATTTTGTATTGATCCTAAATTCCGGTGACCTATTTCTCCATAAAACTACTGTGATGTAATAATTAGCATGTCAGCTTGTTTTTGTTTTTGATTGTTTAGAAAGGAAACACGTAGGGTAGATTGTGAGTTTAACTGTTCTTCTGTTATTCTATCTTTGAAATTAAAAACAACAGACATATATTCTTCTTTGTTCAACCATTTTTTGTGCTGTGCTGTTTGTATAAAAGCATCTAGAGGAGAAGGAGACTATCAAGGCAAAAAACACCATGGACAGGATAGCAAGTAGACGTGCACATGCATCCATAGACTCACGTATGGGGGAAAGGCTTGCCACTAAAATTAATCTGCATAACTTTAGGAGAACTAGAGAAAACTCTCAAGGACACATATAAACTACTGACAGGCAGTAATGGGGCTAGGAATTACACTCACATCCTTGAAAATGTTAGGGAATAGCAGTTACCACTGCTTCACTCAGCAATAGTTTATAAGGGTTAAAAACCGAACATCTTCTGCTGTAGATCTTTAAAATAAATTCATTTTTCTGGCATTGCTTCAGCTTTGATTATTTTTAGATGATATTGAATAGAATATAAAAAAAGTTATAAACTTTTTTTAAATAATAATTATTTTGTATAAGAAACTGAAAGATGCTTTACATCAAGAAGTAACACAAATGACTTAATATTAAAATAAAATAAACTTTGATTATAATTTATTGAAATAAAATTAAAGATGGCAACACTGACAGCATATATCTTCTGTAGGATGGGTGTGATAAACCTATGGTTGAAGACCCTAATAGGTACAGTTCCTGAAAAAAAAAGTATTTATTCCCTTGGAAGGTTTCACATTCCATTATTACACAACATTGAATCATAGTGGATTCATTTTGGCTTTTTTGACTCTGATCAAAAGAAAAAGACTCTTTAGTGTCAATGTGAAAGCAGATCTTTGCAAATTGCCAAAATTAATTACAAATAATTAGACACAAAATAATTGATCACTTAAGCATTCACCCCCTTTAATATGACACATTTAAATCATCACTGGAGCAGACAGTTGGTTTAGAAGTCACAGAATTATTTCAATGGAGATCATCTGCCTGTAGAACAGGGGTCTCAGTTCACAGTACTGTAACTATAGCTCATCTTCTTATCTCAATGGTCAAACTTATGGAGAGTCAATATATTGGTCTAGCATACACAATGAAGATAAAATGGCCACTCCAAGGAACTCTGAAAAACTCATTGAAAACCACATGTAAGAGGATGGAGACAATAAATTATCCAAGTCAATGAATATATTTTGGAGTCCAGTTAAATCAACCATTAAGCAATGGAAAGTGTATGTACAACTGTAAATATAACTAGTGTAGGCTGACCACAAAAACTGAGTCATGGTGGAAGAAAAAGATTAGTTGGAGAGGCCACAAAAAAGACCTATGAGAACTATGAACAAGTTACAAGCTGCACTGATTAAGACTTAAGAGACCGTGCAAATAACAACTGTTGCCCGGGTGCTACACCAGTCACAGCTTTTATGGGAGAGTAGCAAAAAGAAAGCCACTGTTAAAAAACACACACACACACGACATCTCAGCTTGAGTTTGCCAGAAGGCATATGGGAGACTCTGAAGTTAGCTGGAAGAAGGTTCTAGAGTGTGATAAGACTAAAATTAAGATTTTGGGCTATCAAATTAATCAACATGTTTGGTGTAAGCCAAGCATTACACGTTATTAGAAACACACAATGCCCACCATGAAATATGGTGTGACAGCATCATGCTATGGGGATGGTTTTCTGCTGTAGGTTTGGGAGGGTAAAAGGAAGGCAACAACAAATGGGGAAATCCTGGAAGAAAATCTGATGCAGTCTGCAAGAAACCTGTTCCTAGGGTAAAGATCTGTTTTCCGTGCAACTGGCATCCACTGTATTAATTCCCTTCATAACTTTAAACATTTTTGTCAGTTCTCCTGTTAACTTCTGACTGCTTAAATGGAAAAGATTCAACTTCCTCAATATTCCTCATAGCTTATACACTTTAATCCTTTTTGGTAGTCAAGCATTTAAGTTACTTACTTACTTGCAAGTTGATTGAGAGAAATTCAGGATTGGAAATGGTCACATAAGGCTTCAGCTGTCTTGTAGTTCTTAGTTGGATAAAAACCACTCAGGTGTTATGGGCCTGTAAGCAATTGAAGGGAAAAGAATGTACACACCAACTCTTGCCTTGTCCAGTTAGATGTTAGATTTAGGGAGGAGTTCAAAGAACAAGGTTTGGTAGCTACAGTATATGCATTGGCCACACACTTTGAATTTCCATTTAACCTTAGGCTATAAAAGCATCAGTGTTGGGGTAGGAATGTTGCAAAAACTTAAAAGAAGCCCTCCATGCCTCACTTATGTCAGACATGCTCAGCATATTAGCATTTGGCTTCTTTTTTGTGGTGGCTTATTTATTTAAAGTTTGTAGCTGATGACATTTATTCTTGCACTATTAAAAGCAACAATCACGTCAGGATCAGTTACAGACTCATTTAAGATTCCCCTTGTGAACACTTAATCCAAGGATGATTTTAAAAGCCCCTTGAGGGCAATTTCCTGGGAGCAGTTTCACTCAGTACTAATTACTTATTAAACAAGTAATGTGAGTAGGGTAGTCAGCAGACAGCTCTTGGAACTGGATCCGTTTTGCCTGTGTATAGCCTTTGCTGACTTACTGTGTTGTAAGCTGGTACTTAGTATGAAGCTGCCCATAATCCTACAGTCAGTGAAAAGTGTCTGTCTTACTGGGGTGGGCTATGTCTTGCTTATATAGACAGGAGTTATGGGTGTTTAAACTATGCATATTAGGGCCTTAGCTTACGCTAAGTTTTGTAACATTTTTGTTCTGTGTTGCTCCTGAAGGAAATAAATCTATCTATCTATCTATCTGTCTATCGGAGATTTATTTTTGTAAAATACTACCCCCCTGTCCACGTTAAACTCCATCTATACTTTTATTTGTTTATCAATTTTAGAAAACCAAATTACTGCATATCTGAACTTCAGAACAACTGTTTTTTATTTTGAATTTATGAATATTAAAAATAACTCCCACATCTTAACCAATATTGCTATTGTGAAAAACAGGGATCTGGGCTGTTTACAGTTTAACATGTAGTCACTGTGATAGTGTTGTGTTTTTCCCTGAACTGGATACCATGTTGAGCTTAGACAGCTAATTTACAAATGAAATGTGGTGATGCTGGAGGCTGCTGTCAGTTTGTCTCAGGCATTTCAGGCCCAGTGAAAAAGTAACCTTGATGATAATTGCAAGAGACCCAGTGATGATTTCTAAATAAGTTTACCTGCAGATTCTTACTTTATTTATGCTATCAATGTCATAAACTGGTGTTGCTCCAGTTTTATCCACGGTGCATAACAATCCAGCCATCTTAGTCCTTTATTTCTAGGATTTAGAGAGTTAGAGTTTACTAAGCACTGCACTACTGTGCCACCACCCCACTTCAAATATGAAGCAGAAATATTAAAAACAATAATGCAATATACGCGTACAGTGGCACTCTTGATAGATGAAGTACACAGCACAAACAGTTTATATGTTTATTCTATTACACAAAAAATATTTTTAAATGAGTAATTTTTTTTGGATAGATGGATGGATGGATGGAAAGGTGACAAAATTCTACATTAAAATTATGACATAACACACTGAGAGAGACGGTTGGCAGCTCAGCATGGATGGAATGGCCCTGAAATGGAAGGATGTGGGAAGGCAGCTACTTGTTGACACTGTCTCCCCCAAAATTATAAATGGCAGCTTCCCTGGAATGTAGCGGTGCCCTGGATTACCGCAGGGCATCCTTGGACTTGGAGTTTGGTTTCCGTGCCATGGATACCATGGGTGCTGCCAAGGGGAGCTGTGAAAAGACCTGGGGAGTCATGCTTCCCTTGTGGCCCGGAAGTACTAGGAAGTCATTAGGATGGAAGCCTAAAGTATTTCCAAGCTGATTAAAGATGTGCTGGCAAGTCACGTGGGAGGAAGAACAGAAGCACTTCCGGGTCAAGGACTATATAAAGGGCTGCTGTGAATCCAGCAGGCAAGCCAGAGTCGGGTGGAAGTGTGCAAAGCTTGCTGGGAGATGTGGAGAAGAGAATTGTGAATATTATTGTGTTTATTTAATTGTCTGTCTGTGGCTGTGGTGCTTGAAGCACACTGTGAAAGAAGAAATCTTTAATAAATATCTTCTTAGTGCTTTTAGCATCTATCTGTTGGGTTTAAAAGGGGCAACAGTGCCACCTAGTATTCACAGCACAAATAATGATTTACTTGTACTGTATAGAGAGAGCCTTACATGCATTATCAACAATCAATTGTCAAATTGTATATTCTGAAGCTATTTAAGACATCCTCGGATCAAAGGCAATAGCTAAAAAGTATCTTCTTCTTCTTTTGGCTACTCCTGTTAGGGGTTGCCACAGCGGATCATCTTCTTCCATATCTTTATGTCCTCTGCATCTTTTTCTGCTACACCCATCACCTGCATGTCCTCCCTCACCACATCCATAAACCTTCTCTTAGGCCTTCCTCTTTTCCTCTAATAGCTACAAAGTATCAATACAGTATATTCTGGTCAAAAGCTTGATTGCATCACTTTATGACACTCTTACTTGATAAAAACAAATTTTCATCAAAAGCATGAGATTTATTAAACACAAAATAATGATTAGAATGGATAAATTAATATAATAATTTAATAGTTAAAATGCACAAGTAACCAAGAAACTTTTCCCATTCACCTCTTGAAACCTTAAATAACTTGCCATATCACTTCCCTGCCAGTTTGAGCAATTGCCATTAACTCAGCTCCCACCTCCTAGAATCTATTTATCTGGACAAGTGGTGGCTTTATACTTCCTAGTCCCTTCTGGGTCAGGAATGACCTCCAGAAATTCCCATGGCCTGACTGGCAATGGTTCCTCTGGAACCTTCAGGTCTCCTTACATCCCTAAATCCTCAGCATTTTCTAAAGGGCCAGGTTCTCTTTCCTTCTCTAGCACCAACTCTTTAACAGAGGGCACAAAACATCCCTGTGTTAAATCTTATGGTTTGAGGAAACATTTCTGACTATCTGCTGCCACCTCCCCACAATCTTCTTAATAGTCTAATGCCTCCGAAGTAATTTTTTTGTGGCACTTAAGAAAGTTCCTGGGATAGACATCTTCTAATGAAGCTCTAGTCCTAAAGTTGCATCTATTTGTATTAGGGTAACCCCTCTAATGGGTGCCTATAGCCATAATGTAGTCCTCTAAAAGATGCTGATCTACTTTTTTATTGGCATGGATCAAACTCTACCTATTTTACATTTTTCTTTCTATGTTCCTTCCAAGGCTTACACAGTCACACTTAAAAGATTAATATTCTGCACTTGCTGTCTGAGTGTCCAGGCTTAACTTGAATGGAAGAAGTCAATCCATAGGCATAGACGTAAATACAAGAAGTCACCATTTCTTCCCACATTTTCAAGAGAACATTTTATTTTATTTTGAAATACTTTTATTAAAATAAAAAAAAACATAGTTTTCCCATTTTTGGACAACAAGAATACATAATTCATTTTTGTGTTTTTTATATTTTATGTTGTTTTTATTCTAATCAAGACTTCAAATAATCCTCAAAGCTTCTAGTGTACTTGCCAAAAATAAATTAAAACTAAACGTTTTGAGAATACTTTTCTGCTCTACTTACCCTGGATAAACTGTATAACAATTAAGATCCTCGTCCTCGTCTTACTATTCATTTCGCTGCAGAACCCTTAGAAAATTTTCATTCAACTATCATACTCTCTACACTCACCAACTGCATTCCAGTGTCTATCTGCACAGCTATGCCTTTTTCTATTTTTAAATCTAGTTTGACCCACATTTATCATCCAGCTGATGTTCTTGCAGACATCATTGTATTTACTCCTGTTCTTCCTCCCTGTCCACTTGATTGTGTATTTTTATATCATTGTTTATGTGTAGGCATCTTCAATATTTTATATTGCTATATCTTGCAAATTGTGGAGTTTAGAGGGTACTTGAGAGTCAACCTCCAAACAAAAATAATGTCCAAGGGGTAGAAAGTAGTAATAAGATTTGGAGATTTATTAACAAACAATGCGAAACAGGGAAATGAATATAATAGACAAAAGGGGGTAAAACATCCAAACCTAAGCCTGAAGGTTTAACTCAATAATAAAGATACCAAACTACTGTATGAGATGGCTGGTGCACTTACCCACTGTTCTTCTTCTCATCTTTACTCACTCTGCCCTCCAATTCTCTGACCTTCCTTCCTTCTTTCCTCCAGCCAGTTGAACCCATGTGTACCACCTACCTCAAAAGGTCAAAGTGCAACTGGTCAGAAGGGGCTTTATAGGCCACATCCTTGATCATCTCTGATTAATCCTTCCAATTTTATTGATGGTTATCTGGTGGTTGTTCAGAGTCTTGATGGGGCCTTTGAGGAGCTCCTTCTCTCAATAGCAGGTGTTCATGCATGTTCTCTGTAATACGACTTTTACTGTGAAGTACCAGACTGATCATCCTCCAGTCCTCATTATACTACTTATACCTATATTTAACTTATTACTTATAATCTATATTTTGTTTGCTCTTTTGGCAAAAGAAGAATTAAATTATCAGGCAATAATGAGACTTCACACAATAGGCATTCAAGAGACAAACAGAAACTTTTATTAACAGGGTTGTTCAGCAAAGAAGTTCACAACATCAATGCATACATCACGCATATTAGGCTGCAGAAGTCTTTAGTTAGGGGTGGTTTGTTCGGTCTATTCTGACATACCGGACTGTTATCATGTAGTGGGATGCTACGGACTATGAAGTGCAGGGTGTTATGTTTGGTAAATAAAACTGAAAGACATCCAGATATACAGTGGATTTGATCAGTGAGAGTAACTATGTAGAATAAATAATTCTGTTAATTTCATATCATTTACATTGCACATTTCCAGGATGAGCAGTGAACAACAGGCTTCCCAATTCTCAACAACAGATTAAGCTTTTCTTGGGGAGTTCTTAAGTAGCCCCAGTTTAGTTGAAAAGCATAATCTCTCTGGGATTCTTGGGTTTGGCCCTAGATCACCTCCTAATGGACATTCACTTGGTAGAGGAGTCATTCATATTAAGTTATCAAACCATTTCTGTCTAGTAATTTTATCAGTATATCTACTTAAAATAATTCATAGATTTTCAGGCTTCTTTGGAAAAAGAGCACCAAACTCTGCTGCTTTTAACAATTTTGCTGTTACATTCAGTTTCTATGCACCCTGTAAAAACAGGTAAGGATAGCGAAGTAAAGTGAAATTTAAATGGCAAGATTTGGTAAGGATTTAACTCCCACTTCATCACATCTTTTCTGTACAACACCCATAGCACTGCTGCGAATACCGAAATACAGCAGACTCACAATATCCTCCTCCTTTATTAGGGAATAAAAACTCAACCTCACTCCTCTGCATCGGGCAGTTGCTTACCACCTCCCACAGATAACACACTTTTAATGGAGACAACCAAGCATGGTAAGAAGAATTTATTTTCGTGGGAGAAAATAAATTTCATTCGCAGCACTGATTGATCTCTGCTATGGATCTGCACATTTAGAGCAACCAGGTATGTTTGCACACTGCAATGACATCCCTCACAAGTCAGCTTGTCTTCACTTCTTTAGGGAGTACAGTGTTCTACACCATTCCTCTTTCCAGAAGGCTGAATTTCACAAATAGCCGTCAAACGGTTTAATGCCAGTAATTAAGAATTTACAGCATTATACAAACGAGGTGACCCATTAAGTATATACAATGTGTTTGGTTATTTGATAGTTAATCCTATATCTAGTTCTTTTTGAACACTCATTAGTGTCTCTGCTTTAACTACTACTAGAATCCTACAACTATTTGTGTGAAGAAAGGAGTCCTGGATCTTATCTTATTTCCATGTTATTCTAACTAAAAGAATTCTGCTAGATCCGCTTCATCAATACCTTTGAGAATTTTGAAGACCTGGATTAAGTTCTTACATAACATTTACAGTAATTATACACATGTAACATTGTCTTCTGTTCTCTGTTTTAAACTTGGACTTTAAGGTACTGCACCATCTTTAGAACAGTTTGGTCTGGTTGTGGTTCAATTCAAGTGCTACTCCATGCATCCAAAACGTAAACTAAGCTAGTATTAAAAATTAACACATGTGCTTGTTAAGAAAAAAAAAATAATCCAGATGCCAGTTTGTTGTAGCACCAGCATCAGAAAGCTGTCTGACAATGTCTAACAACATTAAGAGAAAAATGAGGCAGTCAACAGAATGTGACGCTAAATGGTAACAAATACTGAAAGTGAACAATGTGCCCTAGAAGAAATCAAGCATGTAAAAAAATATATAATAAAAATTAACAAATAAACTGTTAAATCTATTTGTTTTATTTCAAAGAACGACACAATACATCATAGTGTTATGACATATGCAATGTGTAATACTAAATGAAAGTAGTTAGGATCTGTTGATAGACAAACAAGTGTAAATCTGTTCTTTTTCATCCACACACTTATTACATCTCAATAAAAATAGTATTAAAGATTCTGATTTGTGTCATTTGTAACGGTTCATGTAATATTCTGTAAATATTTTAATGTACATAATGTAATGTTCACGACAGTTGCAAGAAAGAAAGACAACATCACAGCACATCATTTTTCTCTATATGCTTAGAGTTGAGCTATTGTCTCCTTTGAGGTCTGTTGCAAAACACTTAGAAAAAACTTTCTTCCGATCATACTAACTTTATAAAGCATATGGATTTGAATGCCCATGAAACAAAACAGGAAATGCCATAGTTGGAGAAGAAAGAGATCATAAGACTAGAGGAAGTAGTTGACTAACACTGCATTTCTCTATTCACTCTTTGGAATGATAAAACCTGAACCTTACTTATGTCCACTGCTTCCTCCCCTCCAAAAAAACTAGAATTTCATACTGTTGATAGTGAAAATAATCTGAAATTGTGCCAAAGCTTAGAAATACTGAGTTTGGAAAAATAAACTAAAAATAAATCAAATAATTCCAGGGTGGAGAATCAAGGAAAATCAATGTAAGATTATAAAAAATGTCTCAGCCACAAGAAATAAAAAATTACAACAGAAATGTCGATATGCACCGAAATGTTCAGACAGAAAATAATTCAACAGGGCTCCATCAGCTATTAATCATGGTTTTTATAACTATGATTAGAAATATATTTTAATACAGTTTTACAAAATAAATACTTGTAGAACTCTTCCTTTAGATGATGGTAGAATGTAAAATTAACTTCCTCTCCTCACAAACTAATTGAAATAATACTAACGATCAGAAAATTATACAGTTAGCCATCATGTCCATGGTGAACACATGTAGAAAAAATAGACTTCCACCTTTGTTAGAAAGCTTTGAAAGATGTAATACTGAAGGAGCAGATGGGAGACCTGGAAATAGTCCTGCATGGTCACTTCAGCTTCTGCTTCCTGTCCCTTAAAGGAGACTTTTAATGGTGTGTCTGTAGACTCATATGCTCTCTTTTACCTTTTTAATAGCTATACTGCATTAAGAGAGAGTCCGATGTTTTTACAGTTTTTGGAGGAGACCTAAAGCTATATCTGGCCGTCTCCTAGAATTAACTATTGAAACCCATCAAGGCAGATGCAACATGATGGAGACCTGTGTCATATTCTTTTGTGAGTGCACTGGTCAAACAAACCTATACTAAGTTAAATGCTGTAAGGCTATCCTCCATGTCTCAGAAAGAGCCTTGCAAACTGCTAACCATTATTCAGTTCAATGGGATAATGACTTTGTTGGGAATTACACTTTATTTGTATGCCATCATGTTAAAAAACTGATATAAAGTGCTTTCAATGCACACTTATTTTAACACTGAACATAGTAAGTGCTTCATCTTGAGTATCTAAAACATTGTTACCATGTAGTGCTCTGGAGAATTTCCCTTTCCCTTCATATCTTGGGGATTATCTTTCAGCATTTACCTTTTAGTTAAACAGTGGTCATTATTCCGATGTTTCCATTGCCTTCTTCTATATTATGAAATTATGTATACTCTGAACAACATGCTTATTCATTATCAAAATTTACTCTAGAGTTTTTCATTAGGATAATTAGAAAAATGTGTATACTAATAAAGACAGGGAGATGGAGGTAGAAGATTAATCCTTAAGAGTAACTGCTTAAATGTAATACCAGTGTCAGTGGAAAATAATTTGGTTGAAGATTACAATAATAATAATCATCATCATAATAATAATCATAATTCTTTACATTTATATAGTGCTTTTCTCACTACTCAAAGCGCTCTCCACGCAGGAGGACCCGGGACATGAACCCATGATCTCCAGCAAGGTATTATTTAGAGTCCTCCTTAAATATTAGAAATGGTATTTTCCTCACATGTTTATAGTTGTTCTGGTAAATATTTTAGCATGAAAATGGGATTTTTAGTCAACTACACATTACTCTAGTATAAGTGAATATGGTCATGTCTAAGCAAGTTGGGGGAATGTTACAACACCCTTAAATTCTGACCTTCTGCGCCAGCCTACCTGAGCAAAAACTGAGGAGAACCTCTGGCAGTCCTGAGCCTTCCTCTCATGCAAGTATACATCTTTGTGCATATCTGCAGGCCTGCTGCAGGGAAACAGTGGTTAGAAGAGTAGTGCCAATGCTAGGTAGTCTCTTACAGAGACAGCTGTGAGCCCTAAGCTATTTAGGGCAATGTAAATGTACATACAGTAAGTTTGTCAAAAATTGAAAACAGCAAGGTGGCAGTGATAAATTGCTGTTGACTGTATTGCCAAAGAAATGTAGGAAATTATAAAGAACAGGCTAATGGGTAACCTTGAAGACTTAGGCTAAGGCAATAAATTCCACTTTTACTGCTCTTCTCTTACTACTGCTCTATGATAGAGCTCAACTTTCATTTTAAAACAAAAAAACAGCATTTACAATGAATTCCTACTAATTGTGTATATGTCTGACTATTAGTAATTAGCGAAACAAGCGTGTTACACTTCACATACAGCATTGCAAAATTGTCCGTAAAATTTGCTTGGCATGCCATTTTGCAATTCTTAAATTCGAAACTCACTAAAATGAGTTTTTAAATTGTTTGCATTGTAAAGCAAGGAATATTGTTCCATAAAGGTTATTCTGTAGTCATAGCTGCTGTTTCCTTCCTCAGTTTGCCTCCATGCTGCTGTTGCTTCCACTACTTCTTCTTTATGGCCCCATGAGCCTTCATCTGTATCACACACTGCCTACCTTTTACTTTTTACTACTCATTTCGGGTGAGAGGTAAACTCATCTAAACTCACTTTCTCCATCTCTGTAAATTGATCAAAGCCATGATCCTTTCAGAGATTTCCTAATGGACATTTTCTCGGGGCCACACACCAGACAACATTTTGGAATTCAGCAGTCGAGAATTGCCTCTGCAGTGCTGCAGGTAATTGCTTTGTAGCCACACCCTTACTTTTGCGCTCTCCACCAGAATACATTTTCCTATGATTCTGTACCTAGAGAAAAAGGTGGCAAATGAAACACTATATATGTGGTAATGGCTTAAATTTCACTACTTTGTTTTGCAAGATTTTTTGTGAAGCAAAACTCTTTAAATTTCGTTATGAATTCAGTTTTGCATTAATCATTTTGCTCATCACTACTGACTATATTATTTCTTAAACAGTGCTATACAATTAAAAATATTACATACTTAGGAATTAAATCTACATTATAATCTTTAGCCAAAAACATGAATGTGGAGATGTGACGCTCAAATACAAGGTTAAAGCGATTCAAGTTTATTAGGAATCAGTTTATGACTCACGAATTAGGAGTAGGCACTTTGAGCAGATTCAAGTAAGCAGTTCACATGTAGGGCTGCAGAGATTTGCAGTTAGACTTCATTTAGAACTGAGGCTCAGAGTGCTGGGTTTGTGGAGTTTATGGCTCAGAAATAAATAAAAGAATCAAAAGGGAGGGGGTTTGGTCTCATCTTTAAACCTGATTAGAGTCAGGCTGTTTTAATTTAGGTTGGTGAGGTTGGGAAATTAAACACATGCAAGACTTAGAAGCCTCAGAATGGCTCAGCCTTCCTCAGGATGCAATTCCATAATGCTGGAATTGACTTCACTTCTAGTCTGTATATGACGTTTTAGAATTATCCTTGTTTTTACCATTTGTACTAGTTTTTTCTTATTTTTTTTCTACAGTATTTAACTTCATTATTTTCCTGTTTTCCAAATTTAGAATGACACAAACTTTGATGCCAAGGGTTCAAGAACCCTTTGTTAAAATTAATTAGGACTTGTGCTTTATTTGCAAGCCCTGAGGAGAATCAATTCGCAAGCCTTTGGCCTCTAGTAGAACACAAAATCTTTTTCTCTCATCTGTGCTTGTAGTGATCATACCACAATGTACATGTCAAGACACCACCTGAAGCAATCTAACGCTCCTCTCTCTTTTTTGCCATTGGTTATGCTCACTAGTATTGTTAATTATATCATTACAGGTTAACAATTATTATTTACAAGGGTTACACACTTGACTCTGGGACAGAATTTGGGTAAATATATTCACACTACATCTTCAGCAATAGGACAAGAGGGAGAGTGCTTAAACTGAGGAGTCCAGCTACACACATTGTTTTAAGTGGCATTAAGCTGCATTGCAATTCAGCATGAACCAAAATATTAACTACACAACTTACACATCTAGGTGTACAGTGTAATTAAACTATTTAAAGCTTTCAAGTTGTCAGCTTCAAGTGCCTAGTTAAATATTAACCACACAAATCCATAGTATGGCTATAATTACCATCTGTGTGCATTTCTTCTCCAAAAGGAAAAGACAATCTAAAACACTTCACCATTCATTCAGACCAACTCGGCGGATGCCAAATTGTCTCAATAAAAGTGCTGAATGGCCCTGATTTGTTTACAACAGGGAATATTAAGAACAACATCAACAATAAGAATAATACAGATGAAAATTGCAAGCCACTCTAAATGAGATTGATATATATATATATATATATATATATATATATATATATATATATATATATATATATATATATATATATATTAGGCTTCTATATATATTTTTGGGTAGGACACAAGCAGGTTTAAAGTGCCACTGCCCATCTAGACTGAAAGTGGAACAAAAATAATTGTTCCAAAATTCTCCTGTGCAATATGTCAGTCGTACGCAAGGTCTGCAAGTGGCGGAAGGGGAATATAAAGTTTACAGAGCACTGCCACTTAAAACACAATGCTATACGAATAGATTTCACACAATATTAATATTTCTGCAAAATTTGCAACCTTACTACATATTCTTCTCTCTACACCATATCAGCCTCCACCACACACTGCTCAGTGTAACCTTTCACCAGCTCTACTTCAAGCAACCGCTTGCAAAAATCAGCCATGGTCTCCCAGAGGGCTGGATCCATGCACACTTGGCACATCACATGGCCATGCAGATTCTCAATGTGCCGCTTCAGATGTGCTAGGAACTGGCTACGCACCAGAGATACATCCTTTCCAAAAATATCAATATTGAGATAGTACCAATCCTCGCCAATGGGGATGTGAAAGGGGAAGGTGCACAGGCTGGCTACACTGGTGTGCTTCATGCTGTCCACCATCCAGTCGATGTCCTTCTTTAGCAGAATCTCCAGGTTGCTATGGATGGGTTTGAATGGCTGCCAGTCTTGGACAATAGTCTTGTTGGCAAGCACCTCATTGATGACCGTTTTATTGAGGAAAATACGATGGACTTCATTAGGGTCTAGAAGAACTGGAGGAGAGTTCAACTTGGCATCCATTTCAATCAGGCCACTGAGTATTTGCTGGAGGCGCTGCTTGAGGTCCTCAGCACAGAAACGCATAAGCAAAATGCCCTGCAATAATGACACAGATGCCGCAAAAAAGGAAATTGAAACTTGACAGCAGGATCCAAATGACAGAGCAATAGTTCAGCATCTCATATACCAGTGCACTTTGTACCCATGAGCCAGTTGGGCTCTTATAGTATATATTATGAAAAAATACTTATGACAGTTAAAACTCACCTGCTTGGTAATAAGCCGATACTTTTGGAAATCTCTAGGCCCCAGCTTGTCATCTCGGGTCAGGCGTGTCACCTTGACTTCAGGGTATTTGGACTTAATGTACTGGGAGCAAAATTTTAGCAGAACCCTTGCGACTCCTTTTCCCCGTTCTCCAGGAGCAACACGCAGCCCCTCGACCAGCACAGTCTCTCCTTCATCAATTATGCAGACAGACTCCAAGGCAATCTACATAACAATGAGAACAGTTTCAGAATGGCATTCTAGTTTGTAAAATGTAAATGTGAGGTGATTAGGATGAGTAGGGCATCTATAGGTCCACCAATCTAATAAATAATGCACAAGAAGTGATAGCAGTAGGAATTACTATGAAATAAATTTCAAAAGGAAAACCTCTTCAAAAACTCCTTTTTTATGACCCATGACATATCATATGTGCAATAAGTTACTGAGTATTTTGAAATTCAAATCTGAATGTGATGCTTGTTTATAATATTTAAGTGAGTAAGGGGTTGATTAGTTATGTGAAGCTGAATAGCTAAATTTCTTCTTATGCTCTTATTAAACTCAGTCCTCCCTCTTGAATTCTGAACTGGTGAGTAAGTATGATGGCTGATGTCTTTCAACACAGTTTTACTTAGAGTCACCTTTCTCAGACCTACCATTCACCTCATCTGATAGTATTCATGTGAGTTAGCCTATGATCAACAACATCCCGATATGTCATCCTATGGTGGGTCAAACCAGCTCACCATGCCCTCTGAGGACTAATTCAGTTTGGCTTTCTTAAGTCCAAGCACATACATATGCTGGGGACAGTGCAAAGTAGAAGATCCTGTTTACATGCCAAATGCTGAGAAATCATTGGGAAGGATTGACAACATGTTTTGGGTTTATTCATTAGCTTCCCATGTACTCGACTTGATGTTTTCCTGGAGGAAACAAGTGGATAGGTCTGGCGAGCTTTGTTGGGCTGAATGGCCTGTTCTCATCTAGAATGTTCTAATGTTCTAATGTAAAGCCTACAACACTGTGCTGAAGAACATTAGAAACTAAAGTTTGATGAGAGCAAACCACTCACCCAAACAAGCTCACCAGTTCTGTTCTCCTTAATTTCTCCAAAATAACATCAAATCAAGCTTTGAAGGTTCTCCAAATACTACCACACTACTTTGTAACTTATTTCATGTGTGTATGGTTCTTTGTGAAAAGAAACCACTTACCACTTTGCCCTCCTTTCGGGCCAAAATGATTGTTCGGTTATGATCCTTAAGCCATGACTGAAAGCGGCTGGGCAGATAGTCTAACCCACCATAAATATCTTTGCTTATAGACATTATCTCCTCAAAGTCATCCTTGGTGGCTATGGAGAACTCCAGGTCCGAGTGCTGCTCTAAATCTGAGGCTGACGGGACAGGCATTGCTAAAGTGTTTTCGATCTTCATTTTTTTTGCAGATGTCTAAAGAAAACATAATGAAAAAAACAAATAATAAGTTTCTTTTCTCTCTATATATTTTTGGTAAACCTTCAGCTACTCTGACTGGATTGAGAAACATTATTTTCAATGAACTTGCCTTATCACCACCTGCTCCATAACATCCCCAACACCCCTAGTGAAGGTAATGTTTCCAGAGTCCAGTTGCATTATGGGCCATTCACTAGTCACCATGAAGGCTGTAACTACAGAGGCAGATGATGGCTTAACTGGTTTTTGAAAGCAAAGCAATAAAACAGAACATTAAAATTGTATACTTAAAACAATTTCTTTCTTTCTTTCTTTCTTTCTTTCTTTCTTTCTTTCTTTCTTT
>JANRMT010062791.1:120793997-120808922 GCA_026402145.1 Polypterus bichir lapradei
TTTCTTTCTTTCTTTCTTTCTTTCTTTCTTTCTTTCTTTCTTTCTTTCTTTCTTTAACATATTACTCTAAGGTTACAGTACTTTTGCTGCTCCCACCACACGACAAACCACCTGAATTTGGACCTGAGTGCAGCCATGCCAGAAAGTATTCCTCTCAAAGAAAGTGAGAAGTTATGAAGCAAAATGAGAGAAAGTTTGAAGTTCTTAATTATTCTGTTAGCTGAAAAGGAATAGCTGAATACAAGAAAGGATACCATATTTTGTAGAAAAGTAAGGTTTGTCCCAAGTCAGGAAATAGCAATACTTCCAATTTGAAATAATGACACTTTCAGTTCCACTCAATTAAATTTATAAGCCATTTCAGCTATTCTAGTGGAGAAAAACCTGGCAGCAAATATCTAATAGAAAACAATAGCAGCTACAATAAAGTGATTATGAATGGAGAGTGTTCAGTTTGGGACAATTCTAAAGAGGGCGGTAAGAGGATGAAGGTTTCTAGGGACTCCACAGGTAATTGACAGCAAAGTATAAAATGAATAGGTAGTAGAGTTGAAGGCTGGCACTTGGGCACATCTCTTGTAGGCTGGGTCTAATCCTGTGAGTTAAGAGAAGACATGAGCTAACAAAATAAAACATTTTGTAGAGATTAAACTAAATAGAGATTGAAGAGGTGTAAATACTCCGGAGAGTGGCTTTCCAATCACTGTCACTGAAATGGACTTGCACCTTACTTAGCTAAGCTAATTACACCATACGCTCTGGTACATTCTTTTCATTCTTTTAATGCTGGTCTCTTGGTCATTCCCCCAGTTCTAAAAAAAACACTTGGTTACAGAGCATTTGCCTGTCGTGCACCTTATCTTTGGAATGGTCTTCTATTAAGTGTTAGAGAAGCACACTCAATTGATATTGAGTCAGAGTGCTGTCTCTATGCGTATTAAAGTTTCAATGAGACTGGAGCACCGTTTTTTTGTTCAAGCTATGAAACATTTTGGATAGTGGTGCACAAAGGTGAGCATACAAAATGTATCCTTTTCATATTAACTATGAAATATGAAATTGTCACAATTTGCTATGCCTCTCTGTTAAATCCAGGTCAGGTTCACTGGGAAAAAACAAAGGCATATGTGAGGAGCTCTAGATGCCTCAAAGCGTATTCTGTGTCTTATCCCAGGTGAAGACTAGAAGTTATCATATGTAGACCACACCACAGACTGTCAAATAGATATCCAGGAATATGCCATGATCCATGCAGTCAAACAGAGATTCTTCTGGATTTACCTCTTCTATCCATTTGATCAGACCAAATGAATAAAAAGAGAAACCAAGAATGGGCACAGACATTCACATCCAATTGTAGCCAAAAAAGAACTCCACATTTTGGTGAATGTAACAGCTACATTTCATTGGATAAAGTTCTCAAAGGATTAGTTCTAAAGACTTTGAAAAGCTTACTAAGCCTTGTAGTCTGTTTTATAGGCTTACATTGACTAAAAATGCCTTTAATAAAAATTATTTTCTTGGTTTTTCTGTTTCCTTCTTGGCAGTCAGGGTGCCCCCACACAGGCACAACATATTAATACAAGCTGACACATACACAGTAAAATTCACACCACAGTCCAATTACATAAGCATTCATTGTCCAGTAAGACTCTTAAACGTCTGGCAGTGCTAATCATTCCCTTGTCTTAGAACTATACAGGAGCAGTTCTCCCATATAGGGCCATTTATTATGCTATGCAAAGTCTAAAGATAGATTTACTTATATAAAAATGTACACAATGAAAAAATAGAACTACATAACCTTGTCAAACCCTCTTAAATCCAGTTTAGAGTTGAAGTAGGACTGAAATTCACTCTGGAATCATTGGGCATAATGTTGGATCCAGTCCTGGACAAGGCATCAATCCATCACAGAGCCCAATAAGGCACAGAACGCCACTCAAACTCATTTAAAGCAAATCTGAACTCTCCAATGAACCTAACGGATACATCTTTGAGAATGTAGGAGGAAAACTGGACTACCAGGACAAACACACACAAAGATGTGTTAAGAATGCAAGCATTTACATAGTGTACTGTAGACAATAATAAGGCATTTAATTGGAATTCCAGACTGTTGGATCCATTTGGCAGCAGCTGTATTTACTACATCACTGTGCCACCCAAAATAGGAGGTTGGTTAGGTTAACCAAATAGTTCAGATGATCAAACAAACATTGGGTAAGAAAGTATTCAGACCACCTCACTTTTTTCACATTTAGCTACATTGCAGCCTTGTGTTAAAATCTTTTAAATTCCTTTTTTGACCAGATCAAAGAATATTCAATACAACAGAATAACAAAGCAAAAACAGCATTTGAGTAATTTTTGCAAATTTATTTAAAAATAAATCTGAAAAATTACTTTGACACAAATAATCAGGACCTTTGCCATCAGTGGCAACTGATGAAAGCAATTTGGGTGTTGCCACAGTTTCTGAAGGGATAAACTGAAGCAGCAGTTAGTTATCTATTATATAGTGTGTTTCTCATCTATGTATTATATATTGCCTTTCAAATCTATCTATCTATCTATCTGGTAAGACAAATTCAGGCTAAAATGTGTTATACCCTTTCCACCATGCTGCCCAATCTGATGCCAGCTTTCCCATTTCTACTGTGCTCGAAAACTTCAGTCTGTGATATCCACAGCCTCCTTATTCTTCCCATAACTTGTCCTATCGATGTGAAAAGGAACAGGTGCACCTGTCACTCCAATTTTATACTAAACGTGACTCTAAATTGCCCAATGCTCTGCCAGCTTGTTCTGTTCCTCATTTTGCCAAAACTCACACTATAAAGTCAGCACCACCACTTCCGTAATCCTCCAATAATATCCACTTCCGTCTGTCCTATCACACATCCATAGCATACGTCCAATTCAAATCTTATGCTGCCTCTGCTAATAGAGTGCCCAGTCCTTGGCCATTTCCAATGTATTCCACAAATCCAAATCATACAATCACTAGTCCTCTGATTTCTCTCAAGTCTTGCATCCCAGTTTATCATTTAGCACTTCCACAGAGTCATTCCCACCCTAATTGTATTCTACACTTATTTTCATTCTGCCTAGTCCTATGCAAGTTTCCCAGGCTTATGTCACTTGGGCACAAATTCACATGGTAAGATGGACAGAATCCCACATCTTAAGACATAAGTCGCCCCCACAACCTGTCTTGCAGTAAAACCACAGGACACGTCCAACCTAAATCTTATTCTGCCTTTACAATCAGGATACATACAGTATATGTCCGTGGACATAAATTTTGCTCTCCATTCCTTCAGGCCTGAAAATTTCTCATTTGTTTTCTGATTAAATTGAGGCATTACACTAAGCCTGTCAAAAAATGTAGCCTGTATTTTGTCTAGATCAATGTTTCCCAACCTTTTTTTTCTGCAGTGGCCCACTTTTGTAACCAAAATCATGCTAAGACACACCACTATTTTACTAACCACAAACAGATCTCATACACTTGCTTAACTGCCGAAGGGGTGGGACTACCGGAGAAGCCGGTAAAAACAGAGCTCCGAGATCAGCATTCGCAGACAAGGCAGTTAGTGAGCAGTTTTGTAGCATCTCCAAGCTGCTTTGCTCCTTTGCCCACCCCTCTCTGCCTCAGAGGCAACTCGTATACACACTATCCACTAGCCCAGTGAGACTTGCTGGTAACCACACACCCAGGGCAGATGGACTCTAGCAGCCAGGAGACACGTCCAAAGTGATCTAAAATGGCGATCACAGAGATGCTTCTTTGACAGTTTCTCCGGGTAGACCTATCCTCCTCAGACAGGTTTCAACCACTCACATGTAAGCTCTGCCCCAATCACTTGCATACTCGTGAATTCTTATGTCAAGTGAGCCTGGTCCAAGCTCCTTTATTTTCTTTTTTTCTTCAAGTGAATGATTTATGGGCGGCATGGTGGTGCTGTGGGTAGTGCTGCTGCCTCGCAGTTAGGGGACCTGGGTTTGCTTCCCAGGTCCTTCCTGCGTGGAGTTTGCTTGTTCTCCCCGTGTCTGCGTGGGTTTCCTCTGGGTACTCCGGTTTCCTCCCACAGTCCAAAGACATGCAGGTTAGGTGCATTGGCGATTCTAAATTGTGCGTGGTGTGTGTGTTTGTGCACCCTGCGGTGGGCTGGCACCCTGCCCGGGGTTTGCTTCCTGCCTTGCATCCTGTGTTGGCTGGGATTGGCTCCAGCAGACCCCCGTGACCCTGTAGTTAGGATATAGTGGGTTGCATAACGGATGGATGAATGATTTATGAAGGGGTGTTTCATTAATTAAATAAATTTTCTTTGATATCTGAAGTTCCACTTCAACTTGCCATCTCCCTAGAATCGCACTCGCTCATCTGTAGTTATGTTAATGGGGAGTGTAAACTGTGAGCCATTGACATGAACAAGAAATAGTACGTTGATCACAATACATGTGATTATTTTCTATTATAAAAAAGTCTTAATATACAAAAAATATTATATTTTTGTCTTTGATAAGGTAAAAAAAGAAAAATTTAAAATACTCCAACTTTCAAAATGTTCATTTAACTCTCTGATGAAGTATTAATGTTACACCATGTATAACATTTATAACTTGTTTAATTTTGTGCAGAAAATCAAATACAGAATCCTGATGCAATTTTTTTCTTGGTAATGCCTCGTTCTGTAGAGTACCTTGAAGCATCAGCGGAGTTCATTTTGATACAACCTTTTTGTAAAAGCTGGCCAGGCATTTTTCTGCCTAGGTATAGTCCTTGGGATTTCCTACTCTGTGTAAATATTAGAGTACAAACAATTCCAGAGATTCTTAATAATTAATGATCAAGGATGTCAGGCTCATTGAGAAAACTGTTTCACTTAGTTATTTATTTCTGATTAATATGATGTAATACATTAATTCTTAAAAAAAAAAAACTTTAAATGTTATTTAGCAGCTTGTGTGCTATCTTGGTAATAACAGTCATAAGACTAAGATGATTTTTGAAGCTTTCCAGCTCGTATGTATCTGTTGTGGTTAGAACATAGCTAACCTTTCTCTATTCATAACAGAAATTAATTTATTTAAAGAGCATCTATTCAGTATTTTTACAGAATGAAAAGTCAAACTCAGTCAGGAGTTAAAAACTACTTTTTCTATAGCTGAGTACTATTCAGTCTTAACATGTTTACTAAGCCCTGCAATGAAGTCTGGTCAGCTCCAAACCCTCCTTGTCTATTTCTGATACTTCCTCTTAAGCATAAAGTAGGATATTAATTGGCTTCTTGGGTGCATCTTGAAATATTTCTAAAAAGTCTTGCATGAAATATCCAGAATGGAACTGACCTAAATGAAACCATCTCTCTGTATTTAACACAGTTGTCTTCTTTGAGCAGAAGCTGCATGAAAAACTGTTGTCTGTTATTGTCAGTTGTATAACAACAGCAGCCTGAGTCAAACTTACAATAGTTCGATAATGGCAAAACTGTACAACAGAAAGCATTGTCAATTTGCAAATAACTGTATTTCACAGTACTGTTTGAATATAGATGCAATAAATCTCAATATTTTTGAATTACCAGAGCATACTTGAAAAGACAATTGCTTCCATGATGAGTAACCAGTGACTAGATTAAGAATGTAATTAAACTTACAAATCACAGATCTTAAAAACTGTGCAGGTTACAAAAATACAAACTTCTTTGGGTCAAACAGAAACTTCTGGTAACAGCTTGTAAAAATACTCAGAGTGAGCTGTAATTCGTACACCTATAAAGTGGGACACACTCGCCTCAACACTTGGGAATATGACCATTAGTATCACGTAATATATTCACAAGAATAGTCTAAAAATCCACCCCTCCACCCCCCACATTATGAGAATTGTTGTTTCCTATTATTTTATGCCACATGCAAAACTCTGGGGATGATCCCCAATTGGGGTTACTGATTTCAAGCTGTAGTCTGCTTAACCATTATTGCCTTGTACGGTCAGGGTTTGAAATATTTGATTTATGTGTTATCATCATCCCATATGTATCAAGGTACAGCTGCCAACAACAAAGATGTGAGTGTAATTTTAGTAGGTCAATGTAATTTGCTTTAGTATACGTAGCTGTAATTGAATTAACAGATGAATTATTTAAAAAAAGTGATACAAAACATGATTTTGAAAACCTAATTAGGTGTTAATTGTGGGTTTGATCAGGGGTCTGTTTTGTATGATGATGTTGACTGGACTCAGAGCCAAGATAAACAACTAAATCTCTAGTAGTGCAGAGCCATATTTTTTTTTCATTAAACGAGTAGTTCATTGCATTTATTTGCAGAATACAATATTAAAAATCTTTTTCAATTGTTAAGAGTCACTCATTTTCCTTTAGTTGCTCAGGATTATTGCTTTTTAATTTTAGGAGGACTGTGTTTACCATGGTGGTTAAGGTGGATGTCAGCAGTGAAGAGGTTAATCCGATGAAACCCATAAGAAGATGGAGTGGATCTGCCTGCATGACTGTGGGATTCTTTTTAGTTATCAGCAATACAGACTGAAAGATAGCACTGGAGTCCAGCTCCTCTAGAGCTTGTACATCAGGAGATGGGCAACACTTGACAAGAGATAACTGAGCTGTGAACAGACTGACATAAAACGGCAGGCTTGGCATAGCAAGTAAAGTGAAACTGTTTATGGATCAGAGGTCATCATAACATAAGTAATCAAGCATCGGCTAAAGTCTTTAACTCAAAAGGCAGAAGCAAACTGATTGTTAAGAATGTAAAGGCCTTATTGTTTTTTCACTCAGCCAGTCAGGTAGGGTTGCTGTGGTACTCTTGTTTTTAAGGTCAATGGCAAGTGGAGAGTTTAATCGAGGCTGTTTATCTGTCATGGCATAACATAGGTGTCCTTAGGTGAGCTCAGGGAAGTGAAGCAGTGGGGGAAAAGCCCACATGATCTTGACTTTCGGTATGTATACAGATTATGAAGGCCGGACACCATGATCGTTCAGGCTTTTTGAATTTTAATCAGGAGGTGTTAGAAAGATTGCCACAGGGATAACTGTTGTAAAGTAGGTTGGTTTTACTCCACAATTGATTTACTGTCACAGTAGCAAAGAGCAAAGAGAAACCACAGGTCCAGACATTTAGTATTTATGTTTGGCTGAGGAACCAATGGAGAGAAACTACAGAATGTTCAATTATGATTGAATGAGTGCTGCGGAGTTTTGGTGGGCCAGGAATAGCTAATAGATTATTTAAGACAGGGCGGAGGAATGGCCCAAATGAGTAGCCGCTTCCTCTTCCTCTTTAATGCAACTTGTTCATTAGGAATCAAGTGCTAAGTCATTTGCAGATGTCCTGCAGCTTGACAGCACTTCAAGGTCACTAGTACTGCAGTCTGAAATGTTTGTTGAGCAAGGCACATAAGACCTGGTTACAACACAACCATATTCCTTTTTTGATGAGATGCTTCAGAAACATGTGCTAAACAAATATTATGTTATATAGAGTTATACAGAGCTATAGTAATATTTTTTTATTTTTTTACAAATGCAGTACAGGCTGACTATATGACTTTGCAGTAGAGATATTTTTGCAGAGCTGCGGATTGAACAAGTAGCCAAGTCTGAAGTTTTTTTTTTAATTTTAAAATAATTTTTTAACTATAGCTCTATAAAATACATTGCATGTACTTGGGAACAACACTGGTAAGTGATTTTGATTGTTTCCTATGTTATTAATTATGCCAACTTATTAGTTCTAACCTTATGCTCAATCAAATGACTATAATCATTGTAATAATTGTCATATGAACCTTTCCATTATACTTGTGTGAAAGGACATACTGTAGCTGACTTTTCCTCCATTCATAATAGAAATAAAATTTCCTAAAATATTGGTTATTCAGTATTTTTATAGAGTAAAAGGTCTGGACCACATCCACTTCCTTGTAAAGATCAGTGGTATTCAATTATGCTGTGCATATTCCTTTTTATATCTTGACAATGTCACCTCTAAAATCCTTCTTCCCTGCTTGTGTATTACTTTCTATTATGCATGGAGTAGGACATTATTTGCCCTCTTAGGTACTTCTTAAAAGATTCCAGTAATGACACATATGAAACATCCAAAGTGGAACTGATCTCAGTTTCTCTGCAGGGGCACATATTTCACAAAGTGGTCACTTTTGAGTAGTAGACAATTAAAACACCAAGAGCAGTGTCAGAAACATTAGTCTGTATTTGCCAGTTTGATAAGAACAGGCAGAAGATACAAGCTTACAATCACTTCTGTCACATATGTGCACAATGGGGACAACTTAAAAGCTCAGATAATGTCTATTTCCAATGAGAACACAAGAGACCACTATTAACTGATACCATTTCTCTTCTTCTTTCTGCAGACCAAAAAACTGATGGCTTTAACACCATTGATATCACTTCCGGTGTCTGCCTGCTTATTTCCTGTCAGGAGTCTTTATTTCCCGAAGCTCTGCCATCTTGAGGCAGTCTGTTTGGAGACTCACATCTACACAATGTTTTCTTTTCATTTTTCACCACGCTTATACCTGTCTTTTGTTCATATTATTTGGGGTTTGCCTTTGGGTTCCCCAACACTTCATTATTGTTTGTGTTTTGTCTTACACTTGATAATGGCAACACTGAAAGATGCATTGAAGATGCGTTGACAATGCATCAAAGAAGGCATTGTCCTCTTGCGAGTTGCACAAAGGACATTTTTTCCAAGTAACTGCTTTGAACTCAGCTACCTTTCACATGACTAAAAAATAAATAAATCTGTCTGACACATTAAGTCTTGAGTAGGAAACAGAGGATGAGAGATCAATTGTTAGGCTAAGAATGCAATTAGACTTAGCCACAGATTTTATATGTGGACTGAAAAGGAAGATGTAGAGTTATTTAGGTGAGATTAAATTAGAAATTAGAGCAAGTTCAGGTTGAGGTACGTTACACAATTTATATTCAGTTGTACATTATAAGTGCCAGAGACGAAGGACAGACATCCTGGCCAAGATAAAGGAAGATTGCATACCCAGCCAGGAGGCCATAATGGAAGGAGCCAGCAAATTGACTCACCAGGAACAGATCATTCCCCAACACGACAGGTGACAATGTCCATTCGAGCTAAACCCGATCAGGATACCTGCAGGGTGGCATGGGAGTCAGAGTCAAGAAATGCAGCCCTGTCAGGGTGTTTGAGGACCACCAGAGGGCGCTGCCAAGGAAACAACTACCCTGGTTTCCACATAACCACACAATGCTTGCGACGACCTGGACAGAAGTCCGGAAGCTATTACCAAGTCTGTTTTTAAAAGAAGCCTGCTGCCTCACTTGATTGGAGCCAGAGTTGGAATGAAGGTGGATGAAGCTTGTAAGGAGGAGTGGAGGAGGCAGTGACCAGTGCCAGAGAGAGGAAGATAACAAAGAGTTATGCTTGTGTTTAATTGTACTTGTGACTATGTTAGGAAACATTTGCCCAAGAAGAGTTTCCCACAATCAAAATCTCTTTATTCATTTTACATTTGTGTTCGAGCCTGATTGTGTTCAGTGTTTGGGGAGCTGGAGTGCCCCCTAGTGGCCACAACCTCTACAAATCGGGGCAAACCGTTCTCAGCTTTTGGAATGACTACTGTAATTAACTGATATATCCACAAGGTTCACCTAATATAGAATCATCATTTGCTATAATGCAGATTCATTGTAAACTGTATATAGAAAGCTCCATGTATAACTAGTCCTACTGATGAAGTTAAATGCATGTAACCTACATAATTAAAAACTGAGAAAGAAAAGTAATATGCAAGACAACCAAGAAATTCTAAAAAAAAGTAAAGCATTTGACTTCATTTCCTCCACATACAGACTATACCAGATCTACCATTTGATAATGCAGACTTTTTATTCTTCCCAAAAGCAGCTGTAGCTTTCCACACATCCTGTGAAGATGACTGTAAATGATGTCAGATGCCAGGCGGCATGTGATTTGGCATGTCTTAATTAAAAGGGAGAAGAAAGTGGGTGTTAGTGCTGAACAGCAGGGCAGATTTGCATTTTCAAAAATAGGCACCTCAGAACCAGTATTAGCTGCTACTAATCTTCAACTTTAGTTGAGATGTTCTTTAGGTAAAAGATCAAAAACGTTAATAAAGCTCACAGGCTTTCTGAAATAGAAGCTGTTGGCATTTTTGTTGTTGTCAGAAGGTGGATGAAGAGCATCTCTAGACTGAGGGACAATCATGCAACTTGAAAAAGACGAGCCTGGGGCTCAGTTGTAATGGAGTTGTTTGAGATTTCAAGACTTTTCTGGGCTGGCTAGCTACTTTTTTGAAGGTGTTAATGTGGCACAATGGATGGTAAGAGACTGAGCTCAGTTCTTGGATAGACTGCAGTGTGCTTTCTCAGCATTCATATAGGTGATATTCTCTTGGAAGTCCTTTCTACTTTCTTCCTCCCAAACTATTAGTTTGACTGTAAGCCAGACTTCAGTAATCACATAGCTTAAATTCTAGAAATACCGGAACCATAAACATTATTGTGGGCAAACTGCACTGCATCCACTTAGGTGGGATCAGTCTGCTGACAGATACTGCTGATCTCCTGAATTTTAGACTGAAAATGATGTAGAAGAATATGGATGGATGGACAGGTGAATAACATAGAGGCCCCCTAGCCCCATCTGCAGCATGTTTTCACATAGATGCTTGTTAAGAGTTTTAGGTATTTGATAAACATGTTCAGTTATTAAGAGTTCTCATATTACTCAAGTCACTTAAGGATGAAGTAACAGAGTTTATGATATGCCATAGAAAAATGGTTTAAAATGTGGGAGCTGTCCAGGTGCTGAATGACTGTTGTCATCTCTCTTTTCCTCTCTCTCTTTTATTTGGTTAACATCCTCCCTTTTTCTTTGCTGTTCATTCCTAATCATGTATTTTGAGAATGTAGTTGTATATTGGATAGAACCCTGCATGTAATAAATGACAAGTGGAGCCTGTCTTTATTTAAAGGTGCCCTTTCAAACCACAGTGTTGTAATTATTGTTGAAATTGCAGCCTTTTTTCCTTACTTGCCAAATCCATCTACAAGAACTGGAGTATGCAAATGCCAAATGCAGGATATATATTCTTTGTCTATTCCCACATTTCATCCCAGTCCCACTCCTGACCACTGAATGGCATGTGCTCCCTCTCATGGCCTCTTGCCACTCTCACTCTCTGGCACCCTTCATATCAGCATATGACTAACTACTTCCTGGCTCTTTCAACTGCACAGACTGGCCTCCGGCATGTGGTTTTGTCAGGTGCTGGGACCTCATTTTATTTACTTTTGCCTACTGTGGTGCAAAGCCCATCTGTCCTCTGTTTGTCAAACGAAGAGGGAGATTATTGTACCGATTAATTTGTGGAGTTTTATCACCTCTATCTCACTCTGTTTCCTTTTGCACCATTCTCCACCTCATTTCACACTTTCAAGTCACCTTTTAGGCTGAGGTATTTATGCAATAAACTCACGCACATACACATGGATATATTCATATAAATATACTGACTAAACTGAGAGATAAGGGATTTTAAAATATCGGAAGGGAAACATGTTCAAAGTCAGCAACAACCTATAATGGCTGTGTACATTTCTAGGTTGTTATGATACATAAGGCATTAAAAATCACCAGTGCTTTTCTGTTCTCTGTGTTAATGTGTTCTAATTTTTAAAACTGTTCCACTTTCTAAACCACATCTTTTTCTTAACACAGATTTCATGGATTGCTCACAACCTGTGCTGCAAACATCAATCACAAAGCAAAAAAGCAAAACATAACAGGTGTGAGAGACATAATGGATGGACTGGAATCCTGACTGGGATACAGAGTGGAGCCTTAACTGGCTGGGAAGCCATTACGGAAAGATGGCACAGGTAGAGGTGCATCCCAGCTAGGATGGTTTCTAGTCAGGGAGAAGAAATAATGGATGGATTGGGAGAAAGTATTAAGAAAATTTCATCCCCCAGTAGGATAGGTGGTGGTGCTCCTCTGGAATATAGTCCCAGTTTGGACAACCACAAGGTTGAATGGGATTTACAGTTTCAGAGGACAGTGCTATTAGGGTCCCTGGATGCTGCCAGATGCACTTAACATGTTGTTATAGCAGTCCCGATCATTGTACAAATAACAATTTGTAATAAAGGCACAAGCAATTGGGGAAAAAATATTTATATTGCAGTAATATGTAGTACTATTGTTATCTTGAAAATAAAATTAAAACAATAAGTGTTCTGGTGGATTTTTCTTCATCCCCATATCCCAAAAATGTGCAGATTAATCTAACTGGTAATTCTAAAATGGTTCAATGTGAGTTAGTATAGATGAGTGCTTGAATCTGCTCTGTAATGGACTGGTGCTCCATCCAGATTTGGTTTCTGTTTTGTGTTTGCTGCTGCCAGGAGGCAGCTCCCCTTGAACCTAAACTGGATAAAATTAATGGAAGGAAAGAAATATATTGTTTTATATTGAAAAGAATACAGTATTATTAGCCACACTTCCATTAAAGGAACACAATCCATCACACAAGCAATTTGAAATACAAGGCTACTTCTTGATTTTCCAGAAATGAGCTAAATAGTCAAAACTGTACGATCATTGTCAGATAGTACAAGTTTAAAATAGCATTTGGATTTTTTGCAGGCTTTTCTGACCTGAGACACTTATGTTTAATTTAAGACAATACAAAGAACAAAAATTTGAAAGGGACCACTAAGTCACTGACCATTGATGCCAAATGTTCCCACGAATCCTTGTTTTTCTAAAAATACAAAGTTGCTGGATAAACACAGTCAATTTTGCTTCTCTGCAATTGGTTTGAACTCTTCAAAACACAGTAGTTCATACCCACTTATCTCTATGTATTAGTCTTAATTATTCAAATCCATTGTAATAGCCACAGTGACCTATACCACTGGTACTTTTTCAGTTTATAAATTCCTACATCCAAATGTTTTTAGTGTCTTTAAAGACAGCTCTCTTTAGTAATGCAGCTTTCATTATCATGCAAAAGTGAAGTCATTAAAATATATATTCATTAAAAAAATGGCCTCAAGTTTCTAATCAGGGTATATATTGGTATGCTGCCAGAGGTTGAAATGTGTTCCTCTGAACATCACTATAGGAAGCCAACGAGACAGAACTACACATTTATGACCTGTGGCAAGTGGCTGGGGGTGGTACCCAGCCGGGATTCCCGGAAGGACCGAAGGAGGGATTACGCCTCCTCTGGACCATGAGGGGGCGACCCCCCTGGTGGCTGTGGGGACCACGGGAAAAGAGCATGGAAGTTCAACCCTATAGGGGCCCGTGGTCACCACCACGGGGCAGCCAGATGCCTGGAGAGCCCTGGTCCTCAGCACTTTCACCAAACCAGGAGATGCTGGGGGGATAAAGACCAGGGACACCTAGAGTTCTTCCGGGTGCACGGCTGGCACTTCCGGCACACCAGGGAGTGCCGGCAGAAGCTCTTTGGCAGGCACCTAGAGCATGTCCGGGTGAGGATAAAAGGGGCCGCCCCCCCCTCCATTCAGCAGCTGGAGTCGGGTGGAAGAAGGATGAAGCCTGGAGGAGAGGAGTGGAGGCGGCCAGAAGACAGAAAGGCATTGTTAAGGGCCTGGACATTGAGGGTGATTAGTACAGGAGTACTGGGTTGTGTGCGTCACTGTAAATAGTATGTATAATAAACATGTGTTGGTGCTTAAACCATTGATGTCCGCTGTCTGTGTCTGGGTCAGTTTCCACAGGTCTTTTACTTCCCAGTTCATAGCTACTAAATGGTTTTGCTTTCATGATTTTTGTCAACTTCAAAATATCTTTTAAAGTTTTGTACTGCCTTGATTTATTGTCTTGTCTCTCCTATGTTTGATATGCATGTTCATGTAATCTATGCATCAGCAATTTCTCTGATTTCTACAGGCTCTCTAAATTCAGGGAAATTCAGTGTGAAGGGTTCAACCCAAAATTTATAATTTTATAACAAAAACAAAAGTGTACGCATGTATCATTGCATAATGACACAAAATAACAATCTTCTCTTTAATGTGGAGATCTGTTGGCTTCATTTGATATTTTAGTTATTACCTAAAGTGCAATGAATTGCTCACTATTTCTTCCAATAAGACTTTCTTTGTAGTGTTTGCTTAATTTAACCAGGTTTTTTACTTGTACATTAATTTATTTATTCACATCTACAAATCCCTTCATTTATGAAATTAATCACATCAGAAATATCTTAGTTGAGAAATGTACATCCAAGCAACCTTGTTTGTCACTGGCAGCAATAGTGCAAATTCTTTTTCTCATGTAAGACAGAAAGCACTTTAATGAAAAGAAAGGTCTTTGTGATTTTTCAGTCTAATAAAAACTCATTTGCTGGAAGGTTGGAATGGCTCCTTGTTTCTATTTCAGACAATTTCATTAACAAATACCAGTTCTAGTTGTTTCTCCTTAAGGTGTCAATTGGAGAGGTAGTTCCTGCTGTTGTTCTGCCAAACAGAAAATCTTTTAATTGAGTATACTTTACTTTATGGCAAAGTAAGTCAAACAGCCTTGTGGAATGGAGTGGATTAGTATACAATTCTATAACTGTTTTTGGCACTTGTAACTGTTTGAGTGTTATGTATTTAAAGCTCCTTTTTGGTGAACATACACACAAAGGTTCAGATGATACTTCAATTTTGCATGCCCTTCAATTGCGTCTAATTCCTAACTCTATCCCTGACCCTAACCCTTATTATCAAGGGATTGTTATAAAGAATTAAGATAGATAGATAGATAGATAGATAGATAGATAGATAGATAGATAGATAGATAGATAGATAGATAGATAGATAGATAGATAGATAGATAGATAGATAG
>JANRMT010062791.1:120821688-120904861 GCA_026402145.1 Polypterus bichir lapradei
AAAAAAAAAAACAAAACGTTGCTCGTTCACTCTAACGAGCCAACATATAAGGTCACAGTACTCACAAATAAGTGAAGTGAAAACCAGTGTCCATTGTCCAAACACAGCACTTCCACGCTGTGGAAAAATAATGGAGTTGCCCTGCCAGCAGGCTCACGGCAAAACGCTGCAAACGAAACGAAGCTAGTCCGTCCAAAAGCGGTGAAACTTGTTGTTTTTCCTCCGTGCCTGAGGAGCAGCCAGGCTTTCTTTTTTTTTTTTTTTTTTTCACCTGGAGTGCTATCTCCAAGTCTCCTGTACCTCTTCGCAACCTTGACCCCCTCGAATTGCCTCTCCCGCTCAACTCCAACAACCACCTCCTCTTTCCGCGTCCAACCGAATCTCGCGTGAACACCGCCTGGAGCTCTAAAGCCTCCGCAAACCACGTAAAACTTTTTTTTTTTTTTAAACAAAAAACAAAGTGAAACAACCAGTAAACATTATTAAGGGGAATATTATATTATATGAGCCTAGGGCTACAAAAACATTTGCTTTATTACATTAGAGACTTTGTTTAGTGAAAGACGACAAACATCCTTAACTATTAATTGTGCAAATTACAGGTCATACTTTTCTGTGATAAAGCAGCATTTCCAAATAAAGCCACTGTTTAGATATTCTGGGACTGTTTGGAACTTCAATTTGATTTTTAGATAATGGATGGAAGTTAGTGTTCAATAAAACATGCTCTTCCTCGGTGTGTGTAAAGAGTTGACTTCTGAGAAAAGTGGTCAGGTACCTGCTTCACTAACATGTTTGGGAAATGTCTGGCTTTATTGGAATTGAACATTTGTTTGGAATTACAATAATTCCTAGTACTCAGTTATTTACTTACTTCTTAATAAAAATCCTATACTGCTGACATGCCATCTTATTTTGCTAAGTTGAAGAATCCTGACTTCTCTACCATAGCACAATGAGAACAGGTTGTTCTGTTTTGAATAAAATGAAGGACAAAAGGTTTATTAACTTTGTGTGGAACAGTTCAAAGTGCTTAAGAACATGGTGGACATTGATCAGTGCTATCCTCAATTAAATAAACACAAGCCATTGCTAAACTTTGAAAATTTCAGAACGTCTAGTCAGTTACTTCATATTAAATAATTTTCTTTATGTGCTCTTTATATCAGTAGAGAACGGTGTATCTGATTTGAATAAGATGCAGTACTGTTTGTCTTTCTGATAGGTAATGGATGCAGTGAATTGGTACCTTGAAGTCAAGAAGTAAAACAAAGAGAATAAAATAAATCATATTTGCATTTTTGTTTTGTAGAAATAGAGGTATGGATTGCTGTTTAGCACTTTTGGAAAACTTGGGTTATGGATGTTTTGAGTCATGGGATAAAAGACCAATCCGTGTGGTGCATGTGTTTTGCTGATTACGCTGTGTTGTGCAGCACAAAAAAGCAATATGGATAGGAAGTTGGAAGAATTGAGAAGGGTTTTAAAAGACAGAAGATTAAAGATAAATAGGATTAAAATGGAATATATGAATATAAGAACATTTGAATATATATGGTGTCACAAATTTGACAATGAGCCACATAAAGATTTGTGGCACCACCCATATATTATTTCCCAGTTGCAAATTTAGAAAATAATTGTACTGAAGTGTACAGGTTGGAGTCCAGAATAGAACTGATTTGAGATGGTCAACATAGCGGATATAAGGTAGTGGTGTTATCAGGGCTGGAACCAGAAGTGACATCATTAATGGGGCCGGAACTGAAAGTGGCGTCATCCTACCCAGGACCAAAAGTGACATCATCAGGGCCAGGTGGAATTTCCCATAACTGGTCTGCAGAGAATTCAAATAAAGAGTCAGTGCACTCTGCCACCCCCTGAGGTGGCATGAAATTACTCTCATTTAGGCCCTTTAGCTTCCTCCCATGTGGACGTGTGTGAGAAGGCATCCCCCTCAGCCCAGACCCATTGGGTCGGGTGTTCCTGACCGAGAGGTCATAAACCCGAGAAAGAGCATCAGCGTTGGCATGAAGAGAACCTCAACAATGAATGAGCAAAAACTTGTAAGGCTGTAGGTCAAGAAACCACCTGGTGATCCACGGGTTTGACTCCTTGTGTGGGGCCATCCACTGTAAGGGTGCATGATCCGTAACAAGGGTGAACTCCCAGCCCAAGAGGTAGTACCTCTTGTCCATTTGATCACCAAGGCCACCCGCTCCAATGCCGCATACCTGGTCTCTCGCTCCAATAGTTCTCAGGAACATAATGGGGTGTTCAACACCATCAATGCTCTGGCTCAGCATGGCATGCAGGTCTGTGTTGTAAGCGTCCATCTGGAGAATGAAAGGTAAAGAAAAGTTAGGTGCTTTCAAAACTGATGCTGATGTGAGGTCTGCTTCAAGTCATTAAATGCAGTGTCTGTCTTAACAGTCCATACCATATTGTTTTCGCCCTCTTCTTTGTCAAATCAGTCAAAGGTGCTGCTCTCTCTGAGAATCATGGCACAAACCGGCGGTAGTACCCCATTAAACTGAGAAAGGCTTGGACCTGCTGCTTGGTTCATGGTTGGGCTATTTCAATATGGCATGTAGTTTGGAGCACTGCGACTTCCTGGCACTCTGACCCACCAGGTAGCCTAAACACTTGATTTCATTTAATCCAAAGAAACATTTCTTGGGATTAATCCGAAGTATGGGCTCACCCAGTGTCCGTAATACCATTCGGACCTGCTGTAGGTATTCCTTCCACGTGCTGGAATAGATGACCACGTCATCCACGTAAGGCAGCACTGTATGAGTTATGAGGCCAGAGTACTTTATTCACCAGGAGCTGGAAAGTCACATGTGCCCCATATAACCCAAATGGTAGGACACAATACTGCCAGTGACCTCTAGGGGTGCTAAATGCAGTCTTAACCTTTGCGGAGATGGTTAAAGGAACCTGCCAGTACCCCTTTGTCATGTCAAGTGTGGTCAAGTATTTAGCCTGTCCTAGCATCTCGAGGAGGTAGTCCACTCATGGCATTGGATAGGCATCAAACTGAGATACTTGATTAAGTCGATGGAAGTCATTGCAAAACCTTCAACTTCAGGCCTACTGACCAAGACGATGGGACTGGACCAGGGACTATGACTTTCCTCTATTATTCCTAGTTCCAGCGTGTGCTTGATCTCAAGTTCTATTTCAGCTCTTTTTGCCTTGGGAATGTGATATGGGTGTTCTCAAACTATAACCCTGGGTTCTGTCACAATATCATGTGCAATCAAAGAGGTCCTTCCAGGTGTTTCACTCACTACCTCTGGGACAGAAAGGATTACTGCTTCCAGCTTTGCCGGGGACTGAAATCCAAAGTTAAGGTTATTTTTGTGAGCAAAGAGTGAGCGAGGCTGAGTGGAGGATGGATTGGGATCGCTGTACTTTCACGGCTTCAGCAGATTCACATAATATACTCGCTCGACAATTGGGTTGTTTTACCAAATAATCAACAAGTTCTTTCCTCTCCTTAACTTTATATGGGTCTTGCCAATGGGCTAGCAGTTTAGAATGGGAGGTAACAACAAGAACCATGACCCAATCTCCTGGGTGGAATTCCCAGAGAGACATGCCTCTCTTATAATATTGGGCCTGTGCTGCTTACGCCTCTTCCATGTGACTTTTGAGTAATGGATGAATCTTTCCAAATCTATCGCGTCATTGGGTGATATATTCTAATATGTTTCTGGAGGAGAGAGGCTCTTCTTCCCATCCTTCTTTTAAAATATCCAATATTCCCTGAGTTGTTATCCATACAGTAATTCAAAAGGTGAGAAGCCCATAGAGGCTTGAGGGAAAAGGACGAGGGGGAGGAGCTGATCCCAGTTCCTTCCATCCTTGCTGACCACCTTGTGAAGCATTTGTTTGAGATTCTAATTAAATCTCACTACTAGACTATCGGTTTGAAGATGATACACTGCGGTCTTCAAGTGCTTTATTTTAAGTAATTTGCAATGGCTTTAGAAGTGGCTGAGTTTCAATGGAACAACTTCGGGATATTGAGTAGCATAATCCACAAGGACTAAATATATTTGTGTCCTCAAGCTGAGGGCTCCAAGGGTCCTACTAAGTTGACCCTAATTCTTTCAAATCAGTGGAATGGCAACGAGAGGAGTACGGTCCTTCTTAGGAATTTGTCACAAATTGACATTCTGGACATTCTGATTTAGGAGTGGAAGGTGCCCAATCACTTTTAATTTTAGACCAGTCCCACCCCAGTATCACCGGTAATGGTGGATTTGGAGGGACCGCTACAGCCAACTTTTTTAGTCATCTTTTGTAGTTGATGACACAGGTGGTGGACCTGTACCATTGGGTTTCTTTGTGGATGTTGGTTAAACAATTCTTAACTTTTAACCACTGTCGCGGTAGCACAAATCGGTGGGCAACAATGGAAATGTTGCTGCCGGAATCCAATGAGACCTTGGTTTTAAATTAATTTATAATTGCCACTCCTGTACATGAAATCGTCAGCGGATTTGTCAGAGCACATCACCCTTCCTTCAAGGTGGGGATGGGATAGCAGACTGCTTGCTGCTTGTGCTGATTGACACATTTATAAAACAAAAGACGCTGATGGAGTGGTGCGAAGGGATTAAAGATGGACCTGGATTACAAGCTTTTTTGTAGGCTTTGGTAATTCTAAGTGTTAAGGGCAAGCAGAGGAAGTGGTGTCATCAGGACTGGAACTGGAAGTGACATTGTTAATGGGGCTGGAACTGGAAGTGGTGACATAGGGCCTGCGACCGGAAGTGATCAGGGCCAGGCAGAATTTCCTGTAACTGGTCTGCAGAGAAGTCAAAAAAAGAGTCAGTGCAATCCGCCACCCCCTGATCTGGTGTGAAATTACCCTCATTTAGGCACTTTACCAACCCCCCATGCGCATGTGTGTGACAATGGTTTAATAATGATAAGGATTCAGAAGGCAGCCTGCAGGGAGAACTATTGAAAAGAGTGGATACATCTAGGATCAGTGGTAGTCCGATATGGAAAACTAGATGCAGAGATAACCCATGGCCTCCCCAAACTCCTCCCACGCCTGAGTTTTTGCCTCAGCAACCACCGAAGCCGCATTCAGCTTGGCCTGCTGGTACCTATCAGCTGCCTCCTGAGTCCCACAGGACAAAAGGGTCCTGTAGGACTCCTTCTTCAGCTTGACGGCATCCCTCACCGCCAGTGTCCACCAACGGGTTTGGGGATTGCCGCCACGACAGGCACCAACCACCTTATGTCCACAGCTCCGGTCAGCTGCCTCAACAACTGAGGCACGGAACATGGCCCATTCAGACTCAATGTCCACCACCTACCTCAGGACATGGTTGAAGTTCTGCCGGAGGTGGGAGTTGAATCTACTTCTCACAGGGGACTTTGCCAGACGTTCCCAGCAGACCCTAACAACACGTTTGGGCCTACGAGGCCTGACCGGCATCCTTCCCCACCATTAAAGCCTACTCACCACCAGGTGGTGATCAGTTGACAGCTCCGTCCCTCTCTGCACCTGAGTGTCCAAGACATGTGGCCGCAGGTCCGACGACACAACCACAAAGTTGATCATCGAACTGAGGCCTAGGGTGTCCTGGTGCCAAGTGCACATATGAACACCCCTATGCTTAAACATGGTGTTCGTTATGGACAATCCGTGACGAGAACATAAGTCCAACAACAAAATACCGCTCGGGTTCAGATCGGGGTGGGGGGGGAGGCATTCCTCCCAATCACACCCTTCCAGGTCTCACTGTCATTGCCCACGTGAGCATTGAAGTCTCCCAGCAGTACGAGAGAGTCCCCAGAAGGTATGCCCTCTAGCACCCCCTCCAGGGACTTCAAAAGGGGTGGGTACTTCAAACTGCTGTTCGGTGCATACGCACAAACAACAGTTAGGACCGACGGCAGAGGGAGGCCACCCTCTTGTCCACCGGGGTAAACCCCAATAAACAGGCTCCTTGTCGGGGGGCAATAAGTATGCCCACACCCGCTCGGCGCCTCTCACTGGGGGCAACTCCAGAGTGGTAAAGAGTGCAGCCCCTCTCAAGGACATTGGTTCCAGAGTCCAAGCTGTGTGTTGAGGTGAGCCTGACTATATCTAGCCAGAACCTCTCGACCTTGCACACCAGCTCAGGCTCCTTCCCCTTCAGAGAGGTGACATTCCACATCCCAAGAGCCAGCTTCTGTAGCTGATGAGATTCTGGTCCACCATCCAGAGTCTCAGGAGAAGCAGTGCAGTGTCAACACTGTATATGGTGGGGATGGTGCGCTGCTGACCTCGACTTGGGACATTGTGGGTCGGTGGGGGGTGTACTTCGAAGACCTCCTCAATCCTACTAACATGCCTTCCAATGAGGAAGCAGATCCTGGGGACTCGGAGGTGGGATCCCCTATCTCTGGGACTGAGGTCACCGAGGTGGTCAAAAAACTCCTTGGTGGCAGGGCCCCGGGGTTGGATGAGATACGCCTGGAGTTCCTCAAGGCTCTGGATGTTGTAGGACTATTCTGGTTGACATGCCTCTGCAGCATCACATGGACATTGGGAACAGTGCCTCTGGATTGGCAGACTGGGGTGGTGGTCCCCCTCTTTAAGAAGGGGGACTGGAGGGTGTGTTCCAACTGCAGAGGGATCACCCTCTTCAGCCTTCCTGGAAAAGTCTATTCGTGGGTCCTGGAGAGGAGGGTCCATCAGACAGTCGAACCTTGGATTCAGGAGGAACAGTGTGGTTTTTGTCCTGGTCGCGGAACAGTGGACCAGCTCTAAACCCTTAGCAGGGTCCTGGAGGGTGCATGGGAGTTTGCCCAACCATTCTACATGTGTTTTGAGGACTTGGAAAAGGCGTTTGACTTTGTCCCTCATGGAATCCTGTGGGGGGTGCTCTGGGAGTATGGGGTACCGGACCCCCTGATAAGGGCTGTTCGGTCCCTGTACAACCGGTGTCTGAGCTTGGTCCGCAATGCCGGCAGTAAGTCGAACCCGTTTCCAGTAAGAGTTGGACTCCACCAGGGGTGCCCTTTGTCACCGATTCTGTTCATAACTTTTATGAACAGAATTTCTAGGTGCAGCCTGGGCGTTGATTGTGTCCAGTTTGGTGGACTCAGGATTGGGTCACTGTTTTTTGCAGATGATGTTGTCCTGTTTTCTTCATCAGGCCGTGATCTTCAGCTCTCTCTGGATCAGTTCGCTGCTGAGTGTGAAGCGGCTGGGATGGGAATCAGCACCTCCAAATCTGAGACCAGGGTCCTCAGCCCGAAAAGGGTGGAGTGCCCTCTCAGGGTTGGGAGCGACATCCTGCCCCAAGTGGAGGAGTTCAAGTATCTCGGGGTCTTGTTCACAAGTGAGGGAAGAATGGAGCGTGAGATCGACAGGCGGATTGATGTGGCGTCCGCAGTGATGCGGGCTCTGCATCGATCTGTTGTGGTGAAAAAGAAGCTGAGCCATAAGGCAAAGCTCTCAATTTACCAGTCGATCTACGTTCCTACCCTCACTTATGGTCATGAACTATGGGTAGAATGAGATTGCGAATACAAGCGGCTGAAATGAGTTTCCTCCGCAGGGTGTTCCCTTAAAAATAGGGTGAGAAACTCAGTCATCCGGAAGGGGATCAGAGTAGACACATCCTCCACATCGAGAGGAGTCAGATGAAGTGGCTCGGGCATCTGATTAGAATGCCTCCTGGACACCTCCCTGGTGAGGTGTTCCGGGCACGTCTAACCGGGAGGAGGCCCCGGGGAAGACCCAGGCCACGCTGGAGGGACTATGTCTCCAAGCTGGCCTGGGAATGCCTCGGGATTCCCCCGAAAGAGCTAGGCGAAGTGGCCAGGGAGAGGGAAGTCTGCGCATCTCTATTCAAGCTGCTGACCCCGCAACCTGATCTCAGATAAGTGGATGAGGATGGATGGATGGATGGATGCATGAGATAACCCATAGAGTGCAGCATTGATGGAACAATTGGAAGAAGGTATCAGGAGTATTGTGTGATAGGTAATGGTTAAAGTAAACTTTTTAAGACATGGTAAGACCAGCAACTATGTATGTAGCTGAGACATGGGCAGTAAAGGGAGTGCAGGAGAAGAAGTTAGATATGGTAGAAATAAGCATGTTGAGGTGGATGTGTGGAGTTCCAAAAAGGGACAGACTGACAAATGAGACAATCACAGGTACAACAAAAATAGAAGAAATATCTAAGAAAATACAAGAAAATGGGTTGAAGCAGTATGGATATATATTGAGGAGAGACAATGAATATGTGGGCTAAAGAGTGATGGGAATGGAAGTACAGGGAAGAGAACGTGACTTGATGGTGGCCTGATAAAGTAAAAGAAGATCTGAAGGAAAAGGGCTTAACAGGTGAAGAGGTACAGGACTGATCTCTTTGGAGATGATTGATCAAGAGCCTTGACCCCTCATAGATTTTGAAAAGATGAAGAGGAAGAAGAAGTTGTTAATTCCTACCTTGCATGTTTATCCCGTGTCCATGTCTGTGTTTTTTCTTCCAAGCACTACTGTTCTGCCAGTTATAAACACAAGTTTCTTACAGGGGCGATCTGGCCTCACAAGGAACAGTGTCAAATGTGATGCATCGGCCCTGACTACTGCTCAAAAGATCACAAAGTCTTCTTCATCGAGGGGATCCAACAGGCTGGTACCAACGGCCGGAGCGAAAGAAGTCTGGGGGAAGAGAGACAGGAGAGTGAGAGACCTCAGGAAGTTCGTAGCCCTGCGCGATGAGCATGTCATGCGACAAGCCAGCAAGCCGGCAGCTGCTCCTGCAAAGAGGTACTGAAAGAATGTGTTTCTTTTCCTTTGAAAAACTGTCTAAGGGTGGGTTTCTGAAGTGCCAGTGCATCCCAAGGTGGCAGCAGTCATAGTACGTAATAAACTGGTAATTCAATGTATTTATACTCACAGGGAGCAGTGTGCTACCATTAAAGTTTATTTAAAATGTACTATTATAGTGGCAACAATAGCAGATGAATGACACAGCAAAGTGACCAGTACTATCCTTTCTCTTTTCCGTAATACTGGAAGTGTGGAGGAAAGTTTCCTGAAGACACGTATTTGGCACATATTGCTTTTAGAGTATGTGTGGATTGTTAGCCTCCTAAATAATTAAGTTTATTAGAAAACAGACTGTCAATTCAATTTCAACAGCTAATGTCCACTTTATTACACTTGAGTGTTCATTGATCATAAAATGCCAAAACAATTTTAAAACTGAATTTTCCATGAAAATCTGCATGAAATCTCTTCACAGCTCCTTTATGTAAAATTTTAAAGCTGAATTCCTGCATAGGAATTTCATCCTTTGGTAAAGAATAAATATGACCATAAATTTCAAATTTAATATGACATGGGCTGATATTTCAAACTGTCTCTCATTTCACAATTTTATTATTAATACACAGATGGAGAAAATAAGGTTTGTTTGACTGACTTTCCAAATTGTCTTTCATGGAGAAGACCACAAAAAGCAGTTTTAGAAAGACATTTTGAAGAGATTGAAAAAACAAACATGAACCAAAGTAAGCAGACTGACAGAATGAAGTCATTGTCCAGTAGAATCATCACAAAAGAGTCTGTAGTTGCAGATGAGGGTCCTGGAATTGAATCCTGTAGAGTGCATGAGCAGTTTGTGTATTAACTTTGTGTGGGCTTTTCTTCAGGTACTCCATTTTTACTCCATGTTCTGGAATACAAAATCATTACAGTTTGAAACTGTAGACTGCATATGTTAAATTTGAGTTTCCTCAAACTAATCAGGATGAACTACAAAACAATTTAACTACATAGGCAATTTACATTAAAGGTATTCTACAGTATCTTATATATTGATCTTGTACTGCACCAGTATTTTATAACTTTAATGCATCTGTTTCAGTCAGTCTATAATGTAATGGTAGAAGGAACGAAAAAAAAAAAACAGTGCAGATGCCACAGGGTTACAGCTGTTTAAGTCAGTTTACAATGTAATAGTAAAATAATATGCACAGAAAGAAACAATTTCGTCATCATAATCATCACATCAATCTCTATGACAGCTAACCAGTCAAATATGTAGAATATCACATGTCCTGGAGCCCCCACGTGGAATTTCAATCCATCTGAAGGACTGAGGTGAAAGAGTGGAATGACATAGGTTCCTCATAGAGCCAATGCTTGACATTTGTCCTTTGAACTATGAAAAGCTCCCAAATACGTGGATAAAACAGAAATCTTTAAGCTACCTACTAGATACTGACGGATCAAGAACACCTGAACTTTGTTTGTTATTGTATGTAGAAAGAGTCCTCTTGAACTCACCAGCTTGGTCTTCCAGAAAATTTTAATCATCCATTCATGGTTATTTATGGAACTTAAAAATCTTCTTATATGATACGCTGTCAGTTTGTCTGTCCAGGATTTTAAATCACCTGCAGCTCACAAACCATTTGAACTATTGACATGAAATTTGGTACACATATACTACGTGATGTCTACTATCCACTTTCGGGGTGATGATTGACTTCCAAGGTTATTCCTCATTTTATTCTTATTTTATTTCATTGTAGAATAAACTCTTGGCAGCGGCCAGCATGGCGGCCGTGTGGAGTATGCATACGGGCGCCGTTCTCATCCCTACCACCGTCACTTCCTCTACCTCTTCATATCTTAAATCATTATTGATGCAGATTGAAGACTTAAGTACCAGCTTAAGTGAAAAATTAAGGAAAACGTACTAAGTAATTGCAACATAAACACTGACTTAATGAGTTTTAACACGAAAAGATACCGACAAAATAAGAGAAGAAGCAGGCTGCTAGGGTGGAAAAAAGAAGAGCTGCTCAGGAGCAGCAAGCACATCAACCTCTGAGCAAACAAATGCTAAATGTACAGAGAAAGGGGATGAAAACTAGGAATGCTCAAGTCAAGTGTATTCACTGCACTTTATTGTGCAGTGCGCCGATACTGGTAAATAAATAAATTAAAGTTCTTTCTGGAACCTTCATCTGGATGGTTCTTTTAGGGAACAGAAATGGTTCCCTTATGGAATTACTTTGAAGAACCATGTAATGGCATTTCAAACATTTCACTGGAAAAGACAGTGGTCAAAAAATGCATCACACCAGTGGAATTCTTGGAAATTTGCTTGCACATCACTGTTGATAAAACTTAAAATGTAAACTTTCAGGTCTTTCAAAAATTACATTAAGAAACAGAGATCTAATGAGCAATGGAGTTAAAACCAAAACCACGCTGTCATTCTAAAATGTTTCAGCTGATGATAATGAATTTGGCATATTGTTTAGGTTTGGCCTTTACAGTGAAGGCGACATCCATGTCAGTAGTTTAATGGAAATGATGGTGAGAGTGGATGGGTTGCTATGGTGTGTGTGGGGAGAACAAAATAAAATGGTGCATCACTCAAAACCAGCTATGTGTACTTTAATGAAATTTTGTTATTTATATTATTGTTCATTCAAATTAAAATGTAGGCATCATGGAGTTTCCTGAATTTCATTGGAGAGTTATATTAGGAAGGTGAAAATCACAAAAATCCTACATTACAGCAAATCAGCTGAGTCGATGTTCATGAAATTTTGCATGTACTATATATTACAGTTAACTCAACTTAACATACAGAGTTTATGGAGTTGTGAAAAGTTTATTCATGAATAATGGTTCAATAGATGGGATAACACAAATTAGCTTTGTCCAGATCACCTGCCACATCAATGATGCAGTTATCAACAAGCCCTCCAGTTTATTAATGTGGGATTAAAAATCAATTTGTGAAAATACACTAAACCTGGAAATACAAAGAAGTAGCCTTCATGGTTCCAGTCCAACAAGAAGATACTGTAATAGATTCCAATCACACAAAAAAAGAAAAAATTCTTGACTTGTGAGATGGGACATTAATAGAGAGGCAGTGTAGATAATGAATGGCACACTTACATTTCAACTAGCAATGACAGAAGAGTCAACATTGAAAAAACACAATATTTGCTTTCTTACCTTGAACCAATAAACAAACATAGCATTGCAATGCCGGGTAACTTGACTAATATTTAATATAAAGCAATACATGTACTTACTGTACAGATCATCACAAAGATCATGCATAGATGAACAACTGTATATTTTATTTAACTGCTTCAAATGTGACCTTTTATTAAAACATTTGTTTTATTGCAGTAGAGACTTTGTTCAGTGAAAGACAACAAACACCCTTAACTATTAACTGTGCAAATTACAGGTCATACTTTTCTGTGATAAAGCAACATTTCCAAATGAAGCCACTGTTTAGATATTCTGGGACTGTTTGGAATTTCAATTTGATTTTTACATAACAGATGGAAGTTAGTGTTCAATAAAACATGCTCATCCTCAGTGTGTGTAAAGAGTGGACCTCTGAGAAAAGTGGTCAGGTACCTGCTTCACTGACATGTTTGGAATTACAATAATTCCTAATACTCAGTTATTTACTTACTTCTTAATAAAAATCCTACACTGCTGACATGCCATCTTTATTTGCTAAGTTGAAGAATCCTGACTCCTCTACCATAGCACAACGAGAACTGGTTGTTCTGTTTTGAATAAAATTAGGAAAAAAAAGTTTATTTACTTTGCGAAGAACAGTTTGAAGTGCTTAAGAACATGGTGGACATTAATCAGTGATATCCTCAATTAAATAAACATGAGCCATTGCTAAACTATTTCAGAACGTCTAGTCAGTTACTTCATATTAAATAATTTTCTTTATGTGCTCTTTGTATCAGTAGAGAAAGGAGTATCTGATTTGAATAAGATGCAGTACTGTTTGTCTTTCTGATAGGTAAGGGATGCATTGTAATGGATCCTTGAAGTCAAAAAGTAAAACAAAGAGAATAAAAGAAATCATATTTGCATTTTTTGTTTTGTAGAAATAAAAGTATGGACTGCCACTTAGCACTTTTGGAGAACTTGGGTTATGGATGTTTTGAGTTATGGGATAAAAGACCAATCCATGCGATGCATGTGTTTTGCTGATGACATTGCGTTGACAAGGTGGGTTGAAGTGGAATGGATATATGATGAAGAGAGACAATGAATATATTGGGAAAAGAGTGATGGGAATGGACGTACAGGGAAGAGAGTGTGACTGAGGCCAAAGCAGAGGTGGCTTGATAAAGTAAAAGAAGACCTGAAGTAAAAAGGGCTTAACTGGCGAAGAGGTGCAGGACCGATCTGTTTAAAGATGATTGATCAAGCACCTTGACCCCTCATAGATGTGTGAAAAGATGAAGAGGAAGAAGATGAAACAAATTCTTAGCTTTCATGTTTATCCCGTGTCCATGTTGGTGTTATTACTTCTAAACATTGGCTGGGATAAAATTGAAAGACAGGGAAGGATTATCTCTGGGGGTGGTTTATTCCCCCAGTACCCTAGATGGCAGCTTCCATCGGAAAGAGCTCCCATTCATTCTCCCGCAGGGCACCTTGGGATATGTAGTCTCAGATGTCAAACGTTGATGAAGTGTTTGGGCGCCAACCAGAAGGAGTTATAAGAAAGGTGCATACTTTGAAGGAGGTTCTACCTGACCCAGAAGTGCTGCCAGGCTGTAGTCACTTGACACCAGAAGCACTCTTGGGTCCTGGGATAAAATGAGCCATCTGGACTCATCCAGGTGAGCCACAGTCAGGTGGACAAAGCTTACCTGGAGGAGAGCTGGAGGAAAGTCTATTTAAGGATTTCTGAAACCTGTATAATATACTGGATTTAATAAAACCATGTTTATTAAAGCCTTTTGACTGTGTGACTGCACTTGTGTTCTGGGTGTGAGGAGCTGCAGTGCCCTATAGCATCCACAATGAACTGAATAGGCTCCTCTTGTTTGTCAAACGTTTATGTTCTAATGTAATGGGATTTGAATTTTCCTTTGAAAGTCAATATTTAAAGTAGACACTCTTCCATTCTTGCCCTTCATTTTTAACTTTCTGATTAAAGCGTTACATTTGCTGAAGTATCAAATTTAGAGTTGTAGAAGGCCAGAGGCTATCCTGCCAGCAGCAAAAGCACAAGGTAGGAGGCAACACTAGAGGAGCACCGGTCCACTGGAGAGTCATTCACTCACTTAAGCCAACCCAGCCTGGGGTCATCTATTAACTGAACACACATGTGTTTAGAATGCAAACCTGTAGTACTAGGGTGTTGTACAGTGATAGCCTTTATATAATGAGACGTCAAACAAAATGACACCTTTTATTGGCTAACTAAAAAGATTACAACATGCAAGCTTTCGAGGCAACTCAGGCCCCTTCTTCAGGCAAGACATCTTGGAGAAAAGCCTTACAATCATAAGGAATATGGACAAATGCACAAAGACAATGACCAGTCCTGAAAATCTGAACCTAGAATCTGCAGGTGTGACGCAGCAGTACTAACCAGTACAGTGGTATTCCACCTCATAATTGTAGTCATATTTTAACAAGGTGTCTGTGAATCACATTCAGCATAATACAGGGAAAAGGGCAGAAATAAACCAAAAAGATTAACCAGAAAACATTGGTGTACCCCTGAACTGGGGCTTAAAGCCCATTCTCTGTTTTTCATAGGTTATTGCTACTTCACAAAAAGGTAAATTTCTGAGACTAACAATAATACAGCTCATGATATGGGTGTATCCTCGATAAAAAAGAGATGCTTCTTTCCAGAAATGGGACGATTGTTTTTACCCTTTTAATGAATAAAACCACAGCTTGAGGATGTATAGTGATATTAAATCAGATTCAAAGGTATTTTACCTGAGTGAACACATCTAACATTTTACATATAGAATTTTATTAATTATATAATTTTAATTTCAAAGTGCCATATGATTCTTATCCTATCCTGAAAGCCAAGGGCTCAAAGTAGAAAGATCCCTGGACGTCTAGTCAGTCTGCTGTAGAGCTCAGTCATTCATAGACCCATTGTCACTCATTCATTAGTTGTGGCCTGTAGAGGTCCCAAAAACCCAGAAACAAGTAGACTAACACTGTCCTGGGTTCAAATAATTACTTTTTATTTGTTTCAAATACTTTACACACATTTTCTTCCTTCCAGGATTCATAATACACAGTTCATCTATCCATTAATTATCCAACCCACCATATCCAAATACAGGGTCACGGGGGTCTGCTGGAGCCAATCCCAGCCAACACAGGGCGCAAGGCAGGAAACAAACCCCGGGCAGGGCGCCAGCCCACCGCAGGGCTAATACACAATTCTTTATTCTTATTGTATTCACTTCCACTCCTTCCTGGTGAGCTATATTCCAAACCCAGACTTACTTGGGGAATGTGGAGTGGTTCCTTTACAAAATGGACCTAGGAGTACTTCCTGTGCAACAAGATTAACACCTGGAAGCACTTATAACGCTTTGAGTACTGAGAAAAGCGCTATATAAATGTAATGAATTGTTATTGTTGTTGTTGTTCTGGACTGGGCAGAACTTCTCTGCCCCCAACAGTTCCCTCTAGGAGCACCTGAGGATGCCGAGAGGGTTGCCCACCAGAACTACAAATTCAATGCAGCCCTACAGGTGTCCAAATGGGAACAATACCAGAAGGATGCTGCCACCCAGTGTAATGGGGAAAAACATAGCCATGGAAGGCAGTCTCTCTCTGTTGTCCCGGTATAATGATCTGCCAACCAGGAAACATGTCACTAACTAGCCTGACCTGGAGGCCTGTCCATCTGCAACCTCCTTTCCACTGCAAATCTTTGTCTTTGAACCAACCAGACACGGACAGAGTGTCATCAAATCTTTATACATTCCGTGCAACACAAGTTGAGATCAGCTATTTATTTTTTTATGTGACAGTCACCCACTCCTAATATTGGGACTCTTCACAAAAAGATGGTGTTGGTGGCATTTCCTTCAATGCACAATTGGTTGCGTGGCCTGCTGTGTGCACCTTATTGAATAGCATCTCCATCACCAGCCATCTGTGGGTCTTCCAGCCAGGTAACCACTGAAGTTGTAGTTAACATCAATGTTTATGTTGTACTCAGACTGATGGGTGTCCATTTGGAAGCGTAGTCTTGACTTAAGAATCATTCTGAATCATTTGTTTGTCAATCTTTGTCTTTCACTTTACTTCATGTTAAGCAACTGAATTATTTGCATAATGTTTGCTGAAAAGCTTGTTAGGTACACTTCCCACCTTTAATATGTCATATATCAATCATGTGATATAGATGTGTTGTATAAATCAGCCAGACCAGTGTTTCAGGATCAGTTGAGTATTTAGTTTGTATGACACATGTGCCTGATCATCTCTCTCTCTCACACTCACATACACACACACTGCTGGGTTCTCACAATGGCTCTGCCTCTTCTGACAGCACACCCACGTCTAATAGAATTTTCTTGTCATAAACACTACTGTAAGGAATGCATCATCACTGTATGGTTCAGTTATAATAAGGCAAAGAGTTTTCATTGCTTCAGTGGCCTTTAACGTTCTCAGATCTTAACCCTATCTAACATGTTTGGGATGAGGTGGAGAGGGCTGTTTGAAGCAAGTCTCTGCAGCAGTCCACTTTGTAGCAATTGCACAATGAATTCATTTTCACATGATACAGTATTTCTGAATAATGTATTCCGCATTTAACTGAAATCAGGCCTCGATGAATTCATGATGTTCTGGAGACCAAAGGAAGAGTAACATACTATTAGGAAAATGTACATGATGAACTGGTAACTCAATGTACAGTATGTATACTGACAGCGTGCAATGTGTTTCTGTTAAAATTTATTTAAAATGTACTATTACAGTGGCAAAATAGCAGGTGGATGACACAGCAAAAACTGACCAGTGCTATCCTTTCTCTTTTTCGAAATACTGGAAGTGCGACACATATTGCTTTTGGAGAATATATGGATTGTTAGCATCCTAAATAATTAAGTTTATTAGAAAACTGACTGTCAATTCAATTTCAACAGCTAATGCCCACTTTATTTCCCTTGATCATAAAATGCCAAAACAATTTTAAAACTGAATTTTCCATGAAAGTCTGCATGAAATCTCTTCACAGCTCCTTTATGTAAAATTATAAGTATAGGAATTTCATCCTTTCGTAAAGAATAAGTATGACCGTGAATTTTGAATTTAATATGCCATGGGCTAATATTTCAAACCGTCCCTCATTTCACTATTTTATTATTAATAAACATATGGAGAAAATAAGGTTTGTTTGACTGATTTTCCAAATTGTCTTTCATGGAGAAGACCACAAAAAGCAGTTTTAGAAAGACATTTTGAAAAGACTGGAAAATTAAACATGAACCAAAATAAACAGACTGACAGAATGAAGTCACAGTCTAATAGAATCAGAATCAATTTGGGACACAAAAGAGTCAGTAGTTGCAGATGAGGGTCCTGGGTTTGAATCCTGTAGAGTGCATGAGCAGTTTGTTTGTTCCTGTTAACTTTGTGTGGACTTTTCCTCGGGTACTCCATTTTTACTCCATTTTCTGGAATGCAAAGTCATTACAAACTGAAAAAATACACTGCTACATAGTTTGCTCAAACTAATCAGAATGAACTACAAACCAATTTAACTACAAGGGCAATTCACATTGAAAGTATTCTATCTTATATATTGAACTTTAATGCATCTGTTTCAGTCAATTTATAACTTAATTGTAGAAGGAATGAAAAACAGTACAGTTGCCACAGGATTACAGCTGTTTAAGTCAGTTTACAATTTAGTAGTAAAATTGATTTGCACAGGAAGAAAGAATTTCATCATCACAATCATCACATCAATCTCTATGATATCTAACCAATCAAATATATAGAATATCATATGTCCTGGAGCCCCCATATGGAATTTTAACCCATCTGAAGGACTGAGGTGAAGTAGTGGAATGACATAGGAATTAACGTCAAAGAACAAAAGACACGTCAGAGAGAGAAAGAGAGACCATTTCATTTGAACTTTGGCGAACTTACACTTATGCATTATGCTGGTTGCTAAATTAAAAATCTGTCCAGGACAACATCCATACTTGACAATGTTAATTTTCAGCAAGCTTTTCTAAGATTATATCCTGACTCTTGCATTTTCTATTGTACTTTATTCTGTTGGTATTATTATACTTTAACAAATACCATACTCCTTTTACATTTTTATACTTTGTCTTTATCTCTAGAGTGACTTAAGCAATAAAGAAATACTAGGGCACCTGGTTTGGGATGATTGCTGCTTTCTTGCCCTAAAGGGTTATCAAGGCTGAAAGGTTGCATCTCAATAGAAGAACAAGTGCAGCAGTAGTAAGACCACATTAGTTGATATGTGGCATATAAAGAAAGAGTGTTTAGCTTTTGTGTGCCTCATATGTTTGTTATGCTGGTGATAGTCAGTCCCTATGAGGAGTACTGAGAAGTGATATGCTTGAGGCATCATTCTTACATACTTATGATGTAGGGATCTTATGTGAAATACTACAAAATGACTGTCAGTAGAGCATCATTCATATGTTATTGTGTGACTTGGATCTGTGTGTTTGTGGGAGGGAGAGGGATGTGGTCCTATGTGGAATACTACAAAGTGACTGGCACTAGGGCATCACTCAAACATAGTTGTTTACACAAGACCTCTGAGTGTGAGGGTGTGCATCTGTGTGTGTGTTACTTTTAAGGTGAAAGAATAGACCAAACTAGTAACATCTCACAAATCCCTCAATTATACACTCCCCCATCCTAAAGACATGAGAGTTAGTTTAATTATTGACTCTTTATAGACCCTGTCCTATTAACTTAATCCTGATACTCAGTATGTTCAATTCATCTTAATAACTATTCATGGTGGCTCTAAAATCCGTACTGACCTCTACTCTCTCTTCTGTTTCTTTTTCCGCTTTCTTTGTGGTGGTAGCCTGCGCCACCACCACCTACTCAAAGCATCATGATGCTCCAACATAGATGGACTAAAAGCCAGAAGTCTACATGACCATCATCATCAAGTCCTTCCATGAGAACCCTAAATACAAAGAGGACTGTTTCATTTATGTTAGGTAGATTGCCCAGAGGGGACTGGGCGGTCTCATGGTCTGGAGATTTTATTTTTTTTCTCCAGCCGTCTGGAGTTTTGTTTTTGTTTTTTCTGTCCACCCTGGCCATCGGGCCTTACTCTTATTCTATGTTACTTAATGATGACTTATTTTATTTTCTTACTGTGTCTTTTATTTTTCTATTCTTCATTATGTAAAGCTCTTTGAGCTACATTTTTTGTATGAAAATGTGCTATATAAATAAATGTTGTTGTTGTTGTTGTTGTCCAGTGTGGGTGTGTGTGAGAGTATCCATTCATGTACTTTCTGTCAAGGGCAGGATTCCACCCTTTTTCTAGTTCTACCAAGATAGATGCTGACCTCTCACAAACCCGAAATGGATAAGTAACTTTGGAGATAGATGGATGAGGCACAGGTGATTAAAATGGCAAGTAATAAAAAGAGAATACTGACAGAGCTTTAAAGTGAAATGACTGTTGTCAAACGTGACCAAACAGGTCTTTTGGAATAGTAAGAGGAACTCAGGTATCTTTATATTTTTAATTTATTTTTGCAAATTTCTAATTTGCTCCCGTTAAAAAAATTATACTTGTAAAATTCTGCACAATGCAGCTTTTTATAAATGCAGAAACTACTTTTAATGGTGGAAGTAAAACCTGCTAATAATAAATAATGACAAAGTCAAATCTTGCATGCAGTGTTTAGCACCTACGTTTAGAATAATCCAATTTTAAGATTATTAGATATGTCTTGTGTAATAAACAAGCAGAAGCCGTATGATGTTTTGAAGCACCCTTAGGCAAATCCCATATAATTAATGTGATTAACAGCGTTTCAAACGGGAGTCTGGGTCCAGACGGAAGGACACTGGAAGTGACATTAGTGGAGGAAAACGCCTCAGTCATCCAGTCTGAAGAGGTTGGAAAAGAAAAGGAGTTATCAAATAGTGCCAACCCCTGGCATGCTGGAGAATTTCTGTCACCAGAGCCCTTAAACTTCACCCTGTGTGCACATGTGTGACACTTGATAGACAAAACCATACAATTGAAACAAGGTTTATTTTGTTTTTCACATCTACAGTTGAAGCACAAGCAGATTTACTGACTTTTTTAGGGAGATACAGTGGATCATCCTTTTGGTTTCTAGTCTGGTTCTTTTTCCACTATGCCCTACCAGTTAATTTCAAGTACAAAGTGAAAAATACAATATTTTAATTTTGCAATATTTTAAACTGAAAAAAAAAATGGGTGTCAAAGATGACACTTAACCTGTGAATGTTATGTTACAGCCAGGGATTTTTTTCTCTGCCTTGTATTTATTTGTTGTTTTATTATCATTTTTGAAATTTTATTTTCTATGGTTTAATATTATATCTTAGGTATTTTTTTATAATTTATAAATTGTTTCTTTTAATGTATGGCCATTCTGTGTACAGTTCTTTGTGAGTCGATCCCCTGACATCAGGGCCACCATGACATCAGTGTTGCTGTGTCCTTTTCCTACCTTTATATTCAATGAGGAAAGAGAAACTAGTAGAACATTAAGATTGTACTGGAGTTGTCAGTATTGCTATTGTGTTTGTCGAGGATGCCAGGGGCCACGACCCGGCCGGGACGCCTTGGAGGACCGGAAGTGGGCGTGTGCCCATCTGGGACCACGTGGGGGCCGCCTCCTGGTTGCTTTGGGGGCCACGGGTTCAGGGCATGGAAGCCCCACCCTATAGGGGCCCGTGGTCACCGCCAGGAGGCGCCCCAATGCCTTGGGGACCCTGGACCTCAGCACTTCCGCCACACCAGGAAGTGCTGGGGGGAAGAGAAGCAGGGACACCCGGAGAGCTTACGGGAGAACAGCCGGCACTTTCAACACACTGGGGCATGTCAGCGGGAGATTGCCGGGGAGCACCTGGAGCTCATCCGGGTGCGGATAAAAGGGTTGCCTCCCTTCATTCAGGGCGAGAGTCGGGAGTGGAGAGGACTGAGCTGGAGAAGGCAAGGAGGCGGCCTGAAGAAAGGAAGGCATCGTGTGGCCAGGACTTTGGGGGTTTGTGGTGCACTTATTGTAGATAGTGTAAATTAACGTGGCTGTGGGTGACATGAACGTGTCTGCCTGTCTGTGTCCGGGTCAACCTCCACACGTTGAATGTATTATTTTTACTGTTTTTTTTCTTTGATTTTGTTGTTTTTATTGGATTCAAACTTCAGACAGTGACTTTGGACTTGTTTGCTTTGGATTGCCTTTTAGGCAATTCCTTTTTGCTTTTTTATGTGTTTGATCTATTTTTGTTAAATAAATCTCTCAATTTATAAGAATTTATTGTTGAAAGTGACTTTGCTAGTGAGAGTTTCATAGTTTTGCTTTGGGCCTGCTTTGGTTGAAGCCAGCAAGTAGTATTTTGGGTCTAGTGGATTTAAAGTTAGACTGTTCAGGGCAGATCTCTGTCTGATACTCCTCCTCACAACGCTGGGCTAATTTAGTAAAATTAATGTTTAGACCAAATGAGTTAAAAAGTGACAGAATATTGCTGCAAACTGTATCGTTCCGCACAGTTTATAACATTTATGCAATTATTGTGTTCAAGAACAAGTCGTAACCATTGTTTCACTCTTTCTACTCACTGACACAATTAAGTAAGGACATAACTGGAGAAAAATAATTTGTTCTGAAAGAATTATATAATTAAGTGTCATCTGCATACAAGTAAAAGTAAATAACAGGATATCCATTTTCATCTGCCACTGGTGGAGTGGTAAAGTAAAAACAGTAACGGTTTGAGTACTGAGTCCTGCCATATCTGATACTGATACTGAGCCCTGCCTACCATATCTGATTTCAGAAGATAATAATAAAATATCCATTTGATACAAATTAACTACACCATGCAAGGACTGTGACTGAGCACGCATTACAAGGGTGTTGTCTTTCAGTTGAACGGTGGTGTCAAGGAAGCTAACTTCTGTTTTTAAGTAATTCAGTAACTCAACTGAAAGACAAAACCCTTGTAACTTCTGTTTTTCACAAACCAACAAACAGATGGACCTACCTGAGAAGTGATAGCTTCCACCCCAAGCATATAAGGCGCTCCATTATTTTCAGCCAAGCAATACAATACAATCGTATTTGCTCAGACCCGACAGACAACAACTGCAGGAGCTCAGACAAGATTTCATCAGACAAGGTTATACCCACAAAACAACAGACACTCAAATAAGAAGAGCTACTGCCATACCCAGAGACAACCTTCTGGAATATAAAAACAAAGACAACAAGAACCACATCCCCCTCAGTGTCACCTACAACCCACATCTTGTAGCACTTCGAAAAATTATAAAAGAACTTCAGCCAATGCTAAACAATGACGGAACACTGAAAAATGTATTTCCTGAACCTCCTCTCCTGGCTTAAAGACAACCACCAAATCTGCAGCAACTAATTGTCCTCAGCTCCCTAAGTGAACCAACAGAAAATGGCACATCTCCCTGCCTACAGAAAAGATGTAAAACATGTGCTCACATTTATAATACAGACTGTATAGTTATACCACACTGCCGACAAGAACATCACATAAAGGAATCATTTTCCTGCAGATCATCTAATGTGGTCTACCTAATTCTCTGCATGAAATGTCCTGACACTGCACTCTATGTGGGAGAAACTGGACAAACACTTCACCAGAGAATGATTTTACACAGGTTCCACATTAAACGTGGCAACACAGATGTTCCTGTAGCGGCCCTCTTCAACAGCCATGGACACTGTGAGTTTAGGTGAACTGGCAATGCTAAGTTGACCATAGTGTGTGGCTGGCATGTGGTAGTGTATGTATTTGCCTTGCAATGGACTGGTGCCCTGTCCAGGGGGTTGTTCCCACCTTGCACCCTTTGCAGTCTGGAACAGACTCCAGCACCCCCTTGACCCTGTTCAGGAATAAGTGGGTTAGAAAATTACTATATTTGCAAATTTTGATACAGAGTCATAATCTGATTGTTGCACGGTTACTGATTTAACCTTTGATAGTATTTTTATGGGCAAGAACAACTTATAAGTAATTAAGTAGTAATCAGAGATAATGTGGTTTTGTAAAATAAAATTTACATATATATATATTGTGGTGAATGGCCGGCCAATACCCCCAAGTCTCCAGGTGGAGCCCTCCTTGCAGCATGGAGGTCCTGAGAAGACCAGCAGGGCATCATGGACAATGTAGTTTTTATGTGCAGCCCTGCTGGATGCCATGGGGGCCACTAGGGGACGCTGCAGGGAGGAATAATGGATATTTTCCCTACGCCCCGGAAGCACACGTGGACAAGAGGAATTACGTGCTTCCGGGGTGAAGAAAAGAACTTGTACCTGACCCGGAAGTGATTGAGAGTCACATGGACTGGGGATTTGGAACACTTCCGGGTCAGGAGATATAAAAGAACTGTGGGAGCTCCCAGACGGGGAGCTGAGCTGGGTGGAAGGATGGTAACGCGTCTGGGAGCTGGAGGATTGGTTTATTATTGTATTTGTGTTTGTTATATGAGTATAGTGGAGGAGAGGGTGCTTTGTGCACTGTGGAGATTAAATAAAGTAAATATTTGGACTTTTACCTGGTGTTTGGAGTCGTGGACAGGGGTTCAAGGGAGCGAGAGCGCCCCCTATCTGTCACTATATATATATATATATATATATATTGTCACACATGTATGATTAGGAGGCAGTCAAAGAGCCTAAAGGTGAGTAAAACATCGCGAGATAAGGGGTTGTCACGTGGTACTTACCTAAACTCTCTTTTGCCAACAGAAAACAAGAAGAGAAATTATCCCGCAACTTCAGGGTTTAAAAATGGCTGCTATGACGTCACTTCCGGCCAACATTGATGACGTCACTTCCGGCACCTACAAACCACCTCACTTCTGGCTCATCAAAATGACGTTGTTTCCGGTTCCTGTTGCCACGTCACCATTTTGCCAACCATTTCCTGTCACCTGTTTTCTGTTCTATATAACCACCATTTTGTTTCAGTAAAATTGTTCATTGTGCTTTCAAGACTTTGAATCATCGCATTTTTTCATTATTGTCTGTACGACAATATACGAGGACGGTCCCCAAACCTTTATTTGGTATTTGTGATGTTCTTTCGACCACAATTGGCGTAGCCGGCAGGATTATTTATTCACGATGTCCGATGAACAAGACCTGAATACCGTTCTCTCGACGATCATGGGAGATTTACAAACCCTGAAAATTCAGATGGGAGAAACCAGGACCCAGTTAGCGGAATCGGAGGCTCGTTCTGCAGCTAGGATACGGACGGAGGTCGCTCGGTCACCACCCATTGCTCTGACAACTCTCACTGAATTTGACGATATTGAAACGTATTTTTTGATCTTCAAGCATACTGTTAAGAGGAACGCATGGCCGAGGACGGAGTGGGCGTACCAACTGGCTCCCTACCTGAAGGGAACGGCGCAGAGGGCCTATTATGATTTAAGTGAGGAGCAGGCTGCTGATTATGACACTCTCAAACTAGAGGTCTTTAAGCGCTACGGCATATCTCCGGAGCAGCAGGCAAGAGAGTGGAGGGAGTGGCAATTTGACCCTGAGAGGCCACTGAGAACCCAGGGCTTTGAAGCCTGGGCAACGGTCTGTCATTGGCTATGACCCGACATCAATAATTCACATAAGATGGCCGAGCTACTGGCGTGTGAGACCTTTGTTCATGCCCTCCCTGAACACATAGCCCAGCAAGTCCAGAAACACAATTACGAAGACATGAATTCTCTAATAAAAATCACGGAGCGTCATTGGGTGGCTTGCAAATCGGGGCGAACAGAACGGTTCTCTCGCCGAACCCAACAGGCACGTGGGGCAACTCCTGAGCCCCCCGACAAGCTCCCGAACCTGCCGTCCGTAGACGACAACAACAACAACAACATTTATTTATATAGCACATTTTCATACAAACAGTAGCTCAAAGTGCTTTACATAATAAAGAATAGAAAAATAAAAGACACAATAAGAAAACAAAATAGATCAACATTAATTAACATCGAATAAGAGTAAGGTCCAATGGCCAGGGGGGACAGAAAAAACAAAAAAAAAAACTCCAGACGGCTGGAGAAAAAAATAAAATCTGTAGGGATTCCAGACCATGAGACCGCCCAGTCCCTTCTGGGCATTCTACCTAACATAAATGAAACAGTCCTCTTTGGATTTAGGGTTCTCACGGAAGGGCTTGATGATGATGGTCATGTAGAATTCTGTCTTTTAATCCATCCATCATTGTTGGAGCATCATGAAGCTTTGAGTAGGTGGTGGTGGCGCAGGCAAAGAAACCGGAAAAAGAAACAGAAGAGAGAGTAGGGGTCAGTACGGATTTTAGAGCCACCATGAATAGTTATTATGAGGAAATTGAACATACAGAGTATCAGGATTAAGTTAAATTAAGTTAAATTGAAGTTATAAGTTAAAGTAATGTGTTATCAGCAGTGTTTTAAAGTGCTCTACTGTATTAGCCTGGCAAATTCCTATTGGCAGGCTATTCCAGATTTTAGGTGCATAGCACCAGAAGGCCGCCTCACCACTTCTTTTAAGTTTTGTTCTTGGAATTCTAAGGAGATACTCATTTGAAGATCTGAGGTTATGATTCGGAATATAGGGTGTCAGACATTCCGATATATAAGATGGGGCGAGATTATTTAAGGCTTTATAAACCATAAGCAGAATTTTAAAGTCAATCCTGAATGACACAGGTAACCAGTGTAGTGACATTAAAACTGGATAAATGTGTTCTGATTTTCTTTTCCTAGTTAGGATTCTAGCAGCTGTATTCTGCACTAGTTGCAAACGATTTATGTCTTTCTTGGGTAGTCCTGAGAGGAGTGCGTTACAGTAATCTAGTCGACTGAAAACAAATGAGTGAACTAATTTCTCAGCATCTTTCAGTGATATAAGAGGTCTAACTTTACTTATGTTTCTTAAGTGAAAAAATGCTGTCCTAGTGATCTGATTAATATGCGATTTAAAATTCAGATTACAGTCAACAATTACCCCTAAGCTTTTTACTTCCGTCTTGACTTTTAATCCTAATGTATCCAGTTTATTTCTAATAGCCTCATTGTATCCATTATTGCTAATCACTAAGATTTCAGTTTTCTCTTTATTTAACTTGAGAAAGTTACTATTCATCCATTCTGAGATACAAGTCAGACATTGTGCTAGTGAATCAAGAGAATCGGGGTCATCAGGTGCTATTGATAAGTACAGCTGTGTGTCATCAGCATAGCTGTGGTAGCTCATGTTGTGCCCCGAGATAATCTGACCTAACGGAAGCATGTAGATTGAGAATAATAGCGGACCCAGGATAGAGCCTTGTGGAACACCATATCGGATATCATGTGTCTTCGAGTTGTAATTACCACAACTAACAAAGAATTTTCTCCCTGTCAGGTAGGATTCAAACCAATTTAAGACACTACCAGAGAGGCCCACCCATTGACTAAGGCGATTTCTAAGAATATTATGATCAATGGTGTCAAATGCGGCACTCAGATCTAAGAGGATGAGAACAGATAAATAGCCTCTGTCTGCATTCACTCGCAAATCATTTACTACTTTAACGAGTGCAGTTTCTGTGCTGTGATTTGTTCTAAAACCCGACTGAAATTTATCAAGAATAGCATGTTTATTTAGGTGATCATTTAACTGCATAATGGCTGCCTTCTCCAGAACTTTACTTAAGAAAGGCAGGTTAGAGATGGGTCTAAAATTTTCAAGAGCCGAGGGGTCAAGATTATGTTTCTTAAGAAGGGGTTTAACTACAGCAGTCTTAAGACAGTCTGGGAAGACCCCCGTATCTAATGACGAATTTACTATGTCAAGAACATTATCAATTAGCACGCCTGATACTTCTTTGAAAAATCTTGTTGGTATTGGGTCAAGGACGCAGGTGGAGGATTTTAACTGAGATATTATTTTTTGTAAATCAGGTAAATCTATCCTAGTGAAAGAGTTTAATTTGTTTATAACAGAATGTTGGGGTTTAGGAGGATCCTTAGTGTTGGAGGGATATACTATGTTATTTCTAATATCATTAATTTTTTGATTGAAAAATACAGCGATAGCCTCACAGGTTTTACTGGAAGTACTTAGGAGGCATTCCTTTGAGTTACCTGGGTTTAGTAGGTGATCAATCGTAGAAAATAAGACTCTGGGATTACTAGCATTGTTATTTATAATCTTGGAGAAATAGCAGCACCTCTCAAGACGGACAGTGTTATTGTATTCTGTTATTTTAACTTTTAATATTTCATAGTGGATAGTAAGTTTAGTTTTCCTCCATTTACGCTCAGCTCTGTGGCATGTTCTCTTTAAATCCGACACTCTTTGGGTCTTCCATGTTATAACAATGCTAGAAGATTTTTTCACTGTCTTTTCAGGTGCAACTATGTCAACAGCAGCTCTCACTTTAGTATTAAATCTTTCCACCTTACTATTTACATTAGACGAGACAGACCAGCCAATCTTCCCCGCTGTTACAAGTGTGGGGAGGTAGGACATCTGTCTCCTAACTGTTCCTTTGAACCAATGGATTGTTCATTGGTAAGGGGAGAAAGGTACTGTGCCACCGTGAATAACCCTTTGTCTCTTCCCTATACAGGTGCAGTTATTATAAATGGCAGAAAGGTAAGGGCAGTGTTTGATTCCGGGAGTAACATTTCTATTGTTGCTACCCGTTTCGTTTTACCGCAACAGTGGACTAAAATAAAAAACAGTCTAAAATGTATTCACGGAGATGTCCGGTATTATAAAACAGCCAAATGTATTGTGACAGTAGATGGAAATCTGACAAGTATGGCCATGGCTGTGTTACCGGATCCTCCGTTTCCAGTTATACTTGGTAGGGACTGGAATGAAATTATCAGCGGTAAAAACGTAACTGTACCGAAGAAATATTTAGGCTTAATGATGGAACAGACTGATCCGACTGCCTCCACGTCATGTCCCTCAGTAGCACGGGCTGATACTAGCACCCAGTGCGAAGAAGTCGATGTCCCATCGTCCTCCACGGAATCTAATACAGTTAATGTGGAGAACGTGGAGGCAGTAACCCCTCCCCTTGAGGTCGTGCAAGACCCAATTCAAGCTTTAACGTCCCAATTCCTTCTAACACCCTCATCCTTTAAAAGAGAACAGTGGAACGATGATTCCTTAAAGTTTGCTAGGAATGCTATAGTGTCCACTGAGAATTATATACAACTCTGAATCCCATGCCACCCACGCCGTTCTTTGTTATTAAAAATGATTTGTTATACAGAGTGGCAGAACACGGGGGTGAAGTGCGAGCATCATTGTTAATCCCACGCACTTTTCGGTGCTGAGTGTATGAATTAGCACATGCTCACCTTCTAGGAGCCCATTTGGGCTTCGATAAAACTTTAGAGAGGATAAAACTCCGATTTTATTGGCCTGGAATAAATGAGGAGGTCCGGCGATTTTGCGCTTCTTGTCCGGAGTGTCAACTTCGCCAGATTCCCAGACAGACTCGAGCTCCTCTCGTTCCCCTTCCCCTTATTGACATCCCATTTGAAAGAGTCGGAATAGACATCGTAGGACCTTTAGAACCCTCATTAAAAGGATTTAAATATATTTTAGTGTTAGTTGATTATGACACTTGCTTTCCAGAAGCTGTTCCTTTGCGCTCAGCTAATATAAAAACCATCGCACGGGAGTTAGTAGGGATATTCGCTCGTGTTGGGATCCCCAAAGAGGTTTTAACAGACCAAGGGACTCCTTTCACTTCGGAGACGTTCAGGGAAATAGCTAAATTACTCCGTATAAAACATCTGAAAACGTCAGTCTATCATCCCCAAACTGACGGGTTGGTAGGGCGTTTTAATCAAACATTAAAACAGATGCTACGTAAGGTACTTAGCGAGGATGGAAGAAACTGGGATCAGTTGCTTCCCCTCGTTTTGTTTGCGTACCGGGAAGCCCCACAGACCTCTACAGGTTTCTCTCCTTTTGAGTTATTATATGGGAGAAAACCCCGAGGGCTTTTGGATATGTTAAAAGAAGGATGGGAAGAGGAGGTCCTCCCTACTTCAAATATTCTCGAATATATCGCACAATTACGCGATAGACTTGAGAAAATTAGACCTATTTTAAAAGACAATTTAGAAAAAGCACAAGCAGCGCAGTCTCGTTATTATAATAGAAACATCACCATTCGGGAGTTTGTCCCGGGTGATCGTGTAATGGTGCTCGTCCCAAGCTCCCATTCAAAATTGTTGGCACACTGGCAAGGTCCATATGAAATAAAGGAAAGAAAAGGACTCGTGGACTATTTGGTTAAAAAACCTAATCGTCGACCGAGTGAACGAGTGTATCATATAAATCTACTGAAACCGTGGAAGGATAGGGACATTGATCCCTCCTCTGGACAACCTCGTTCTCTTTTCATGTCATGTGCACATCTTAATTTTGGTCCTGATTTGACATCTGAACAACGACAAGATCTCGAACGGGCTATCTTGTCTGTCCCTAAAGTTGTGGACGAGACACCCGGATGTACTGCGTTGATTGTTCATGACATCATTACGGAACCGGGAGTGATTGTCAGAGAGAGACCTTACAGGCTCCCGGAGGCAAAGAAAGCGGAAGTAGAGCTAGAAATTAGACGAATGCTGGACCGAGGGGTTATTGAAGAAAGCTTTAGCCCTTGGTCTAGTCCAGTTGTCCTAGTTTCTACACCTGATGGCTCGTGGAGGTTTTGCAACGACTTCCGATGACTTAATCAGGTCTCTAAGTTCGATGTGTATCCCATGCCGCGAGTGGATGATTTACTTGATCGGTTAGGGAACGCTCAAATCCTAACTACTCTTGACATGACTAAAGGGTATTGGCAAGTTCCCTTAACGGACTCCGCTAAAGAAAAAAACGCTTTTAGTACACCCAGTGGACATTGGCAATACAATGTGCTTCCATTTGGGTTGCACGGGGCACCAGCTACTTTTCAATGTCTGGTGGATACATTGCTTCGGCCCCACAATTCCTATAGTGCCGCCTACTTGGATGGAAGGATCATGTATCGCAGGTTAAAGCAGTCCTCTCCACACTAGCGTCAGCAGGGCTTCGTATTAACCCGAAGAAATGTTTCTTCGGATTGAAGGAAGCCAAATATTTAGGCTACGTGGTGGGTGGGGGTACTGTTAAACCACAATGTAATAAAATTGATGCCATCATGAATTGGCCCCGTCCGATGAATAAGAGGCAGGTTCAAGCATTTTTAAGGCTGGCGGGTTACTATCGCCATTTTGTACCACACTTCTCTGAAAATGCTTCGTCCTAATCGAATTTAACGAAGAAACGAGCGCCTTTAAAAGTGGTATGGGACGATTCGGTGGACCTTAGTGACCTGAAATTGGCCCTTACGTAAGCACCTGTGTTGAAATCTCCTGATTTTTCTATTCCTTTTATTCTCCAGACCGACGCATCGGCCACAGGATTGGGTGCCATGCTGAGCCAATGCGTCGACGGTGCTGAACACCCCGTTATGTACCTCAGCCGGAAATTGTTGGAACGAGAGACCAAGTATGTTGCGGTGGAGCGAGAAGCCTTGGCAATCAAGTGGGCTATCACGTCTTTATGCTACTACCTATTGGGACGCGAGTTTACTCTGGTGACGGATCATGCCGCTTTGCAGTGGATGTCTCTTCATCGTGAGTCTAACCCGCGCATCACTAGGTGGTTCTTGGATTTACAACCTTATTGTTTTAGTGTCATTTATCGTAGGGGTTCCTTGCAAGCCAACGCGGATGCTCTCTCTCTTGTCCACGACCTCGCGGTGCAGGTCGCCCGACCCAAGGGGTCTGGGCTGAGTGGGGGGTCATGTCACACATGTACGATTAGGAGGCAGTCAAAGAGCCTAAAGGTGAGTAAAACATCGCAAGATAAGGGGTTGTCACGTGGTACTTACCTAAACTCTCTTTTGCCAACAGAAAACAAGAAGAGAAATAATCCCGCAACTTCAGGGTTTCAAAATGGCCGCTATGACGTCACTTCCGGCCAACATTGATGACGTCACTTCCTGCACCTACAAACCACCTCACTTCCGGCTCATCAAAATGACTTCGTTTCCGGTTCCTGTTGCCACGTTACCATTTTGCCAACCATTTCCTGTCACCTGTTTTCTGCTCTATATAACCACCATTTTGTTTCAGTAAAATTGTTCATTGTGCTTTCAAGACTTTGAATCATCGCATTTTTTCATTATTGTCTGTACGACAATATACAGGGACGGGACCCAAACCTTTATTTTGGTATTTGTGACGTTCTTTCCACCACAATATACATATATATATATAATCTTTTATTGAATTTATTAAAACATATAACATTCCATACAATCAAGTCAAAACTTAACAAAGCTAAATTCAAATCAACCCCCACCCATAAGAAAGAGAGGAAGGCTAACAACCAGAGTAAAACTATTGAGAGTAGTAAAGAGAGAAAGGAGTATTTTCCCCCAATATAAATACTTATTCTAAACTATTATTCATTAGGTCCTGCCAAGTTTTAAAAAAGTTTTGAATAGATCCTCTAAGTGTGAATTTGATTTTTTCCAATTTCAAATAGTATATAACATCAGTTACCCACTGACTTAACAGAGGTGGGTTAAGATTCTTCCAGTTCAGCAAGATAAGTCTACATACTAATAGTGAAGTAAAGTCAATTACAGTTTGTTTGTCCTCCTCCACTTTAAGCTCATCTGGGAGTACACCAAACACAGCTACTAATGGATTAGGTGGTATTGTGACACCAAGGCTGTCTGAAAGGCATTTAAAAATTTTGGTCCAGAAAAATGTTAATTTGGAACACCCCCAAAACATGTGGTCTAGTGAAGCTGGAGCTCTATTGCAACGTTTGCAGGTTGGATCTTGCCCTGGACACATTTTGGACAATTTTAAGCTGGATAGATGTGCTCGATAAAAGATTTTGAGTTGAATAATTGAATGCTTTGCACATATGGAACTTGAGTGAATTCTGTGCGTGGCTGCCTTCCTCTCAGTTTCTATAATGTTGAGTAAAAGATCCTTTTCCCACTGTACTCTTGGATCTTTAAAAGGAAGGGACTTTAAAACGTTTTTATATATTATAGAAATGCTATTATGGAAAATAAAAGTTATTATATTCTTGTATTAGCATAAATAGATATGAAAACTTATAAGTATTAAACTTAGTGCAAGCATTGACACAAATTAGGTATGCCAAGCAAATAGTTAAATAAAGGCACACACCATATTTCTTTTTTAATTAAAACTTGGCGGAAACCACCAATATCTTATTGACCCAAAGAACACAGAAGGGGGAGAAAGATAGATAGAGACAGCTCGAGAACGGAGCAAGGGGATTTGAAAGCTGGCCAGAAAATAAGTGAAGCAAGAGGTGGAGATGAATCTCAAACCACAGAAAATATTGGTGGTTTCTATAAAAACTTGAAAAGGCTAGCTGCAGAAGGGAGTCAAATAAGCAGCGAATGAGGGGTCAGGTCAGGATGATAAAAAATAATTATATAAACTGTAACTTTTGGCTTGTTCAGGACTCAGCTCAGTTTGACTTAATTGGGTTGAGTCCATGTTATTGTTTATTGCAATAAACTAATTACTCTGTTTGCCTATCCTTCGAATCCTAGGGGCTTCTTTCAAGCTGAGAATCTTTGGCGTATTTTACGCTTTCACATTAATTTGATGACCCCAACGTGATGAGGGAAAAGATGGTTGCGGAATCCGAGGATGAGACAGTGCTCTGCAAAATGAACACAGATGGTGGCCACCCAGAAAGGTAAGCATTATTTCGCTAAAGTTCTTCGTGTAAGTTTCAAAGAGCCTCCACCCCTCCAACGAAGAAAGCGGCAGAAAGCCTCTCTTAAAAGAACAAGGTAGGATGAAGGGATAGGTGCAAAGACTCAAATAGAAAGTGTAAAGGCTGTACAGCTAATGTGAGTGTGATTTATAGGTGCGAGTGAAGACCTATAGTTACCGCCCCGGATTACAGACAGGGGGCTGCAAGGCATAGGCAAAAAAGCCTGTCCAGATACCGTTTCCAGGCTTGCCATAGGGAGAGCAAGAAGGAAGGGCTGCACGGGGACAGGTGATGCGAGTGTGCCAGTGTTAGGGAGAGATAACGGAATAAAATAATTTATTTATTATAAGTTAGGGCAATCATGTAAGTGCAAAGAGCGCATTAACGAATGAGAGCACGTCAATGTGAGTACGTGTGAAGCGCAATCAGTGATGCAGTGAATGAATTTCAAAGGTGCATAGTGCAGAGTGTGTGTGGCACAAAAGTGCAAAAATTTGTAAAGGGCAAGAATAAGTCAAGCAGAAAGGTGCAAAAAGTATGAATGAGTACGAATGTGAACTAAGAGTTTGAGACATTATATATATACTAATGGTTACATGTGTTTGATGATCAGAAACATTTTGTGTGACAAACATGTAAAAGAATAAGAAATCAGGAAGGGGGCAAATAGTTTTTCACACCACTGTATATGTCACTCGCTCGCTTCTTATTGTTTCGCTGCCTTCTCAATTATATAATGCATGTTTTCTTCAGCGGTTTTTGGAGCGCTTCCTGGTTTTCTACGTACTGCGTGATTACGTGGGAGGCGTGATGTTGTCACACGAAACTCCGCCCCCACGGCTTTAGCGCTCATCTCCATTACAGTAAATGGAGAAAAACAGCTTCCAGTTATGACCATTACGCGTAGAATTTCGAAATGAAACCTGTCCAACTTTTGTAAGGAAGCTGTAAGGAATAAGCCTGCCAAATTTCAGCCTTCTACCTACACGGGAAGTTGGAGAATTAGTGATGAGTCAGTCAGTCAGTCAGTCAGTCAGTGAGGGCTTTGCCTTTTATTAGTATAGATAATGTAGGGCTTAACATTTAGGGACATTTATTAATTGAGAAGAATAATAGTAAACTTATTGGATGGCATATATAACTAATGCTTTCAGAGTAAGAGACATTTACTGTAGGTCAGAGCATCCACAAGCTTTAGAATAAGATGATACAGTACAAATGATTAACATTATGTCTTATTGAGTATATGTATTATAAAAGATAGCAAAATGAAGTAATAATTTTGCCCATAGGAGATGGAGTGTCTTATACATGTATTGGTGAATTTGCAGTTTGTGAAATAAAAAGCCCAGATGAAATCTGAAGATCTCTACTGGTGACAGAAAATTTGAACCTTTAATGAGAGGCATGGGTATAACCCTTGCAATTTTAATGTGACCTCAGAGATGACCCAGTGACTTGCATTTTGGGAAGTGGTGCTGACATTTTTCGAAGGGATGATTGACACTTACTGTCCACAGAATAACTGTTTTCATTGATATGATAAAGGTGGTTCAAGTTTAAGACCACAGCTGGGTGTAAATTCAGGCAACTTTATGAATGAAAGCATTAGGATGTGAGTATAGTGAAATGTGTGTAATGACTTTATCTCTGATCATTATTGTGCACATCAGTGGCAACATAAAACCTGGAAATCTTGAGTTTTTAAGATAAACATTTGAGCTATCTGTATCGCCACCAACAGTATTATTAACATGTCTGATTGTAGATGAACACACAGAGCTATTTATATTAAATAGTTATTTCACCATGTTTAGGAATGGGACAATACTGACATTATGTGTTTAGTGTAAATTAATCTTAGAAGCAAAAGGTAAGTACACAGTACACTTAGGATTGGCTTCATTTGAACCTAGGAACATGGGGAGCTATGTTTTGCCGAAGCAGGAATTATTCTCTTGATTGTATTACGTCCTTGAATAGTATTTTGCTGCTTATTGCCAATTTTCAGATCAATTTTTGCCAGAACTGCTGTCAAACAAATGTACATCCAAGTTCTTGAACCATGGACATCTTCAGCTACAGATTTTGATTCTCTTCTTGATGACAATGTGGATAATGAAATACTAAACCGAAAGACTCCCTGGGTGAAGTGCTGGTAACTGCTCCCCTGGGAGGTGACCCTCTATGGTGCGCAAAGTACCTGGGTTGAAGAAAAATGTCCATCCATCCATCTTCTTCCGCTTATCAGAGGTCGGGTCGCGGGGGTAACCGCTTGAGCAGAGAGGCCCAGACTTCCCTCTCCCCAGCCACTTCTTCTAGCTCTTCCGGAAGAATCCCAAGGCATTCCCAGGCCAGCCGGAAGACATAGTCAAACCAGCGTGTCCTGGGTCTTCCCCGGGGCCTCCTCCCAGTTGGAAGTGTCCGGAACACCTCACCAGGGAGGCGTCCAGGAGGCATCCTGATCAGATGCCCGAGCCACCTCATCTGACTCCTCTCGATGCAGAGGAGCAGCGGCTCTACTCTGAGCCCCTCCCGGATGACTAATCTTCTCGCCCTATCTTTAAGGGAAAGCCCAGACACCCTGCAGAGGAAACTCATTTCAGCCGCCTGTATTTGCGATCTCGTTCTTTTGGTCACTACCCATAGCTCATGACCGTGGGTGAGGGTAGGAACATAGATCGACTGGTAAATTGAGAGCTTTGCCTTACGGCTCAGTTCCTTTTTCACCACGACAGAGCGATGCAGAGCCCGCAACACTGCAGACACCACACCGATCCGCCTGTCGATCTCACGCTTCATTCTTCCCTCACTCGTAAACAAGACCCACTTGGGGCAGGATCTCACTCCCAACCCTGAGGGGGCATTCCACCCTTTTCCGGCTGAGGACGGTGGTCTCGGATTTTTAGGTGCTGATTCCCATCCCAGCCGCTTCACACTCAGCTGTGAACCGATTCAGAGAGAGCTGAAGATCATGGCCTGATGAAGCAAACAGGACAACATCATCTGCAAAAAGCAGTGACCCAATCCTGAGTCCACCAAACCGGACCCCCTCAACATCCTGGCTGCGCCTAGAAATTATGTCCATAAAAGTTATGAACAGAATCAGTGACAAAGGGCAGCCCTGGCGGAGTCTAACTCTCACCGGAAATGGGTTCGACTTACTGCTGGTAATGCGGACCAAGCTCAGACACCGGTTGTACAGGGACCGAACAGCCCTTATCAGGGGGTCCGGTACCCCATACTCCCGGAGCACCCCCCACAGGATTCCCCAAGGGACACGGTTGAACGCCTTTTCCAAGTCCTCAAAACACATGTAGCAGGACTCTGCTAAGGGTGTAGAGCTGGTCCACTGTTCCGGGACCAGGACGAAAACCACACTGTTCCTCCTGAATCTGAGGTTCAACTATCCAACGGACCCTCCTCTCCAGAACCCCCGAATAGACTTTTCCAGGGAAGCTGAGGAGTGTGATCCCTCTGTAGTTGGAACACACCTTCCGGTCCCCATTCTTAAAGAGAGGGACCACCACCTCGGTCTGCCAATCCAGAGGCACTGTCCCCTATGCCCATGCGATGAGGAACTCTGGGCGTATCTCATCCACCTCCGGGGCTCTGCCGCCAAGGAGTTTTTTGACCACCTCGGTGCCTTCAGTCCCTGAGATGGGGGAGCCCACCTCCGAGTCCCCAGGCTCAGCTACCTCATTGGAAGGCATGTTAGTGGGATTGAGGAGGTCTTCGAAGTACTCCCCCCACCGACCCACAACGTCCCGAGTCGAGGTCAGCAGCGCACCATCCCCACCATATAAGGTGTTGACACTACACTGCTTCCCCATCCTGAGACGCCAGATGGTGGACCAGAATCTCCTCAAAGCCGTCCGAAAGTTGTTTTCCATGGCCTCCCCAAACTCCTCCCTTGCCCAAGTTTTTGCCCCAGCAACCACCGAAGCCACATTCCGCTTGGCCTGTCGGTACCTATTAGCTGCCTCCGGAGTCCCACAGGACAAAATGTTCTGGTAGGACTCCTTCTTCAGCTTGACGGCATCCCTCACCGCCACCAATGGGTTCGGGGATTGCCTCCACGACAGCCACCGACCACCTTATGGCCACAGTTCCGGTCAGCTGCCTCAACAATAGAGGCACGGAACATGGCCCATTTGGACTCAATGTCCCCCACCTCCCTCGGGACGTGGTCGAAGTTCCGATGCAGGTGGGAGTTGAAGCTACTTCTGACAGGGGACTCTGTCAGATGTTCTCAGCAGACCCTCACAACACGTTTGGGCCTACCGGGCCTGGCCGGCATTCTCCCCAACCATTGAAGCAAACTCACCACCAGGTGGTGATCAATTGACAGCTCTGCCCCTTTCTTCACCCGAGTGTCCAAGACATGTGGCCGCAAGTCCGAAAGACACGACCACAAAGTCGATCATAGAACTGAGGCCTAGGGTGTCCTGGTGCCAAATGCAAATATGAACACCCCTATGCTTGAACATGGTATTCGTTATGGACAATCCGTGACGAGAATAGAAGTCCAATAGCAAAACACTGCTCGGGTTCAGATCGGGGGGGGGCATTCCTCCCAATCACGCCCTTTCAGGTCTCACTGTCATTGCCCATGTGAGCATTGAAGTCTCCCAGCAGTACGAGGGAGTCCCCAGAAGGTATGCCCTCTAGCACCTCCTCCAGGGACTCCAAAAAGGATGGGTACTCCAAACTACTGTTTGGCGCATACGCACAAACAACAGTTAGAACCCGTCCCCTCACCCGAAGGCGGAGGGAGGCTACCCTTTCGTCCACCAGAGTAAACCCCAATGGACAGGCTCCGAGTTGGGGGGCAATAAGTATGCCCACACCCGCTCTGCGCCTCTCACCAGGGGCAACTCCAGAGTGGTAGAGAGTCCAGCCTCTCTCAAGGAGATTGGTTCCAAAGTCCAAGCTGTGTGTCGAGGTGAGCCTGACTATATCTAGCCGGAACCTCTCGACCTTGCGCACTAGCTCAGGCTCCTTCCCCGTCAGAGAGGTGACATTCCACGTCCCAAGAGCCAGCTTCAGTAGCCGAGGATCGGACCACCAAGGTCCCCGCCTTCAGCCACCACCCAACTCACACTGCACCCGACCTTCTTGGCCCCTCCCATTGGTGGTGAGCCCATGGGAAGGGGGACCCACATTGCCTCTTCGGGCTGTGCCCGGCCGAGCCCCATGGGTGCAGGCCCGGCCAAGAGGCGCTCGCCATCGATCCCCCCCTCCAGGCCTGGCTCCGGAGGGGGGGCCCCAGTGACCTACGTCCGGGTGAGGGAAAACGCCGTAACATTTTTTATTCATCATAGAAGGTCTACTGAACTGCTCTTTGTCTCATCCCTCACCTAGGACCAGTTTGCCTTGGGTGGCCCTACCAGGGGCATAAAGCCCAGAACAACAGAGCCCCTAGGATCATTGGGACACGCAAACCCCTCCACCATGATAAGTTGGTGGTTCGAGGAGGGAAAGAAAAGAAAAATGTCATTTCTGTGGAAAAACACTTTCTGCAACTCAACAGAAACCACTTATTATGGACTATTACTTTATAATTCTTATGAGCATTATTCCCCTGTAAAGTTCATTATTATGCATATTTTGACTGTTAGGATAGGGCCAAGCAGTCTTTTACTCCTCTCTATTGATTGATGGGGGGAGATGTTTGGCTCCTGTGCCATCAGAGGAGGAGTATGGGTGTTGGCAGGTTAAGAAGAACTGTAAGGGGCCTGTATTAGGCTCCAAGGAAGATTTAAGCCGACATCCCCCTACCTATGTTTTGGAATATCAGGTTAGATGGTGAGGCTTGATTAAGCCTGAAAAAGGGAATTTATGGAAAATTAAACTTATTATATTCTTGTATTATGCAGACCTATAAATATCTGGGAGTGCAGCTGGATGACAAATTGGACTGGACTGCCAATACTGATGCTCTATGTAAGAAAGGTCAGAGCAGACTATACTTTCTGAGAAGGTTAGCATCCTTCAACATCTGCAGTAAGATGCTGCAGATGTTCTACCAGACGGTTATGGCGAGTGCCCTCTTCTACGCGGTGGTGTGCTGGGGTGGCAGCATAAAGATGATAGACGCCTCACGCCTGGACAAACTTGTTAAGAAGGCAGGCTCTATTGTAGGAGTAAAGTTGGACAGTTTAACATCTGTGGCAGAGCGACGGGCATTAAGCAAACTCCTGTCAATCATGAATAATCCACTGCATCCACTGAACAGTGTCATCTCCAGGCAGAGGAGTAGCTTCAGTGACAGACTTTTGTCACTGTCCTGCTCCACTGACAGACTGAGGAGATTGTTTCTCCCCCACACTATGCAACTCTTCAATTCCACCCGGGGGAGTAAATGCTAACATTTTTTTTTTTTTTTTAAATTTTTAATTTTTATTACTATTTAATTTAATATTGTTTCTTTGTATCAGTATACTGCTGCTGGATTATGTGAATTTCCCCTTGGGATTAATAAAGTATCTATCTATCTATCTATCTATCTATCTATCTATCTATCTATCTATCTATCTATCTATCTATCTATCTATCTATTACCATAAATAGATATGAAAACTTATAAGTATTAAACTTAGTGCAAGCATTGACACAAATTAGGTATGCCAAGCAAAATAAATTAAACAAAGGCTTAAACCACATTTCTTTTTTAATTAAAACTTGGCTGAAACCACCAATATCTTATCGACCCAAGGAACAGAGAAGGGGGAGAAAGATAGATAGAGACAGCCCGAGATCGGAGCAATGGGGGTTGAAAACTGGCCAGAAAATAAGTGAAGCAAGAGGTGGAGGTGAATCTCAAACCAGAGAGAATATTGGTGGTTTCCATAAAAACTTGAAAAGGCCAGCTGCTGAAGGGAGTCAAATAAGCAGTGAATGATAGATCTTGAGCAAGGCCAGGATGATAAGAAATGATTATATACGTAAACTGTAACGTTTGGCTTGTTCCAGGCTCAGCTCCATTTGACTTAATTGGGTTGAGTCTGTGTTATTGTTTATTGCAATAAACTAATTACTCTGTTTGCCTATCCTTTGACTTCTAGGGCCTTCTTTCAAGCTGAGATTCTTTGGCGTATTTTACGCTTCCACACTATCTGAGTCCCCAAGACTGATCAGTTTCTCTTCTGGAATAGAATTACTTGTGAGTTGAATAAAATTTTGCAGATTTTGGTTAGCAAAGTTTCTAATTTGGAGATAGTGGAAAAATTGTGTTGATGGGAGACTAAATTTGGAGTGTAATTGTTTATAAGATGCAAAAGCATTATTTATACAAATCTTTAAATCATTTAATCCCATTCGTTTTCCAGACATTAAAAACTGTGTACGTGTGAGAGGGTGGAAAAAGGTGGTTATCATGTAGAGGGGCCACAGATAAAATATTCTCTAACTTGAAATGCTTCCCACATTGGTTCCATATTCTGAGTGAATGAAGGACAATTGGGATGTTAGTACAGTATATTGATGATACCTTGTATTTGCTGGTGTACAAAGCAAGGTGTCACACACGTGCGAGTAGGAAGCAGATAAAGGGTCTGAGTGTGTAATAAAATATCTGACCAGGGGGCGGCGGAGTGTGCTGACTGTCTTTCTCAGTTCCCTACAGACCTTTCCCGGGAAATCCTGCAAGGTTCCTGCGCCTCAGAAGACATCACTTTTGAAGCCGGCCCCTTTGTTGACGTCACTTCTGGTTCCAGCCATTCTGATGACATCACTTCCGAAGCTGCCCCCTTTGTTGACGTCACTTCTGGTTCCAGCCATTCTGATGACATTATTTCCTCACAGTGGCGTAGTCGGCAGGATGAAGTCCCAGAAGAAATCGGGACATGAACATGAAATCAACCAGGTAGGAAAGTACCGGGGCCAAGTTTCTGGGGGGGAGTGCATTTGGGGGTCAGGAAGGACTCAGTACAGGCTCCACTCCTCAAATACAACACCAGGCTTATAACTTACCAAAAGGAGAGGGTGAAGGGGACGTATAGACATAGGCTGGTTTCTGGGGATGAAACAAAAGGGCTTATTATGCTCTCTCGGAGGAGAGAGCTGAGCCACCCACTGGGGCTGAGGTCCCAGATAAATATGGGCTATCCCCTGTCCAGCAGGCAAAACTAATAACAAACTGGGAATTTGATCCGAAGAGATCAATCCAGAGACAGGCTATGAACCTCTGGGAACAGGTGGTCTTATGACTAAAGCCATTTGAACTATCCACCTGCCAAATAGTACAGCAGGTAGCCTGCTTTATTTTTTTAAAGGGCCTCCCTAAAAACATTGCCCAGCTGGACTGAGGAGATTTCCATTCTATAAAAGAGCCTATAAAGCTCATAAAATCTCCCATGCCAGTCTCGAACTCTGGGAGAGCAGAACTGTCCTCTAGTGGATTTCTTAGAAATTACGTCCTACAAAATAAGTCTGTTCTACATAACTTGGAGCCTGTTTCTGAGTTCCGAGGGCGTATAACCTACCCGGGAACGAGGCGGGATGTAGGTGGAGGGGGTAGACGGTTTGTGTGTTCTTTTGCAAACCCCTAACGTTATCGAATATGGGACCAGTGGTCATTAATGGTTACAAAATCAATGCCTTGTTTGATTCTGGCAGCAGCATTTCCATTGTTGATTGGCATTATGTCTTACCGCGACAAAGAATTAAAGAAAAGACCAGTATTAAATGTATTCACGGAGACATCTGGATGTACGATACTGCCCTGTGTTTCGTAAGTCAGGGAGGATCGCTAAAAAAAAATTCCCATGGCGGTTCACCCCAATCCTCCCTTTCCAGCGATTCTAGGGCGGGACTGGTCAGAAAATAAATGCGGTAAACTATTGACTACTCCTGATAGAATGTAGGCCTTGTTATAGATGGGGATAACTCGTCTCAAGCTGTCTCCACGCCATGTACACAGCCGGCGGAGAGAGATACGGAAGCCCACGAGGAGGACGGGGAGATTCCTGGACTGTCGCAGGCAAATACATCATCCACCCGTGCCTCAACGAGTCGGGAGGAATCCCCTCCCCTTGAGGTCAGACCAGATCCACTCTCTAATATTCACTTTCAGTTTAAATAAACACCGGCTTCTTTTAAAAGGGAGCAGTGGAATGATGACTCCCTAAAATTTGCAAAAAATTCAGTAGTGCTTGTCAATGGCCAACGCACACACCAGCCCATGCCACAAGGACCTCACTTTGATCTATTATATCGGGTCATGGAACATGGTGCGGAGGTTCGGAAACTGTTGTTAATCCCACAAACCTACCTACTGCAGGCTTGTGAATTAGCTCAATCCCACCTCCTTGGAGGCCATTTAGGCTCCGGAAAAACTTTAGAGCAGATTAAGCTCAGATTTTATTGGCCAGGAATTAACGAGGAAGTTCGCCGTTTTTGTATTTCTTGTCCAGAATGTCAATTACGGCAAATTCCTAGGAGAGACCATGCTCCTCTCATTCCCCTTCCCTTAGTTGATGTCCCCTTTGAACAAATCGGGGTCAATATTGTAGGACCCTTAGAGCGCTCAGCCCGAGGACATAAATATTTATTAGTCCTCGTAGATTATGCAACCCGATATCTGGAAGCTGTTCCCTTATGCTCAGCTACATCTAAAGCAATCGCACGGGAACTAGTAGGAGTATTTGCGTGTGTCAGTATTCCTAAAGAAGTCCTAACAGACCAAGGAACAACTTTTACTTTAGAGACGATCAGGGAAACAGCCAAGTTACTGAAAATAAAGCACTTAAAGACCGCGGTGTACCATCCTCAAACCGACGGTCTAGTGGAGAGGTTTAATCAGACTCTCAAGCAGATGCTTCGCAAGGTGGTCAGCGGGGATGGGAGGAATTGGGATCAACTCCTCCCCCTCATTCTCTTTGCCTATCAGGAAGTCCCACAAGCCTCTACGGTTTCTCACCTTTTGAATTGTTATACAGTACGGACGATAACCCTGAGGTATATTGGATATTTTGAAAGAAGGTTGGAAAGGAGAGGCTCTTCCCTCTACAAATATTTTGGAATATATCGCACAGTTACGCGATAGATTTGGGAAAATCTGACCTATTTTAAAAAGTCATATGGAAGAGGCACAAGCAGCACAGGCCCGTTATTATGACCGTAGCACGACACTCTGAGAATTCCATCCGGGGGATCGTGTCATGGAATTAGTTCACATCTCCCATTCTAAATTGCTACCCCATTGGCAAGGCCCTTATGAAATTAAGGAGAGAAAAGGATTGGTCGACTGTTTGGTGAAACAAATCAATCGTAGACCAAGTGAGTGGGTTTATCATGTGAACTTGCTGAAGCCATGAAAGGAGAGGGAACCAGATCCCTCCTCCGCTCAGCTCTGCTCATTCTTTGCTCACATAGACACCCTTAATTTCGGCGAGGAATGAACTTATAGACAAAGACAGGAGCTGGAATCAGCTATTCTGTCCGTCTCAGAGGTGGTGAGTGAAAAACCCGGAAGGACCTCTCTGATTGCGCACGACATAGTGACTGAACCGGGGGTTATAGTCCCGGAGCGCCCCTATAGACTTCCTGAGGCAAAGAAAGCAGAAGTGGAGCTGGAAATCAAGCAAATGCTGGAACTAGGAGTGATTGAGGAAAGTTATAGTCCCTGGTCCAGCCCAATTGTCTTGGTTAGTAAGCCTGATGGCAGTTGGAGATTTTGAAATGACTTCCGTTGGCTTAATCAGGTCTCCCTTTTTGATGCTTATCCCATGTCTCGCGTAGAAGACCTCCTCGAGAGGCTTGGACAAGCTGAATTTTTGACCTCGCTTGACATGACAAAGGGGTACTGGCAGATTCCTTTAACGGACTCCGCGAAGGTCAAGACCGCATTTAGCACTCCTAGTGGACACTGGCAGTATCATGTTCTTCCATTCGGGTTACATGAGGCTCCTGCGACTTTCCAGCATCTGGTGGACAAAGTGCTCCAACCCCATAATGCGTATAGTGCTACCTATCTTGATGACGTTGTCATCTATTCCAGCACATGGAAGGAACATGTAGAGCAGGTCACTGCGGTATTGCGGACACTAGGAGAATCCGGGCTTCGTATTAATCCCAAGAAATGTTTCTTTGGATTAAAAGAGGCTAAATATTTGGGCTACCTGGTGGGTCGGGGTACCATGAAACCACAGTGTTCAAAAATAGATGCCATTGTAAAATGGTCTCATCCGCGAACCAAGAGGCAAGTCCAAGGCTTTCTCGGGTTGGCCGGGTACTACCGCCGGTTTGTACCTCGGTTTTCAGGGAGAGCGTTGCCCTTCACTGATCTTACAAAGAAGAGGGTTCCTAATCATGTGGTATGGACTGACAAAGTGGACGCTGCATTTAGTGACTTAAAACAGGCTCTTACTTCAGCGCCAATATTAAAAGCTCCTAATTTTTCTCTCCCTTTTATTCTCCAGTCGGACGCTTCGGACACAGGCCTGGGTGCCAAGCTGAGCTAAAGCATCGATAGTGTCGAACACCCCGTCATGTACCTGAGTCAGAAACTGTTGAATCGGGAGACCAGGTATGCAGCGGTGGAAAGGGAAGCCCTTGCGATCAAATGGGCGATAACACAGTTGAGGTACTACCTCTTGGGCCGGGAGTTCACTCTGGTGACAGATCATGCTCATTTACAGGGAATGGCCCTTCACAAGGAGTCCAATCCACGGGTCACTAGGTAGTTTCTTGACCTTCAACCTTACAAGTTTTCGCTAATTCATCGTAAGAGTTCTCTCCATGGCAACGCTGATGCTCTCTCTCGTGCCCACGACCTCTCGGTGCAGGACGCCCGACCCGATGGGTCTGGGCTGAGGGGGGGGCCTTGTCACACATGTGCGAATAAGAGGCAGCTAAAGGGTCTGAGTAAGTGTAATAAAACATCTGACCAGGGGGCGGCATAATGTGCTGACTGTCTTTCTCAGTTCCCTGCAGACCTTTAAAGCCTCCATCTTGGGCTACTATTGTCAATTCTGTTGTGGACTCTGTTATATGCACATTATGCTTCAAAAAAATAACCTTTTGCAGCTGGGAAAAACAATATACGGATGGCTGCCCCAAACCTTTATGATGTCTTTGGCGCATTATTGTCACACAAGGAATATAAAGAAGTACTGCAGGATTTCATTTCTATTGCAGACCAAGCTAGTGTGTGTTCATTTATTTGTGTCAATGTCCAGGTTTTTATAGCTTATATGTTTGCCACCCAGTAATAAAACTGAAAATTAGGTAGAGACCTTCTGATTTAGGTCGTTGTAGAGTCACCTTTTCAATGCATGGGTTTTTCGAATCCCAGTTAAACAAGGTTATGATTAAATCTAATTTCTTAAAAAAGATTTGTTAATGTATATGGGAATGTTTTGAAATAGGAACAGAAACTTAAGGAGGATATTCATCCAGACAATGTTAATTCTGCCTGATAAGTAAGATGGAGGTTAGACCATCTATGCACGTCCTATTTAATTTTGTCCATGCAATCAGCAAAATTATGTTGAAAAAGAGCTTTATATTTACTTGTGATGTTGAGCACTAGGTATCGTCGCATACGGCTGGGGGTGGAGCCCAACCGGGACGTCCATGAGGACCGGAGGAGGGCTTGTGCCCCCTCCAGACCACAAGGGGGCGACTGCCCTGGTTGTTTTGGGGGCCATGGGTAGAGGGCATGGAAGCCCAACCCTGTAGGGGCCCGTGGCCACCGGCAGGCGGCGCCCCGGTGCCTGAAGAACCCTGGACCTCAGCGCTTCCGCCACACCAGGAAGTGCTGGGGGGAAGAAGACTGGGGACACCCGGAGGGCTTCCGGGTGCGCAGCCGGCACTTCCGCCACACGGGGGTATGTCCGCTGGGGATTGCCGGGAAAGCAGCTGGAGCCCATCCGGGCTGGTATTTAAGGGGCCGCCTCCCTTCATTCATTAGCAAGAGTCGGCTGGAAGAGGACGGAGCTCGAGAGAGGAGTGGAAGCGGCTAGAAGGAAAGGCATTTAGTGACTGTGAGGCCTGGACTTTGGGGGATCGGTGCTGGAGGCACTGGGTTTGTGCACTAAACCAATTGTAAATATTGTAAATAAAATGAGTGTGTTAGGTGCAAAACCGTTGTCCATCTGTCTGTGTCTAGGTCCAGTTCCACAGTGGCGTAGTCGGCAGGATGCTCCGTCTGGTACAAGACGGGGACCTGCAGTAAAAAATCAGTCTGTGGACGGCCCGGCGTAGCAGCGGATCCCACACACTGCAGGGCCGCTTGTGTTTTGTGTTCAACAGGCAGGGGCTGCCTGGATCCTTGTCGGTGGCAGGCGCATGTCGATCCGTGGCGCCTCATTGATGCAGCAGCAGCTGGGAGAGCTGCTGAGAGGGAGACGCTGCAGCCTAAAGAGCCAGCATGCCGCCGCACTGGGAAGAAAAGTGCCAAAATGGCCGCGGACCAAAAGTCCCACCCGCTGGCAGGCACGGGATTGGGCTGTGTGTCTTGTGTGCCTGCCAATGATTGGAATGTCTGTCCCAGGCCAGAGAGAGACCCGATTGGGCCAGAGGGAGAGGTCCGCAGGAGGCAGACGACGTGTGTGGCTGACGGACGGGTAAGCCCACTGACACCTCTCTCCCTGTTCTTGCTGGTGGCTCTGCGCGAGCTGGAGGAGTGCCTTCGGCCCGTAGAGTCACCTTTGTTGCAGGTGCTACGTGCTCTCTCCATGGAGCTGCAGAAGCTGAGGGGGACGGCGATCGCGTCATCAGAGACGCCACGTGCTGCGGAGGAACGGCGCAACGCTGGAGCCTTTGGCCGGAAGAGCATGGTGGGGAAGGTGAGTACAGCCCTCCCTGTACAGCATGAGGGAGAAGTCGCTGAAATCGGCCGTGATATTAATGACCGGCAGCAAGTATACGATTCTCCGACAGCGGACGCGGCGGTGCAGGCTGCGCTCCCGGAAGCCCTCCGGGTGTCCCCTGTCTTCTTTCCCCCAGCACTTCCTGGTGTGGTGGAAGCGCTGAGGTCCAGGGTTCTTCAGGCACCGGGGCGCCGCCTGGCGGTGGCCACGGGCCCCTACAGGGTTGGGCTTCCATGCCCTCTACCCATGGCCCCCAAAACAACCAGGGCAGTTGCCCCCTTGTGGTCTGGAGGGGGCACAAGCCCTCCTCCGGTCATCCTAGGCATCCCGGCTGGGCTCCACCCCCAGCCGTATGCGACAGTATATAAACTGACCTGCAATTTTAAAAAGGAATTTATTCAATCTAGTGTTGTTTGCTAGAGAATTAATTTTGAGTCCAGATATCTTTTGAAATTCTGCTATTACACTTAGGACTATAGGCACATAATTTTGTGGGTCTGATATATGCAGTACCATATCATCTGCACATAATGATATTTTTTGGTCAAGTCCTTCTCTGAAAAATGCCCTTTATCTCTGATGCATTTCAAATGTGAACAGCCAGTTACTCAATGGAAATTGCAAATAGCAGTGGTGACAAGGGGCATCCTTGTCTAGTACCATGTTCTAGTTTAAAGTAGTCTGAAATAATGTTGTTAATACAAACTGAAGCTTCTGGATTGGTATACAGTAGTTTGTTCCATGCACATATGTTCTGGCCAAACCCGAAATTATGCAAATTTGTGAACAGGTAACTCCATTCAACCACATCAAATGCTTTTTCTGCATCCAAAAATAATATGATCTCTGGAGTCTTAGACTTTATGGGTGAATGTATTACATTAAATAGGTGTCAAAGATTGGAAGCCAAATATCTACCTTTAATAAATTCAGTTAGGTCTTGTGATATTACTGAAGGGAGCACTTTCACAGTCCTTCTAACTAGGGCTTTAGAGAGTATCTTAACATCATTATTCAGATGTGAGACTGGTCTGTATGATACACATTGTAATAAGTCCTTATTTGTCTTGGGAAAAACAGTCATTAATGCTTGGTGAAAAGTCTGAGGGAGAATTTTTTGTCTCTGGCTTCTATAAATGTAGCTAATAAGAGGGGAACTAACTTAACTGAATTTTTTTATAAAATTCAGCAGGGTAGCCATCAGGACGAAGTTTATAGCATCTAGTAATTCTGATATTGTCAGAGCCAAATCCCAGTAAGGAGACAGATATATAGTGTATATATATATAACTCAGAGAGTTTTATTAAATAAAGTAGCTACTTGACTAAATAAATAGAAGTGGATTGTAGCTAAACTTTCATTTAAGGGGCAGGTGAATATGATCAATAATTTGATAGCCTCAAAGCTTTGGTACAAACTTATGAGTAGGGATCTTTCCCCTGGTCTTTTACACAGGATACAGAAACTGCTGGTTAGTTTCTTTTGAGATGGTGTACACTGGATAAAGCAAAGATTTCTCTTTTTACCTTTGGAAGAAGATTGTCTGGGCCTCATTGAAGTCATTTAAAAAGTAGCCCAATTTACACTTCAGTTATTTCAGGAACTCTTTATTGTTTCTTAACTCCTGAGTTGGAGAGATCTGACGTTGTTTTCTCCTTGATGGAAGTTTAGATTTTGACAAGCAAGTCTTAGCCATGATATACATGATTTTGTGAACAATTGGGATGATTTTCGGGAAAGGCCTGGATTTTTTAAAAGAGATGGTCTTCATCCTAACTGGAGGGGATCTTATGTATTATCCCAAAATATGGCAGCAAAACTGCCTGGTTGACTGATTAGAGCACCATCCAGGCCATAGTCATGTGATCTTAAATCACAGGCTGTTGTTTATCCCACCTGTTATTTTCCTGAAGCTGTTACCCAAAACCCTTGTGGGGCATCCAGTAAATTTAGTCTTGATACAAACCTTAAATTAATTGATAACCAAAAAATAAGCTGTATAATTAGACCAAGGGATAAAACCAGACCCTCCACCAGGGGCATCTGTAATAGAAATTTACTTAAAATTAAAACAAAAAATATATCACCAGTTCAGAAAGAACCATGCAGTTTTAAATGCTGTTTATTGAACACTAGCAGAATACCCGCGCTTCGCAGCGGAGAAGTAGTGTGTTAAAGAAGGTATGAAAAAGAAAAGGAAAAATTTTAAAAATAACGTAACATGATTGTTAATGTAATTGTTGTGTATATATATATATATATCTACATATACATATATATAAATGCATACCTATCTACATCATATATACACACATTTACATACATACATACACAGGCACACACATATATATAATTTGTGTGTGTGTATGTATGTATGTATGTGTGTGTGTGTGTGTGTGTGTATACACATACATACAAACATACACACAGGTATATATAAATATATGTGTATATATATATATGTATGTGTCTATATGTGTGTGTATAGCTTTGATCACTGAGTGCAAGGGAAAAATAATAAAATGTAGTCTATAAGTTATTAAACAGTAAAACATTAACGTTTTAAGAAGTAAAGTTACATTGAGCACTACTGGAGTGGTTGCGGGTAAACTACATTTTAAAGACGGTATAACAGAAGAGGTAAGTAGTACTAACAGCAGCTAAAATGTATATGGATCATCTCTCAGTAGTAGATCCCTTTTGAAAGGCGCTACACGACGGCTGTGGTATAGAAATTACATTTTCTATGTGAAAGTCCAAATTTCTGCCTCTGGTAATGTGCCTTACCAGCAATTAAAGAAAATTAGTTTTGTGTCCTCTGCAGTGTTAAGAGAGAAAGGCTTTGGTTTGGGATAAAAGGAAAAAAGGTGTAAAGAAAGGAAAGTTGCCTTTTTCTTTTATATAGTATAGAGCAGTGATGGCAAACCTTTTAGAAACCGAGTGCCCAAACTGCATCCTAAAACTCACTCATTTATCACAAAGTGCCAACACGGCAATTTAACCTGAATACTGACAGGTTTAACCTGAAAACAACTCATACATTAACATCTTTTGTCTTAAAAGAAAAACATAATAACAGAGCTTTCAATGATACAAACAACTTTTTATTGAAAGGTAAAAGTCTGCATTCGGTATGGTTTTGAACAATTAATGTGATTTTTGCTGTTGTATGCATGCTGATAATTTGTTTAACCTTGGCTCACACTTTGTAAGTTTGAGAGCAACACATGCAGCACTCAGGTCATCTGTTAGTCTGTTTCTGGTGTCAGATTTGATAGAATTCAGCAGTTCTCAAACTGTGGGCCGCGCAAAGTAACAAAAAAGGGGGCACGAATGTTTCCATATGTGGTGTAAGTTCGGTATTCGTAGGGAAATTTTAAACTTGTAGCGGTGTATTGGCAGCAAGAAATATAGGAATACATTTTATTAGGGTTTCAAAAAAACGTTTGGGGGTCGCATTTAAAACTGTTATGAAAACTTGGGTCGCAAGTACTTAAAGGTTGAGAAACACTGATATAATTCAAAGCATGAAAACAGCTGCTCACAACCATAAGATGTTCCAAACAAAGTAAGGAAAGCAATCCCAAGTGCCTTCATTGACTTAAAATTATTTGGCAGAGAATTCCACACTTTAAGGATTCCATTTTCAGAAGTAACTGTGCTGTCCTTTGTCATCCCTTCTATCTTCTCAAGTGTTTCACGCAGGTCTTTCCCATTAACCCCCGTTTCCATTTCCATTCCCTTTCCCGTGTGCGCGCTCTCTCTCTCTCTATCTCTCTCTTTCTTTATCCCCTTTCCATCCACCTCACGTTTCTCTTCTGTATTACGGGGTCGTGGATCAGGTGTGGCGATTAGCATCTCCCGGCAACAATTACAGATTCGGACGACTCCTCACCTGTGCGCTTAAGCGAGGACCGCCCGCATCACAAAGCTCCCGGAAACTGCTCCGGCCACTCTACCATAACCCCCTTTAAGCCGCTAGTGCGGCGATTATCTATTAAAACTGGCCTTTTCAATTTTGAGCTGTGGACCAGCTATACCACATCCCCTCCAACCCCACCACGGGAATCACAGACTCAACAGGCTGCAGTCCGTGCCACACCCTCACGCCGCATGTGAGCCGCCCGCCTTACCCCAGACAGGAGAGGGTGGAAGCGCTCCCATTGGGCTGCTGGGCAGAGGGGCGGGTGATGTGAGAAAAGTCCTCCGGTGCACGTGAAGAAGGGGAGCAGCCCGGTCCCGCATCCCTCTGGCTTTATAGTAACGAACTCTGTGCTGGGTTGAAGGGGCGCGTGCCCACAAAGAGGGCTCTGAGTGCCCCCTTTGGCACGCGTGCCATAGGTTCGCCACCACTGGTATAGAGAGATGTGTTCGCTGACGATATGAGCGCCTTTTGGGGACAGTCGCGGTGGGTCTTGTGCAGACTGGTGAGACGTCCCAGCTATTAATCGGCTGTGATGGCACTGTCAGTCCTTCACTCCTGTGCGTGTCTTCATAATCCGAGCTGACGACCTCATAATCGTATACGTGCAAAATAAAGTGCGAAGTGCCTTAATATTATTTTGCCGCAGAAGCGCAGTCAGCGTCTGAAAGGCCGGCACAGCTATGCGCGCGCGCCGGCTGCTCGACTTTTGTAGGGCAGGAGACGCCAGTTTTTGCAGACACGTTCACATGATCAAAAGTCTCCGCGCTCTTTGGAGGTCATTCATATACAAAATACCCGCGCCTCGCAGCGGAGAAGTAGTGGGTTAAATAAGTAATGAAAAAGAAAAGGAAACATTTTAATAATAACGTAACATGATTGTCATGAGTGTTGCTGTCATATATATGCCTGCCTAAATAAGTCACCCTCGCTTCGCTCTTACTTTTTTACCGTTCATTTAATCATGGCTAGTGGCGGAAAAATTATAAAATGGAAGGAGGATTACACTGAGTATGGCTTTACCAAAACAATTATTGATGGCGAATCGATTATTCATAAAGCTTGAATTGGTGATCTGTTTTTGTGTGTTAACCTCATATCTTTTCATACTTCTTCTCAAACCAAGGTGGTGCGAGGCTAAAATGAATTGGGATGCGCTGATCAATGTTATCGGTGTACCAGGAAATCATGCATTGACAAAAGTTCCCCTTTGATTGTAATGCAAAGTGTGATTAAATGCATTATTTTTTAACGCGTTATGGAGCACATGCATCGAAGCTTCTCAGCTGTGCTTGTGCTAAGAAAATTAAACATTTTAAAAATAACGTAACATGATTGTCAATGTAACCTTTTGTAAGTAGTGCCTGGAGGATTCAGTGTTGAGAAAGTCTAGAGACAGCGTGTGTATTAACTTGGTGGCAGTGTGAGGAAGTTGCTTCGGAAGACGGCGTTAGCCGCGGAGCTCAGCTCAGAGCGAAATGAGGTAAATGGGAGGGGATATGATAACGTGACTCCTCCACCCGCCTTAACTGTCAATCCCCCACAAACACAGTCTCTCGGAATTTGCATAAGCACACCCCTTCACCTGCAATTTTAACTTAGTTACAAAGTGATCAAAACTCTCGTTTATATCCTGCGTTCTCTCATTAAACTTGTATCCCGCATTACCCGTGGGCATGGAAAACACCAGCGGCAGCCTGTCTATTAACTTAATTTAAAGTTTAGGTTTATACCTTTCTTTGTTTCCGAAGTAGCTGCAATGATGAATATGGTAGTATATGTCACTCGCTCGCTTCTTATTGTTTCGCTGCCTTCTCAATTATATAATGCATGTTTTCTTCAGCGTATTTTGGAGCTCTTCCTGGTTTTCTACATAGTGCGTTGACAGTCAGTTCACGTGATTACGTGGGCGGCGTGATGATGTCACACGAAACTCCGCCCCCACGGCGGTCAAGCTCAACTCCATTACAGTAAATGGAGAAAAATACCTTCCAGTTATGACCATTACGCGTAGAATTTCGAAATGAAACCTGCCCAACTTTTGTAAGGAAGCTGTAAGGAATAAGCCTGCCAAATTTCAGCCTTCTACCTACACGGGAAGTTGGAGAATTAGTGATGAGTCAGTCAGTCAGTGAGTGAGTGAGTGAGTGAGTGAGTGAGTGAGGGCTTTGCCTTTTATTAGTATAGATTCGCTCTCTTGGCACTAAAGCTGTTTTGGTAAATGATATTATATTAAGTACAAAATCTGATCTGTGTCTTCTCACTGAAACCTGGCTTAGTAAATGTGACACTGTTCCCCTAGCTGAGGCGTCACCAGATGGATACTCGTTCCTTCATAAGTCTAGAGATTCTAGTTGAGGAGGAGGCCTTGGAATAATTCATTGTAACAAAATGCAAATCACTTCGAAAAATTTAGGCAACTTTACATCCTTTGAGGCATTCATTTTAAATGTTAAAACAGATTCCAACACAATTATAGTGCTAGTCAACAGACCACCAGGGCCATATTCATTGTTCATGACTGAATTTAGCAACCTTTTATCTGATTTGGCTATAAATTATGATCACGTTGTACTGATGGGGTATTTTAATGTACGCATTGATGTGGAAACTGACACTTTTAGCAAATGTTTTACTTTTTTATTAAATTCAGTAGGATTTTGTCAGATTGTCAAAGGTCCAACTCATAATCATAACCACACATTAGATTTAATTATAACTTACAAAGTTGAAATTCAAAATTTAAATTTTACTCCATTAAATGAAGTTATTTCCGATCACTTCTTAATTACATTTGATTTAGTCCTGCCCTTGCCAATGCAGTCACAGATTAAAACAAAGACAGTGCGACATCTAGATTGTAATTCTGCATCAAAATTTATAGATACCTTGAGTAAGTCGAGTGAAATTGTGGAAAACCATTTAGATCAGTTAACATCAAATGTAAACGTGGAATACAATTTAGAACAGCTAACATCACATTATAATGTGACCTTGAGAGATGCTCTGGACACAGTGGCTCCCCTTAAAACAAAAGTGATCAAAGCACATAGAAACTCTCCCTGGTTTAATGAAAACACTAGAGCTCTTAAATTAGAGTGTTGAAAACTGGAGTGCAGATGGAGAACAACAAAGCTACATGTCTTTCAAATTGCATGGACAGAGAGTGTTAATAAATATAAAAAAGCCATCTTTAAAGCTCGCTCAGAGTACTATTCTACATTAATAGATAGCAATAATAAAAATCCTCGGGTACTGTTTAGTACAGTGGCTAAATTAACAAATGGGAATTCAGATCAACAGTGCAAAATACCAACAGATATTAGCAGTACAGACTTTATGAACTTCTTCAATGAGAAAATTAAAAATATAAGATCCCAGATCTCTGCATCACAGTACAAACCACATACTAGCTTAGCAGACCCTGTCTCACATTGCATTCAGCACTTTAATAATTTTAATCATGTAACTGAGCAGGAAGTCTTAACTTTAATTACTAAAATGAAGCCCACTACTTGTTCCCTAGATCCAGTGCCAACAAAACTAGTAAAAAGTGGCATGGATGTTCTTGCAGAGCCTATTCTAACCATTATCAATAGTTCATTACTGCATGGCACAGTACCTGATGCACTAAAAGTGTCAGTCATTAAACCACTACTTAAAAAGTCAGACCTAGACCCACACATACTAAATAATTATAGGCCTATTTCAAATTTACCGTTTCTTTCTAAAATACTAGAAAAAGTAGTCGCCAGTCAGCTTCAGTCACACCTTACGCATTACAATTTATTTGAGAAATTCCAGTCTGGTTTTTGCACTGGTCATAGTACAGAAACGGCACTAACACGGGTTGTAAATGACATTCTGATATCCTCTGATGAAGGTAACTCCACTGTAATTATGTTGTTAGACTTAAGTGCAGCATTTGACACCATTGACCATTCTATTTTACTGCACAGGCTAGAAAATGATGTTGGGCTTACAGGCCCCGTGCTCGCTTGGTTTAGTTCTTATTTATCAAATCGATTCCAATATGTACAGAAATGTGCTAACAGTACTCCATCATTATACACAGAAGTTCAATATGGTGTCCCACAGGGATCAGTACTGGGACCTTTACTGTTTTCACTTTACATGCTTCCACTGGGATCTCTCATTAGGAAACATAATGTTAATTTTCACTCGTATACAGATGACACCCAGTTATACCTTTCATTTAAATCAAATGAAGTTTCTCCGATGTTGTCTTTAATTAGTTGTGTTAGCGAATTAAAGGAGTGAATGAATGAGAACTACTTGTCTTTAAATACAGATAAAACAGAGATGTTAATTGTTGGAGGTAAAGACACGGATCACAACAATATTTTGTCAACATTTAATTCAGTTGGAATCCCAATTAATTTTACTGAATCAGCCCACAATCTAGGAGTTATCTTTGATTCTAGCACATATTACAAAGTTGTCCAAAACATGTTTCTTCCATCTTAAAAATGTTAGGAAATTAAGGCGCTTTCTAAATAAACAGGATTCTGAGAAATTAATTCATGCATTTATCTCTAGTAGGATTGACTACTGCAATGCGGTGTTCACTGGCTGTTCAAACTGTTCTCTATACAGCCTCCAGTTAATCCAAAATGCGGCTGCAAGAATTATTACAAGAACAAGAAAATATGAACACATAACTCCAGTTCTTAAATCCTTACACTGGCTCCCGGTTAAGTTTAGGGCAGATTTAAAAATCCTCCTTTTAACATATAAAGCATTAAATGGCCAAGGTCCAGCTAACTTGTCTGAACTTATCATGACTTACAAACCAGAGCGCACATTAAGATCTCAAGATGCCGGTCTGCTTATGATTCCAAGGATTAATAAAATAACAGTAGGAGGTCGAGCTTTTAGTTACAGGGCCCCTAAACTGTGGAATGGTCTTCCCGCTTCTATAAGAGATGCCCCTTCGGTCTCAGCCTTTAAATCCCGGCTGAAGACTCACTACTTCAGTTTAGCATATTCTGACTAGAGCTGCTGATTAACTGTACAGACTACATCTCTGTTGTTAGTCATTAGCACTAAAACATAAGTAACATGATAGTTATAATTGAATACTAACCCTCACATATTCTGTTTCTGTTCTCGGTACTCAAATGTGGCAATTGGTGCCAAGACCCACCTGCCAAGTTGTTTGCCTGCCTATGGTAAAGTCATCCCTGACGGAGGATCGCAGGAATCATGGGAAAGAGGGGTCCTTTCATCGGATTGGCTGGCCCAGCACTGTTTTAGCCGTGGAATGGCCAAATGGGGGAGGCAGCTTGATGGATGAGGTCTCCTGGACTCTAAAAATATTCAAATCTTATTATGTGATATCATCTACTGTTAAATTCTTCTCCATACTTCTAAGATTTTTATTTTTATGCTGTATTAAGGATTTGTTCTGTTTTGTGTATTGTATTGTATTGACCCCCTTCTTTTGACACCCACTGCACTCCCAACCTACCTGGAAAGGGGTCTCTCTTTGAACTGCCTTTCCCAAAGGTTTCTTCCATTTTTTCCCTACAAGGTTTTTTGGGAGTTTTTCCTTGTCTTCTCCGAGAGTCAAGGCTGGGGGGCTTTCAAGAGGCAGGGCCTGTTAAAGCCCATTGCGGCACTTCCTGTGTGATTTTGGGCTATACAAAAATAAGTTGTATTGTATTGTATTGTACATGAACCTTTCTAGTTTACCTGAGTTTTACAGGTTGTTTTATTACCATGGCAGTCTGCTTTTAAGGAGAACTTTATTACTTCAGAAAGGTTTCTTAACAAGCCTTTCATTTTTAATTCACTTTTTCATGTCTTTTCCTATTAGTAATAGTGTTGCTAAAGAACTCATTAAACATTGAATACTAAAAGTGTCACAATTTATGATGACAGCAGAAATCTTTTATTGAATCCTTAGTGTTAGCTTCAGTTTTGGAAGTTAAGTCAATCAGGGTGATTCAGGGCCTTCTTTGATTCATGGCCAAAGGCTATCACAAGCTGAACAACTTCATCAGGACTGTGGGCACGGAAATGGAAGCTTGCCCCATGTGGACTTGAACCCGGACACAGACAGACGGACATCTTAAGTTCACCACACACCCTTTATTATGTACAATATTTACAATCAGTGCACTTCCCAGTGCCTCCAGCACCGTTCTCCCAAAGTCCAGGGCCCACAGTCAAATTGCCCTTCTGGCCGCCTCCAGTCCTCTCTAGCTCCGTCTTTCTTCCACCCGACTTCCGCTCTTGACTGGAGGGAGGCGGCCCCTTAAATAGGAACCCGGATGTGCTCCAGCTGCTTCCCGGCATTCCTCCGAAGACACGCCCCAGTGTGGCGGAAATGCCGGCTGCACACCCGGAAGCCCTCCGGGTGTCCCCTGTCTTCTTCCCCCCAGCACTTCCTGGTGTGGCGGAAGTGCTGGGCTCCAGACTTCTACAGGCACTGGGTGGCCATGGGTCCCTACAGGGCTGGGCTTCCAAGCCTTTTACCCGTGGCCCCCAACATAACCAGGGCGGTCACCCCCTCGCGGTCTGGAGGAGGTACAAGCCCTCCTCCGGTCCTCCTGGGCGTCCCGGCCGGGGCTGGAGCCACACCCACTGTTGATATTTATTTACTTGTAGAATATACAATTGAAACATTTCATAAAGGGACAGTTGTGGATTTTATGTCTCTGTTTAAGAAGGACCTTTAAAAATATTGCATGAAAAGTAATGTAGTAATGGCTCTTGTTGATACAACATGGGAAGAGAGGTTGTAAGGGAAGATGGCATCTGCTTGGAGGGAGCTATTTAACAATAACTGTAACTTTTATGGGCAAAAAGCAGTGATTTTCCATTTATTCTAGCAATGTATTTGTTGTGGTGTGAAATTCTGCATATAGGTTGATAAATATTTTGTATGTCTTTATTGGTAACTTGTAACAGCATTTATCAGGTTGTATGGTTGCCAGTATTCACTTGTACTTTGCATATTGTTATTATTTATGAATATTTTCAATAATACATTATTTAAATTGTAACTTAACTCCTGCTTGTGTTTTACTACACCTTATTGCCTGAGGTTATAAATTTACAAGGGAAGGTGGGGAGAAGTTATATGGTACAGTACCTTATAAACAGTGGTAAGTCTGTGAGATTTAAGGCATTCTGACAAAGGCTACTTATTAATAATTCAAAAGGGGAACATAGAGTAATATAATACTCTACCAAGACAAAACTATTAATAGTGGAATTTTTTTCAGTTTCTTTTTTTTTTTTTTTGGTGATGTATGTAGAAAAGTAATAGACAGAATTAATAACATATTTGTTTGTGGTGCTAAATAAAGTAAAAAAGTAGGTATAAAGTTTAACTGCTAAATATTTTATTAGGTGAAGCAAATTTAGCCATCATAAAGAGTCAGAATAACAATGTGGAAAACAGCTTACTGGTGTTATTTAGATTTTTAAGATGAATGTTTGCTCCACAATAATGATGGCGTTTATTACAAATTGATGAACAGATTGGAGGTGGTTAAAAATGTTTGGGGGTAGAAGGCATGCTGTGCTCAATTGATGAGGAAGAGCTGAAAGGTAATGTGCTATTTATTGCTAAAACATTTTTGGAAATAGAAGTGTAGGAGGCATTGAAAAGAATTTTATTTTTTCCATTGTTTCAGATGATGTGAACATAATTGAGGTAAATGAATTGTGTAGCATCATAATAATTTTTATTAAAGCTGTTATTATGGATATTCCATGTGCTTGTTTGACAATGTTTATGGATTTTGAATTGTTGAGCAGAAGTACAGAAGTGGCACAGGTGTCACTTAAAATGCATATAAATGATACAATGCCATTTAATGCATTATTGGAACTCTTCTTGTTTAATAAAACATCATCTACATGTTAGGTATTGTATTTCATTTTAATTAGATTTTAATTGGTTATTAAATAAAGATAATTTGATATTTAAAAACCCCCTTATCTATCTATCTATCTATCTATGGTTTGCACAATCAAAGCCCTGCTGGTCCTCGTTGTGACTTTAAATAAACTTAATCTGATCACTAACTTGCTGTATTTGTAATATTTTTATTTTACTGTTATACTGTATTGTACTGTACTGTATTGATGATTACTTGTGTTTTGTTCTGTGTATTATATTGTCCCCCTTCTTTTTCACACCCACTGCACGCCCAACCTACCTGGAAAGGGGTCTCTCTTTGAACTGCCTTTCCCAAGGTTTCTTCCATTTTTTTATCCTTACTAGGGTTTTTTTAGGAATATTTTTTTAGAGAGTCAAGGCTGGGGGGCTGTCAAAAGACAGGGCCTGTTAAAGCCCATTGCGGCACTTCTTGTGTGATTTTGGGATATACAAAAATAAATTGTATTGTATTGTAACTATCATACTGAATGTGTAGTGTTCATGATGGCTCTCTCCCTGGGGATGCCACCCTTTTTCTAAACATTTGTATTTCTGCCATTATAAGATTAGTTTTCGGATGTTGATGTACACAGAAAAGGTGATAATTGCTTTTTCTTTTCCATATTAATCCACATCTGCATAGACTGAGTAGTATATGACACATTCCAGTACCTCAGAGCTTCATATTAGCTGTCCACTAAAATAATGAAAAATCTTCAGATATCATAACAAACCTCAAGTTCTGCCCACCTCAACCCAATCTCATCTCAAGTCTGCAACTCCAAAAGAAGTACTTGAATGGACATTGAAACAAACATTTTAAGGAGCTTTCTTAATTTTTCCGCATTAATGATGTTATTAATCATTATAAATGATTAAACATTTTGGTAACTGTTCAGTGTGATTTAGAGTGTAATTTTTTAAGTTATTCTTTTAAATGTTTTAACCTTCACCAGATTTTCTTTGCTTTTAACTAACTAAAGAACCTTGGTAGAATCATGAAATAGGAGTGCCTAAACACATAAGTCCCATAAACTGTTGCAAAAAGTCACACAAGTGGAAGAATCTGTCAACCATATGCCTGTAAAACATAAAGAGCAGATGAAAAATCAGTATAAATAAAAAAAATATATTTTCAAAAATGCTCTGAAACAAGGAACCTCTGAAGAGCACAAAAGGTTCAGAAGGAGTTGCCTTAAACAACAAAGGCAATCCATGGCAAACAAGTCCCAAAGACACAAATACAGAAGGTGAAGTCAATAAAAGCATAGAGCTCAAAAAATCCTGAAATTCCACAAGAACACATGTTTATTTGGAAGAGAAACTCACCAATACCACTGCATTCAATGAACAGCAAGGGACTTTGGGCTTCCCCCAGTCTATATAGAGTTGAGGGCAGTCCCTTGACAGAAAGGTGCCTGCCTTACCTCTTGGGAAACCAGCAACAAAACACCTAGTAGAACAAGCATAAACACAGTGAAAATATATAATAAGCAAAACTAATAAAACAGACCACCCAGCCATCTCTAGGCAGTCAACCTAACATAGATGACCTCAATCAGTCCTCATGGTATTCAGGCTTCTCATGGAAGAACTTGATGATGACGGTCATGTGGACTTCTGGCCTTTAATCCATTAATGTAGGGACTGCACGGTGCTTTGATTAGGTGGTGGTGGCGCACATCACCACCACAGAAAACCTGAAAAAGAACACAAGAGAAAGTAAGGGTTACTACGGATTTTGGAGCCACCATGAATAATAATGATAATGAATTGAATATACAGAGCATCAGGATTTAACTAAGAAGAAGCTATGAGAAAGCCATGTTAAAGTAATGTGTTTTCAGCATTGTTTTAAAGTGCTGCACTGTATTAGCCTGGCGAATTCCTCTTGGCAGGCTATTCCAGATTTTAGGTGCATAACAGCAGAAGGCCGCCTCACCACTTCTTTTAAGTTTAGCTCTTGAAATTCTAAGCAGACACTCATTTGAAGATCTAAGGTTACGATTTGGAGTGTAAGGTGTAAGACATTCCGAAATATAAGATGGAGCGAGATTATTTAAGGCTTTGTAAACCATAAGTAGTATTTTAAAGTCAGTTCTAACTGGCACGGGTAACCAATGTAGTGACATCAGAACTGGAGAGATGGCTCGGAATTTCTTTTCCTAGTTAAGATTCTAGCAGCTGCATTCTGCACTAGTTGCAATCGATTTATGTTTTTTTTAGGTAGTCCTGAGAGGAGTGCATTACAGTAATCTAGTCGACTAAAAACAAAAGTGTGAAGTAATTTTTCAGCATCTTGCAAAGTTATAATGGATCTAACTTTTGCTATATTTCATAAGTGAAAAAATGCTGATTTCAATGAAAATAGGTGGAAGTGCTCTATCATAGGCTCTATCATAGTATGCCAGCTCTGCTATGTGCCATCTGCCACATCTTCCTTTTGCACTCTCGCTCACCACTGAGGGTCTGTTGTGGACAGCCTCACATTGCAGTTTCTATAATTTGGCTCCCATTTTCTGATAGTAAATATGAACAGAAACAAAAGGTAATTTCTGAGCCACTGTAACCATTAGAAAGGATTATTATAATATGTTAAAGGAAACAGTCACTGAGGCTGCTTTTGCACCCAGAATTACACCGAGGAAGTCAAAAGTTTTGAATTATGTTGTATTTATTATAAAACATGCAACTGAGGAGTAATAAAATAGACATTATAAAGTACAAAAATAAACCAAGATGGAAGAATTCTGATGTCTTTCTAATGCTACACCAGTGGCTCTTGAACTCCTGTTAACTTAGTGTGGTGGCTTGGCCAATTGTCCACTTCAAAGTACCACCAAATGTCTAACCTCTAAACTTAATTACTCTTTTGCTTTCAGGAGGCTTGAACTGTAAAGCATCCTAGAGGAACTGCACTGTTGTAAGTTATTACACTAGGGTAAATCAATAATTATCCACACATTTGTCATCATTTTGTTTAGGCCGGCCATACAGCTTTCCCCATGCACATATGGAACCAAGGTGTGCCTGTGGTCACAGTGGTAAAATTTCGACCATAAACATTCAGTTTCTCTTGTTGTTTTCTTGGAGGTGTACTAGGGGCCAAAATCCTCAAAATCCTCCACTTTCTGCACAATATTGAAACCGTGTTTTACTATGGTGGCGTGCTTATGAATGAATTGAAAAGTTCAAAAATGGCTGGACAAAGGTCAAGCACAAAGGAATGAGACACTCATCCACTTTCACTAGCAACAACAACATTGAGAAGGTCTGTACCATGACTTTGAGCCTGTGAAGATTTTGGCCCCTGGAAAATTGTCATTCACTGCTCACTGGTCTTCTTTGTTGCAAAAATAGAGCCTTATTTACTCCTAGAAAACAACAAAAGAAACTGGCTGTTCAAGGTCAAAACATTACTACTGTGAGTACAGCAACAACAACAACATTTATTTGTATAACACATTTTCATACAAATGATGTAGCCCAAAGTTCTTTACAAGATGAAGAAAGAAAAGTTTATAAAAAATAAAAGTATAAAAAGAAGATTAGGTAATCCTAAAGTACAAAAATAAACCAAGATGGAAGAATTCTGATGTCTTTCTAATGCTACACCAGTGGCTCTTGAACTCCTGTTAACTTAGTGTGGTGGCTTGGCCAATTGTCCACTAAAAACAAAAGTGTGAAGTAATTTTTCAGCATCTTGCAAAATTATAATGGATCTAACTTTTGCTATATTTCATAAGTGAAAAAACGCTGTCCTAGTAATCTGATTAATACATCCATCCATCCATCCATCCAGTAACCAACCCGCTATATCCTAACTACAGGGTCACGGGGGTCTGCTGGAGCCAATCCCAACCAACGAGGCAGGAAACAAACCTCAGGCAGGGCGCCAGCCCACCGTAGGGCACACACACGCCAAGCACACACTAGGGACAATTTAGGATCGCCAATGCACCTAACCTGCATGTCTTTGGACTGTAGGAGGAAACCCACACAGACACAGGGACAACATGCAAACTCCACGCAGGGAGGACCCGAGAAGCAAACCCAGGTCTCCTAACTGCGAGGCAGCAGCGCCACTGTGCTGCCCCAATTAATACATGATTTCAATTTTATATATTTATAAAATAAATAGTTACCCCTAAATTCTTTACTTCTATCTTGACGTTTAGGCTTAAAAGCCTAATGGATCAAGTTTATTTCTTATACCCTCACTATATTAGTTTTTGCCAATCACTAAGATTTCTGTTTTCTCCTTATTTACAGACACAACATGTTTCCACATGTGCCCAGGGAAAGCTGTACAGCCATCCCAAACAAAATTATCGTCTTTTTTATGTCTATTCCCAAGAAACATTCAATTACTTTAGCCTGATCCTCCTACTCTGAAGTTCCTGCCATCCACTCAACAATCATCCTCCTGTCCAGGATAAAACTGCAACATAAAGGAAGTGTCTAAAAAGCTGAATCAGAGCCACCAGTACCCTATCTAATGGGGTGCCAGTTTGCCCATGTCCGTGGTTCGACCCCCAGGATTTAATAATACTTAACTTTTCGACCAATTACTTCTTGCTTGCTTGAACATGGAAAACCACACCAGTCTAATTTCACAGTCCACTTGTTAACAATCCTCTGGAAACCGAAGTTGTGTTGTTGGCTCCCTTGTAACAACTCCCAGCTCTTCAAGGATGTCCTGCAACCATTTCTCTGTTTTTTACTTTGGTTCTTTTTCTTTCATTGAACCAAATCCAGCAGCCTTCCATCTTAATCTCTGCCACAAACAGTCCTCTGTCTACTTTGTTAACTGCACCCACTTCAATCCATATCCTACCCAATTAAATACAACAATTACAAACACTTGAAAAATACCCAATCAATTAAACAGTGCAACAATTACAAACAAGTGAAATCAATTAACCAACTGGTCAATTAAACAAGAGAAAAAATACCACAAAGTGCAAATCTACCTTATCAAACAATAAAACATACTTTAAAAATAAAAAAGAATCATCTGTGCATAATACTGTGACATTTCCCATGCCACTAAATGATAGTTATCCTGAATATCAAAATTCCTCATGATATCTCAAAGGGAGTATTCCTCTATTTTGCCTATGTCACATCCTCAACTCATATAGTGGTGTGAAAAACTATTTGCCCCCTTCCTGATTTCTTATTCTTTTGCATGTTTGTCACACAAAATGTTTCTGATCATCAAACACATTTAACCATTAGTCAAATATAACACAAGTAAACACAAAATGCAGTTTTTAAATGATGGTTTTTATTATTTAGGGAGAAAAAAAATCCAAACCTACATGGCCCTGTGTGAAAAAGTAATTGCTCCCTTGTTAAAAAATAACCTAACTGTGGTGTATCACACCTGAGTTCAATTTCCGTAGCCACCCCCAGGCCTGATTACTGCCACACCTGTTTCAATCAAGAAATCACTTAAATAGGAATTCTTTCCATTCTTGCTCCTGGGAAAGAACAGCACTCAGTCACTCCAAACAGGCATCTATACTTAAAAGGTTTAATAAAATGTGTGATGGCCAAAAGTGGTGGAGATGTCAGAACACTTTTTACAGCTTCAATAGCAACTTGACAATCTGGAGTCCATTCTGAAGATGCAGTCTTTTTCTTCCCTGCTGTGCCTACAGGCAGGGCATGTAATGGGACAGCAACCTTTACAAAAAAGGGGATACATTTTCTGCAATATCCAGCATACCCCAAACGAGCAGACTTGCCAGACAGTAGTGGGTGCTGACCACTCTCTCATTGCAGCTAATTTTCCAGGATCTGGGGACACCCCTGCTTGACTCACAACATGTCCCAGATATTTCACATGTCTCCGTAAGAGACAACACTTGGCTGGCTTACGTTTTAACCCATACTTAGTTAGTCATTTGAACACTGCTTCCAAAGATGAACATGACAGGCTGTGCCAAGTCCCAGCCAAAACAAAAGAAAATAATTTGAAATCAAAAAAGGAAAAGTGCAAAATGGGTCTCCAAGAAAGTAAGTACCGGGACATATACTGACTGGTGATGGAATAAAGCCAGATCCAGACAAAGTAATGACAATAGTAGATATGCCACTGTCAAACTACAAGAAAGATCTAGAAAGATTCTTAGGAATGGTGACCTGTCTTGGAAAATATATTCCAAATATGTCTAAAATTACAGGATGAGATCACATGGCTCCACTTACATCTGTGCCCAACTCCTGCTGGAAGATCTTATCCCTGCAATCAGTCAATACATTCATCCCAAATATTGCAGGGCACCTTTTTTTGGGACTCTTACATCTCCAATAATAAAATCAAGGATAATGTATCCCACACAGGGGATTTTTAACCCATTTGTAGTCTGTAGGGACAGCCGTTTGTTTTGAAGTTTCCATCTGAAAATTCTCTAAAAAATTCTTAAAGAAATGTTCATTAAATAATGTCAACTAGGACCTAGTATCTAATGTACTTTGTACTTCATGCCCGTTAATGGTAACATCTATTGTTGGGTAACTTCCAACTATTTTGGTCTGTAATCCTATCCAGTCAGTTGCCCTACAGTGCCTGGATTTAACAGTTTAAAGACTGCTGCTGATTACTATTCTCAGGACAATGTCTACTTATGTGGCTAGGCCCTTGACAATGATAACAGACTGGTCTTCCCTGATCATTCCACTTTTACTTAGAAATGAATAATACAGGTGGCCTTGATGGCAATTAGTTAGGCAACTGAAGTAATTCAGGGAGTTTAAATTGATTCCATACTTCTTACACAATAGTTTTACTAAGAAAACTTGTCTGATTTCACATTTCTTGAAGGATCTCAGCACGTTAATCTTGTTTCTACTTTTCTAGGGCATTGCTATCTGAACCCTGGGGTTTAGATTTTATAGACCAACAAAGGCTTTTTTGACTTATAATAGATGATGTGTCTTCCTCTAAATGCCTCCCCTCTTCCAACAAGTCTCAAAATGACGTTTCTGGTGTACAACATACTGGTGTGCAGAATTCTTGATTTATATAGTAGGCCACTAAGGAACTGATCTCTTAAAACACAATTGTTCAGGTTTCATCCCACTGCTGTAACCTAAGTGCCAACTCTTGTAGCTTAACAGCAAAGGAACCCACCTTTTCCCCTTGCTGCCTGATGACAAACAAATTCACTCTTAACACAGCTACTGGCTCACTCCATAGAAATTTTGTAAAACTTTAAAAACCTGTAAGCTCAGTGACCTCTCTACAGATGAAAGATTAAGAACCTCCCTCTTTGCATCCACATCTAAATCACAAAGTATCATATTAACCTTCTGAGATTCTGTTAACCCTTGTAACCTAAACATAGCTTACATCTGCCGCTGCCAATCCCCCAACTTAATTTCATTTCTAAACCAAGTGAACTTCAGTATGCCACAATAGTATATCTTAAATACTGGCATCATTGTCATTGCCTCTCCCTCTGCCCTTGCAACGTTCATTGTGTGTCCTATATTAAGGAATCCCAGATACCAGACTTACGCCAAATTTATGTCACCTATAAGGGAGGTTATCTAGTGAGATAATGGGCACAAGGGCCCTGAGAAAAAGAAACTTTCTTCACCCTATTACTCCCACTTTGGTTTGAAATATGGGACTGAAAAACAGGCACAAACAGTAACACTGCAATGGCCCTTTATTTAAAACATCAAAATGGTTAAAAACCATCAAGCAAAGCCCCCCTATTCTGTTTTGTGTATTGTGTGATTACCCCATTTTTTGACACCCATTACACACCCAGCATACCTGGAAGGAAGTCTTGCTCTGACATTTCTGGGGTACAATGTAATTGTCTACAGAATTTGTGATTTATGTAGCCTTTTAGTAGGCTTCCCTTATTAGGGTTTTTTGTTGTCTGCTTTGGGAATTAAGTCTGGGTGGCTGTCAAAAAATAGGGCCTGTTAAAGCCCATTGAGACATTCTTTGTGTGATTTTTGGCTGTACAATAAATAAATTGCTGTTGTTTTTGATTTAATGGACAATTTTCTTTTCTCTTTGACTTAGTTTAAATTGAAGTGACAGGTGTCACACTTACAGGTAATCTAACCTAGACACTGTTAAAATATCTGACTATGCCACACAGTTTTTATTAAGAAACTGGGAACTCTTGAGATTTACAGATAATAGCACACAGGTTTCTTTAAATTGAACACTGAGTAAACACACAATGAAAGGCACAGCAAGCAAACTTAACTTGTATTACACAAGACAATATAAAGTACACCAAAAAGATAAAAAAAAACAAAATGAAAAACGAAAATCCTTTATTAAAAAAAAAAAGCACACAGTCCACACTCTGTTAAAAACATAAAGTGGAGGATACAACTTTTAGTGGGAGTCCATTTTGTGTGCTGTGTTACCTCAACATTCATCCAACTGTCCACAGATGCACTCTGTTCACCGGACGCTCATTTCCCAATAGAAACAGAGGTTAAACAAAAAGTATTGTTGCCAACTGTCAAGGAGCAATTTTCAAGTCAGGTAAATACAAACATTTTCCAAGGAAGGAGGCAGTTCTGTTATCACAATATTATATTGTATGTATGTTTAAGCAGTTCAAACTTCAAAGCAGGTGACTCTTTTGCAAGACAGCAATTATCTATGTCCTGTAGACAACCATCACAATAATCAGTAACAGGATTATTCAGGAAATTTGCCTTTCAATTTATCACCCCATTCCCAATAATGGGTGCCTTTTGCCCCTTCATCTACTGACTTTTAAATTTAATATTTACATGTTTCTTTGCCTAAGAGAAAAAAAATAATCACCCATTGTATAAAATATGTTCCCTTTTGACATCGAGAAGAATAAATGGACGCTATATGTACCTTTGTACTGTATGTACTGTTTTTTTACCTTTATTATTTTACTATTTTACTTGCAATATGTCTGTGAAGCATCAAGTGCTTAAAACATGAACACTGTTGTTTTTTGTTTTTAAAATAAACACAGCTTTTCATTGACCATTACATGTGAAAACACAGCTCTTCATTAAAATGGAATTGTCTACTCAAACTGATGAAATCAAAGAGAAAGCAGAGCCAGGCACACTTAGCACTGGTAATTTGTACTTATAATGCACATAAGAAATGCTCATGAAATGGCCTGTGATTGCTCAAATATGTTAAAGGTCTTCACTAGTCAATTTTTTCCAGTTTTTTCTTCTTTTAACTCGTAGAAGCCTGAAGATGTAATGTGCTCACATTTCTCATCTCTGTTTTATTTAAAATGAGACACCTGATAGTCTTTTATAGATGAAAAAAGTTAATGTGCTAAAATTTGCATTGTAACGATCTTCTAGTATTTCCTGTTCATTATGAATATTTATTTAGCAGGCACCTATATTCACTGAATCTAAGAAAAAATCTATAAAATGTATTTGAGAGATTATTAAGTTCTGCGGTGGGCTGGCACCCTGCCCGGGGTTTGTTTCCTGCCTTGCACCCTGTGTTGGCTGGGATTGGCTCCAGCAGACCCCTGTGACCCTGTAGTTAGGATATAGCAGGTTGGATAACTGATGGATGGATGGATTATTAAGTTAATAACCAAATATTATGATATGGAGATTTAATAACTTTTTTATTGGTGCTTGTATAATTTTTTTCTGTGGTTTTCAAATTGTCTATTATAGCCTGGCTAATTTTGTTTTCCATTATGTTTTAAATCTTCCATTACACCATTTTGTTCATCATGTAGGTTTTGCTGTATTTCTGGCTAACTGTTGCCATTGCTAGGGGGTGTCACTAGAAGTTACATCATGTGATGTGAAGGTCATGATGATATACAGTAAGTCAACACTGCAAGAGACTTATTGTTCAAGTTTGTTTGAATCTATAGTGTAGTTTCCTTTTCACTTTGACTTTTGGTTCTCTAATCTGGCTGGACGACAGGTAGTTTTGACTTCCTGGTTGTAACTTTGCATGACTTAATCATTTGTTTCATGTTCTGGTCCACTTGCTACTATGCTGTCTACATCTTTTTTTGGTGGAAGAATAACAATACAGACCAAAATTTTAAATTAAAGCACAAGAAGCATAGGCTATAGTGTGATTTATGGCTAGATGAAAACTAGCCATCCAAAAAAAAAAAAAAAAAACACACACAGCTTGTGTATTGAGGACAACAGACTGGATTTGTAGTACCCAACTTGATAATTTGCAGCATAGGATGCCAGTTGAGTGCTGCTGGCATTAACAGATGGCCAAAGCATAACATATGGGACTAAATTAAAAAGAATCTTTCTTTATTCCTCCTTTACGGTTGCAGCAAAAATGTAATGCAGGTGACCATATATTCTTTTATTACACTTCATTGTTTTAGGCAATCCGTACCAAAGCAGCAGCCAATTGAAGTGCAGACTGCAATGCAGTTATTTTTAAAGCAGCTATAATAACAAAAGGAAATAAGAATACAATTATATTTTCTGTTTTTTTTTTTTTTTTAATGAGAAAAGAAGTCAGTTTTCAGTTTCTACGATAGATGAATAAAATTTCTAGCATAAATGGCTGTGAGTAGGGGACTTCAGATTTGAGAGTTAACTGAAACATAATTAGGAGTAGAATTATAATTTTATGATGCCAGAGTAGAATCTTCCTGATACAACTGTACAAAAAAGAGCAAAGCAGTAGAATAGAAAAATCTGTAACAAAATTTGTTAAGGAGGGTTGTGTTTATGAAGCAAAATGGTGTAGTGATGGCAGTATAAATGAACTATTCAAAATACAAAGAGGCACATGCAGAACAGGTTCTGAAAATGACGTTTAAAGAAGAGATATGTAAAATATCTCACAAATGGATACCATATTTGAAGTATAATAATGCAGAAATGAGCACAAAGTTATGAGAAGATCAAAAATATTTTGGTCTACAGCTAAAAGAGATATTGTGCAGCACTGGTTTTGTTAAATGACCAATGAGTAGCTATGTAAATTACAATTTGTACTATTTCTGGTTTATAGCATATATTTGTTTCAGAACCAATTTAGAACGGATGCCAAAACAACACTAAATCAATCATTATACCATCAAAGAATTTCCAACACTAGAGAACAATGTGTTTGTATATGAAATGTCGCCTTGTGAATGTTTTCCGGGAGCAGCTTCTTTCATATGCCACAGTCAAGATTTCTGTCTTGGCAGGGCATCTTTTGAAGTCAAACTAGGTCAAGGCCATCAGCCTTAATGACAAAAAAAAAATCTTGTCAGCATGGGGTAAGTCATAATGGACGATTAAAGAGTGACAGTGAATAAGGTAGCAGGGATTTGGGGTACTTATGGGTCAGCTACATTAATTCTTAATGAGCAGATTCTCTACACATTGGATGCCTTGAAAATTAACTCTTTTAATTAAGACCTGAGCTAATAAATACAGATAGCGGGAAATTTAAGGGGCATTTCATACCTGAAGGTGAAACTTGGATACACCACAGCATCCCAGTGTCCAAATAACAATTCACACAATGAAAGCATAGTGATTCTCCAAAATCAAAGAAATTCAAGCTCCAGGTCAGTTCTGGCAAGATCATCTGCAGGCATAGGTCATATAAATTATATGCTGCATAAACAGTGTTGTCCCGGGATTGGTTCCTGCCTTGTGCCCTGTGTTGGCTGGGATTGGCTCCAGCAGACCCCCGTGACCCTGTATTCGGATTCAGCGGGTTAGAAAATGGATGGATGGATGGATTAACAGTGTTGTCTCATGGATTCTGAGTTTGAAGCCTATGCCTGGCCATTGTCTGATTGGAGTTTGCATGTTCTCCCCAGTGTATGTTTTGTGTTTTCTCCAGATACTCTAGTATTCCTCTCCATCCCATATCCATATGTTTCTTAGGTTAATTACTATTTCTAACTGTGTAGATGTACATATGGACCCGTCAGACTGGTGCCCTGTCTAGAGCTGCTTCTAACATTGAGCTTGATAAGACTCATAATTGGATCATGTTGGTTTGAGAATTAATCAACTATGATATTGTTTTATTTAAATCATAACATTCTGACATTCAGCTTGCTGATTCTTACTTTATAATCCAATTTCATACCAGGACATTTATATACATAATACAGGAACTATCCCTGGACTGGAGGGAAAGACACCATTGCAGGAGGCACACACTTGCACCCTCACAGTCATTCATAGCAGACATATTTAGAGTTGACAATCAGACTAACCAAAATGTCTTTGGGTTGTGGGAGAAAGCAAGAGTATAGACAAAGCCCCCAGCAGATGTGAAGAGTTATGAGAACCCTACACAAACAGTAATTAGGTTTGGATCTGAACTTAGGACATAGGCAGACAGACAATAAAATAAATAACCTGTCCATTTTTTCTTAAATAAAGCAGTTTTTGAACTCTCTGAGAAGATAAAACCGGTCCTGGCAACATTAGACATAACTTAGAAAACAACCTTTAAACAGAGCTCCAATACGTGACAGTCTGCCCACATCCAAACTAACCTATCCTTTTTTAGGACATAGGAAAAGAACAAATTTCCGAAAAGAAGCCGTTATGTATGACTCTACAAGAAGTGTCTGGGCTGGGATTTGAACTCAGGAGCTGGGAGTCATGAGGCAGCATCACTAACTACTGCACCAGTGTGTGCTGAAGATTTGGTTCCTATTTGGTTTGTGATGCTGCAGTTATGTGCAATGCCCCTTAACAACCAAATACTATATTAGAATATGTGAATTCAGAAAATGTATGTTATGTGTGGACATTAGCAACCATTTCCCATTGTCTCAGAATTTCATTTTGATTTGTGTTAAATTCGAATTGACTTGTATTTCTTTGGTTTTACTTTTCGTGTGCTTCATAAAAATATAAAACAACCTTTTCTATATAACACTTTATGACTGTGCTGTCTGTGAAAACAATCATATATAGTTCAAAATTTCTTCTGCATTTTACTTACTCACATTTTCTGCTTCTTTGAATGTAACATTGTAATTTCCTTAAATTCCCTCATTGAACAAAAAATGTTACTCTAATCACATAGGCAGCGTTTCTTCCAACTCCAGTATTTGTGAGTGCCTGCCTGCCAGATCCAGTGCTCTGATCTCGAGTGTGCTTCTCACAAGTAACAATTGTTAAAAAATAAAAATAAGAAAATGGTGCTCCAGATGAATAACTTCTTTTTAAAAGAAACAGTGTAGAGTGAGGAATTCTTGTTCAAATTCCTCTCAGACTACATTCATTTAGGATACAGTACTCATAGAATTACAGAATGGAGTGCATAGGGTCAACTGATGGTCTGAAACAATTCTACATGATTTTGACAAAATAAAAAAATGCACATTTCATCCATTTTAATTTTCATTTAGTCAATCATTTGAAAATATTTAAAAAATAATCATATAATTCATAATATTGGAAGTAATGCTACATTTTTACTTATACATATATTCTGAAAGACACTCAAACTATGTAGGGTCACAGTGGTCCTACAGCATCAGGTGAAAGTCACAAATCAACCCTGGCTGGGGCACTACTCTATTGGATGTTTCACTTATACGCATACCCTCCCATGGCCAGTTTGGAAGTATGAATCACTGCAACTTGGACAATGACCAGGCAAAGGATTTTCTTTTCTTTTGGTGCTCTTTCTTCAGGTTGGCAATGAGGGAAGGTACCAAACAGGGAACTGCAGAAGAATCTGCCCATACAGTGTATGTAGTAGAGGTACAGGATGAAACTCTATCAACTGCACAGAATGTGAGAAATGGGTTATGGGAAAATGCAGCAGCATAAAAAGGAAGCCGACAAAGATCAGCATCTACTTTATGTGCAGAAGATGCCCCACAGACAGTAAGTTACGCAGCAGACTTTGTGGTTGAAGGTGATACAAACTTAGAGTGGCTTGATATGTTTTGTTATTTTGGCAGTATGCTGGGATCTACTAGTGGGGCAGATTTAGCAGTGACCACCAGACTGAGGTGTGCTTGGCAAAGGTTTAGAGAAGTAAAACTATTATTAAAGTCCAAGGTAACTTCACTAAAAATAAAATTGTATGTGTGCCCGTATTCTGTATGGTAGTGAAACATGTGAGTTAAAACCCAACACCTGAGGAAGTTACGGATATTAGAGATGTGTGTGATAGGATGGATGTGTGATGTGTCACTGAAAGACAGACTGAAGAATGTAGATCTATGCAGAAGAGTGAATGTTGAGCCTATAATAATGACTGGGTGAAGCAACTCTTAATATGTTGATAGATGGTAAGAGACCTAGAGGTAGGCCAAAGAGATGTTAGACTGAGGAGGTAATGAGAAGTATGAGAAACACACATCTTAAAGAGGCTGATAAGCACGACAGAAGTTGATGCAGAAGAGAAACTTAGGGTAAAATGGCCAGCCTGGGTTATCCTGAAAACTTGTCGTAAAAGTTGGCCAGCCTGGGTTATCCTGAAAACTAGTCGTAAAAGTTATCTTTATGTGTGTATGTGTGCTTTTCTTCATATTTCCCTAAATACTTTAGCCAGTCTGATGATGTACAGATGTACAGTACATACAGTAACATAATCCATTCCACTGTGGGCTTCACAAAATCCCTCTTGTCCATTACCTTTTTGCAGGCTGTGTAGTGTGGGTGAGTGAGCAAGCACTTCTTGAACTGGCAGCCAGGAATTCCTTCTGATTTGAGCCTGATTTTGCATGGGTGGTTCTAGCTTTTTGTTGTACTGAATGTTTATGAATGAATGCATTTCTCCCTATTTTGTTTTGCGTATATCTTGCACTTGTTTCTTTCATTTTGTGCACATTTCTGTCTGTTCACACTTTCTTCTTTCTTGTCTATTGTCTCTTCATGATTGGCTGTTAATCAAACATACTGAACATTTGTGGATCAGACCTGAGAGCTGTCAGAAAAGATGGAGACACCTAGTGAAGTTGGTCATAAAAGCCAACTACTACTAGCATTGCCTTGAGTGCTAATTCCATTCCTCCATTTCTTGCTTTCCCCCAGTTTGTTACAACATATAATCTTTCTGTAAATGATCTAAAAAGTACTCTTGGTCCCTCACCAGTATTAACTGACAACCCTATTTAACATAACCTACATGTATAATTTATAACCATCATTTAACTACACTATCTGGAAAAGTTTATAAAATATGGAGCTTCCATTTACTCAACATGTTTTTGTTACATTCCACCCAAATCCTGTAGCAGAATTAGGCTATAACTTCCTTTATACCTCTACAAGTATAAAGCACTTACAATGTAAAATTCAAAGCGCAAGCTGCAGAAAAGCAATAGCTTAGCTAATGACAACCACAGAGCTGCTGCTTCAAATGTTTTTTGTTTCAAAATTAGTAGATGAAAAGCTCAACTCCTAACGTCACCTACAGGAAGTGTGGGACTGTTATAGGTTTTGCTGAAAACTAACCCGAGAGTGAACAATGAGAAAGGGAAAGTCCTCATAAAAGGAAAGAGCATGGGGGGTAGAGGTCCGAGTGACACCTGAGAGAAGGTTAATTTTTACTACTCATTCCTCAAATAACCACAACATAAGGAAAAATTAAATTGCATTCATAAGAATTACTTTTTTTGTCTTGAGCCTCCAGACTTACAGGTACAAGAAAACCTCTACATACTGTTATGCATTATATTGCACTTTTAGGGGTTCCACCCTATTTTTGACCCTCCAATGAACCCTAATTTTTAGGCCATTTTAGGCTATATTTTGCACAGGATATGATGCCCTTATGATAAAGAGAAAACCAGTTTTCTTCTGGAAAAATGAGAAGAAGGACTTGAAGTTGTGCAGACCACATCAAGTGATCCTAGGTGTTCACCTCCTAATTTAAAAAAAACTGAGATCAGTAATATAGGCATGTGTAATGTTATTTTATGCCATTTCGAGATTGCTGATCATGAATATAATAATATTTCTGATATTTGGCTCTTTACTGGTGGTCCTAACATCTCAATGCCACACCCAAAAGGCTTAAAATCACAAATTTCATCCATAAGAATGTGAGGTGTCATTTTAGACAATTTCAAGGTCAGTGATTATGAGTTTGATGTTATTTTTGATTTCTGATCCTTTCCTACTGATCTATCCCTCTATGGACCCCTACTGTATAAGACAGTGAAAAATGGCAAGTTTCTTTTACAATAGAGAATATTTAGACTTTAAACATTTAAACAGAAGCACACATTATAATATTTCAACTACATGATGCAACTGTTCTTGTTAGTTATGTTCTTCTACCTCAGTAACTAAATCATTACATGTCTTATAAACACCCCAAATTAGGTAATCTTACATTAATTCCAACTTACTAAATTTTAAAAAGTAACTTCAATCAGAGCAGAGTTTTCACATCCTATGCATTTCCACTATGTCTGTCAGTCAGTCAGTCATTTTCCAACCCGCTATATCCTAACACAGGGTCACAGGGGTCTGCTTCGAGCCAATCCCAGCCAACACAGGGTGCAAGGCAGGAACAAATCCCGGGTAGGGCGCCAACCCACCGCAGATTTCCACCATGTACTGATGTGATAGTTAACAGTGAGGGGCAACTCCAAATTGACTCGGTGACTGTGGGTGGGTGTGTGAGTGTGAACATGTTCTTCTTTTGACTGGTATTCTGTCCAACGTTGATTCCTGCCTTACAAAGTCCAGTACTAAAAGGCAGAAACATGGGTGCACCATGGGTTCCTCAGTTTCACCTATTGTGGCCAATCTGTATATGGAAGAACCTGGAACACCACTGAGCCATTGGTTCAGGTATGTGGACGACACCTGAGTGAAAATCAAATCTCGGGAGGTACCACAATTCACTGACTACATCAACTCAGTGAACAAACACATCCAGTTCACCAGGGAAGACATGAAATGTGACAGGCTAGCTTTCTTATATTGTGAAATTTCCATCAGCAATGGGGGACATTTGTAAGTTGATGTGTACCATAAACCAACGCATACGGATCAGCATTTAAGGTTTGACTCTCACCATATGCTAGAGCACAAAATATGTGTCATCAGGACTCTGCAACACAGAGCAAACACCATACCCACAAACACAGTGGCCAGGGAAGCAGAAGAACATCATATCAAAAAGGCTGTGAGTAAATGTGATTATCCCAGCTGGACTTTTGTCGAAGCAGGGACGACACCTAAAGAATGCTCTAAGCAATCCGGGGGAGAAGAAGGACAACCGCTGCCTAAGCGAAAACCTTTGGTGATCCCTTATGTGTCAGGAGTATCGAAACAGCTGAGACCCATTTTTTCAAAACACCAGGTCTCGGTGGCTTTCAAACCACAAAACACGATACGACAAAAATTGGTTCACCCCAAGGATCGGGTTCCCCGGCACAGACAGAGTAATATAGTTTACGCAGTTAAGTGAAAAGAGGATTGCCATGAATCATACATTGGGAAATCCAAACAACCACTGGCGAAGTGGATGGCACAACACAGAAGAGCTACCTTGTCAGGCCACGACTCTGCAGTCTACAGGTGTTTACATCTACAGGACAGTGGTCACTCATTCAGTGATGAAGATGTGCACATCCTGGACAGGGAGGAACGCTGGTTTGAGTGAGGAGTCAAAGAGGCCATTTATGTGAAAAGGGAACGACCTCTGAACATAACACTAAGGAGGGGGCCTAAGGGTACATCTTTCACCATCTTCCAATGCAGTGATTGCAGCTATTCCCCAACTCTCTGTGAATGGTACTCATGGCTATTGATCAACGGACAATTTGCATATCATTGATCACATGGCCCATTGTTAGTCAATGGTGCTAGTTCAGTCATTAGGCCAAGGTACTGTTTCTAAGGTTGGAGAAACCTGTAGTCAACTGAGACTGAGGAAGTCACTTGGATGAGTGATGAAACGTATCGGAAAAAAAACTATGTCCAGATGAACAGAATCAACTTTCTAGAATACTATCTGGACAGTTTCCATATTCCCAAGACTTGCCATTAAATGAAACTCATGCAGCAAAATGACAGATTGAATTCACAATCTAATAATATAATAGAGAGGGCCTCAGTCACTCTGTCATTTCAGAGTCACCCATGAGTGCTAACTTTCATGTCAGTACATTTTAAAAATTACATGACCTACTCAGTAATGCATATTTCAATATAAGCCTGTCTCATTTACAATAAACTTCTAAATAATAACCTGACAGTTCAACAGGTTGTTTGTGCACATTCCACTTTCCCATGCAGTATGCTGCAGTGTCCCAGATTCTTGTTCCTCTGGTTGCTCAGACATTCCTCATCAAGGTCTAGGGCAATTTTGGGATATTTTTGGGAGCTCAAGGGAGTCGTTGTGACTCGCTTGTCCCAGAACTAGACATTTGGGGATTAAATGATTTTTCAAGATTAAGCCTCACTTTATGAAATTAATCATATTCAAGGCAACAGAAGCTGCAGCAGATGAACGGTAGGTGCTGTGGCCTTGGGGATAAAGCACTAGACTTATAACCACAATCCTGCAATTTGAAACTCTACAACGACTTAGTGATTTTGAGTTGGTGTAGTTGGGCAGGACCACATTATTGTCCTGAGATACAGATATGAGTACAATGCAACACGCATGGAGGAGCCCAACAACCACTGACTCAAAGCCATTCAAACATAACCTCTAAACAGTCATTGCTAGATCTGTGGGACATCACGCTCGACAAAACCAGCACCCATAAGAGCATGTAAGAAAGCCATGAAATCCCTTTAGATGGTGTGTACCACAGCATGGAAAAATGTCATAGCGACATTACATGTACACCACCAGTCAAAGTTCTGCATGAATCCAGAAATGTGGAAGATTTTGATACAAATCAAAACCCTTTACAATCAAGACACCATTTAATTGATTTAAAAACAGCCAACACATTTCTTGTGTTACTAATGACTACTGCTGCTTGAAATGACTGATGGCTGCAAAGTCCCATTTTCAGCTGCCATTCCTTGATCAACTTCCTTAGCTTATTCGAAACCAGTCATGTTCAAATGCTACTTGATTATTAGAGAAACCATTTTAAATGCATTAGCATCACTGAAAACTGAACTTGCTGTCATATGTGAATAAATAAATACAAGTTATTCATTACAAGCAGTAATATCCATTAGAAACATTAATTAATAATATCATTCAGTCAGACATTTTTGAACCCATTTAGCCCTGAGCATAGTCACAGGTGGTGCTGGAGCCTAACCTAGCTAGTATAGGGTGCAAGACAGTATGGGACATCAGTCCATCGCAGGCCAAACACACACACATCCCAACCACACACTAGGGCTAATAATGTCTTAGTTATTATTTATATCAATTTCTATTTAAAAAACTGAAAATGTTTGGGTGTGTCCAGACCTTTGACCAATAGTGTGTATATGTTTTAAGATCGCTTAGAAAACACAGTCTTTTTTGTTAATAATTTCTCTAAATTTAAGGAAATCTCAAATATTATTCCCATTCAAGAGGGGGTAGTATAAGGCTATGTTTTGAGTATTCCATACATTACAAATCTGTTTAATCCTACTTAGAGATACTGGGGGCTGAAACTGGTCCCAACAACACTTGGTGCCACACAGAGAACAGTCCCAGACAGGGTGCCAGTCCACCACAGGGCATACTCATGCATACACGCATGCCCACACATACTGAGCCAGTTTAGAGTGATCAGTCCACCTAACATTCATAGAACGCAGGAAGAAAATTGGAGTGCCAGAACAGAAACCCATGGGCACACAGAGAGATATGTGTCCTCACACAAAATCTAAGTCCAACCCCATGGAGCTGTAAGGTAGCAGTGCTAAGCTCTGTGCTGCCTTGCTTCCTTCCATTTTGTTGGGTGCAATCAGTTTGATAAGGTGGGCAGTGGGCATTTATTTAGATTATATAGGCACTAAACAACACATACAGTGAATGTGGGGGACAGGCTAGCAGAACGTCCATATTTACTTGGAAAGTTAGCTTTAATGCGCTGTAGAAAGCAAGCCCTGGAAATTATAAATTAAGGAAAAAGAAGAAGTGCAATATTTGACGTCAGAATCCTTGTTAGACACGAAACTGACACTGTAATGGTTTTGAACGTTATGATCCTCTTACCTTGCAATACAGCCATCTGACGGGAAATTGAATTTCGACTTAACCTCATTTGATGGCGCATGCAGGACTAGACCACAAAGGGATACTGCATCTTTGCAGGCCTGTCTCCTGATTTTACTTTGGAAATGATTTATCCAATCATACATTAATCTTTTGTGAAAAATAAAGTAATAATAATAAAAAAAATCTCTTTAAATATACGTTGGAAATGAGTTGTGGGTAGACACATAAATTAATCCGAATTTCTGCTCTATATTTGTAATCATTTCCTCTACAGAATGACTCAACCGGATTCAGAGCGGCAATGGAAATTTCTGCTCTTTTTTTCTTTGCCTCTCAGTTCACTCCTATTCATCCAATTTTCCATGTCACAATTCTCATTTGTTTTTCGAAAGATAAAACACACCAGCTACATAAAGAACAATGCAACGTCTTTCTACGGGTCCTGAACTTAAATCAGCCTTCAAATATAGATTTTAAAATAAACGAAAAGCAACGATGCAAAGTTACGACAAAGAGGCAAACAATGGGGGGTTGGGGAACCGAAACAAATTCGTGTCCCAGCTCTGCGCCACTGTAGTTCCAATAAGAGTAAGCGGCTTCTTCGACTACACCCGCTGAGAGGTCGGGCAGTCAGGGCGTGAGCTCCCTCTAGCGACCAATCAAAACGATTACAGCGCTGGAAAATAAACCGCGTGTCATCCTTCAAATGACAACACCGAGCCCCGGATCGCGATGCTGATTTTGTGCCAGGAGGGAATTTTCCATATACTGCAGGATGGAGATGAGCACTAGCTCTGCAGCTAGATAATAATATTATACGATATAGAATGATTTTGTTGGCTAGATTTAGGCTCTCACGGTTTCTTTTCTATTGAAACACTGTGAGAGAATTGCAGAGAAACGGCCTTTTACATTAACATTATGAAAACAATCCACAGCATGCGTCATATGTAGAAGATGCCCTCTGTGTCAAACAAACGATCGGACCATTTTCGCCCTTACATAAAATAATACATACTACATAAAAAGTGTGTAAAAAATATCTAAAAAATAAGCTGGAAAAAAATCATAAAATAAAAGTTTCCAAATGTCACAGAATGCGCTGCAAAGATAAGCAAACAGTAACAAACCAGAATTAATATCTGATGTGACAACCCTTTGCCTTTAAAACTGTTCTCTTAGGTCCACTGTCATGCAACTTTGTAAGAAAACCAGCTAAATCATCTGTTCCATGAATCTTGGACAACTTGCCCCTGCAGCTCTTCTACACACTTCTGCCATTTCTCTTTCTTCTGTTTCTTCATATCCTAGACAGTCCCGATGACGCTGAGATCAAAGCTCTGTGGAAGCCATTACATCTGTTACAGAACTCCTCATTTTTCTTTTTGCTGTATTTAATTCTTTGTGGCCTTGGACATGAGTTTGTGGAAATTGTCCTAATGCAGAATGAAAATGGAAGTGTTTAGACACCTCATTGTGTTGTATCCCACACATTTAGGATTTTATCATTTCTAATATAGACTACTTATTCTGTTTAGAGAAATGCAATCCCTAATCTTCAGGAAATCTCTACTTCACTGATGGCTGCAGACGTTCATCCCTGTAGCACTTTCTAGCTTTTCTGCTGACAAACTGCCCCCTACTTGAACCACAATAATTCAAATTTTGTCTTGTTAGTCCAGAGCACTTAATGCAATTGTTCAGCTCTTCAGATGACTCCAGGTCAGTTTTAAGCTCTAGGGGTGCTTCACATCATGTTTTTTTCAACAGTTCACACCAACGTTCAAAGGCATCTTTGATGACATTTCTGTTTCCACCATGTTCTCAGGATCCCTTGATAGCTCCACAAGCAGAAAACCTTTTAATAACTTTGTGAACTGTTGAGGCAAGGATGCCAAGGTCTCTGGAGATGATCGAGTACATTTTTGAGATAATAGCTTTATGATGGCCTTGGGTAGCTCTCTTATTTTCAGCATTGTCAACAAACCTCTTTAACCAATGAATGACAGCCTTAAAGTGTAGCCTCCTTAGTGTTATGTTTACCGCTGGAAAAATACACCAAAAAATGGAACTTTCTTCAACAAGAAAAAATGTTATTACATGTAACAAAAATATGTAAATACCAAAAGCCTCAGCCTAAATACAGTAGGAAAGGTATGCATAGTGTGCACTGCTGTACAGATGTACAGTAGATTTAGTTCAAGTCTTTCATATATGTTTTCAAACAGTCACCAACATGCAGCCCAACATCACAGTCAGGACAGTAGAAATGTGTTTCTTTGCACACTTTACTTACATTTGTTCTGTTGCTTGTGCATGAGGGTGTAGAGCGTCATTGCCTAATCTGCATGATGGACATGCCCATTGTGTTTTTGTAGACTACCTGATATCCCCAACGCTCTTGGCTCTCTGACTGAATGTCTGTCTTGTGTTTCTGAATGGATGATTAGTAATTTCCTCAAGCTAAATAAGGGGAAAAAAACTGAATTCTTAGCCATTAGTAAAAATGGAAATAATTAGAAATAAACTTGTTCCCTTAGTATTAAAAGTCAAGGTGAAAGTAATAAATTTAAGTGTAATCATGGACTCTGACATAAAATTTAAATCACATGTTTACCACATTTCTAGGGCTGCATTTTTCGATTTAAGGAACAATGCAAAAGTTAGACATTTATAATGTTGCAAGATTCTGAGAAATTAATCCACACTTTCATTTTAGTCGGTTAGATTACTGTAATACAGTCCTAACTTGACTACCTAAGGAAGACACATCAATTGGGTGCTGTTAGTTCAGAATGCAGAAGCAAGAATCTTAACTAGAAAAAGAAAATCTGAGCACCTCTCACTAGTTTTAGCATCACTGGTTACCTGTGTCTTTTAGAACTGACTTTAAAATGCTAAGAATAGTATATAACGCTTTCATTAATCCTCCTCCTTCATAGTTTTTGGAGTGCCTATCCTCCATTCCAAGTTGTAACCTTAGCTTTTCTAATGGTGACCTTCTTGTTATTTAAAGAATTAAGCATGAAAGTAGTGGTGAGGTGGCATTGTGCTGGTATACTGTATACACCAAAAATCAGGAATACTTTACCATTAAAGATACGCAAGGCTAAAGGTGTAGATCATTTAAAAAATAAAACTCTTAAAAACCCACTTTTTTGAATTTGATCTTTTTATACCTACAATTGAATTCTACTGTTAATAAATGAGATATGCTTGGAATTACCATACTCTTCAATGAACCCACAATCTTTATTAATTTTTACTTTTCTCTGTTATCCCTTCCAGTTTCTCTGTGGTGGAGATTAAAGTCCTGTGCAACCACCTGTGATGTCTGAATGCCTGAGATGAAGCCTTAGAAAAAAAAAAGGAATTACTTAGGAACATTAATGTTAGGCAGAATGTCCACTGGGGGCTAGGTGGTTTTTGCCCTATAATCACGACAGATTTTGTTTTTTTCACTAGTATTTTTGAAAAATTTTTGGTTCTGTCTGGCCAGTTACATTATCATTGAATTGTCATTTAGAGAATTAAAGCATTTTTTAAGGACTCTGATTCTCTTAATTATATATCCATCTTATGTAAATGTACAGAATTTATTTTTAGATATTATTTATGCAGTATTATTTTAATCTGATTTTCTTTTGCTTTTATTTGCATGTAACTGCTTCTTTGAAATTTTGTAAAGCACTTCAAGCTACATCATTTGCATGAAAATGTGCTATAGAAATAAATGTTATTGTTGACTGATGAACATTTCACATTGTCATCACTATCACTTGATTCAGCTAATGGTTCAGTTTCAGTTTGTTCTAAAACTGACTTTACAAATTATTGTTTACAAGCCATTGTGTGTTTTACTTGAAGGCCTCACCCCACTCATGAAAATGATGAGTTACCATAAAGTAGCAAAACATACAGAAATATTAATTATTATTATTATTTTTGCATCATGGTGTTATTTCTCATTGCAGTTGGCAACAGAATACAGTTGGAAGTTTTATTTGGGCTTGACACTTTACAAAGGATCATAACACACTAACCCCAGAAAGGCTTGAGCTTTACATAGAATTCTAAGCCCAAAAGACTTTCTGAGTTAAAATCAAAGAGGTTAATTCAGCATTTCTCAACCTTTAAGTATTTGCGACCCGAGTTTTCATAACAGTTTTAATTGTGCCCTCCCTAACATTTTTTTGAAATGTAGATGCATATTTTATTATACCTACTTAACCTTTATCGACATTTATCTAACTCTACATTTATTGTTCTAGTATCAAAATGTAGTTTAAGTTAATTTGTTTTGGTTTCAACAGATGTTTTTTTCATATTTTTGATTCTTGTTTTCTTTTTTTCACATCTTCATGCCCCCCTTTTTGTTACTTCACGCCCCACAGGTTGAGAACCACTGGGTTAATCATTGATTAGTGTCATTGGAGTACTGGCAATTTATTGCTGGCAAGTCTAACTTCATAGATAGATAGATAGATAGATAGATAGATAGATAGATAGATAGATA
>JANRMT010062791.1:120904871-120931693 GCA_026402145.1 Polypterus bichir lapradei
ATAGATAGATAGATAGATAGATAGATAGATAGATAGATAGATAGATAGATAGATAGATAGATAGATAGATAAAAAGCCAGTACCTTCCTCCCCATACACCTCAATTCCTCAGTCCTACCCAGCACCAAGCCAGCCTTCTTCACCAGCTTGTCCAGCCTCTTCATGTTCTTATCTGTCATACTGCCTCCCCAACAAACTACAGCAAAAAAGAGGATGCTGGCAACAACTGTCTGATTGGACACAGATAGTATTTCACTACATACATTGAATGATCTGAGTCTTCAGATGACATACAGCCTTCTCTGCACCTTCCTGTAGAGGACATCTGTGTTCACAGACCAGTCCAGTCAGACATTAAGGTGGACACCTAGACATTTATAAGTCTGCAACACCTCAGTGTCCTTCCCTGAGATGTTAAACGGCTGACCAACAAGAAACTTCTGACTGACCAACAGGAAAGTTCTTCCAATCAAATTGATTTGAAACGTTCAAAAGGTATCTGACAGTTACTATTTCCACATGTTTCCATTTATAATTATTATTGTTAGATTCTAGGCTTCTCTATATCAAACAAATGAGTGCATACAGGATAGACCAAAGCTGTTTCACTGATATATTGTGGATGGTTGGAGCCTATCCTGATAGCGTTGGGTCCAAGAAAGGACTCAACTCAGGGCAAGGCTCCAGTTCATTTTTTTGTGTGTGATTGTATTCCATAATTGCAGTAACTCCTTGTCTTTGTTTGAACTTTGAAAGAAACCTCTTTCAATTTCCTGATTTATTGTGCTTTCGCCAACAGATGTTTAATCCTGAATTAATATTCTTGATGACTTGTTGAATAATTCAATCAATGAACTGTAAGAAGCATCTAAAATGTCAGTTACAGACTTCACTGCAGATTCATTCTGTGTAAAGTTTCAAGGAAACCACAGCGATGCTTTGCATTCAGTAGTCAGAAAGGGCTATTTTACTGGTGGTCTGTTGTGGTTACACAATAGCACAGATGGTAACATGTATAACTGCAATTCGGTGCCATTGTGCTTCAGGCCCTACCTCTTTTCATTGTTATCATGAACATATTTTTCATATACGAAAATACACACAGAAGAATAATTTTGAACACCTTGCAAGTTGTCTCAAAAATTAAAACAAAAAAAAAAATGTTTGTAACTATAAAACTATCTCTTGTCCTAGAAAACATATTGCCCCACTTTGTTCTGCAAAATGTAAGATATTTACACAATGTAGAGTTACGGCAGACTTGCCGATGGAGGCAGTTATGTCTGAAACCGTAGGCGGAAGCAACCACATATGCTGGCTGCATGACCTGAAATGGGGTGAGTCGGGGAGGACGTGATGGGCTGAAGGAGAGAGGAAGGTAGAGAATGGAGGTAAAACGGGTGAGAGGCAGGACTGCGACAGGCAGTGGCTGAAGGAAAGGGTGAGAGAGGTGCAGTATGGATGTCTTGCATTAGGGATTTTAGAAAGGAATCCTGAATTTGTTTTTGCTTCTGGTTTATAAACTGTTTATTGCATTGTTTTAATCCTTCACCATCGACACGAAGATACATTTATTAGTTTATTTGTTTATTAAGGAAGAATTGCACTTGTACTGTTTATTTGTGACACTGTCTATTTGGCTTGTTTTCATTAAAGCACCTGCACTTCTTCAACCATCCATTGCTGGCTATGAGTATTCTACACTTGCTGAGATCCATCTGTTGGTTAAGTTATTGATGGTGTGGGAACAAGAGACACCCAATATGGTTTCAGGAGAGTGGAGCCAACCTGCTCAGTCACACTTCTTCCTGTATTTTGGAGTTCCTGTCTCCCCACACTCCAAGTTGTAACCTTGGGTCCTCTATTAGTGGCCCAGTTATTTTTTTCTAGAGGTAAGCATTAAAGAAGTAGTGAGGTGGATTTTTCCTGGTATGTACCAAAACTCTGTTATACTTTATCGACAAAGTCACACCAGGCTAAGACCATGCAATATTTTTAAAAAAGCACTTTTTTTAATTTGGCTTTTTCGTAACTACATTTTAGTTGTACTCCTAATAGACTATACATGCATAAAATTATCATTCTTCATGGATTTTCTAATCACTACTTTTCTCTGCTTTCTATTCCAGTTTTTCTGCGGTGGCATTCTGCCACCTGGTCAAAGTCCTGTGCTGCCACCTGTGATGCTCAAGATGAATGCAAGTACCCCACAAGACCCTCTCCATCGAATCTTCTGGAATGAAGCCTGGAAACAATGAGGAGCAACTTAAGAACATTTATGAGCAGTGGGAACAGGATGGCCATTTGGCCTTGGAACCCCTGCAGATTTTTATTCTTAACTAATTTCATTTTTTTTTCTTGTAACTTTTGCTTTGGGCATCCTATAAAGCATTTTGAGATACATCAGATCTCCACTGGAAAAAAATCATGCTGGATATCTCTACTGATATGGACTGGGTAATGTGTTAGGAACGAAAGGATGCCACATCGTTTGATGGAAATAAAAATTATTAACCTACAGGGGGATGAATTCAAAAACACAATGAAAATCAAAGTGAAAAAATGATGCGGCAGACTAGTCCATTTTGCAGAAATTTTATTACAGCAATTGAAAATCATACTCAGTAGTTTGTATGGCCCCCACATGCTTGTATGCATGCCTGACAATGTTAGGGCATGCTCCTAATGAGACAACGGATGGTGTCCTGGGTGATCTCCGCCAGATCTGGACCAGGGCATCACTGATCTCCTTGACAGTATGAGGTGCAACCTGGCGACATAGGATGGACTGAAACATAATGTCCCAGAGGTGTTCTATTGGACTTAGGTCAGGTGAACATGGGGGCCAGTCAATGGTATCAATTCCTTCATCCTCCAGGAACTGCCTGCATACTCTTGCCACATGAGGCCAGGCATTGTTGTGCACCAGAAGGAACCCAGGACTGACTGCATCAGCATATGCTCTGACAATGGGTCCAAGGATTACACCCAGATACCTAATGGCAGTCAAGGTGTCATTATTTAGTTTGTAGATGTCTGTACGTCCCTCCATGGAGATGCCTCCCCAGACCATCACTGACCAATCACCAAACCGGTCATGCTGAATGATGTTACAGGCAGCATAACATTCTCCACATCTTCTCCAGACCTTTTCATGTCTGTCACATGTGCTCAGGTTGAACCTACCCTCATATGTGAAAAGCGCAGGGTGTCAGTGGTGGACCTGCCAATTGTGCTATTCTATGGCAAACGCCAATCGAGCTCCACAGTGCCGGGCAGTGAGGACCGGGCCTGCTAGAGGACGTTGGGCCCTCAGGCCACCCTCACAAAGTCTGTTTCAGTGGCCTGATGGAGTTCATTTTGTAGGTCTCAGGCAGTGCTCATTTGGTTCCTCCTTGCCCAAAGGAGCAGATACCAGTCCTGCTGAGGGATTAAGGAGCTTCTACGGCCCTGTCCAGCTCTTCTAGAGTAACTGCCTGTCTCCTGGAATCTCCTCCATGCCCTTGGGACTGTGCTGGGAGAAACAGCAAACCTTCTGGCAATGGCACGTATTGATGTGCCATCCTGGAGAAGTTGGACTACCTGTGCAACCTCTGTAGTGTCCCAGTATCGCCTCATACTTGCAGAAGTGACACTGACCATAGCCAAATGCAAAACTAGTGAAAAAAGTCAGAAAAGATGAGGTGGGGAAACATATCAGTGGCCTTCACCTGTTAAACCATTCCTGTTTTGGGGGTTGTCTCATTGTTGCCCCTCTAGTGCACCTGTTGTTAATTTCGTTAACACCAAAGCAGCTGAAACTGATTAACAACCCCCTCTGCTACTTAACTGACCAAATCAATATCCCAGAAGTTTCATTGACTTGATGCTATTAAAGTGTTCCTTTATTTTTTTTTGTGCTGAGATATCAAAGCTGGCAGATTCGTTCTCTTGGGATAACCTTGAAGGTCTAACTTCTTAAAACAAATTTTTAGCTCTGTGCAGCTGTGCCCACAGTGTTGAAAAAAAATGTATCCCAAGCCGTAAGTCAAGAAGTGGGACAGTTCACTTATGTGCTTAAAAAAATAGACAAAAATGAAGGAAGTGGCTCTCCACAGACCTAGTTAGCTGATCGCAGAATGACTTTCATACGAGTGACATGCACACCAAAATTAAGTTGCTGTTGAAGTGAGTGTATACTGTGTGTAAATGTTGGATGGTTTTCTCCTTTTCTTTAACTTTATGGTGAGAAATGAATGCATGTGTCCAAAGTCTGACTTAAAATAAAAGGCACCATATAACAATAATTGAATTGAATGGAGTTTCATAAGGTTTGACCAGCACAAAGTGAAAAAAGAGGCAGAAATTAATAGGATTTACAACAAATATTAGCCAGATATTGTGCAATACATGAAAGCAACTGTGAAAGGCACTGCACAAAGTAATGATCAAAAAAGGAAAGAATGGTCTGTCCTAGTTATTGCTGTGACAACATTACTGATGTTAGTGGGCAATCCTTCTGTGGTAGGGTAGCCATGCTTACCAGTGTGGGCAGGTGAAAGCTCTTCTACCTTCACAGGGGCGCTTGTAGTATCTCACATGGCTCTTGAGTGTAAAAATAGGACATAATGACCCAGTGGAATGAGTTTCAAGATCATCTGATACAAATGTCATCTTAGTTCTGGTTTTACGATCTTTTCATAAAATATGGGAACTCAATTGCATTTCAGAATAGATCCTGAACAAAGAAAAAACTGAAACCTTAGTTGTTGGAAGTGTAAAAAATTAAAGTCTTAGAAATAAACTTTATCGCTTTGGGAGTACAAGTCAAATTAAAGTAAAGAATAAGTAAAGAAGTAAAGAATTTAGATGTTATTATGAACTCAGACCTAAACCTCAAATTGCAGAATAACCAAATGAATAGGACTGAATTTTTTTATTTAACAAACATTGCAAAAGTTAGACCTCCTTTAACATCACAAGATTCTGAAAAAATAATTTGCGCTCTTGTTTTTAGTGACTATATTACTGTAATACACTTCTAAGTGGATTGCCTAAAAAAGACAATAATCGGTTGCCATTAGTTCAGAATACAGAAACAAAAACTTTAACCAGGAATAGAAAATCTGAGCACTTTTCACCAGTCTTAGCACCGTTAAGTTGGTTATCTGTTCTCTTTAGCATTAATTTTAAAAAATCTTTAATTTTATATATAGCTCTGAATAATCTTAGCCTTACTTATATTTTGTAGTCCCTGTCCCCTTATTAACCCAATTGTAATCTTAGGTATTCTAATATATGCCTGCTTCTTATTCCAAGAGCTAAGGAGAAACAAAGTGGTGATTCGGTGCTTTGATGTTATGTACTAAAAATCTAGAATGCTTTACCTACAGAGGCTAACTAACACTGTGGAACATTAAAAAAATATATAATATTAATACTGGCGTTTTCATACCTCCAAATTAATTATACATGTACTGGAAATGCGTATACTTTATGAAATTGCAATCATTAACTTCAACTATTCTCTGTATTCTCTTGTGATTTTTTTCTTGTGATGGCGTTTTGCCATTTAATCCAAGTATTCTGCAACCACCTGTGATTCTGGAATAAATGGGGACCCTCCAGCTGTTGGTGAGATCCACTGCATTGAAGCTTCCAGGATAAAGCTTGAAAACAATAATAAATTGCTTTAGCAAATTTAGGTTTTAAAGAATGCCCAGTGAGGGCTGGGCAGCATTTAGGTCTTGGAACCCCTCACAAGTTTATTTTCACCAGCATCTCACCATCTGGAGTTTTTATTTTCCTGTCCTCCTTGGCCATCTTACCACAGCATCAGGTTGATTGTAATCTTTAGAGATGTAAAATTAATTAAGGACTCTACTTGTTAATCTTTAATTAAGTGCAGATTGATTTATTCTTATTTATTGTTTTTGGCATTTGATTTATTCATCCATATATTTTTTATCCCTAATTGTTTCATTTTACTTGCAGTTTTGTTCTTTAACATTTTGTAAAGCACTTTGAGCTACATGTTTTGTATGAAACTGTGTTTTAGAATACATTTTATTGTTCTTCTTCTTCAAGCCCCTCTGCTCATTAAAGACCCAAAAGTATTATCTTGTCTGCATTTAGAGGAATGGCGTGATGCTTCTTCACGTATGGAGAAACACCACAACTCACTAGGTACCATCTCCTAATTATCTTGGGTAAAGGTCATAAAGGCAAATAAATAACAAAAATAGTATTAAAAAGGATGAGTGGCACAGTAGTTAGCATCAGTGATCCAGCATTCTGGGTTCACCTGTCCTGCCGATGTACCGTATATTTGTTCTGTCCATTTGTATGTGTGTTATTTCTCTGGGCACTCAGGTTTCTCTTCCACATCCCAAAGCTATGCAGGTTTATTTAAGTGGTGATTCTTAAGGAGTCTCATGTTAGTTTGTGCATCTTGTCATAGACAAGGTTTTTGAGGCTGGATCCTGTCCCAGCAGCATTAGGAATAATAGTATAGGATGCCATGCTACTACTGGTATTGCTACTCCTAATAATAGTAAAAATAGTAATAATAATAGCTATCATTCTACTAACAAACTGTTCTTAATCTAACTCAGGCCTGCATCAGGTGCAAATCAGAAATTGACTTTGGGTGGCACTGATAAAATAATAATGATATAATAAAAAGATTAGGAAATTGATAGTTGAATAATAATAGCATAATTTTCTATATATGTGTAAAGTCCTGTCAATTTTTCTAGAAACTTCTTCTATCATTTAAGACATTCTGCTCTTTTAGCCAGCTAAAGATCTTCAAGTTCATGGTCTTTGAGGGAAACTCCATTAAATGGCTGATTCCCTTGTAATGTTGTAAAGATACCTGTATTTAACTAAAGGAATGTAGCGACTCATTTTAGACTATAGGATTTTTCTGAGAAACTTTTCTCAGTATGCTTCTGTTTCTCAGGAGTAATTACAGATTTAATTTGGTAGACGATATAAGTTTAATGCTGGTTTTGACCACAGTTTCCTTTGATTTCAAGGAGGCTTATTTTTAAGATCTGATGCCTGCCTCCACTTCCTCTCATTGTTATGCTCTATGAAGAACACTAATGTGGCTGGGTCTTTTGGCAGGTGGTGCTCACATTGCAACATGTCTTTCTATCCCTGAGATCTTTATGCAGTAGCAAAATGTCACCATGCTATCCACGGCTTCTGCTGATCTTGCTGGTTCTGCATGCAGGTGAGTGAGACAAAAACTAAAAATCTACTGCTTGTATAGCACTCCTAATAAAGGAAAACATGCTCTGGTCTGCAGAATAAAAACACTTTGGAAGTATGTGCTGCTTTAAAATATGGTGGCTGCAGAATTGTGTTTTAATTCCCACGTCTGACTTTGTCGGAGTTCTGCAAGTGTTTCAGCTGTAAGAGTTGCTTTATGGAATGACGGGCTGTGTTCATTTAAGGTAGCTTGGAACGGAGTTTGCTGTCACATAGTGGTTTTTTAAAACCCTAATAAAATGTATTCCGATATTTTTTGCTGCCGATACACCGATACAAGTTTTATTATACCTACTTAACTTTTATCGACATTTGTCTAACTCTATATTTATTTTTCTAGTATCAGAATGTAATTTAAGTTAATTTGTTTTGGTTTCAATAGATGTATTTTTCATATTTTTGATTCTTGTTTTCTTTTTTTCACATCTTCCCACCCCCTTTTTTGTTACTTCAGGGGGCGCGCCCCACAGGTTGAGAACTGCCGACATAGTGTTATAAACATGAAGTGGAAGATGTTAAAAGGATTCCAAAAAGCATTATATTTTTATGTGGGGCACTGGTTATTATATTTCTAGATGACACAATATTTTAGTATATTAACAAATTAACCTAGATACAAGGTACGTGTGAGGTGTTCAAAACAATATTTAATGTCAGTAAGAGGTATGAATTATAATATCAAGAGAGCTGAATCTTTTCAGTTTAAAGAGGTGACATGATCAAAGTATTTAAAATGATGAAGGCAAATAATACAGTGGATTACAGCTCTTGTTTTAAAACAAATTCTTCAACAAGAACACATGAACATGTATGGAAACTTGAAATAGTAGAAAGTTTTTCTTTACAGAAAAAAACAGACATGTGGAATAAATTTGTCAAGTAGTGTTGTAGAGAGGAGGTCTTTGGGTCTTTCAAGAACTCAACGCATTGTTATTTTGGAGAATCAAGATGAATACAATTGGTGAGCTTGCTGGGTGGAGTGACCTGTTCTTGACACAATTGCTTTAATTTTAAAATGTAATGATGTTGTAATTGAAGTGTATTGCATATCAATCAGGCATTTTCAGCAATAAGCCTTATTGGACTTGCCATTGTACATATCCGGAAAGACTATAGAAGAAAACAGAAGGTTCAATAATTTATCTAATTTTAATCTGTTGAATATACTTTGTAGTTTTGTGAGGATAAAGGACTGTGTCTCTGATGGATGTGAGCAACACTGGAGCACCACTAGGAACAATCCTGTCTCCTTTTCTGTTGAACCTTGGACACATCAGGTCATCTCACTTGCAGTAATTCTCAGATGATTCTGCACTTACAGACTGTATTGATAAAGGGGATGAGACAGAGTATAGGGGTCAGTGGAAGAACCTTCTTGGTGCAGAAACAATTGTCTGCAACTTAACATCAGTAGATCCAAGGAACTGATCATTGACTTTCACACTTCTAATCTAATCTAATCTAATCTAATCTAATCTAATCTTCTGATGGTAGATTAAATCAAGATTAAATGTAAGAAGTTTATTTTCATGTGTATACAGAGTAAGATTCTTACTTTCATGTCTGCCATAGGCTATCGGTAGTAGTACAAAGCAACAAAAGACAACGAATATTTAATACAACATTACATGAGAGACATAAATGACAGTCAACAGTTGAGTAGCTGTGTGTTTTTTCCATTTACTCGTGACTCAGTTGGCCTACTTCAAAAGTTTATAAATTATACTTCACAGAGCACCTTAAAAAAATAATCCACGCATTTTTTGAGAACCCACACTATGCTTATGTAAAAAAAATATCAGGAGTTATGTCTAAGTTTATCTTTGAATATTTTTAACATGAAAATATTATTAATTAATTTATAGGGTCTGTCTTCTGTTTTGACTCATTAACTTTCATTAGATTTTTTAAACTTTTATTATTTTACTATTCTGTTTATTTGTTTTCAAGGGTGCCACCATTTTCTGCATGTGTTTACATGAGCATCTACATTTTGTGTTTCTTGATTTCATTGGGGCCGCCATTTTGTGTATTTGGCTTCTGTGGTGCTGCAGGGTTGCAATGAATGCAATAAACAGGCCACTTGTGACACATGGCCTTGTGGTGACCTTATACAGACGTTTGTCCACACTGACCAGAGCCTGAACTTTACATATTAAAGGCCATTCGTATAAAAATATGTAAATTCCTGTATTAATGTATAAGTATTAGTTGATTAGCCATGCCTTTGTGTACAATAAGTTTGTGCTCTATTAGTCTGTCCTGCTTCTAGCTTTAATTTGCTTAATAAAAGGGGGTTGGGTCAGATGATTGCTGCCAAGCAGGATGTGGGGCAACAGTATTTTGATTGGTTTAGTTGGATATAGGTTTAAAATAAAGGCAATGATATTTTTGCAAATATGTTTGACAAGTTTAATAAGTTTATTATTTTCTTTAATTTACCTGTGTTTTATAATAAAGTTCTTTAAATTAAATGAAAGAAGTTACTAATAGTTTAATGCATCAGAAATCCTCGGTCCTGCTTAAAGTGGCACTTAATAGGGAATTGACGCTATAGTTAAGATCTAATAAAAGACTAAGACTTATTTTTAATCAAACAAACTGTCTTTCATACAAGAACCATAGACACGTGGAATAAATGACCAAATAGTGTGTTAGAGAGTAGGACTTCATGGACCTTCATGTGAATAGGATTGGCAAGCTTGCTGGGCTGAGTTGCCTGTACTCAATAAAATTGTTCTAATGTTCAGTCAAATAATTAAAAAAAAAAGTTTTTTTTATAATTCATTTTGGTTTTGCTAGCTAACTTTGCTGATTAATCTTATAATTGTAGTGTTTGGACCTTACTACTCTTTAGTAAATCTGTTCAGTAGGGTTAATCTTACAGCCTACTTGAACTGGATAGCTTCAATTAAACTTGGCAGTGTCCTTGCAATTCAGCAGGCAAACCTCATTAAACATTTATAATATACTTTTAATTTATTAACATATAATTTCGAATATAATCAAGTAATAAATCATGCATCCTGTGTACATAATACACAATAGGTTTACATATTTAAAGTTCATTTACATGGCTTTTTATATTATTACTTGACTGAAGCCTTTACACAAAGCAATAATGCTTGATATATAATTGGTTACATTTGTTTTGTTTTTTCAAACCAGAGCACAGACAGGTCAAGTGACTTGCTTATGGGTCACACAGTGGAGTAATGGAATTAGAACTTACAACCTCAGGAACAGAAGTCCAAAGTCTTAACCACTATGCTGCAAACTCAATAGTGTCAAGCAGCCTAAAATTTTCTAAACAATGTATTACTTTATTGAAGTGGATTACACAGATCAGCCACAAAATTAAAACCACTAGCCTAATATTGTGTAGGTCAACCTCATGCTGCCAAAACAGCATTGACCAGTTGAGGCATGGACTCCACAAGACCTCTAAAGGTGTCCTGTGGTATCTGGCACCAAGACGTTAGCAGCAGATCCTAAGTCCTGGACTCGTTTTTCCAGCACATCCCACAGATGCTTATATAGATTGAGATCTGAAGAATCTGGCCAAGTCAATTCCTGAACAATTTCTACAGTGTGGCAGTTCATATTATCCTGCTGAAAGAGGCTACTGCCATCACAGAATAACATAGCCATGAAGGATGTACATGGCCTGCATCAGTCTTTAGGTAGGTGGTATGTGTCAAAGTAACATCCACCTGAATGCCAGGACCAAAGATTTCCCAGCAGAATATTGACCAAAGCATCACATTGCCTATGTTGGCTTGCCTTCTTCCCATAGTGCTTCCTACTACCATCATTTCTCCAAGTAAATGAAATACATGCACCCTGATGTCCACATGATCTAAAAGGAAACCTGATTCATCAGACCAGGCCACCTTATTCCATTGCTCCATGGTCCAGTTCTGATGCATAAGTGTCTATTGTAAGCGCTTTCAGCAGAGGACGAGGTCAGCATGGGCACTCTGACTGGTCTGCAGCTATGCAACCCCAAACACAGCAAGCTACCATGCACTGTGTGTTCTGACTCCTTTTTCTCATGGCAAAAGTGTAAGTTATTCAGCAATTTTTGTTACAATAGCTTTTCTGTGCGATCCAACCACAGAAGAAGAAGATCTGAATATGTCGTCTAGCCATCATTATTTGACCACTGTCAAAAACACTCAGTCCTTTACACTTGCCCATTTTTTCTGGTTCCAACACATCACCTTCAAGAACTGACTGTTCGCTTGACAGAAGCCATTGTAACAAGATAATCAGTGTTATTCATTTCACCTGTCAGGGTTTTAATGTCATGGCTGATTGGTGTAAGTTATCCCACACTACGTATTCACCTACCTGGCCACCTAGTAGGTTCAGAAGAAGCTGGTCCATATCCTGATTTCTTTATTTATTGTATTCATTTTATTAATGTTTAAAGAAAAATTAATTGTGTTTAGCTAATTTGATAAATTTTTACATTTTTATTATGTGTAGTCATTAGCACTGATGAGTCTGATGTTCTGCATTCTATTATGCTGCCTGTATGAAGTTTTTTATGCTCACCTGAATGGATTTTTTTTCATATCCCTAGGGATATGAATATTAGGCTGATTGGTGTTTTCAAACTGTCCCGTTGATGGTGTATGTGATATTAAACCTTGAGATGAAGTGGCACCTCATCCATGGTTGGTTCTTATCTTTCTTTCCAGTACTGATGGGATATGCTGCATCCATCTCACCTCTCAACAGGATTAAATGAGTTTAGGAGAATGTTTATATTATCTACCTAAGTGATTAGTCATAATGGCATCTCCTGTGTCCACCAAAAGACCAAAGAAAAAAAAAAAAGAAAACAATATTAGCATGTTATGAGAAAAGGCATTTTAAACACAGTATTAAGTGTTTTCTGACATATGATGAGACAAACCCTAATCTTAACCATAACCCTTAACTGAATTTTCCCATGAGATTAATGATGTTTATCTAATCTAATCTAATCTAGAATGTTTAACTCCTTGTGTTTATTGCACCAAAGCATACTGAACAGGTTAGTGTGCATAGAGATCTTGCACCTCTATGTACTGGTCAAATCCCATTACAGCGAATACAGAAGTAACAAAATTTTCAGAAAAATGAACACTTTTTGTTGATCCAGACAAACGTTCATACAACATCATGTTTAACAGCTTTCATTTTAACAAAACGGAAATCTCTTTATAACAAACATTTTTTCAACCAAAAATGAAGATAATAATATAATGCAAAAACACTTAATGTCATGCCTATACTTTTGCTGAGTCTCAGGAACCTTTTTCGTTTTAGTAGACAAAAATAAAAGTAACAGTCTATTTCAAAATATCTAGTCTCAGTGAGGCTTGGCAAGAGTGTAGGCATGACATCATACAGGTGTCAGTTCTACATTGAGTGTAGTTGTATCGTTTGCAGATACTGTACTGTTCGAGTTTCATAGCACTTCTCAAAGTTTTGTTTGCGATGAACAAAAAAAGTGAGAAACAGCCTCAGTTCGTGGCAAAAAAAAAGTTACATCTAATGTCTCATTTATAAATAAAGCAGTATAAGAGGCACTGTTGTTTTTTATACAGGTATTGTCAATTTTGGGTCACTGAGTTGCATGGGAGACAGGAAAGTGAGTCCAGTTTTCCAAGGAAAATACAGGTACCTTATTACCATATAGAGAAGGGATGTACAGTCTCAAGATTTCATTCAAAATAGGAGCCGTTATAAGCCGCAACACACGCAAGCATCCTGCTTTAGCTCCCATCTTCAGATTAGAAGAACACCAGCGGCTCGGAATCACCGCTGTGGCAGACCAGGATAGTGTGAGGAAGAGTAGGTCAAAGGCTGGTGTCAAATGCTTACTGTTTACGGTTTACTGTTTACCAGACACAGCAGAGCAGCTATGGAGCTATTCTTGTAGCTCTGCCATTAGAGATGCAGAATCATCCTTTTAAAACAAAATATTTTTATTATATCAAAGTTATAATTTACCAATTCAGGGAAGTGGAGGGTCTTGTCCCAGGCATGATGAAACAGGATGTGAATGTTCTTCAGGTCATCCATGGGAAACTCTATACTTCACCCTGTTACAAAACACAATGTGTCTCTGAGGATTATTGTTAAGAGTAGAAGACCAGGAGATGTGAAAAGGGAAGGTAAATGGTTAAAACTGTGTGATCAAAAATATCCAGGCAACAAGCAATTATGGGCAATAAGTTAATGAAAACTCAAAGGCAAAACAAAAATCAAAAACCAGCACAACCATAATGCAAAGGTCTACTTAAAAATAAGCTAACTAATGCTAAAACTTCTCAAGTTTTTTTATCCCTCCATGGGATGATGCACAATTTAAATACCACCTTATGAAATACATATCAGCAATGGATTCCTCATAAGTCAAAACCACAAAATAGAGAAAAATATATGAATAACACTATACATCAGAGAAGGTGGAACAGACTTGTTTAAAGTGAATGATGATTGGTTACAGGTGTTTTTTTATAAAAACAAACTAGCTATACATTTGTTATTCTAGCTGCCTATTAGTACAGTCCATGCTGAAAGTGTGGCTAGTTTGTCTATTCTTGGCCCAGGGTGCAGCCTTTTCAGCCGTGTTCATGTCGAAATGGTTACTCCAAGATGGCACAAAGTGGTAAAATATCTGCGTGTACCACTGAAAGGAAAGTTATGAACATGGTATCACAAATACATTTCTTGGCCAAGCCAAGGCCTACTACATCATGTTGAAAACCTTAAACTTATGCTAATTTGTGCTAACGCAGTGTATCTTTAAAGCAATTGTGACAATATTAAGTGGCTTTGCAGTACATTAAACAAACAGTCAACTGTTGTTTCAAATGTCCAGAAAGCTTCCAAAGATAAGAGTTGTCAGTGATCTCTACTTTATTGGGCAAGCTTAATAATAAAGGGCTGTTATCAGCTGAAAACATTTCAGATTTAATCTATCTAATTTATCTGATTTGATTTACAGTATCTAATTTCCGCAGTACATCATATCTCATTCCCATTGTTGTTATGAAGCCTCTGACTGAGCAAAATAAATTTGCAAACTAATAGTGTAGTAAATGTAATGTTAATGTGCACACAGGGCAAGGCTGTCACCCAGGATTACACCAAAACACACCTTTAGAAGATAAGGATAATGAATACCCGTGCACTTTTAAATAAAGAGTTAAAATTGTAGTCTTGTAGAACATAACATGAAGAAATAGTCAAAATGTGGTCGGTGGAGGTGGGCACATAACAGGCAGAGTGTAATCTGAGGTAGATAAGTATAATACCAGTATAATACCAGCTCTGATGCTATATAATAGTTTTCATATTATATTATGGAAGAAGAGGCAAGCTTTATAATCTAATCAAGTTCTCCAATTTAAATACAAAAGACAAAGAGCCACATTCACCACATTTGTGTTAAGGGATGGAAGTCACATTTAATTTAAACAGTGTGTGTATCTCAACAGACATAAATTCATTATTACATTTCACACAAACAGTATCTTAAACACAACTTTATTGCAATGGAGACATCGTCACATTCACTCTTACTCACAAAAAATTATAAAATGGGTCAGGGAGGAGTCCTGTGACTTATTACTTGGAAAGATTGTACTGAGACACTTGGGTTGGTGGACCTTAATAGAAAATGTTACCTTGTAGCACGGCTAAAAGTAACACCTTGAAAATTTTTAAGTTTAATTTTGTTCCCACTGTGTAATTAGTAATCATAAACATGTATTGGGAAGATTACTGTATTTATCTAAACACTTAGTATGAACTAGTAAATATCCAGAAACATACAATATCGTACAATTCCTTAGTATAATCAGGATCGAGGGTACCACCAGAATGATGGAGAGAAGTTCTCCTGGGAAAAAGAGAGCCTCACTGATAGAATTGGAGGTCCTGCATATGATAGTGGTGAAGCACAAGGGCCAATGCAGGGCTGTTTATACAGGCAGGGGTAAATGCACATACGAGAGAGTGGGCATTACAGCATAGGTAGAGGCATGAGACACCCACAAAGGGGAAACACAAGGGTAGGGAACAGAAATGTCTGAATACCAATGAAGCAAAAGGCCAGAGAAAGATGACAGGAGGTGAGAACACCTTCAGGTTGAGATGGTAAGCAAATGGCCATGACCTTGTGGCCTAGTAGGTGGCAAAGCTGGATTGCCTGAGATTTTGTTGTCTCTTTTAGTCAAGAAGCATAGACCTTGCACTGAAACAGATACACAGATAGCCAGTCCAAGCTTTTCAGGAGAAAAAACTGTGAGAAAGGATGTAGTTCAAGAAACAAGTCAAAATCAGAAGTTATAAACACAATCCACAGAGCCCAAAGCACTAACCAGAAATTAAAGTCAAGAAGAAATATGCAACAAAGTCAAATACCAAAAGAAATATGAAGATCACATGCAAAAAGTAGAAGTTTTTATCAATCCTTGGACACCAAGGTGACCTTTATACCAGGGTGCCAGTGATGTTATTGTCATGCAGTCCAAATGAATTATTGTTTTCCATGGAAACAGGCAACATGAAAACTCTAACAAAGCAACACCCATCAAGACTGACATTAAAAAATATGAAACTTTTATGTAAACATATCAGAAATGGATTCTCTGTGTCTGAAACAACCCCAAAACATGAATAACATAATTTTAAAAACATACATACAATCCTGGAGAATTTATAGAAACACATGACACACTGGATTCTTGACCCTTTTCGAGCAACAGAAGGTTCAGAGGTAGATATATACTAGGAACTGCTACAGATCAGGGATGTGCAGATCTGCCCCTGACTCCAGGAGGTATTGAATGGAAGGGTTTTGAATGGAAGTGACCCCAGCATGGGATATAAAGCCACCTCACTGCCAATGGCATAATGAGCCTTGAGTCTGGAGGTGAGTTTTGGTAAAGATCAGTTGGTTGGAGGAGCAGACACCAACATCAAGAGAACAATAGAGATAGAAGGTGAGAGAATATAATGCATGGTGCTACTTTGTTTGGAAATTGGACAAGCTACCCTATAATAAATTCAAATATTGTATATGAAGGCCCAGAATGGCTGCAGATTTGTTGTATTGTTTGTTTATTTGGTATTTACTTTTGTCCCTTTCCTATGTAACCACTTTATTAATAAATGTACCATTTCTACTTATGTGTCCATATTATAGATATGGTGGGGCTGCCTGAGTGCCTCCTCTTGTAAAATATATACATTGTGGGTTCAGTAATAAAAGATTGAAGGGCTAAATGGATGCAAATTTCAGGTGGGAAATGTGAACTCAGAGGTTTGCCATTACCTATAATACGCTCGTACATAACCACCAGTGGCGAAACCTTTCCAGCTTTTAGACTTTCAGGAATAAAATATTACAACAACAGGCTACCTTTGTTGACTAAATTTGGAAAAAAAATCCCTAGTATCTAAAGATGATGCACTTGATTTAAAGTCATTTAGGGTTCAATGGGGGTTGCAGAGCAGCCTCATAGATCTAGAGGCCTGGATGAATACTGGTAGCCCCCTGGGCCTGTGTAGCCTTTTTAAATCAATTTTCCATTTCCCAAAGATGCATGTGGCACATTAATTGCCAGTTCTGTGTTGGCCCAGGGTTAATTGTAAGTGTAGGTGTGTATGTGAGGGTGTGTTTCCTGTGATCGGCTGGCATTCCATTCAGTATTGGTTCCTGCTTGCTTTACATCCATTGCTTCTGGGATAGGCAGCAGAGGTTTGTTAACCTGAATTAGATAAACAAAGTTAGGCAATATTAGGTTATGCTAGACAGGCTTTTATTTATTAAAGAATCAGAAAAATGACCATGAAGACTGAAATAGTGCAACTTGCAACTAAAAATAATGCAACTTATAAAGTAGTGTAATGTTTGTTCTTCATTATCAGACTCTAAGGCTTGCAAATATAGGACCTAGGCATACATTGAAGAACATATTTAAAAAAGAGTAATGCAGCAAATTTTATCATTTGCTATTTAGTGAGGTATTGAAACACTACCACAAAATATGCTGGTGATAATAATCGTAGTCTTTATGGTAAGCTCATACACAGGTAGGTGACTTCCTGGATGACTATTCAGTCTCTCTTGATCACATACAAAGAAAGCATAAGGTGCTCTAGTGAGCTTGTGGCCTTTCACATGCAGTACATTCAGTGGTAGTGTGAGTTTTATTTTTATTTTTATTTACATTTTAAGTGTCTTGTCCTTTTCTTACTTTTACTTGAAATAGAGTAGATTTTTACACCTCTGATGTAGAATGCTGGTTCATATGACCCAAAGAATTAAGGGGAGACTGGTGGTAAAAGTAGGGTAGAAAAAAGGAAGCTTTTTAGGAGATTTGTATTTTAGAATTTGTAAAGTCTACTAGTAATGGAAGTGACCCCACGCAAACTCTGAAAATAATTAGTTTGATTGAATTTCATTTGCTGTTGTCCTCCTCCCTGAACAATGAAATGTATTTTTACTTGATATTCATGGTAATCAAACATCAACAATACATTAAAGACATTAAAGTACAATGACCCCTGCGGTGGGCTGGCACCCTGCCCGGGATTGGTTCCTGCCTTGTGCCCTGTGTTGGCTGGGATTGGCTCCGGCAGACCCCCTTGACCCTTTGTTCGGATTCAGTGGGTTGGAAAATGTAGGCATTTACCCATCTCCCTAGGGGGTCGAGTATGTCTGAAGTAACTGCACATAATACTTTGTAGTAGCATTTATGATTTATGATTTATCAGTGGAATAAGGATTTAGAGATTTAATGAATCTCTGATACTTTTTTGTACTTTAGATTTATCTTTGATGTTAAAAGTATTTATCTATATTTAAAATGGCCAAAATATTTATATTATTATTTATATTTATTAGCTGTCTGTGACAACTAGAGTGGGTCAGATTTTCTACAAATTAAAAATAAATTAATAGCTACTTGCAGATAAAGTCTTATTGGCATGAATAATAAGAACATGTTTACTTGGTTTAAATTTACCTTCCATGTACACAGTGAATTATGCTTGTGATAAGGAAACTCGTCTATTAAGATCTGCTGTTTGCATGACTTTTTTAACTTGCAGTACATATTTTTTTATTCCATGCATCCAATATTCTATTTTGCAATCTGCCTATTCAATTCTTATTGAGGTTCACCTATCCCTAATTTGAAAGCACTGGCCTCAAGGAGCCATTCATGTGCAATGTCACATTGGCCCAATTTGGAATCATTGATAAACCCTAAGGTGCACGCATATAGGATGTGGGAAAAAGACCGGAGTAACCGGAGGAAAATCCCATTCAAACATGGAAAGAATCTGCGAGCTCGACACAGACACGTTTCAGTCCATAATTTAATCCCAGGACTGTGGAAGTGTTACTCCACAAACCTCTCAATTGATCCTTCTTCAGTTATGTACTCTATACTTCACTAAATCTGACATCACATATAAGCTCAATCACTGTGTTAGCTGTTCTTCTTCTCTACAACTTTTAAAAATGTTTGCAAGACTCATAATCAAATATTTTGGTGGATTTATTTCAGTATTTTAACTTGATCAGTTTCTTATTGAGGTACAAAAATAAGTGACTCTACAGAGATCTGAATCAATGGTAACATCTGCCCCCACAATGGAAAATAACGCGTCACTGTCATGAAAGAGAGAAAGGGATGGACAGATTGTGCAATGAAACCATATATAAAAAAACAAGATTATATCACAGATGAGGTACAGGCTATATTTCTGAATTTGAGAACGTCAGTGTTTTGCTAATGGAAATTTGTTAACCTTGTGATATTTTAGGCTTTAGATTGTAATCAAATCTTTCAAAATTATTTAAGCTTTAAGCACAATAGATATAAATCACACAAATTGTGATGAGTAGAATAAGACAAGTTTTGATTTGCATCTAGTTTCACAAAACTGACACTATTTATTTTGTAGGTGATTTAGCAATTGTGAAAAATGAAACTCACTAAAAAGAGTGTTTTTGGAGTTTTAATGTTTTTTGGGTGGGTGGAAAACAAGAAATACTGCTCTATAAAGAACCATCCACATTTCTGTGCTTATTTGTGTTCTTTTCTGCAGCTGCATAATGCATGAAATTTGTCACTCACCAGTAAATTCAGTTCTATTTATGGCTATCGTTCACATCATCACAAATAAGTGTATGTGATATGATGCATATGCACCATTGTGCACATTACTGTGTTTTCTCCATAGAAAATTTCACTACATGGGAAACTAAATACCATTACCAAGCAAATATCCTTCACTTCACCTTAATTCCTCCAGAAGAGTTGAAGGACATGATCTCTCCAAGTGCTGTGGAGTTCAGCTTCTAACTGGCAAAGTTGGGATATTACCAACAGAATACATTTGACAGCCCAACAAAATTTCTACACTTGAGAGAAAATGAGTCCACTGATCATGTTTTTACTAGAGATTTTTATTTAAATCTAAATCACAGGCAGACACATGTGACATTCATTCATTCATTTTCCACCACTTATCCGATGCAATGAGGTCCAAACATCCCTTTTCCCAATCACACTTACCAACTCAAACTGTCGGATCCTAAGGCAATCTGGGAGATATAATCCTCCCAGAGAGCTCTGGGTCTTTTTTTGGTCTCCTGCCAGGTGATTGTGACTGTAAAACCTTCACATGAAGCCGTATGAAAGTTATCCGTATAAGATGCCCGAACCACCTCAGTTAGCTCCTCTCGATGCAGAAGGTCAGTGGCTCTACTCCGAGCCTCTCATGGATGTCTGTGCTTGTCACTCTATCTTTAAGGGAAAGCCTAACCACCCTACACAGAAAGCTCATTATCCAAAGCGCACTACCATAGGTGTGGGCAGTGATGTAAATCGATTGGTAAATTGAGAGCGTTGCCAAATAGCTAATACTATTTAAATATAAAAACAATTGCATCATTTTTGGATCCAATTGGATCCAATTCATGAATGAGCATACCTTTACCTAAAAATTCTTTGGCCCAGTATCTCATCCACCTTTAGAAAATCTCCAGCTGCAGAGCTCAGGGGCTTGTCACGGATTCCTGCAACTACTGAGGAACATTTGAAAAGGAGCTAAGGGTCTAAGGGGATCTTTCTCTGCATCAAGCATCATTGGAGTCTGTAATGAGTTTTTTTTCCATAGGTGATAAAAAGTGTAAAAAAAAAAAAAAAACAAGATAGAAAGAAAAAGGTTTGGGGATCCACCCCGTATATTGTATGCTCTCTTTCAAAAAGTAATCTGATCAGATCTGCCACTGATTAATCTCTGAGGACTGAGTCCAGAACAAGCCTGGAAGGGGAAGGCAAGTTGTTGCCTTTATAGGTAGTGGAAAAGAAGAGGAGGGTCCAACGGGGACGGGTGGAAATGAGGTCAACAACGTTGGCTTCAGGTGTTTTTCCCATCAGATGATCTGTAGAGGGGGGGAGAAAAGACATTAATGCACTTTGTCAACCCCTGACCCGGCATACCATCTTTAGTTAACCCCATTGACTGCCTCCTATGTGCACGTGTGTGACAAAAGATATCTGCTTTTTAAAAAAACATCTAAATTAGATATTATTTAGCTATCAGCTAATAAAACAAGGTTGAGAAACTCATTTCTCGTTTCTATGATTTATTTTGGTCTTCTTTGTTTCCTGAACTATCACAGTTCATTCAATCTTTGTGTTAGTGTCACAGCCTCAAACAGTTTGAGTTTCAGATTTTATTTCAGACTGGAGTTTATTCTCTGCTTGTTTAAGTTTGCTACCTTCCAAACATGTCCATAATAGAAATGTGCCACATTCTTGAAAAAGGTTCCTATCTCTTTGAATGGCTTTGGCTCAATAGAGAACATAACTAAAAATCACCAAGCATGTTTTCTCTACTCTTACCTGCAGTATTAGGCTGAACTGTGTAATACTTCTTAACAAAGGAGAGAAGAGTGGTTAAATGGTGAGTACTACCTACTTAGCTCCAAAGTCCTCAGTTCACGCCTTATGCTGGCCATTCTAAGTGTGGACTTTGCATACTCTCTTTGTACTCATAAGGGGTTTTATCTGTCACAGTTGTTTTGTTCCCAAAAACAGTTTTGTTAGTTGACTGGTACAGCAAAAAAATAATGTTAAATAAATAGCATTAAATAATCAATAATTAGTAATCAAACTGTGTGAGTTGCGATTTATGCATAACTAGCTGTGCTAGTCAGGTGCTGTGCTGTGCTTAGACAGGTTAATCTAAGTTAACAATGTAGTCCTCAGTGTTAACTTTATTGTACACCATATCAATTAAAATGTGTTTTGTAATGTGTGCAGTAATAAAATGCATTATTACAAATGTTTGTGATGTGCCATCTGTTGGAATGAAAAACGCAATGCATGTCTCGGTTGACTCGTATTCAATTTGGTAAGGAATTTGTAAAAGAAGTATTAATGTTTGTGTTGCAATATCTATTGGAATGACAGAAGCATAGCAACCGGACGTAAAACACAGACAGACACAATTACCCTTTTATTAAGGTGGATGATGTTTTATTTAAATATACTCAGCAAAAAAAGAAACGTCCCTTTTTCAGGACTGTGTATTTCAACAATAATGTTTTAAAAATCCAAATAACTTTACAGATCTTCATTGTAAAGGGTTTAAACAATGTTTTCCATGCATGTTCAATTAACCATAATCAATTAATTAACATGCACCTGTGGAATGGTCGTTAAGACCTTAACAGCTTACAGAAAGTAGGCATTTAAGGTCACAGTTCTAAAAACGCAGGACACTAAAGAGACTTGTCTACCAACTGTGAAAAACACCCAAAGAAAGATGCCCAGGGTCCCTGCTCATCTGCGTGAACGTGCATTAGGCATGCTGCAGGGAGGCATGAGGACTGCTGATGTGGCTAGGGCAATAAATTGCCATGTCCGCACTGTGAGACGCCTAAGACAGCGCTACAGGGAGACAGGAAGGACAGCTGATCATCCTCGCAGTGGAAGAGCCCGGATCTCAATCCCATTGAGCACGTCTGGGACCTGTTGGATCGCAGGGTGAGGGCTAGGGCCATTCCCCCCAGAAATGTCCAGGAACTTGCAGGTGCCTTGGTGGAAGAGTGGGGTAACATCTCACAGCAAGAACTGACAAATCTGGTCCAGTCCATGAGGAGGAGATGCACTGCAGTACTTCAAGCAGCTGGTGGCCACACCAGATACTGACTGGTACTTTTGATTTTGAGCCTCCCTTCATTCAGGGACACATTGTGAAACATTTTTAGTTTATGTCTTATGGTGTTGAGTCTTTTAGTGTTCATACAAATATTTACACATTAAGTTTACTGAAAGTAAAAACAGTTGAAAGTCAGAGGACGTTTCTTTTTTTGCTGAGTATATATACTGATGGAAAAAAGAATAACATTTTCTGGAATGAGAAGACAATAGTTATAGCAAAGAGTGAAGAGAATGTAGCAGGATGCACTATGGGAAGAACGCAATCCTGTATAGGTAGTGTGGCAATGGTATTGCCTGATGGCTGTGGCCTCTTTTAGTAGGATAATGCACCCTTCCACACTGCAAAAAGTGTTCAGGAATGGTTTGAGGAACACAACAAAGAGTTCAAGATGTTGACTTGGCCTCCAAATTCTCCAGATCTCAATCTGCAGAATGTGCTAGAAAAACAAGTCTGATCTATGGAGGCCCCACATCACAACTTACAGGACTTAAATGATCTACTGTACTGCTAACATCTTGGTCCCTGATACCACAGGACACTTTTAGAGTTCTTGTGGAGTACATCCCACAACAGGTCAGAGATGTAACACAAGGGGGACCTACACCATATTAAGCAAGCAGTTTTAATGTTGTGACCAATCTGTGTGTTTCTGCCAAACCATTCTCACACAAAGTTCTGTAGCCTCCAAATTTATGGTCAGTAATCACAAGAAACCAAGGGGAGCTTCCATGCATTGACCTTAGCTTATTTCCAGTTACTAAGTACTATTTGGTGTTATAAGCAGTAGTGAAGCCACAAAGCATGATCCTTGCATAACTGTCAGCTTATCATAAAGGATTAAGGCCCTGTGCAGCAGAGAGAGATGATGGTACAGACCCAATGTGTGTTTAATAAGTCAAGTGATATTTTCACCTACAGGTGGCTGATAAAAAGTCTTCACAATGGGAGATATTAAGACAACAAATTTTCTTTGTCACTGGGGTCATGCTGGATGTCCTTCAAAAAGGTGAATAAATGCTGTAGAAGTCCATGCACGATTATTATTATTTTTTTTTTTTATTAATTTTATTACAATCCATACAAAGCAATCAAGTTTTTACAAAGAGAAAAAATTAAGAACAGATCGATCCCCACCCCTGAGAGAGAGAGCAAGCCATGATTATTTATTGGCATACACACTGATTACCATACAAATGATACAGTCCTGGTAATATGGAGTCTCCCCAGTTAGCTCTTCACCTGGTCTACAGTTTGTGACAGAAGAAGGCATACACTTTTGTGTTGAAAAAAAAAAACAAAAACAAAATCAGTGAACAAAATTAAGGATAGTGTGCTGATGCATTGGATAGCACTGATGCTTCCTAACTCCAAGGATTTAATTTAGTTCTGGGCTTTCTCAGTCTGTTTGGAATTCTTGTGATGCCTCTATGGCATTTTCTATGGTGCCCTAGTCTCTTCTTATTTTTCAAAAATGTGTGGATTAGCTTAACTGGTTTCAGAGAGAGACTGTCATGCAATGGACTGGCATCCCATCAAGGTCACTTCATTCCTTACCCCAGTATAAATTCTTGAACTTCTAAATCTGAATTAGATTAAAATAATTTGGGAGTAAATGAATAAAACATGCATACGTGTGCCCTGCAGCTGTCTGAAGTTCTGCCTGCCTTGTGCCAATTGCTACCATGATATAATTTAGTTCCCATTGACAGACTTTTTCAGAAAAAATGGACAGAGAGTGAGCTAATATCCTTATAGCTCAGCCTGTTTTCAGCAAAACATGCCTGATGTGTACAAATATAACAACTAACATTTCAAGGAAATATGAAAACACATTCTTCTCTCTGTGGCTCATGCAAAACCAACTTTGGACCTCTGCCACCAAAATATTTAATTGATCAAAAGGTATTTTTTCACAAGTGCCAAATGTCATCACCACAAAACCTCTCAATACGCAAGATGTATAGCCTAGGAACTGTTTCAATCTTCTGCTATTTAATCATAACTAAACTAAATGAGCAAATCAAGAAAGCCTCCTCAGAGTTCTATAGTCCTTATTTACTTACTGTGCCTTTCAAAAAGCACTATCACGAAACATTTCATAAAGTAACAGCAACATTACCCTGGAAGATGAGTCCAACAATGCAATTTTCATTTTTCTTATTTAACTCACATGTATCATATACTTTATGTCATTAACTGATATTCACATAATTATTTCGACATAACTGGGCTTTTTCTACTCTTCTACATGTGAAAAATTACTTTAAAATTATATCACCCTGCTATTTTAAATATGTTTGTCTTATCTCTTATTCATCATAGTTCCATTGAATTATCATGATTATGTCCAATGCTGAGAGCGATCTTTATTACTGGTATGATAAGATCACCACACTCATGTCTCATCTCCATTCTCAAATTTTTCTTTATTGAACACTTTGATACTCCAGTCACCATCCTTCACTGAAAGTAGCAGGCAGGTAATATTGTGCAGTAATAATAATAATTATGATTATTACTTATTAAATATTATTAAACATTTATAGTGCCTATCCCATGCTCAAGGCACTTCTCACAGTCTCAGAAAGATCAGGGTATATAGAACATCGGATACAAATAATGCCGCTGAATAATCGCTTATTGCTAAACCCCACAAGTACTGGTTCACTTCCCACCAGTGAGTCACTATGGAAACTGAAGCAAATCACTTACCCTGCCTGTGTTCCCACTGCATATTCTAAGTCATATAGCTTAAAGACTTCAGCCATGTATATACTGTAGTAAACTGAATACATTTGAAGATGTGACCCTGTCTTTTTAAAGGTTAATTAATTCACCTGTGCAATGAACACCCTTAACTGTTTTACATACTGTAGTGTTCTATTGGCATGATCGGGCATTTTCTGTTAACAAGCACATTAATTCAATATGTTGATTTCATATGCACTGAATTATTTTAAACTTGTTTCCTTGCTCTCTCTATCATCCTTCACTATTCATTTTAATTCTCATGACTATTTCTCACAGTTAAATCTGTCTTTTATGGTGTGAAAAGATCTCCACTCTCTCTGTTCTCATACATCTTTTCGTTCCAAAATCAGGGACTGTGAACAACATTTCGGGGATACGCTGTTCAGCAAAAATCAAGGACGGCACGGATGTTCAAATTGAGTGCAGCTTACCTGTGGATAATAAGGTGGCTCAAGTGAACTGGATGAAGATACAGTATTCAAAAAGTACACTGATTGCTGTGTATCATCCCCAGTTTGGTCTGCATGTCCATCATAACAATTCCAAAGTGAAACTCAACTTTCAGTCCAGCACACAGATGGAGCTGATTGTGAGCAACTCAGATGGTGCCAAGAACAGCACCTTTTGTGGTGAATTTCACATGTTTCCTGTTGGGATTGTGGAAGAATGTGCGGTCATGGATATGCCAGATCAACAGTATACAGGTAAGAGAACATATTGGGAAGGGAGGGATAAAATTTTGTGTTTTATTCAGAAGTAAAGAAAGACTGAGAACTTCTAGCGAAATAGGAAGAAGCAGTAAAAACATTTCATGACAGATGTGAAATCTATAAATATAAAAGTCAATGTGTGTATATATGTATGTATGTATGTATGTATGTTCCAGCATCACTTCCGAACGGCTGCAGCGATTTTCATGAAACTTAGTACACGTTTCTTATTGGTATACAAAAAATACTGCAGGGTGAAATCAGCCCTAACCCTCCCCCTTCTGGATAGGGTGGAGGGTGATCTTATGGGTCTTGTATGCTTGTTATCATCCAGTTGACACTCAGAACAACCACCAGAGGGCGAACTGGAGGTGACTGCCAGCATTCTTTATGTTTTAGCACCACCGCACCCCTGTTGCTTTTGAAATTAAATAGAGTTGGCCAAGTTGGCATTCCAAGTATTTCTGGGACTCATTCTGTCTTTGTGACTCGAACAGCCATATATATAATATATATATAAACATCTAAACATGGAAGTGTGTGTGCCTGTCCGGCCTGGAAGTGAGAGGTAGAGTCTGGGTAAGGGCTCCAACTCCAAAGATATGCAAGCTAGGTCAGGACACTGGTAAAAGGAAACCTCTGAAGAAAGACAGTTGCTTAGCTTCTAATACACAAAAAAATGTGAGCATGTCGGCAACACGAATCCTCCTAGGAAAGAGATGCCCCGAGTAGTTCTGACTATTTCAATACTTTCTAGGATCTGGCTTACACAGTTTATATATATATATATATATATATATATATATATATATATATATATATATATATTATATATATATATATATATAT
>JANRMT010062791.1:120935437-120974123 GCA_026402145.1 Polypterus bichir lapradei
AGATAGATAGATAGATAGATAGATAGATAGATAGATAGATAGATAGATAGATAGATAGATAGATAGATAGGAGATTACAAAAACAATTTGATTGAAATTAACCATTTGTTGCATCTAGCAATTATTCCCTCACACCCCATGATTTCTCTTCTTCTTTTTCAAAACAGCAAAATTCAACAGGAACACATGAAACACATTTTTAACTTATAAAAAGTATTCAGCTCCTTGCTAGTTTTACACAATTTTTCACTGATCTGCTTTCAGGATGACATTAAAAACTATTTTTTTTTTTTTTCGTTTTGATCCATGTTAAAAAGCCCAAGTGTATCTCCTATGATTCAATGCTGAATAACTTTAAAATGTGAAAACGTCCAAGGGGGTGAACAATCTTTATAGGCATTGTGATTTAGATGCAGTGTTACTTTGTACTGCACATGTTTTTTGTGCACCTCTAAACCTAAGATGTTTCATAAAGACCCCTACATATAACTAGCAATATGGAAACAAAGAGAAATAAAAAAAAATTCTGTTTACAGGCCCCTAACATCAGGTGTAAATTGCGCAGGCACTTTATCTGTCTTCAATGTACTTTGTTCACAAACTCAGTTACTTGCACTGCTAAAACCCACTTTAGCTGGCTGGCTGGCTGACCACCAATGTCACATGTTTTCCACCTCTGCCCACACAGCTGTAACTTCTCACTTTCTTTTTAAGGATGAAGCTCTTTGATGTGCGGCAAGTATTTCTGGTTGATTCTGAGGTATGTAAATGTATTTGTATAAATTATTATTTGAGTGTTTGTGTGGACATATTAGAGAGTGTAAAAGAGAGAGAGCCAGAGGACAGTGACCACTGACCAGAACACATTAAAAAGTATGAATGGCTGCCTTGATGGCATCAGCTTTTTAGAGGACTTTTATATACACCTACCCATAGATTAAAAAAAAAACCCTACACAGTCAAGTACTGAGTGTACATTCCACAGCATTTAAATTCTTTTTACAAATACTGTAAATACTCAACTATCATGTGTCAACTTACAAGCATTAAAGTGAGATTATAAAGAGAACAAAAACCATGAACTTAACAACATGTATAAAACAGCAATCATTATGCCATGCAAGAGGAAAGTCAGATACACTGATTTACCAGCTATTAAAATTACAATAAAACCCAATAATATAGTAAAGCAGTTTAAATAATTAAAAGCTGGGAAATGATTTGATTTTACTATGAAAAGGAACACTAAAGGAGACATTTATCTAAAAATGGTAGCCTTTACCAAGATCAACAGCAATAGAGCAGCTCTTCAGGCACAGATAAAACTGTAGCCCCAACTTTGTCCTTACCACATGTGTGGCAAAACTGTTGTGCCAAAAAAAAAAAAAAAAAAAAAAATGTTCAATAGAAGTCTTATAAAGTATTTTTAACATCCCTCCATCCATTCTCAATGCTCTTTTTCCAAGGCAAATCTTCTACGACATCATCATAAAATAACCTTACACTGCAACTGCTGCAGAGATGCAATCATTTGATTACAGTTTCGGTTATTTTCAAAAACCTGATCACATCTTATTTAAGTTCTGATAATAGACACAAACAAGGCATGTTGAAAGTAACGTTGTTGAATGCGGGCTGTGGGCTCCACTTAAATCCTTTGAAATCTAGTGATTAGAACTTCACAATAATAATAATGATAATTCTTTACATTTAAATAGTGCTTTTCTCACTATTCAAAGTGTTTTACATAGTGAGTGGGGAGCCACTTCAATCACCACTAATGTGTAGTATCTGCCTGGACTGCACCAGTATACCCAACTACACATCAGTGATATGTGGTAAGTAGTGAGAAATAGAGAGACAGTTAGAGACAGGAGATGATTAGGGGTCAGAATAACTAGGCCATGGTGGGCAATTTAGCCAGGGCACCCTTCCCAAGTGTTCTCAATGTTCCAGTTTTTAAAAAAGCAGGTACTTCTTTGCCTAATGACTAGTAAGGAGCAAAACTGAATTTGCAGCAAAACTCAGAAAACTGAAAAAGAAATTGCACTTCACTTCTAAAAAACTGACACAATAAGAAAGGTGTTCAGTCCAGTCTGGAGGCATTAAAACGACATGCAACTGCCTGTCTTTTAGAATCTAAATAAAGATCCAAGGAAAAAATCAAACTGATAATTTCCTGACATATGTAGACATTTTGCTGAGTTGCCAGACATGTTCTGGTAGTAGAAGCCCTACTTTTTCAATATTAGCAATTTCAATCCTAAAGATGCATTGGAGACAGAAAAGAAATGTCAATCATCATATCCTCAACATCTTCCACAGGAATCGAGAAGCAGGAAAGTGTGGGTAATGGCAGCTTCCTGTTTTTTTGAGATCTGCCTGTAAAAAAAGGACATCAGTGTGCACAATGGGGTGTTTTAGTATGTCTTTGCATGGAAAAAATGTAGCATGTCACATTTTTTTTTACAAATGCACTGTCTTTGTTTGCAGTGATGTGAACGAGAGGCATAAATAGAAATGATTTTACCAGTGCGGTAAATAAGAGTCCTATCACCCTTTCTGTTCACCTTGTACACCTCAGATTTACATATAAACACCATGTCACTTGCAGAATTTCTCAGATGATTCTGCACTAATGGAGTATATGAATAAGGGGAATGAGAAAGAGTATATAGCAGTCGGGTGAGGGATGTTGTTTATTGGTGCAGAAAGAACTGTTGGCAACTTAGCATCAGCAAAACTAAAAGAACTGGTTATTGACTTCTGCAGCATCAAACAGCCTCTATGTGACTATTCAGGGAATGGATACTTGAAGGTCTACATCAAAAACAACATGATTGGCCAACTAACACAACGGAAGAATAAAAAAAAGAAGAGATTTTTTTTTTTTTTTTTTTGACTTAGGAGACTGTATTTCTTCAATATGGGTAGTGACATCCTTTACTTGTTCTATAACTCTGTTATGGCCAGTATGATTTTCCATGCATGCTGTGGTGTGCGAGGCCGGTAACATCGCTTCAAAAGGGGCCCACCGAATAAACCAGACGATTAAGGTGGCAGTCTGAGTTATGGGACGCAGTCTGGACCCTCTGTAACAGTGTAGAAAAGAATGAAAACAAAACTGAGCACCATTATGATTGCTGCACATCCTCTGTATGACATGCTACCATTGAGTACTTTTAGCTAATGAATTATTCAGCAGAAGTGTGTCAAGAAACGCTAAAGGAGCTTTATAGCAACAGCAATTTGTCTTTATAATATCTTAATAGGACTGTTCTCTTATCTTTAGTCAAATTAGAAATGTTCTTTTTTATAATTTTGGAGGGTGGTAGTTGTATTGTTTATTATAAAATTTCTTGTGCTTCTGTAAATCCCTAATTTCCACCCTTGAAACAAATAAAGTAAACTCTTAAAAATAAAGTTGCCAGTGTTTCTTCAGAGTGATGCCTCAGGAGAACCATTTTTAGTTCCCAAAATACCCATTCACATGAAGGTTCCATAAAGAAACTTTACTTATTTTGATGCATAATAGACTCCCTACAGTAAATAACAATGACTATATGGTAACAAACTTATGAAATACCAATGGCTCATAATTTCAAAAGGGCTCTTGCTGCATTTGTAAAATAACACTGGCTCAGTTCAGATTTTCTTAATCTGTTAGTGTCCTTCTTGAGGTAGCCTACCAAACATTAAAGATTTTTTTTTTCTACATATGAGGATTTTTTTTTTTAAAACACAAAGAACCAACTTCATATGCAATGAACCCTTCCCAGAAAAAAATGGGGCTTTGTTAAGCAATAGTTCTAGGAGGAACCACACAACCCAGTAACCCATAAAGTACCATTAAAGAGCCAGTATTTTAAGAGTGTACATATGTATAGGGTGGTCCAGATCTAATTATGCATTTTTCATTATGCTATAACTTAAGTTTATTGCATAGAAAATAACCCGAAAAATCCCGGACCATCGAGAAGTGTGCGAACTGAAGAATCGTCCCCGCATAAATCAGTCATCCAGACGATCTGGATCTGCATAATTAGATCTGGACCACCCTGTACTATGTAACTACGTCCATTTCTTCACCTGTTCCCTGTATTTATCTTGACTGAAAAAGGAACCTGAGCTGCCTCGAAAACTTACATAGGGTAATCTTTTCAGTTAGTCAATAAAATGATTTATTTTGTTTCACTTCTCATTGCATCCATAATAGCTAACAGGTACAACCCCCTGCTTCCTCTAATATTCCTAAACTTGGGGAATTAGGGGCTATCAATCGTCAATTTACAAGTGCAAAATACATTTAATTTAAACTATTCAATAACGTTTAAAAGAATAAACGGATTCAACCAAAGTAAACAAGTCATAAACAAAAACAAACAATCCTCATAATATACGTGCAAAAAACAAACAGCATAATTTCGATATACTAAACCTAACAGTTCCACACAAACAAAAAAAAAAACAAACAAACAAATACTTCTTTAAAGATCAGGCAATCCCTGCACTCCAGGCCAACTTTCCTCAAACGGCCCTCCTGATGTCAGTGCCAGCCCTCTTTTTAATCGGCACTTGTATCAGTAGGTGAGCCGCACGAGCCTGATAGAGATGCAGCTTTCTCGAGCAGGTAATTCATATCATGGCCTGCTAAAGATGATAAACGCCGTTCATTACACAGACCTCTTCTCCGTCTACAGTAGAATCCAGAAGACACGCGAAACCTGGAGTACATTAACTCCGATAGTAGAAAGAATAATTTAACGACCCTTATACAAATGGATTTTATAGTGGCATTCATTACAAGGCTCTTTAAAGAGCAAAAACAACAGTACACCCATTCATCCATTTTCCTATGAAGCTCATAATATCAGTTGCTTCATTGTTATAAACGAGTTAGCGCATTTCTTTTTATGTACTTATTTTTATGACGTTGCCATACCTAACTGGAGAAGTTCCCGTTTTCTCAAGAGAATCTAGGAAAAGTGAACCGAGTTCCCGGTAATCGCACCCTCACTCTGTGCAGGAGCTTACTTTCGTCATCGTCGACGTCACACGCCAGCTGTTAAGAGTCTGGAATATTCGAGAATCCCGCGCGCAGGACTCATCAAAGAGCAAATAATAAAAGAGCCTGAAGGAAGTGTCACATCGTAGTGTTTGAAACTGTCAGACAGACAGACTCCGGAAAACCACAATAGACGAAAATACTTTGAACATCAGCAGTACTTACACAAACGAGCAGACTCGTGCGCCGTACGATAAACAACAAATAGACATTCGATCCGCAGATGATAAATTGGAGCAAATTCTAATTGATCATCCCCCTCCGATAAGCCACAGACCTGATGTCAAGTAGTGACTTGAACTGTGACAATTAGGAGGCTTTCGTTTTGCAACGTATACATAATGAAGTGATTATCAATTAAAATAGTTTTTTATGATTATAAAAAATAAAGCTTATGTTATGCTGCTTACGTTTCTGTAAGTTTATTCTAACAATGTAGTACATCTCATATATAAGACTCCCCAATCCCAGCCCAAGAGTGGGGCTCACCAGATGAGCGCACGGTAACTGGTGGACTGTGCAGAAGTTTTGACTGACTACGGCCACTCTGCGTGTTCCTTCAAAGAAACGTCAGGGGGTTTAAACCACTTTCGACACTCGCCTGCGTTAGCACACGTCTCAGTGATGTGATATACATGCCTTTAAAATCGATTCAGAGCAATGTGCACTCTTTATATTCATCCGACCAGCTTTAGCAGAATACTATCTCTCCTTAAATTAAATACGATCATCATTATCTGTAATATGTTGTCTGTTTCTTTAGAGTGTTAATGTCAAGAGATGTGTTCCTTAAAGTATATTTCTGCAGGTGTGAGCACACTTGTGTGAGACAAATTGCTTTCCAATCATGTTATTGTGGAAAAGCTTGTAATGCAATGCCTCCATACGTGGTGATCTGACGGCTTGCTTCTCTGCAAAAGGCAGAAATATGTGAGTTTCAGTTCAGGTCTCTTTTCCACAACTTTGTAAATGGGTAGCACATTGGTTAGTACACCATGGATCCGGTGTCCTAGCTTCAGGTGTTTATTGTCTATGTGGAGTTTGTATGTTCTCCCTGTGTGAGTTTGCCTTCCATATCCCCAGACGAGTGTGTGATAGTAAATGATGACTCTGGATTGAACCCCTGAGAGTGAGTGTGTCCTGACTGGTGACCTGTTCAGAGCCATTTCCTGCACCCAGTGCTGTAGGAATAAACTTTGCCTTTCTTTGACCCAAAATTAGATTAAGCAGTGTGAGAGTGTTATGTTCATATTAGTTTTGCCCCAACGCCACTGCATTCATATTTGTGAGATTCTGTGCCTTTTGTGTGTCAGTTTTTTTTTTTTTTTTTTGTTTTTTTTTTACATTTTTGCACATCCTTCTGCAGGCGGGTATAACTGAAGTTATTTGTGCTGATGTATAAGTGGGTAGTGTTTGGCTGAAATATATGGGTAACATGGTAAAATTCAGTTATAAATACACACTTTCTATGGAAAGTATCCCATTTATTGACATGAATCTACTGGGGAGAAGGTATGGGGTAGTGGATGTTTTCAAAGCTTATAAAAATATGGAAAAAGTGTGGTAAGGCCATGATAGAGCACTATAAATTAAATGCAACAGGAGAGGGCACCCTTGTGTCATTCCTGTGCATGTGGAATACTGACAAAATAAAACAAGAACAAACATAACATGAAAAGGATTAATTTCTTCCTCTTCATATTTTTCTACTTCTATGTGGGGTTGATGTGCTTGTTCAGCTTTTTCCATACAGCTCAGTCCTGCATCTCCTCGCCAGTCAATCTCTTTTCCTTTAGATCTTCTTTTACTTTATCCATCCACCTTTGCTTTGGCCTCCATCAGTTTTTCTTCCCTGTACTTAAATTCCCATCGCTCTTTTACCCACATATTCATTGTCTTTCTTCATCACATGTCCATACTGCTTCAACCTACTTGCTTGTACTTCCATCCATCCATCCATCCATCCATCCATCCATCCTCTTCCGCTTACCCGAGATTGGGCCACAGGGGCAGCAGCTTTAGCAGAAATGCCCAGACTCTCCAGTCACTTCTTCTAGCTCTTCCAGGGGAATCCTGAGGTTTTCCCAGGCTAGCTGAGAGACATAGTCCCTCTAGCATGTCCCGGGTCTTCCCCGGGGCCTCCTCCCGCTTAGAAGTGTCCGGAAAACCTCACCAGGGAGGCGTTCAGTAGCCATCCTAATCAGATTCCCAAGCCACCTCATCTGACTCCTCTCGATGCAGAGGAGCAGTGGCTCTACTCCGAACTCTTCCCGGATGACTGAGCTTCTCACCCTATCTTTAAGGGAAAGCCCAGAAACCCTGCAGAGGAAACTCATTTCAGCCGCTTGTATTCGCGATCTTGTTCTTTCGGTCACTACCCACAGCTCATGACCATAGGTGAGGGTAGGAGCGTAGATTGACTGGTAAATTGAGAGCTTTGCCTTATGGCTCAGCTCCTTTTTCACCACAGCAGACCGATGCAGAGCCCGCATCACTGCGGACGCCGCACCAATCTGCCTGTCGATCTCCCACTCCATTCTTCTCTCACTCGTGAACAAGACCCCGAGATACTTGAACTCCTCCACTTGGGGCAGGATCTTGCTCCCAACCCTGAGAAGGCACTCCACCCTTTTCCAACTGAGGACCATGGTCTCAGATTTGGAGATGCTGATTTTCATCCCAACCGCTTCACACTCGGCTGCGAACAGATCCAGAGAGAGCTGATGAAGCAAACAGAACAATATCATCTGCAAAAAGCAGTGACAAAATCTTGAGCCCACCAAACCGGACCCCCTCAATGCCCTGGCTGCACCTAGAAATTCTGTACATAAAAGTTATGAACAGAATCGGTGACAAAGGGCAGCCCTGGCGGAGTCCAACTCTCACAGGAAACGGGTTCGACTTACTGCCGGCAATGCAGACCAAGCTCTGACACTGGTTGTACAGGGACCGAACAGCCCTTATCAGGGGGTCTGGTACCCCATATCTCGTAGCACCCTCCACAGGATTCCCCGAGGGACACGGTCAAATGCCTTTTCCAAGTCCACAAAACACATGTAGACTGGCTGGGCAAACTCCCATGCACCCTCCAGGTCCCTGCCAAGGGTGTAGAGCTGGTTCACAGTTCCGCGACTAGGACGAAAACCACACTGTTCCTCCTGAATCTGAGGTTCAACTATCTGACTGACCGTCCTCTCCAGGACCTCCGAATAGACTTTTCCAGGGAGGCTGAGGAGTGTGATCCCTCTGTAGTTGGAACACACCCTCCAGTCCCCTTTCTTAAAGAGGGGAACCACCACCCCGGTCTGCCAATCCAGAGGCACTGTCCCTGATGTTCATGCGATGTTGCAGAGGCGTGTCAACCAAGACAATCCTACAACATCCAGAGCCTTGAGGAACTCCGGGCTTATCTCATCCACCCCGGGGGCCCTGCCACCAAGGAGTTTTTTGACCAACTCAGTGACCTCAGTCCCAGAGATGGGAGAGCCCACCTCCAAGTCCCCAGGCTCTGCTTCCTCGTTGGAAGGCATGTTAGGGGGATTGAGGAGGTCTTCGAAGTACTCCCCCCCCACTGACCCACAATGTCCCGAGTCGAGGTCAGCAGTGCACCATCCCCACCATATACAGTGTTGACACTGCACTGCTTTGACGGCCGGATAGTGGACCAGAATCTTCTCGCAGCCATCTGGAAGTCGTTTTCCATGGCCTCCTCAAACTCCTCCCATGCCTGAGTTTTTGCCTCAGCAACCACCGAAGCCGCATTCCGCTTGGCCTGCCGATACCTATTAGCTGCCTCCAGAGTCCCAAAGGACAAAAGGGTCCCATAGGACTCCTTCTTCAGCTTGACGGCATCCCTCACCGCCGGTGTCCACCAACGGGTTTGGGGATGCCACCACGACAGGCACCGACCAACTTATGGCCAGAGCTCCGGTCAGCCACCACATTTGGAACTCACGTTCCCTTGGGACGTAGTCAAAGTTCTGCCGGAGGTGGAAGTTGAAACTACTTCTGACAGGGGACTCTGCCAGACATTCCCAGCAGACCCTCACAATACGTTTGGGCCTACCAGGCCTGACCGGCATCCTCCCCCACCATTGAAGCCAACTCACCACCAGGTGGTGATCAGTTGACAGCTCTGCCCCTCTCTTTACCCGAGTGTCCAAGACATGTGGCCGCAAGTCCAACGACACAACCATGAAGTTGATCATCGAACTGAGTCCTAGGGTGTCCTGGTGCCAGGTGCACATATGGACACCCCTATGCTTGAACATGGTGTTTGTTATGGACAATCCGCGACGAGCACAGAAGTCCAATAATAAAACACCTCTTGGGTTCAGATCGGGGTGGCCATTCCTCCCAATTACGCTCTTCCAGGTCTCACTGTCATTGCCCACGTGAGCAATGAAGTCTCCCAGCAGAACGAGGGAGTCCCCAGAAGGTATGCCCTCTAGCACCACCTCCAGGGACTCCAAAAAGGGTGGGTACTTCAGACTGCTGTTTTGCACATATGCATAAACAACAGTTAGGACCCGTCCCCTTACCCGAAGGCAGAGGAAGGCTACCCTCTCATCTACCGGGGTGAACGCCAATGAACAGGATCCAAGTTGGGGGGCAATAAGTATGCCTCTCACCAGGGGCAACTCCAGAGTGGTAGAGAGGCCAGCCCCTCTCAAGTAGAGGTTCCAGAGTCTAAGCTGTGCCCACGGTGACCCGAGTCCGGCGAGGGAAAACGGCGTTAAAAGTTTTTATTCTTCATGGTAGGTTTTGCTTGTACTTACTTAACTGAATCTCCCACTTTTTTGTACCTCTTATCGTCTCATTTCTTATTCTTATTTTGTCTGTTACTCTGTCCAGTGCTGGTGCTGGGTTATTTTGCACCCTAGGCCAAGCTTAGTGCACCAACTGACTGTTCGGTAGCTAACCTGTGTGGCTGGGTCTTCCGGCCCTTATAATCTGTGCCTTTGGTTGAATGTCCAATTCGCCTTAATGGTGGCACCGGCCCTGACTCTGCCACATCCAAATTCTTCTTTTTCTTTGCTCCCTTTACTGCCTAGATCTCAGTTCCATACATCATTGCTGGTCTTACCACTTTATTTAAGACCTGTCCTTTAACCTTTGCCTTAATTCTTTCATTCCACAATAAACAGAGAGGTACAAATCGACAAAATAAAATTAAACCCTACTGCCATCTTACACCTATGCAAGTCTTGAACTGAGTGATAAGTGAAACAGACAAGTTTTGATCTGCGTACAACTTCAGAAAACTAGCACTGAAATTCATTTTGCAGGATTGCAAAATGTGAAACTCATTAAGAGTATTTTGGGTTTTACATTTTTTTTGGCAAAAAAAAGAAGTACTGCTCCCTAAATCCTCATTTGCACTTCATTCTTTACCTGTGTTCGTTTCTACAACTGAGTAAAGGCTGTAAGCCATACCACACTAGTCAAATCAGTTCTATTTATGCCTTTCATTCACTTAACTACAGAGAAGTACAGTCGTTTTTTTTTTTTAATGTGACATGCTGTATATTTTACATAGGAAAAAAGATTTACTCAGATGCTAAATGACATACAGACATGTGCGGGATTAATGCATATAAACAATTTCATACAGGAACTAAGCACCTTTCTTATGAGATCAATGGCATGATTTCTGCTGGAAGTGAAATACAATTTATTTAGTAATTTTTTTTTTTTACAAAGCAAATTCATTTTCATGCAATTCATTTGCTTCATCACTACTCACCAAACGTTCTTTGCCAATATATGAACTTGCATTTGGAAGATGGGATAAGGCAGTCTGCACGGCCCTCAAAGCAATGCGACCCCCATCATCTTTCACCCTTCCTTAACATCCTAGATCGCAATCATCCCTCTGGTTTATGCACAAGTCATTTTATCTGTTATGACAAGAGATTAGTCACCACATCGGACTGTGAAACTTGACTTGAATGGGTCACTATAGTAGTAGGGTGTTGTACCGTGTTAGCCATTATGTATGCAATGAGAAGTCAATCAAAATGACATCTTTCATTGGCTAATCTTTAAATATTTTTAGTTAGCCAAAGAAAGGTGTCTTTTTGTTTGACTTCTCAATGGGTCTCTGTGTAATTGTGGTAGTTACCCTTATTGGCAAATTGCCTATTTAAATAGTATGATTAATGGTTTTGTCTGTTTGTCCACACTGTATGTCTCATTTGCACTATACGCACATTGTTAGCCCTGAGCATCATCATTTCATCATTGAGAAAGTTAACTTTGACTTTGGACATGTGGGGCTAGTACACTAGTATGCTGAGCTGAAGTTTTTGTGGATTGAAAAGGACTATGAGAAAGTTGGGAATTAAGGGTGGCGGGAGTCACAGCAGAAACGATGTATAGTGTCAGGAGGTAAATGTGACAGACAGAGATAAATGGTTGCCTCTCTCTGTGCTTTGCTATCTCTGCTGCTGGTTTGTAAAAAGCATCAACCTGGTAAACTGTACAGGCCACTGAAAGCCTGAGATGATTGACATGTGATCTGTTTTGCTGCCTTGATGACTCATGCACTTTTTTATTTCCTCCTGTAGGCTAAGACAGCAGAACCAGAAGGTGGTGAAGTCTCCAGGCTTTATATGATGATTAATGCAGACTATTTTAGTGTCCATGAAGCCAATGCAGGGATGGAAGAGAAGGACCTGCAGCAGCTTTTGCCAGTCTCTCTAGCCTCACCTACCTTACAGAATGCTAATGAGAGTTATTACGCATTGAGAGAAGGGAAACCGACCACATCTTCTCAGCAGTGCTGACCCATCTCTTGGTTCCCTGGTTTCTGTTCAGCATACTCTTCTGGCTGGCAAAGCGATAGCTTTATTATTATTAGTATCCTTTATGGATAGACATATTGGGTGGGGCTTGAGATAAACATGTGTAAAAGATCTGATGGCACACACTTAAGGCAGGAAAAGTGGCATCCTATTTTTTACAAACACAAAGAAGTTAGGTGGGGTAGGTCTCCTACGTGACCCTCTCATTGTTATCCAGTACACATAATTAAATACTCGTGACTGTGAATTTGACCATTTCAGACAGTCAGTCTGAATGGTGGTTAGACATGTAGGCAGGCATCTCTCTTTCTATTGTGGTTAGAAGTACAGTACAAGTACTCCTTTATTACATGCCCACCTAAGCAGTACTGTGTTACAAAGCAGGTTTTAAGTAGTGGCCTGTGGGCAAAAATTAACACAGAGTAGGAGCAGTATTAAGAGCAAGGTCAGGGGTCCTGTAGCCTTTGTAATTTGTGAGCTAATTATTGTTGAATGAGCTTTGTTGGTGAGAGACTGAATAAAGGTGAGTCCTCCCACTACACGACGGCAACATTAGATACCTTCCAATACAGCAATAATCTGTACTGTGCTGGGGCCATCATAACTCTGAATTTAAGAGAGTAAATGGAAAGACAGATAGATGGATTTTTCTAGACCACTTGAACTAGATTGGTTCTCTTTTTCTGCATATTAACATTTTACCTATAAGAGGAGGCTGATTAGTTATTTTTTTACTAAAAACTGGACCTTATACTATTCTGTGCAATAGCAGGTACAAATGAAAAAATAGTGATATTGGAAAGACTGTAAGAGGAGAGAATGAGAAAGCAAGGATTAAGGACAGCCGTTAAATATGAGCTAAAGATCAATACTGGGAGTTCAAGCAGAAGCCAATTAACAAATCCAAAAAGTCATAAAACAAAAGTCTGAGTCAGAAGAAAAGCCAGAAAGTCTAAACCAGTGGTTTCCAAACTTGGTCTTGGGGACCCACAGTGGATCCAACCAGAGTCACAACCAGTGATAACTGATTTCATTTAATTAGCTGGTCTTTTTTTCTCCTCCCTTGTTCTACATTCAGAAAGGCACAGCAGTATGGATTTTACATTTATAAGACATTTATAAATATTTCTGTTTTTGCTCTAGCTTTAAATGCTTATCTCTCTTTTGTTGTTTCTATCAGTTTGCCATTTTTCAGGTGTAGTGTGCCCCCTTTATTGTATCCTAATAATGACAATTAAAAACAAGCAGGCCAAACACCTGGGCAGACAACACTGAAGTCTGCTGCTACTTCTGCATCATTCCCACTAAATTAGTAAGTAATTGACTTAATAATTACATTATCCCTGTATAACAGCTTAGTACAAAATGTAGCAGTTTTATAATTTCTACATTGACCCATAAACACAGAAAGTAGGAATGAACACCTCACTTAAAGAGACTAGGAGTGCAATTAAAAACCTGCAGCCCGGACCAAGTTTGGGAACCACTGGTCTAAACTATAATTAGATGCAAGAGTCCCCTGCAAACAATGAAAATCACAAACTGCTTTTAGTTTATGTTTTATCCAAATACTTTGATGCTTATATCTTGGCACCATCATAGTTAATATGAAAATGCATGTGACATCATGGTGATGTAATATCTTGCCATGTAATTAGCAATGCCCATTCAAACCACAAACAAGATGGTAGTGCCAGCGAAAACAAAATTCAAAATGGCTGCAGTTGCAATCAAACTGTTGTGATCCATTAACCCGAAATTGCAAAAGTGGTATGAGGCCTCCAATAGCAGGCAGGGAAGCAGGCCAGAATTCTTACATGCCTGCCCAAGAGGTTGAACTAGCAGGCAGCCTGAGTTCCCATTCGAGTGGCTGGCTTTGGCCTACATCATGGCAAACTGCACTTAGCTTCAACAGTTCAAAAATAAAATAATATTGGTAAAATTTAGTCCAAGCCCCACCAGAGTGAGGATGACAGTAAACCTCCAGCTTGTAGATGAAAGGCCAAACAATGAATTTTTCTAAAACGATATTTATTTTAAAAAAAATCACATGAAATGCTCAAAAGATTAAAAAAAAATTGCCAACTAGGCAATCTTAAACAAACAAGTTCCAAAACACTATACAGAGATCCCAAAAACAGATGCTAAACAGTCAAAAAGTAAATAAATATAAGAAATAGCAATAGCTAAAAAAAAGGAAAACTCAGCATTCACCAACTACATACAATGTTACACAGAAGGACTGCAGTTCCCATGAGTCTTTATAGGATGGGGAGCAGTCCATCACTGGAGATTGACAGGTGGGCCCGTCTCTTGGAAACCAACCACATAACACAAATGACATGGCAGAATAAGTAAGGGTCCATACATAGAAACCAAAATGATAAAAAATAAATAATTATAGAAATAATAATAAGCAACTACAATAACATAAATGATAATAACCAAATAACCAAAATTTACTAGTACAGCATTTACAAATTAACAGTGATTTACATGTATGCCAGGGTAGCGACAGTGGCTTAAACGTAACACAAACAAATTGGCACCCTGAGAACAAAGCAAAAGTAGCTGTGAAGAAAATAGCCCGTTTTCAATCAACCAAGCAATCGAGCAATCTATACATCTATCCACCAACTGATTTACCAAAAATGATCAATCAGTTTAAACGAAAAGCTCCTTTCATACACAACACCATTATAGCACACTTTTCAAAGCACATACAACAGAATGCAGAAGCAGCACCAGATAACAAATTTGACCACAAAAACTCCTTTAAGTAGTTCAGTTTTGTCTCAGCAGATGAGACCCATGGTTGTTGCTGGTGAGATGATAATTCCTTCCATGTGCACTGTCAATGTTGAAATACTGCGCTTTAAGTTCAAATGTGTGATAGCAATGGCTCCATATGGCTAGAGAAATGCAAGCCATTTAATTGGAAAGTGAGCTAAACTTAGCAAATTAAATCTGTAATGACCTCCTTATGGCAGCTGATTCTGATTTAATTACTATTCTCATCCTTCTTGATCTGAGTGCAGCCTTTGACACTATTTGTCACACTTCTCTTCTCAATAGATTATCTTCAATTGGCATTACCCACACACCACTAGATTGGTTCAGGCCGCAATCAGTTTGTTCAGCTTAAAACTTTCACATCCCAACCCACTGCTGTTACTTCAGGTGTACCCCAGGGCTCTGTCCTGGGGCCCCTCCTTTTCATTATTTACCTCCTTCCCCTTGGTAATATCTTTCATAAATATAACATTCCACTGTTAATGCTGATGACACCCAGCTCTATCTCACTAGCAAACCTACTGCTTCCTTTCCACCCTCCTCACTTATTCATTGCATAGCAGAAATCAAATCCTGGTTTTCTTCAAATTTTCTTAAATTAAATAGTGACAAAACTGAGGTTCTCATCATTGGAACAAAATCAACATTATCCAAAATTGATCATTTTTCATTTGTTATTGATAATTCCTCTGTCTCCCCTTCCCCACAGGTTAAGAGTCTGAGTGTCATCCGTGACAGGACTTTATCCTTTCAGTCCCACATAAATAACATCTCCCGTTCTGCATATTTCCACTTGCGTAACATTAATTATATTCATATATTTACTTTTGTTTATAATCTGTGTTTTGTCAATTGTTTGGTGTCCTTGAGTATTTAGAATGGCGCCTACAAATAAATAAAATGTATTATTATTATTATTACTGTAGCTAATGTGTACTGTTAATTCACGTGTGCTAAAACAGTAAATTCATTATATGCCCACTTTTCTTTTACTCATGGAAAAAGTTAAAGCATTAACAAACTGTACTGTTTCCTGAATGCTCACTGTGTAAATAAAAGATTTCTGCATTGGGCCTGGTAGCCATGATGGTTATTGTATATTGGTGGTGCACTTGCGTTTCTGTCTTCTGAGAACATAGGTGTTCATGTTAGTTTCTTAAATCCCATGAAATTTGTCATAATAATAGGGTCACTGAAAGTCTTAAAGACTTTTAAAATCCTTTAAAAAATTAATAATCCTGGCAAAATTGATATCAATGCTTTACCAAACTTTATAATTTAATGTAATATTATTCTCAGATTTATACACACACCAACATGATCCTCTATTCATTTAACACTGAATACCAGTAATCCTAAAGAAATTAAACTACAAACTCTTCCTTTTGTATTATTAGTATATTGGAAATAACTGTTTTATGAAACACATGAGCAATAGTGGTGCAACAATTACTGCTGCTGCCTCACCGCTCCAGGGTTCCATCCTGTCCATATTTAGTTTGCACTTTCTCCCCGGGTTCATTTTCATTTTTCAGCCTCTACTCTGTTTTTCTTTCTGTATACCAAAAAGCAGACTGATTGACAATTCTAAACTGTTCCTTCCAGGAGGAGAAAGGATAGCCCTGGATAGGTACTGAAGCCTTCTAAACCATAAATTGGGTTGGGTAGGTTTAACAGTGTTGTTTGATATGTTTCCAGGATTAATTTTATGATCCCCAAACGGGCTTCAGTAGGAATCATAATGGATCAATATGAGCATCACATGACTAAGTTAAGATTTTGCATTTGTGTTGATTTTTGTTTGTGACCATTATAATTTTTACTTTCTCATATACGAAGTATAAGAAAAGTATTGTAATAGAGCAAAATTACGACCTCAAGATTTTGATGAATCACAATGTTTTATACCCCCCTGAGTCTGATTTACTTTCTCATAGGGAAAATATTGTAATCATCCAAAAACTCTATTTCAAGATATTAATGAATCTCAACGTTTTAGACCTCCCTGATTCTGAAAATACATTTTTTGGAATTATGTCTGTGTGTCTGTCTGTGTGTGTGTATGTAAACACGATAGCTTGAATACGCTTTCGGTTAGGTCCACCAAATTTTGCATACAAGTATTAATTAGGTAGAAAACATAGATTTCTATCTACCTTTGAGCTATTTCTGCTAACCAGAAGTGGTACTTTTTAGTTCATGCAGCTGCAGAGTCCAATTTATTCAACTTTTCTTTTATAATAATTGTTGTTGATTGTTCTTTAATATACATAATAAAAAAATATAAACATTGTCTTGTGGTTTACTCTTCAAATATCCATCCCCATATCTGAGTATAAAAGAAAGTCTAGAGGAGACAACTCATGATTTTTTTCCTGGGATTCATTTACACTTTCCTTAGGTTTTGAAAATTTAGAATTCACTTTCACTTTCATTTTGTACTTTAATTTTGGGCTAAAGCCATGACTCACTTGTGGGTGGGACCACCAAAACAGGTGAGTTTAAACTTTAGGCTCAGATTCTAATCTTTAAAACATCAGGCTTACAGTCCCATATTTCACAATGGAATACATTGCAATCCACATATGCTAGCATGTCTACCTACAAGAGCAACTTCTAGTGAGTTACACAAAGTTAACAACACATAAAATTCTTTGCAAAGCCTCTGTTTAGCTTTTTCTAGGGAAAAAGATAAGCCATGAATGGTCTTTCAGAAACATGGAGCTGGACTAACAGTGTATTGCATTACGTTTTGCACAATGCATTTGGAAATATGTTTGTGTCAGTATATTAAGAAATGTATGTTTCAGAATATATTTCAGATGTAATGTTACAATATACAGTATATTTGAACATTATTATGTCCATGTATTTTCAGGTATATTGCAATATGTTTAATTTTCATAAGGGCAGCCTAAAACATTAAAAAGAAGAGAGACAAAAGGCAGTGCATTTAGTTTTGAGCAAAAATAACTTCACTATTAATAATTTCTTGTACTGAAGTTACAAAAAATACTTCTATTATCCCTTAACCCAACACAATCAGGGATAACTATTAAATGGCTTTATAAATAATCAATTTCTATAATTCTGTGTGTGCAACTTATTTAACCTCCATCCACCCCACTAGGAAAAGGGCAAACTCTTATAACCTCACCAACTGTCTCTCATCCAACAAGATCAAAAGGAATAAAGCATTTCACCTGTAACCTGTAGGGGATGCCACTGAGCCCCAACCCACAAATACAACAACAGCTACACAAGTCTCAGGTTCAGCAATAATTTATTTTGGTAGATATCTGGATACAGGTTATTTTTTAAACAATCCCACAAGCACAATTGCTTCTTCTTTCTTTTCCTTCCTGTCCTTCCACTCCTACATCCTCTGACTCTCTGAATGGAATTGAGGTGACTCTTTTTATACAAGACTCAGGAATTCAGCTGGTGTCAGGGCGTAGCATGTGGGAATCACTTCCCAGTCGGGGGCTCCCAAAATAGGAAGAGTTGCTCTCAACAATGCACTCTGTTGGCACCCAGAGGCTCCGATAGGGTTGCCCTTCAAGACTACAGGTCCCATGATACCCCTGCAGCAAAGCACTGCCACCTCCCGTGATGGATGATAAACTGTCCCAGTCCATTCACTACACAGCAACTGGCCCAATTGGGATAGGAATCATTAGCCATCCTGGGTGGGTTGTTTCTTCCGTTATGCTGTCCATCCATTATGGCTTCCTGGTTGTGTAAAGCAGCTTTCTCCAACCCAGCTGGGATGCTGACCCCTCCGTGTTGCCATGCACACATCCCACAATGTGATTTATACCCTTTTTCCCAAAAAAAGAATACCATTTATCTGTATATTTATAGCTATATAATTCAAATCTTGAAATAGCCAATTTTAAGTTGTTATGTAGTACCTAACTAAATATGCAATGCCTTATGCCTCCTGTTTAAAAAAAAAATCAAGCATAAAGTAAAATGCTCCCCTTCTAATGACAAAGTATTTTTTCCTAAATTTTGCAGTTATGAGTTTCAGAAGTATTATACACTATTGGGTTATTTAAACAATAGCTTTTGCACACGTGTACTTTCACATGCCAGGGATTGCAAACACCACGGCCAAAAAACCACAGACTTTTTGGACCATACTATGCCATCAGGTGAGGAATATATTTTTAATTAGAACATTAGAACACTCTAGACTAGAACAGACCATTCAGCCCAACAAAGCTCGCCTGTCCTATCCACTTATTTCTTCCAAAAAAACATCAAGTCAAGTTTTAAAAGTTCCCAACATCTTACTGTCTACCACACTACTTGGTAGCTTATTCCAAGTGTCTATCGTTCTTTGTGTTAAGAAAAACTTCCTAATGTTTGTGCGAAATTTACCCTTAACAAGTTTCCAACTGTGTCCCTGTGTTGTTGATGAACTCATTTTAAAATAACAGTCTCGATCCACTGTGCTAATTCTTTCCCATTAACTGAGTAGTTGGATAATATGAGAATGTTTTAGTTACTGTAGCGACTAATTTTGGCACTGTGTGTGTTCACTTCTAACTGTGCTAACACATAGCTTGAATCTAACATGGAAGCAGGAGTAGGTGGTGCACATCACCACACTGTGATGGCGTCTTGTTCTTTAGTGGGTGCTGCCATTTTGAACTTTTGTTGGTATGATGTGGTTACCTGTTGCTAGGGGCATGTTCCGGAAGTCTCCCTCCCTGCTTGTCCAAGTTTGTGGTTGACCTGTCTAAACTAATCTCTTTCTTTCCTCTTGAGGTATTTAAAAACTTCCTTTGTGTACTTGATAACAAACTTTGGTTTATGTATTGGGCATTGATATTTTGTTTTCTAAAAGTATTTATGATTTTGACCTCATCTAGTATACTAGTAAATATTTTGCCCTTAATCTACTGGTCCTTTTCACCTGCAGTAGAACAGATTTAACATATATTTAGTGAGTAACCATGTGGCTTCATTTGAAATTTTGCTGCTTTAATTTCCTTGAAAATTATGAGGATGAAATATATATGCAATGCACAGAAATGCAGTGTGGGAATTGTACTCATAATATTCAGTCTGTGATGATATCTCTGATTAAGGCAGCTTTGCAAAATACAGAAAATGTTAGTGTGCTGGGTTACCATTGCTCAGTGCTCTTTAATTGTATTTTGTGCTGTTGTTTTGTACGGAAGTTACATAATCATTGTGTATATTATACTGTCCTTTGGTGATTTCATATATAATTTCCCCTTAAAGTTAATGCTGCTTCTGTTTTTCAAATAAATGGACAGATTCATGTAATAATCCTTGCCTACTTGTTTTATTACACATGGAAATAAGCCTTAAAGTAAACTCACTAAACTCACTTGATTCATTGCATTTAGGATGATTCATCTTCTCCTCCCACATCCCAAAGATGTGCGTGTTAGGTTAATTGGTGATTCTATATTGTCCCTGCATGAGTGAACATGGACATGCGCTTGTAAATGTGCCTTCACTGAACCTGCCGGGGTGGGCGGAAGGGTTGTTCCTGCCTTGCACTTAATGCTGGATTAGGCAGGCTTGAGAATTATTAGACAAATGCTTTATTTCTTGTAAATGCAAAAAATGATGTCAGAAACCATTCCTTTAATGTGTTTGACTTTCTTATTAATACGGTTGTCCCAAAACATGTCACTAGATCATCCTCTTAGTTTATGTAATGGCTCTCATTCCACCAGATCTGTATCCTGTCACCAAGATATGATCTATAATAATAATAATTCTTTGCATTTATATAGTGCTTTTCTCACTACTCAAAGCCCTCTCCACACAGTTAGGACCGGGGAAGTGAACCCACAAGCTCCTTACTGCAAATCAGCAGTGCTACCACCGTGCCACCTACTTCCCAGATGGGATCTGGAATCCGCACTTCACTCCTTCATTTGTATATTACTTACAATGGGTCCACCCACCTAAGTGCGTTGCCCAAGCAGAAGCAATTATGCTGCAGTCACATGACACTGGAAGCCCATGAGAGGAAATAAAAAAGTTAGCTTGATGGGCACTCTTTACTAGCATTATGTCTCTGTGAAAGTGGTAATGCATTGTTTGAGAGAGATTTTATTTTTTATAAATGCTCTGTACAGTGCTAGTGCTAGGTTATTTTGTGCCTTAGGCCAACCTTAGTAGTGTGCCAAACGACTGGACTGTTCAGTAGCTAACCCATGCAGCTGTATTTTTCCCGCCATTATTATTTGCACCCTCGATGAATGCCTAATTCATTATAATGGTGGCGCCAGCCCTGTATGTATGCCAGTCATAATGATTGGACTGCTGTATTTAGATGTGGGTCAGTTAACGCCATGTTGCATTGGATGACTTGTGGTATAGCAGGTCAACAGCTCACGTCAAGTGGCCAGTTTTAAATAAATAATCACCGCGCTTGCAGCTTAGCGAGGGGGCGTGGTGGTTTAGTGTCTGAAGCAGTTCCAGGGGGATTTGTGGTGTGGCCATTTCTCACCTAAGTGCACAGGTGAGAAACCGTCCACATCCATAATTGTTCCCAGGAGCTGCTGATTGCTACAGCTGCCATGTCCTCTTCATAAATAGAAGCGTGAGGCGGTTTGGGGGAGAAAGAAAGAAGCAAGAAGAAAAAAGGAAAGAGAAAGAAAAACAGAGGTTGCAGGAAGCAGTGCAGAGAAAGCCAGTGAGAGAGAGAGAGAGAGAGAGAGAGAGAGAGAGAGAGAGAGAGTGAGAGAGAGTGAGAGAGAGTGAGCAAGCGAGCGAAGGCTCACATGGAGACAGCTGGACAGTTGAGCACTAGCAGGGATGCTTGGCCAACACCTAGGGCAGTTGGAAGTGGTCGTTCCCGCGACCATTTTATGAAGGAACGGAAGTGACCAGTAGAAGGACAGCTGGCTGCGTATGGCTGAGATGGCAGCGGGAGTCGGCAGACTTGGAAGTAGAAGCCCCAATGTTTGCGTCCTGGCGGTTGGGTGAAAAGCCAAGTCTCAACCTGGAGAGTGCATGACCGAAGCCAGGGATCGGGAGGCCTCCATCCTAGTAGAGTAAGTAAGAAGGTCAGCTGCTGAGAGGGTGACTCTCCTGTTGCGGGGCCCAGATGGGAGAAGCAGGAGAGCTGCCAGGTAAACAGAAGACATCAGGCATATTTGAAAGGACTGCTTCTAGCATTGTTTTAACCACGTTGTAAAGGGTTGTTTTTCTATTTATTGATTTTTTTAACCTCCACAATTTCACCTGTATTTTTATGAATTATTTATTTAATGACTTTGAATGCACTGCACTTATTTAATTTGGACTTTGAGCTACATTTGAGCTACATTATTTGTATGAAAATGTGCTATATAAATAAATGCTGTTGTTGTTGATGTTTTGTTGGTTGTTTTTAATAAAAGCACTTGACACCTTTTTTTTTATACCATCCCCTTGCTCCATTGTTGTGCCTCACTGTCATGCTCATCGGTGACATTACCGATGGTGACGGGTTCAAGGGCTGCCAGACGGAAGATGGGAGCATGCAGAGAACCCGCATTGTCACATGACTTTTCCAGTGATTTTCAGTCATAGCTGTCATTTACATAATTTCAGCGAGTTGGAGGCAGTTGGAAGAGCACTCTGGCGAAGGTTAGTCATATAATGTGACATACCCAGTCACTCACTCCAATGAGTCCACAGCTTGCTTTGACAAAATCAAACAGGTTTGATTTTCTCTTTAGTCATAGGGGTGGGATTTGAATGCAAAGAGCTGGCAACCAATGAATGCTCATCCAAAAGTACAATTTGTAGAATGCAGCAATGGATGTTTTGGATCTCACAAACAGAAAAGAAGCTTGTCTGTCTGATGTCTCGTGTTTTACATAGTATAACAAAATGAAAAAAGAGAAATAAAAGGTCTGAAATTACACCTGACTGTGCCATGGCTAGTAGCCCTTCATAAAGCATGAGCTCCATCAGTCAGCACATTATATACAGTAGGCTGTCTTGAAAAGGGGTTGATTTTCAGTTGTGAAAACTGACATGGTCTGGTGGCAAGACAAGCCACTGCAAATCTGACACACCCAATGACTAGAAGTCATGTAACTTGACATTGGCTTAAATTAGATGGCTAGTTTAAAATTCCAGCTCAGCTTGTGTCCTCTGCTGTCAACTTTATTATTAAACTAATACTGTATTTTTTGTTACAATAATATCATTCTCTTTTAAAAGATCATGATAACTAGGGCATAATAAAACATATTAGTCAATTTAGTTTGTTTTTTCTTATTTTTAAATATCTGGCTGACTCTAGATTTTTCCTTTTATAGTTTTGGTACTTGTGCTTTTGTGTTGTGTTGAACTTTGATTTTCTGGCCACCTCCCTGTTTTTTGATTATGACTGCAATCAAATATATGTTACTGTCTTCCTTAGCAGTTTATCATTGCTGTTTCTTATCTGGCTTGTCTTGATATGCTCTCCCAGTTAGGTCCATGTAGTCTGCTGAGCATGTTGGGATGTTCTGTTACTAAGTTTCCTCTATTTAGAAGTTCCTGGGTATGGTTACAATGAGCACCTCTGAAGCATGTGCCTAACAATCTACACATTCAACAATAAAGTTTTTGTCATTTCTCTCCATCCCTCATGTCACTAGTAAATAAAGTAAGCAACAAGAGAAACACAAAATGATTTTGAATGGATGGTTATGATATTCCCCATCTTCTATAATGTTTATATTTTCTTAAACAGGTCATTCTCTACACTGTTACCCTGGTCAAGTATGATGCTGTCCACCTGCAGAGATGATGAGAGCTTCAGTATCCAACTGCAAGTTCAGCAATAAGCAAAATTTGAGGGTTTGGTGTTAAAGTGATGCAAAGGTCAATAAAAGACAAACAGGCTGTGGTTTCATACAGTCAAAGGTGTTAAAGCATTTACCAAATGTAGCTAAAAATTCTGGCAAAAACAACAAACAAGGTCAGAAGCTCAGGAAGCTGATAGATGTCATGGGGCATAAGAGCAAAATGTCACTCTGCAATCTTAAAATAAAGCAGGTATGTACAATGGGCATGTGCCATTTATTATGCTGGTTACCAAAGAAATCTTTATTCCACCTTACTTTTTATGATATTGTAAATCTACTCATTTATGTCTTAATTCAGTTTTAGGGTAACAGACAGTCAAAGTCTATATTAGCAGCATTTGACACAGGGTGTAATCATGCACACAAGCGACTCACTCACACTCTGCCATCTTAGAGTCATCCATCAGCATTTCATACACATATTTGGGATGTGAGGGAAAAAAAGGAACTTGCAAACACCACACTGACAGCAACTAGGCTGTAATCCAAATCCAGTTTTTTTTAGCTAAGAAGCAACATTGACAAGCACAGCATCCATGTTTAAAACATTAATAGTTAACCAGTTTCAGCTCTGGTGTCACAGCAAGCTTCATTGTTCTGATACATTAACCCTGCCTCTGCATTCGCTTCCAGCCAAAGGATGGCTTCCTAATTATTCTCAATGCCCCTTCTAATAAGCTTATTTGGTTATCATTCCATGTGTGCTGCTCCTTTTTTCAGTCATGAACGTTTTCTGTCCTTTCTTTTTGTCTTCCTATCTAGACTTTTAACTAACTGTGGATTAGTAGAAATTTGTAGGCAAGTTTAAAACAGAAGCTCTACCTTAAAACAAACATCTTTAATGATTCTCAAAAGTAAATAATAAAATAGCCAAAGCTGGATTAGGAACCCCACAGGGCCTTGGGTCATTTACCTCCTTAATATATGATCACACTTTTAATGCAGTGTGGCATTTCTTACTCTTGATTTCTGCTTGAGACTCAGTTGATTTATCAGAAGAGAGGGGAAATCCCCCCTTGGTCATTTCAACTCAAGAATACTTAATCATTTTACTGAGAGGGAGGGTCTCACTTGATCATTTTGACTCACTGATACTCAACCATTTTATTGTGAGGAGAATTGCTAAAGAAGCCCCTTGCCTTCACAAGTCCCTGGATGTGCACCCTGAACTCACTGATGGCATTGAATATATGAGGTCTGTCTATTAAATAATGAGTGTTTCTATGCCTTAAACAAAGCAGTGAGAACTGATCATGAGCACTTGCCATGCTGGTTTAAACCTGTCCAAACCTGCACGACAAACAACAAAACTCTCTGCTGTTTAGTTGATTGTCAGTCACCGTTTAATGCAGTTGTGTTTCCCCCAGTGTGCCGGAATCATGCTAAGTTTAAAAGTTGAGCGACGTGTCAATTTGAAATTTTTAGTAAAACTGAAACACCAATGGAGTCATTTCAAATACTTACTGAGGCTTACAGGGAAGAATGCAGGTCTCGTGCACGTGTGTTTTTCCTAAATTGAAATTTAAAGGAACATATTTTGAGTCAATACATGCAGTAAAGAAGTAAAGAAGAAAACATAAGAGGTCTTGAAACAGCTGACAGAAACTGATCTGCTTCTCGCCTTCGACCAATGGAAACCAAGACTACATCAGTGCATAATTGCGAATGGGGAATATATTGAAGGGGACAAACATTAGAATTGTTATATAAATAAAAGTGAGTTATTGTGTCAGTCTCGTTATTTAATAGACAGGCCTCGCAGCCCATTACAATTGAAATTAATAGAAGCAGTGTTACTGGTGCTCTATCCAGAAATGGTTTCATAACTTGCGGCTGATGCTGGCAGATTAGACTCCATTCCCATCTATGCAGAACTGGAAATTTAATCACAATAACTAGACTGCATTGGACTGGCATCATGCAAATGGTTGTTAGCTACCTGCTTTGAGGCCAGTGATGCCAATCAAGTTGTTTTAAGAAGTTTTAGAATATCTGCTGCTGAATGGGTGGCACATTAGTTCAAAAGGTAGCAATGCTGCTTCTCAGATCTAGCCTCATGGGTGATAATCCACACCAAGTCATTATCTGTGTATAGTTTGCTCTTTCTTCTCATGTCTATGTAGGTTTTTTTTTCCAGTTAATATGTTTTTTTTCCCCAAATTCCAAAAGACATACTGATTAGGTTGACAGGTAATTCTAATTTGGGCCTGTGTGTGCTTGTGAGTGGGTCTGTGACAGAGTAGCACCCTGTCCAAAGCTGGTTTCTGCCTTGCACCAATGCTGCACAGGATAGGCACCAATCTCTCTTGGTCCTCAATTTAATTAAGACACCTGCAGGATGTATTTTTTGAAAATGTTGTTATAATGATTATATAAATGTTTTTTCTAACCCACTTAATCCAGACCAAGGTTGTGGATGGGGCTGCAGACTATCCCTGCTAGCACAGAGTGCAAGACAGGAACAAACCCTGGACAGTGCTCCAGTTCATTGCAGGGCTAACACACATACACAAACACACATCAAGCACACACAAAGGGGCCAATTACCAGTTCACCTAACCTACATGTCTTTAGAGGAAACTGGAGCCACCAAAAGAAACCCACAAAGACACAGGGAGAACATGCAAACTCCATGCGGGATGGTCCCAAGATGCAAACCCTGGTCTCCTTACAGTGATGCAGCAGTGCTAAAGCTTTGCCACCATGCCGTTCCTATGTTATGTTATGTTACATTATGTAGAGTATGGAAAACAGACAGGAAAACAGAGAACAGTTTGGGGTATTATGGGATAATAATAATGATAATATGTATGTATGTAGAGCCTTTCCCATGCTCAAGGCGCTCAAGCAAGCAATGATCAACATACAAGTCTCTATAGACTGGAGTCCACAACAGAACTGAAATAAACAAGTAAGATGGTGTTTATATATGAGGAATGGAGGAAGTGATGTCATTAAGACTGCAACCAGAAGTAATGTAATTAAGGCCGAAACCGGAAGTGGTGTCCTTAGACTCAGACAGGATTTCCTTCAGTTGGTCTGTGGAGGAAAGAGAGAAATGGTCAGTAAACACTGCCACCCCTGAACCAGCATGTATTTACATTGATTCCATCCCATAAGCTGTCTCCCATGTGCACAAGAGATATTTGAAGGAGAATAGTTACAAACTGCCCTCTTACAATAGTGAAGAGTACTCTCCCATGTGGGAGCTTAAAAAATCATGGCATGAAACAATGTAGCCATTTTTGTAAAATCTGTCAGAAAAGCCAGCACTGGTCTAGCACTGGTAGAAGAAATCGAATCCTGAGAGTCAATATAGCAAAGTAAACTGTAACAAGCAAGGCCAGTCCATCTTCTAACCTTCCCCTGCAAACTGCCAGGAAGTATCAAACTTTCATTCATGAAATGATAACTGCAGTTATCTACTTTGTTCAAATGCTAGTCTTGTCACTTGTGTTGTGGGTTTTTCCTGGATTTCAAACACATGTGAGTTAGCCGAATTGGTCACTACAAATTGGCCTAGTGTTTGTGTGCTCAATGATGGACTGTCATGTTATCTGGCATCAGCTCCTGCTTGCACCTGACAGGGGACAGCTTTCTGAAACCCTGAACTGAAGGGTGTTAACACAGAATTTAGGCAAAGGATGCCTTACGACATATGGAGCATTACATAAGGGACCACTCTGAAAAATGCTTTTATTTTGACTTCAAAATTACCATATGTTTGTCTATGCAACCAAGAAATGGTTGTTATGTCTCCTGTATTGTCTGCAGGTCACTAAATAAGATTACTGTCAAGGCCAATTTTTCTTTTCCAGTTATCTCACTTTTATTTGATTAAATAAGACAGTGATCTTTAGTAAATTAGATTTAAGGATTGCATAAAATTTAATTCAGATAGGTGAAGGCTATAAGTGGAATATAGCATTCACAGGGATAATAACTAATTTGCAATATTATATCAACTAGCTTCCCCTGTACTCCAGGTATATATCAATATTATTTTCTTTGAATTTATTAGGAGTTTACTTGTAAAGATTAAATATGTTCTATTTCCTTTTTCTAAGACTGAGGTGGAACATTCTAACATCTTTGAAGTCCTGTCATGGAAATGATGCCACAATCTGCCTGATGCAACTGGAGGAAAAAAAATCTTGCTTCTTGGGTTGCAAAAAATTCCAAGAGAAACATAAAAATCATTAGAAGTTTGACAAATGAGAGATGACTGTTTGGTCTATTATGGTTGGCTGATTAGCTAATAACTGGAATACTTATGTGGACAATGTTTCAGCTGCAGCTACTGTAAGTGGTTTCATAGTTTGTTCCAATTTCCTCTAAGACTCTATGTGTGTAGAAATGCTTCCTGGCTTCAATCTTCAATGCAATTCCCCTTAATTACTCTCTGTGCCCTCAAGGAAATTATTTACTGTTTATCGTAAAGAATACATCTAGGTCAATTTTTTGTTGCCTTTGAGAATTTTGAAGATCTGGAATAAGTTCCTGGAAAGCCTTATCTGTCCTAGCCTAAAGAGTTTTAATTTCTTTATCTTATCGTGGTAGCATTTGCTCTTCAGTCCTGGGCATACACTTTGTTCCCCTTATCTGCATAGCTTCCAGAGCTATTTTTTTCTAGTATAATTGCTAGAACACTGCATAATATACCAGGTGTACTTTCACATTTAGAACATTTCAGTTATTTCTGAGGGCACATGAAGGATCAAGTTACTTTCACAAATAGGTAAATATACCTAAAGAAATGGTGCTTATGTATTTACTTGTTAAGACCCTAGCATAAAGCATGCTGATAAAGCATATTGCAAAGAAGTTAGTTAATTCCAAATAATTACCCAAGGTAGGGGGTGTAAATCTTAAGTAATGGAGGTGTCATGTTGGAAAAACTATTGCTTCTTCTGGAACTTACTGCAGTGTTATTATTATACTCACCTCTGTTGGGCCCCTGAGCAAGGCCCTTAACCTGCAATTGCTTCATCCTGGGCATGATGTTAATCTGCATCCTGCCCTGCAAGTAGGCCCTCCAACCTGCAGGGAAAAACCTGGGGTTGGTGGCAGAACTGGCACTCCGGCCACCATAAAAAACCTCACACTTTTCCATTGCATCTGAACTAGTGTGGTGCTGAGGTGTCACCTGTTGCATGGCTGCACTTGGGTCCTAATCTGGGGATCCTGAGTTGATTTGTCATGTGGTGGGTGCGGCAATGTGCTGTATCAGTACATGCTCCTAACCTTAACCTTAACCTTATACTCTTTGCCAAGAGTAGCCAAGTTGACTAAAGGCAAATTAATTTTTCCACACTGATCTTCATTTCAGTGCATGCACATGTATAATGTATTAACTTGCACAGAGCTTGCTATACATTATAATATATACACATATTTTAAGGCACATTTGTTTCACCAGCAACTTTTGAGTTTGACTCAATAGCATCCTTGAGAGATGATAACAAATATGTACATACTTAGCCAGTAAAACTGACACTTAAAGAAGTAGATTTGTAAACACTTATCAACATAAAGTGACAGAAAGATGTCAATAAATGTAAATGCTTCTGATTTGTTTATTGTTATGAACATGCTGAAATGGTGGAGCATTGGTTAACAGAGCCTATTGCTATTTGAATTTGCCTAGTTACAGAATTTACATAATTTATATATTTTCTTGTTCTCACATTAAAAGTAAAGTTTTTTTTATTAGCTATTTCTAATTTTATTATAATTAATAGGTATTTTATATAATTAACATCCAAAGCTTGATAATCAATATGAAAAGATGAATCTTTCATTTTTTGCAGTGACCTATAAAGGCTTTAAATAGAACAACTATTCTCATAATTCATAGCAGCATACACAGTACATGCTAACATTCTTATGATGATTGCTTGACATGCTACTTAACAGGTAAATGTAGTCCTTAATATCAATCTTAAAATTATCTCTTATATGTATCCAGACCCATTGTAACAATTTTTTTTCCTAACCTTTCATGCCACGTATCTCTGTGCTACAAGGCCAGCCTCTTTACTTTATTTAAAGTGGAACTGAAAGAGAAGATGTCCCAGGAGTCAAAGTCTGTTGTATAGTCTCGTCTTTCTGTCTTGTCTAATTAAGAAGTTAAATCAATGATTGTACATCATACCCTTGATGTTCTCCTTCGTGCCAATACTATAGAAAGAAAACCACTGAAATCAATAGAGAGCAACCTAAAGGTCCAAGAGAGGGTGTAACTGACACAAATAGTTAAAGGTCAGGAGCAGCCTGCCATTTTGGGTTTCCTAAAACTCTAGTGTGCTATCCCATGATCATTTCTAAGGTCAGATTTGTCAGCATTGAAAATGTTGGAACAGACCTCATGGATGCTGAATTGATAGTTTAGATCTTGCTTGACAGAGAAGATGACACAACAGCACATGTTGGTATTTTCATCATTTACATATGTCATGCTCTAAAGTTAAAGGGAACCAGTGACATTCTACTATCTTTTAGAAAATGCAGGAGTTAGGGGAAAGACTGGCCATGCACCATATAGGTCACACTGCTATGATGAGTTATGGGTTTTTCCGTTATTTCATCAGCTCAATACTAGACGAATGATGTCACCGATCTGCACTTCTCTGTTAATTTATTTGAAAATAGCTGCAATGTTTTCTAAGCCCCTATATGAAGGACTACTCTTTGGTATTAAATTACAGAAACAGATAACTGTTCCCCCTCTAAAACAAGAATCAGACAAGCAAAACATTTTGAGGTAGTCTGTGACCTTGTTTAATGTAAATGTAAAAAAATTGGAATCTTTTACAATGAAAGTATTTATGTTTTTAAAGATGGGAGTCTGATGTAGAACTGGTTCTAGGGTGGCCAAACTACTGGTCATATGGGTTCCAGGCAGGAAGGGGTGGGTCCAGGAGGGTAGAAAACAGAAGTGATGTCAAAGGTGGAATGGCTGTCAGTCTTTCATTATGCAGGAATAGAGAAGGCATTAGCACACAGCACCAAGCCTACCATCAGAGCCCTTACGCTGTCTCCCAAGCACAAATGCGTGACACTCCTTAAAGATGACTGACTTCTGTGGGAACACATCAAGGGTTTACTTCTCTTGTAGATTCTTTGATCACCTCCTTTTGCTAGATAATGTTGTGTAACAAGCAGTGGGGTTATTTACAGCAACTTAAGAACAGGGCAGTGAAATATCTCATATTTAAAAGATTCAGGTTTGTAATAGATAAATCACAACTTCAGATGATATCTTCTAATTAAAGTACCAAAAATCAACAGATATCTTTTCCAGTTTCCCTCCATTAAAAAAAATGCTCTTGTATGGATTGACTCCATTTGAGAGCATTTATTCCATTTGCATTTTGTTATTTAGGTGCATTATGGGATTAAACAAGACCTCCCCAAATCAAACATTATTTTCTCAGCCTTCTAGGGAAATTCAAACTGGGAAACCTCATTGTGAAGGGCCATAATCTCTCCAAAGATGTTGAAGGAGTTGGAGATCCAGCAGGGAAACACCGTTTAATTGGTGTGTTAAGGCAAAAATAAAGGAAAAATAATGAAGGTGTTCAAGAAACGTCATAGGAGAGTCAACCTGTTCTTTTCAAAGTCTGCTGGTCACTTCCTGCAATGTGGCTTTTTTATCTTTTGTGGGCTGAAGAAGAAGAACTGGTAGCAAGGTGGAAGTAACCCCATTTCTCTTCATCAGGACTGTGTCCCTCAGTTTTAGACAGGGAAATGGAGACTGTGTGAATCACTGTTTAATTTCTCTTCCCTTGCCATAGTGCATCTTTGAACTGTGCGATGCTTTTGTGCTGGACACAACTGTTTACTAATGATGTCAAGAAAGTAAAGTTGTGCTGAAATAGCATTCTGCGTTGTAAAGCTCCTCAATTCAACCTTGCACAGGAAGAACTTTATTTTAGCTTGTATCCATGACTCATTCTTTTAGCCTCTAAACTGAACTCAAAGCAAAGGTGAAGATACTGATTCAGATGGATCAATACATCAAGACTTTTTCTAAAGGCTTACCTCCTGCTTCACCACTACAGCCTGATCAAGTCAAGTTTACATTGCTATTTGAAATTTCTCTTCTATGAAGGTGACTCTATAAATGATTGATTCACCACTGTATGAGTAGATTTTGAAACCTCAGCTCCATCAGAGAAAAACATTAAGAAAAGTCATAAAGCTGTGCACTAAATAAAGGGTCTCTCTCCTATATTTTCTATTCATGGTGGTTATAGCTTTGAACACACTGAATGTTTTAAAGACAGTCTGCTCATTATTGTAATTTTAGAACCTAAACAACATGTAAATCCCAAAGCTTTTTCCATCAAAAACAAGTTAAAAGATTAAATATAATCATCATTAATTGCATGGCTACATGGAAACATTTAAATTTTAGAGCTGTTTAATCTAAACCATTTACATAGTTTTTACATTTTTATTCTATAACTTTAATTTGGCACAGATATGTGCACCAGTTGCAGTCAGAATGACCATGAAAGGCACTGTTGTTGACTTTAAATTGATGGCAGCATATTAATTACACAATAAACATACTGTCTTATGTGTAAAATGTCAGGGACACAACAGTATTGGTTTACATTTCACAGAGTTACGCTGATCACAAACAGAGGCCCCTTCTAAGAGCTGGCAGGATGTGTTCCTATGAAGCTTAACTGGGAGAGTGTTTGGCCTCCTTAGACTCTCAGCAGTTTTTTTTCACTTTTTTGTTTTCAAAGTGAATGGGAACTTTATTAAAGATTACAATGAAACTTTTGTTTCAGCAAGTTTGTCTTTCCTTAAGGAACAGTATTGATAACGGTTATGTGGTGTGGGTGTGTCAGTGTGTTATGTGATAAACTAATGTTCCATCTCCCAGAAATAAAGTCACTCATGCCAGTAAAATTAAATTAATGAGTTTTCAAGCAATGTATGGATGGGTAAATGGATAGACAGTAGGAAGAAAAGAGAGGTTCTACATATATATTTGGAAAAACAAGTAGACGTCTAGATGTCAAAATGATTATTTTGTACTGACCTCCATGTATCCACATATTTTCTCTTTGTGCTACATTTGTCTCAACACATTAAGCTGTTGCCATTACCTGCTTGTGATCCTCATTCTTCTCTGTTAGAGAGGCTGAGACACGAATCCCTTTCATATTCATTTAAGGAGGACTTTACAACAGAAATGGATCAGACACTGCGGGGTGAGCAGAAGGTCAATAATTGCATGATTTCAGTTTAAACATGGAAGATTTCATAGAGACCTGGTACTGCTATACATACTTCTGAAAGCAACAGAATTAAATGGAAGTAATGTATTTCAGTTGAACAATAAAAAGCATACTTGACGTAAACCTGTAGAGATGTTGGTATGTGAATCTCATGCAGCAGTCTAGTGTATTATGAGTGCTGTGGCCACAGTAAGTTTGGATTACAATCAGTCTCTTCATTAGCGGAGAATTTATAACTGTTCACAAGCGGTTTAGTTCACCTACTCAGCAGTGTGACTTTTTGTTTTCTAAAAATGTGAAGTAAGCTGAGTGCTTATTTTAGAGTTACTAAGATTTAAACATTGTCACTTAGAAGAAGGATGAAGCTTTTTGCTTCACTCTGGACAGTTTGTAGGGCACCTAATACAGTGTCTTAGTGAAAAGAAATGAGTTAAGTGTATTTATGTTGCATTTTATTATTGTACTGTATGTAAGAACCGCTGTATGGGTGTGTGTGTGCATGTGTGTGTGTGTGAGTGTGCGCCCTGCCCGGGGTTTGTTTCCTGCCTTGCGCTCTGTGTTGGCTGGGATTGGCTCCAGCAGACCCCTGTGACCCCGTAATTAGGATAATGGATTGATGGATGAAAGAACCAATCTTAGAAAGTTAATGTTTGATTTACTTAAGTGTTTGCTTAATTTCTATAGAATGTCAGTTTCTCACAACTACCTAGAATATGATACAACCCTCTGTAGGTTAACATGAGATAGAACTTTCTCAGCCATATCTGTAAAACAGAGTGTTAATTAAGACAGTGAGGAAATAGTCTTATTGCTGGCATGGACTGTTAGATATGTTTGCAAATAAGAGATGGCATACAGTGTTCTGACTGTGTTTAGCATGCTTCAGGTATGAATGTATGACCAAACGTAGAGAAATGAAACAAAATATAAGCCTTAAACAGACCTTTTCTTAAACAAGAACTTTTCTTTTCTTTAATATCAATTTTTTTCTCTATTTTTTATGTGAACTATTTTGCTTTGAATTTTACTAAAACCTTTAAAATGAAGATATTTGGTTTGTGAAATTATTTCAACATGTGTCACACTATTGCCTGAATCACCCTATGAAGCAAACTAAAAGCTGCAGAAATTTTGGATAAACGCAGCTACACTGTATGTCAACTGTATTTCATACTTTTGGTAAACTTTCTGGTTGTATGATATTACTTTTTTTTCCTACCACATCCCCTAAGATTTACATTGCCCTGTGTGAGAGTGTGTTTTGTGTGTGTGTGTGGGCATGTGAGAGTTTTATGTGACAGACTAGAGTCCTATCCAGGGCTGTTTCCTGTCTTGTACCTAGTACAGTTTCCAGTCCCACCACAACCCTGAATTAGATTAAGTGATATTGAGAACAGTATTTTTCGTTATGGTTTACAGTAGACTCATCAGCTAAGATCACTAATACCTTAGGACTGATCTGTAGGAAAAGAATTCAAGAAGCAATTCCTCCCGCAAACTGTCACGGAAGTCTATGGTAATCTTTAATAAACCTGGCATCCAAACAGATAAAAAGATCAGTGAGTATGTCATGTGATAAATCTGAAGAAAAGAAAAATTAGAAATCCTAATGCTGTCGCATTACAGTAGTTAGCACTCTTGCCTAATGGAGCCAGTGTTCTAGTTTTGAATTCCAGGCTCAGTCATTATCTGTGTTGAGACTGCATTTCTCTGGGTTTTCCAGTTTCATCCCTGTAAGTGTGTGTGCATGAGTATGCACTGTGATGGCTCCCGGTTTACACCCTCACTTTCCACGTGTGTCTTTTTTTCTCCTTGATTCTGAATTGGATTAATTTGGGAATATTTGAATGAATGCAAATAGAATTCATACCCACATTATCTATCGTGTTATTGAAAACATCATGGGGACCAACAGAGTAAAATTACAGTTAATAAAAATTGATAACATAAGGAGAAATTATGTGGACTTGCAGTGTGTAATACTTTGATCAGTATGTTGGACAATTTGTGCTACAGATCAGTATGTTGAACTGTTTAAAAATAAATACAACAGTACTTTGCATGATGGTCTATGGTCATTCCAGCTTCTCCTTTTTCTTGGTAGACAGGTAACCCTGCAAAAAAAATTATAACATTGTTAAAAAGGGAACGGGGTGGCACAGTGGTAGCGCTGCTGCCTCGCAGTAAGGAGACCTGGGTTCGCTTCCCAGGTCCTCCCTGCGTGGAGTTTGCTTGTTCTCCCTGTGGGTTTATACCGGGTGCTCCGGTTTCCTCCCACAGTCCAAAGACATGCAGTTTAGGTGCATTGGCGATCCTAAATTGTCCCTAGTGTGTGGGCTGGCAACCTGCCTGTGGTTTGTTCCAAATTCCAGTGTTGGAATTTGGCTCCAGCAGACCCCTGTGACCATGTGTTAGGATATAGCAGGTAATTTAATGACTGAAAGACTAAAAAGTGTACAAGTATATTTCAAACCAAAAATGTATTGCTTACCATATATGATACTCAACTTTTGATTTTGAATCACATTTTTTAAAAGATGTCATGCTAAGTGGTGACTATATAATTAAGGACATTGAGATATTTGACACATTTGACACATTTTAAAGGACAATATACAGTAAGTATACAGCTGCCAATACAGCTGTTCTTAATAATGCAAATGCTTTTATGTTCAATAACATATACAGAGCAATGTATTCCAGCACCTCAAAAGACTCCCAGAATAAAAGTGACTACAGGAAAAACAAACTTTTATATATTGCCTTCATCAGACCAAACAGCTGTCCTATCACAAGATACTTTAAAGGGCTACATGACACTGAAATTTTAAAGTAGCTTGTTCAAGGAAACTAAAGAAGTCAGGGGCAGAAACTGAACATGAAACCTGACACTTTACAGTCCCAGTCCTTGGGCCACACTGTCCAAAACATAGCAAAGTCTTTCACTTATAAATCAATAATGATCCCAGGCAGTAAATTGTAGATAATAAAAGCAACAAAGCAAAACCATAGCTTCACCAGATCCTTGTAGTGGAATTCCTTCCAGACTATCACTTTAATGAGATTTGGTAGGATGTGGTTGTTTATTTCTTTAGCTGGCAAGAAGATCTGTGAATTGTGTGAATTATTCATTGGCCTGTCCATACTTTCTGAAACTGAGCAATTTGTACCACCCTAAAGATTTCCATAAAATTATTTTTATACTGAAATGAAACCTTTGTAGGATAAGTTGAAGGGGAAAAAACAGGAAATCTAACTAAAGGCCTGCAGCCAGTCAAAGCCTTATTAAAAACTTTTGCTGCCCCTTTTTTCCAGATCAGGTGTTTTGCTCTCCTGCTTACTAATATGTAGCAACAGAACTCACAAGCAACAAAACTCTCCTTTACACTGTCCTCATTCTGGTTGCATTTCCTCACTGCCAGTGGAGTGTTTGCCCCAATTCAGCTTGAATGGCCAGTGACTAAGGGGTGTCTTCATACACCAGTAACTGTTACTTCTGCTGCAAACCAGGGAGCCACTTTGTGTTATTTCATAGGTGCAGACATTTTGTTTAGTCACTGTGATGCTGTATGGTTGCTAGGAATATGATGCATGTATCATGTGAACCATGATATGTTGCCCAAGATATAAAAGCTGACAGATCATATTGAGCAAATATCTGAACATTGTAACAACTTACGGAAGACTAAGTATACTTATACTTACTCTTTGGTTTGCACCCCTAAGACAGATGTTTGCTTGCAGTGCCTTTATAGAGCACTTTAGACACAAGGCAGGAATCAGTCCTGTAAGGTGTTAATCATTTAGCTGTGCTTGTAGGTACCAAATCAATAAAGGCACAGGGGAATTTACTTTTAAGTAGATGGGAATTATATATTATATAATATACTAGCTGTGCCCTGCGGCTTTGTTCGCATAGAGATGAAACAGGACAACAAAGAGGACCCTGTCTGGCTCCCTACTCCTAACGTCATGCTTCCCCCCTCCCCTGAGCCCACAGCCTCTGTCTCGGATTAGTACGAATATGTTGCTACTGCAAGCGAACTATGATTCTTAGCACAATGAGAGAAGTCAAAAAATCTAGAATCTAGAAAAAAGCCAGATCTAAATCTGTTAAGTAGTTCTCTCGTTTGCTAGCTAAGCAGATGTAAGATATGCCCTGAGGCTAAATCCATTAAGTAGTTTTCTCATGAAAAGCGGACAAACATACAGACAGACAGACAGGTATTTGATTTTATATATACCTGTACAGTATAGGGATATGTATGTTTTCCCTTGAGCATGGGAAAGGTACTATATAAATAAAATGTATTATTATTATTATTATTATTATTATTATTATTATTATAGGCATATGTATGTTTCCTCCAATTTCTTTAGGTCTTTAACTCAAGAGAAGATCAGTGACCACAACTTAGCTCTTCATACTTTGCTGGCTACCTGTCCACCACCATAAAAGGATCTTCACTCATTCCACATGTCTCCTGACCAGATAGAAATATCTCCTACCCCATTCAGCATTGAAGATAATATGTTAAAAGCAGTGATCTTCAAACTTCGGGTCATGGCCACCTGTGAGACCACAGGACCACACCTTTGGGGGGTTAGCAGAAAACGTTGTTTGATTTGAAAAGTCAAGAAGTTGACAATTACAATCTTGAGAGAGTTCCTATAAGGACAGAACATGCAAACATTTAATCTCCTTTCCTAATCGTGTCTCCCCTTTTCCCCCACTGTTCCCTCACTTTTTCAAGGGGGAAAGCATATTTTAATTGTTCAGTTCACTAAAAGAGGAGCTTGGTCTCAGTACAAAAGTGAATCAATATGTTTAAAGCCCTACTCCAATGGGAGTAGTTTTCCACCAGGAGGTAATCAAGGCTGATTGTCACTCCCAAGGAATTTTTATAATAATTTTGTTTTCCACTAAGTTTGATTTATTGGTAGGGGCTGGAGGACTAGGAGGCTTTGGAAGAAAATAGTTTGAGAAGTTTGAGACCCCAAAACCTCTTATATTTGCTTTGATTCCTTTTATAAGGGCCACACAGCAAAAAAAAAAAAATAAACATAAAAAAACAAGAGAAAAATAGAATGAAATGCTGAAAACCACAAAAACAATGCAAAAACTCTCAACTGCCTGCACAAATGTACAGGTAGGGTGAAAGTTGTTTAAGTGACCAGGACCTTTAAGGGGTAGCCAGGGATCAGCAGTGAAAGGACACAGAGGTCCACTTGAGAGATTCATAAAAATATAAGACATTATATAAGTAAGAGGACACTATTCTCTCTTTAAGTCTCATTTGTTTAGCATATAGCTAACATGTCTCTATATCTCACCCATTTACATTTTGAAAGTTGCCAGGATTTCTGTTTCAGGTTCTTGATTCAACAGTTTATTCTGCATTCTAAGACTCTCTGTGTGACTCAGCAAATTCTGGATTTTCTGTAAAATCAGCTTCCCCTTTCTGCAATGTTGAGTATGTGCTTCACTATTTAATTTCTAATGGATCAATTTTATTTTTGACTTTGAGAATCTGGAATTAGTATCTAAGAGAAATAATTCTCCTTAGCCCATTAGAGTAATATAAAACTTTTAGTCCTGGGATTAATTTGGTTGGACTTAACTACACAGTTTTTAGAACCAATACAAATTATCCCTGATTTTTATTAGAATCCCTTTAAAGAAATTGGAGATTAAATCAGAGCTGCACTGCTTTCTCTGTTTAGTTCTAGCCAAGTGTCCCATAACAATCAAAGCATAGCTAGAGAGGATTGTTTCAAGGCTAACTGCCAGTGAGAGGTACTATGAGTTTAGAGATGGGAGGAAAGTTACACAAAGACTCAATAGTCTCAGTAGTAGGAGGCAGAGGTTAGACTCATGAGATAGATAGATAGATAGATAGATAGATAGATAGATAGATAGATAGA
>JANRMT010062791.1:120981283-120994517 GCA_026402145.1 Polypterus bichir lapradei
TATCTATCTATCTATCTATCTATCTATCTATCTATCTATCTATCTATAAAAGAAGTGTGGAAGTATTGCATGATCATTATCTGTTTGAATTCTACAACAAAAGATTAACCAAATGCTATTTATCTGGGAAACTCTTTACATTATTCATATTGTTTTGACTATTTGAACCCTAATTTTTAGCACAGTGGTGTTAAACTTATGCTCACTTAGCATCTAGTTTTTTTGGGCAGATACTCCTTACTTTCTTTATGGGCACTGCCAGTTTGTGTGTCACTGGCAGTCAAGTTATCTATGGGGGCTACAAAGTTAAAGTGCAGAAAACTTGTTATAAAGTAATGAAGACCAAGCGAGGGACATAGCTCTTGAGCAAATTACTTTCTGAAGAATTGTCATTGCAAATTTGAATTTGACTAGAGACTATGATGCTGCTAACTCTTTTTGACTTTGATACGTGTTCGCTGACTGTTTTGTGTAAGCAGTGTCTAATTATCATTTTGCTTAAATTCAAAAACATTACTACCACTTAATTTATTAAAAAGAGCAAGTCTTGTGGATCCAGCAAGTCTTTACAGATTCAATAATAAGGCCTTTGTATTAGCTCTTTTCTGAAATATACAGTACATGGAGTGATGCCTCAGAGATAGAGTATGTATTACCACACTCCTATTTAAGGGATCTGGTACATCGCATGCACAATTATATCCTCAGTGGCTATCTGAATAAAGACAAAACCAAAATTGGCTTAGCCTTTCACTATATAATTACCATAGTGGAAGGCTATTGGGCCTTATGCTACGAGTGTCAGCTCAAGGGTATGAGAGGTAAATTTGCAACCCATTAATTTGCAACCCTTTTGAAAGGGTTGCAACTTGCTACAGATTCCAAGGGGTTGCTAGAAAAGTCATCAAGACAACACTATGCATGGCAATAATCAGAGACCTTTCTTTTAAGGACTTTTCTTGTAAAGTGGTCCGTGGGTCTGTTTACTTTTGTCAATATCCCTCACTCAAAAAAAAAAAATCTACTCCATACTGTATATATAAAACCCTTCTTTGGCCTCTGAAACCCTAAAAGGTGGGCAGGAGGGGAGGGTGACAAAGCCTGAGATTCCTCTATCAGTGCAGTACCATCTTGTGCTTCCTCTTCAGTGCAGTGAAGAGACTATACAGTGCACCAGACAGTCATTCTGTAAGTCAGCGGAGGTTCTGACACAGTCTAACTCTGGTAAAAGTTACAGTTGGAAATAAAGTCTCAATATGCCAGAAGTTTCTGTATCTCAAGGCACACAATGAATACAACCTTTAAAAGACACTGATCCCTATTCTGGCTGATTCATTCTGATGGCACACATGAGGATAACCTCTTCTTAGCCTGCCTACTTTAGGACAATTGAATACTCTCTGTTATGAAGAGTCACTGCAAACTTGCTGTGTGGCGAGAATTTCATTTTCCAGTTTCCCTGCCTTGGACATGAAAGTGGGAGAATACAAGCTTTTAAAAACAGATCTGTAAATGAAGTCTCTTAAGCATCCTAGAGATCATCCACAGACTTAAGGCTTTATGGAGAAGAATGACAAGACCCTTTAAAGATGCTATGTTAAATGAGAGAGACGACATTTAAAACAGCTCCTTTCCCCTTTCTGTTTGTATCCTGTGAAATGCTGATAGCTTTTGTTAGGTTCTCTTCATTGGAGTTGCTTTATTCCCAGCAACTGAGCAGGCCTCGGGAGTTTATGCATGAGATCTAGTAAGAAAAAATTGTCAAAAAGAGGAGTGTCTTTAAACACATTTTCCATCTGCAAGACAAATTTAATAAATCATGTTCTTTCATTAAAGAGCATTTAAAACCTGCTATATCAAAGAAAGAATAACCAACTGAGCATTGGGGTGCACTTGCAGAATACTATTCCTTGTTCTTTATAAGAGTTTGCATTTTGATAATATGAGGTTCAATTGAGGAAATGAGCTGCAAATTTGCAGAAAACAGGAAAAACCAATGCAACTGGGATGCTGGGAGAAAACCCAGAATTGAGACTGCAGATATCTGTCATCTACTGCAATTACCTGAACATATGTATTTTGTATCTTATGCCAAATTGAGGGCCTTGGGGACACCCTCTACATTTCCTAAAATGATATTGCAAAAAGGTATTGATTAGATTATGAGTTAATTGCATTATTAACAAATGACTTAAAACAAAAATAAATTATGTGATGTTCATTCAAAATAATTAAGCAAATGGACTAATATGAAGTAAAGACAAAATGCCAAGCGATCCTAAAGGTAAAAACATAATTAAAACTATAATGCAACAAAAACTTTATCAAGGCCACAATACAAAAAATCATTTAATGAGGAAGTGGCCAAGCAAGACAAAAAAGCAAGATACAAAAACAAAGGCCACACAATACAAGAAGGCTAAGATACAAAAATACTATAAAGAAAAAGTAGCGCAAGAGGGCAAAATACAAAAGTACTATATGAGAAATCATCCAAACTATGCATAAAGGCTATTGAAGAACAGGATAGGTGAAGCAAAAAGGCAAAGATTCAAAAACGCCAAACCAGCCTTAGCTAATTGAAGACAATATTTTAGAGAAGTGAGAAAAGGGAAAGGAAAAAAAAGAAAAAGAAAACCAACTCAATGCCATGTCCTGGAGATCAGCATGTGGTGTGCAAAGTCCTCAACTAAAGACGCAAGCTGTGGTCGTGGTAGTTGCACATCTATATAATTGGCAGGCCCCACTTCCTTCTGCTCAACACAACAGCAGACAAACTGAAACACAATTAAGAAGAAAACAAATATCAAAACACATAACACAAAAGAGTATACTAATGAAAAGCAGCCAATTAATCAAAAAATGTGATTAATACAGTTACTTTAACTAACTGAACAAAACAGTTAAAACAAACAAAACAAATAAACAAACAAAAAATAAAAAAAGAAATGGCGATAAGCAAAACTAAAGCCAGGAACAGAATCCCAGCAAAACCACGCCAATGACTGTTTATAGATTTATAACAGTACACACAGCAGAGCTTGTATGAGGAAGAAAAACCCCAGTAACAGTAATTCATGCGAGAACCTACTGAAAAGTTTACAGTTCTAAAGAGTGATGAGTGAAAAAATTTGCTGAAAATTCACAAATATTTCCCAACATACAAAATTTGTGCAAGGGACACAATAACACTGCGGTGGATTGGCACCCTGCCCGGGATTGGATTCCTGCCTTGTGCCCTGTGTTGGCTGGGATTGGCTCCAGCAGACCCCCGTGACCCTGTGTTTGGATTCAGCGGGTTGGAAAATGGATGAATGGATGGATGGACACAATAACAAATATGCTTATTTCTTATCTGTAAATGTTTCTGGTATTTAAATGAAATTCTCTATCCATCCATCCATCCATCAATCCATTATCCATCCATCCATCCATTATCCAACCTGCTATATCCTAATACAGGGTTACGGGGGTCTGCTGGAGCCAGTCCCAGCCAACACCGGGCACAAGGCAGAAAACAAACCCCGGGCAGGGCACCAGCCCACCGCAATGCACACACACACACACACCAAGCACACACTAGGGACAATTTAGGATCTCCAATGCACCCAACCGGCAGTGAAAAGAAAATCACCAGATTTCTGCTGTGGTTTTCCTTGTAGTACGATGCCTACTATGCCAATTATGATGATAATCTTAGCAATCTTAATTCTACAAATGTGTCAGAAACAGATACTATGCCCGCTTGGAGCATACATACTATATCCTTAACCTTATCCGATGGAATCAAGGAACATGAAACATGGTTGCTAGTTAATGGCAATGAGGAGAAGGCTTTCCATATAGTGAGTTTTCCTGTGCTGTCATGTGCACTGCGGTGCATATTGGTGTATCTTTGTGTGAAAAATATTCATCATGTCAAATTTCTCAAAAATACATTGCATTCCTTCAAGGGCCATAAAATAGGATTTATTTTACTGGTGTGCAGCAGAGCCAAGGCAAGTTAATGAAAAAATGTGAATGTGCAATTTTCTTGTTGTTTCACCCTCAAAAAACAACTCTTTTAGTATGTACATTTTGTGATAGCAAAATTGCATGAAAACAAAAAGAAAAAGAAAATAGCATTAATTTCATGAGCAAAGCCTGCCTCTGCCTCTGCCTTTCACTTATCACCACTGTTTTTCACTACGGTTCCATCACATACACATCTGCTACCTATCTGGAAATCTGGAAGAGACTTCTGCTTCAGATCACTGATGGTAATTCCTTTTTTGAACTAAATCTGCTAACTTAGAATTCTTGATTTTCTGCATCTGTGTTAACCTTGGGGATGTAGCATAAACACACAATTTAATGTTTAACAACATTTGCATTTTTATTGTCACGTCTTTTGTCATGCAGCCTACTTCTTTAAAATGCAGGTCATTTGAAATGAATATGCAGAGATGTTCCTCATTATTAATCACTTGCTCCTGGTTTATCATTTCTGTCACAGCTCCAAAGTCTTGGATTTGAATTCTAGTTTCAACGTTGTTTGCAAGGAGCTAGCGCATCCTAAAAATGTACATGTTAGGTGACTTGGCATGTGTAAATTGTCCCTGTGTCATTGTGGATGTATGCAGGAATATGCACTGCGATGGACCCACACCCCTTCCATGATTGTTTCCAGCCTTGCCTTGCACCCAGTGCCCTTAGGACAAGCTTACTAAAATGTATAATAATGGATACAATGAAAGGTGAATACTCTGCAACATCAAGTGATTTGTATTAGGATTTAATACTGTATTCAGAATAAATTAATCTTTTAGAAAGAATTTTAAAAGGTTTGCTTAGTAAGACTACTGAAGATACAACAAATCTCTGTGAAGGAAGTATTCTGGACTAGATGCATACCCAAAAATCTTTGAGAAAGCAGAAAGCTGTTTTATATCCTCCCAGGCAGCACAAAAATCAGTAAATGAGAGATCAATGAAGTTAGGAGTCCAATAAAATAAAAATTGGAATCCACCCCTTATTGACTTCAGGGAAAGCCTGCTTCTGCAAAAGCCCAGTCGGAATGAATTGGCTCATCCTTGATTTAAACTTAAAGTACCTGTAGAGATAGATAAAATAATTGTAGAAATAAAAATGGAAGAGTAAACATATTTATTCATAAAAGCTTTTGAAATTACTGTTAAAATTACTAACAGCCATAATGTACAGAACAAAAAAAAAATAACAGTCCAGTATTCATGATTCTGATGCTAAGTTTCTTATTTACTCTAAAATTCAGTTTCAGAATTAAGATGACTGTATAGCTCAACATGATCTCTCTGAAAGGTACTATATAACATACATTTAACATGCATGTCTTTCCTCAGCATACATTTTCTCCCCTTTCTATTAACTGTTTTCAGCAGAATAAAGTCAGTACAACACCAAATCTGTTGATTTTAGCAGGTTCCTGTTTTCACAGACAGGAAAACGAAGTTGGTACGGATTTTTTTGCATCCAGTTACAAGAAGAAATGCACAACAAACAGTCCGTACTAATTTAGCCGCTCAACCAAAGCTGTCAATGACCCTCCTGGGCCTTCTCTGTTTAAAGCATAGCATGTACTCCCATGTCTAATACAGCAAGACCAACTATGTGACACTTGAGGTCACTCCGATGATAAAGCTATGATAACCCTAACCCTAACCCTAATTTGTCTCAAAGTGGGCTAATACAATATGTTATAAGATTGTAGCTATATATACGCAGTGCCCACTTTATTTGATACACCCTATTACTAGTAAATATACTAGTTGCTAAACTAGCAAATGTGTGGCTGCAACTCAGTATATATAACAAACAGATGTGGTCAAAGGGTTTGTTTTATTGTGGAATGGTTTTGGAGCTACCTCTCCTAAAATATAGATCCCTCATTTCAATGTACGGACTGTTTTCCTGTAGCCCCACAGTTATACATTGTTTTCTTGCAGTCTATGCTTTATTCTTGCACTTACTCATTGGAGACACAGCCTACAGTTGCAATGCTCTTACACCCAAGACTTCAGTCCAACTTCACCCAGAACTAACTGCTACTGTGACACTTCTCTCTAGGAGGTGTGTCTCCTTTTGTCAATCCACGGATTGACAGAATGAGACAAGCAGAGGAGTCAGGGGTAGATACTTTTTTTCAGTTTTTGTAGTCTTTACAGTAATTAATATGCCAAAAGTGGAAGCAAAGCAAATGAGTGTGACAATCACACCCAGGGTGGCTGAATTTTATTCCTAATAATGCTACTACATAATAATAGTTGTTTAACCAAACGTTAGAATGAACATGACATGTGATCTAAATGGCTTTGACCTTGGTATGATTGTTCGTGCCATGTGGTAGTTTCAGCATTTCAGGAAAAACTGACTTTTTTGGATTTTCACACACAACAATCTCTAGAGTTATGAGACAGACAAAATAGGGAAATAATTGTGTGTTAAACAAAAATCATCAAGTTGGTTGGTTCAGTTGTTAATGAGAGAACTCAGAGGAAAAATACCAGACTTGTTCAATGTAAAAGAAAAGCCACAAACACTCAAATGACAACTCATTACTACAGTGGAAGCAAAAGAATATCATTGACCTGACAATCCTTCAGACCTTGTGGTGGACATGCTACAGCAGCAGAAAACCATGCTAGGTTCCATTCCTATCCATTAAAAACACAGGGATGAAGCTATGGGTGTTTTAGGATTGGGCCTTGGTTCACAAACATGGACAACTGAAAATTTTAATTCCATAGAACTCTTTTGTAATCAGGTGGAACAGCAGGTTTGCAACATGAATTAGTGGATCTGTGATGTTATTGCATCAACATGGATCAAGCTACCAAAGGAGTGTTTACGGCAGTGTGCTGGATTCAAAGATCAACAAATTTAGGCTGTTGTAGAGTCATAAGTGCATCCCCCCACATTCTTCTTCAATCCACGCAATCAACTGGTCAGTGAGTGAATGTGTGCCATCGAGTTTTCAATCTGATTGCTCGCATCTCTGTAGCTGTGCTGTAAATCAATGCTCCACACAGCTCCCCTTCATATTAGCATGACTACCATGCTACGTAAACTGTGACATCACCTCCTGCTGTCTTTACATGTCAATTACTGTACATCATCATTTAATTCAACGTTCCAGACAGCAGGCAAATAATGGCAACTGAAATGTCTTCACTAGACAAATGATGGGTTTAATTAACGTTATTATTTAGTGACTAAGAGCTCAGCTGCTGCAAACCCTACCATTATTTGACGTGGATGTACCAACTTGAAAATCGTAAGTAGCACCAGTTATGCTGATTTTTGAATGAATGTTATAAGTGGGAGGAATCACCAGCCATGTAATGGTGCAATTAGATATGATACAGATGACTTTATAATTTTAGTGATTTCAAGATTGCTACATTTTATAGACAGCAAAGAGAATTAACATGAACAACCTTTTTTTTCTTTTTTTTCTTTCTTCTATTCATCCACCACTATTCACATCCTGGACCAAATCAGACCAAATATCATGATTAATGCATATTGATAAATTAATATGAAAGGTGAAGATCCCACAAGATCTCATTACGCCATAATTAATGTAAGGCTTCTTCATATCTGTAAATAAAGGATGGTCATTGGAATCATTTCACGAGTTGTCTTAACTTTTATCTCTATATATATATATATATATATATATATATATATATATATATATATATATATATATATATATATATAGAGTCTGTCCATTTGTCACATGATTACTAGTGAACTACTTGGGCTAGAACCTTGATCTTGGCCTTGATCAAAAGCTTATGACTTGATATGTTCTGAAAGTTAAAAAAATCAGGTAATGGCAACCTACCTATTTATTTATTTATTTATTTATTTATTTATTTATTTATTTATTTATTTATTATGGCAAAGTCATTGGCAAATTAAGTGACATTGCAGAAAGAAAAAGAGGCCTAGCAACATCAAGCAAATTGCAGAGGCCGATGAAAAGATGAGGAATACCATAATAGATAGATAGATAGATAGATAGATAGAACTTTATTTGCCCCTGGGGGGAAATTTAGCATAGGAAGAAGAAGAAGAAAAGCAGTGCCATCTGATTAACATCAAGTATAAAATACAGAATGCAAGATCAACAAAGACAGAGAAACACGTGCAACCAGAGGTCTGTGTATTTTACTAGAAGAATATTTTCCAACGCTATTGTTTAGTTTCTCTGCTTTATGCCAATATCTTGAAAGGTGATTGGTAAATAGATTCAATGTGTTTCTGAGTATGTATATATATATGTCTTATAATTCTTTTTAAACTGGGGGCAATTGATAGGATGAGGTAAGGCAATGGAGCGAATGTGGGGACATAAAATCAAGTCCCTATAAAACTGAATATTGTGCAGTGATGAGGAGATGTAGATCCACTCTGTATTTAAACTCACGTAGTTCCTAGGATTGAGCTTCAATGTAAAAAAGTGTGTGTGTGTGTGTGTGTATGTGTGCATGTATCATACAGTACATCGACATCCCTTCAGTGTTGGTTAATGATTTGCATTCCATTCTTCTGGTCATGCTTTGGACATTTAATGGATTAGATAGATAGATAGATAGATAGATAGATAGATAGATAGATAGATAGATACTTTATTAATCCCAAGGGGAAATTCACATTAGTGATTAGTATCCAGAGTTGGTGCCCCACACTCTATAAAAAGATTGCCACCTCTCAAAATGGTATATTGTACTGAAAATCAATGCATGAGTAATGCTATGCAAATTTCACTGAAATCCTACCTTCCAATCCTTTCTTCTTTACAGGCTATAACCTATAATGCAGTTGGGTTAATAGACTAAAGTAATATTGTGCATAAAAACGTAAGCAATTTAGCAGAGTAATAAGTGAATTCAATTTTATTTTAAGTAGTGCATTTCACATTGAGCACTTCATCAACAGCTTTCCATTGCACTCCAGCAGGAGTTAAGCAACAGAAAGACACAGACGCAAGCATAAACCTGATGACATATCATTGATGCAGATACAAAAAAGATTTCTTTAGCTCTTGAAGACTTTGGCATTTTAGAAAAAGCACAAATGGCAGTGTTGCATAAAGTGAAAGTCAGATTATCAAAATGAATACAAAATGATTAAAGTCATAACATTATTATAAGACAGAGGACAAATCCAGAGCATCCAGGGCAGCAAAGCTGGAGCCTTGGTATGCAAATGCTTTATAGTTCTCTGTTTCTGAGAAAACAGATGTTAAAAAAGGTGTAAGATGGCACTGCACAGATAGAGGAAGCTCAGGCTTTGTCACCCTCCCCTCCTATCCACCTTTTAGGGTGTCAGAGGCCAAAGAAGGGTGGGCACTGCCAGCTCATCTGTCAGAATATTGACTCCTTCAGAAAGTGGCACAAGCCGAAGATCTTGAAAATCCTAAAATGATATTACTTTCTCACTATTCTCAGTGAATATTCTGTGAATGTTTTTTTTCATTTGTCTTAAGGCAAAAATGATAACCTGTGAGCCATGTGCATCAGTAGAAATTATAATCACTATGGAACTTGAGCACTGCTTAAAAATCAATATTTTAGATAATAAACAGTATGGGTTTTAAAGGAAAAAATCCTGATAAAACCAGAGGTGCACTCAATGGCCTGCTCTCATTTATACCATTTCACTCATTGTGATACAAATACAAGTGGAAAAGATTTAGGTTACTGTGAGCAACTCCTTCATATTCAAGTGCGAACAGAATTTCAAAGCATTTATGCAGCTTTTGCTGATCCCTGTTTTATTTTCATCTTCAGATCACACGTTAAACATCCCTTGCCTATGGTGCAAATGGGGTCTGCCTTCAATCAGGCAGTCACTGTCAAAGACGTCTTTGTACAGCGTTGTACCCGTAAAGCTTACAGCATTGTGAAGGACCACTCTCACCCTTCCATGGTCTTTTTGTCCCACTTCCATTTGGCAGAAAGTACTGTAGCATCCAGTCCAGTTCTTCCAGGTTCTGCAACAGTGTCTACCCCTTGGCTGTCCAGACTCTGAACTCTGTGCTGCCCCTCTGCTCTCAGATCTGCCCCTTGTAGCTCATTAATATGCAGTACATTTGTTACACTTGTCACTATTGTTGTTTTTTATTATTAGTTTTACTGTTATTATTTATCAATTACTTATTTAATACTATTGTAAGTGCCAGCATCTCACCCAGGATGGAAGGTAACTCTTTGCCAGGAAGGTAGGCCAGAATAATGATGGCCTTTTTAGAATGCATACTCCCCCAACATGAAAAAGGGCAGTATTTCTATGTTGCTGCTCCCATTTACTTGCCAGTGTGGCATCAGAGTCTTGTGGGACAGCCTGCCTCACCCAGAAGTACCTCCTCTGGACTTCTCCTAAACTTAAGAAGTACTTCAAGGATATGGCTTAAAAGGACCACTTTGCCTCATGACTCAGAGTCAGGAGGCACAAGGTGACACTCACCAGAAGGAACAGAAGGAGCAGGAGAAGTACTATTTCAGTTTTTAATTGGTTAATATTGGTTGTGCTCATCTTGACAAGTGGTTGTGGAAAATAAAACCCCTTTCGTTGAACCTGGGTTCATGTTAGGTGATATCGTGTCTGTGGTTTGAAGTTTAGGAGCACTCCATAAAGGTTAGATTATCTATTTTAAACTTATTACTATCTATTCATTTAGATATTATTTTATTTTGAATTATGTATTTATTTATTATAATGAGAAGTGATGCAAAATACACCTTTTATTGGCTAAGTATAAAGATTGCAATATGTAATCTTTCAAGGCAGCTCAGGCCCCTTCTCCAGACAAGATATTTATTTATTATAGTATAATATAGTTCTTTACCTGTCTTGCATTTGTCCTGTTTTGTATATGTTGCGCTGTGGTCCTGAGTTACACTACTTTGTTCCAGTGTATGCTGCAATACTGTGTATGTATGGTATGACAATAAAGCCACTTGACTTGAAGGTCACTGAATGGCTTCTCCTTGTGTCATCAGGTAAATGTCAAGACTACAGCTGGACCCTTGTTTCTCTAGCCTTCAGTTTAAAAAGTTGCTTCAGTTGTTAGGGCAATGAAAGGGTGAAGTAGATATTGCTGCTACCAGACAGCCCCAGAGTCCTGGACTTGAACCCTTGGTTAATCATTCTAATGCTGAGTTTGCCCATTTTCTCCATGCACTGACATGCTGATGTCATCGCTGTGGGTTGAAGTGGAAGAAGTGCTGAGTGTTACTTCTGTGTGGGAGTTAATTAAAATATAACTTTAACTACTAAAAAAAGTTGTTTTTGGTTATAACTAAGGGTCTGTGTGGGAATTTTCACAGATTTTTTTCTCCCTTTAGATTTTTTCTTTTGCTGTTATTTTCACCTGCACAGGAGAAAAAGTAGCGGCGCATTTGAAAGGTACGTGTGTTTAAAGTTGAATCACAAACGTGGCATGGAGAACTGCGCAGCATGGGGGGGTGATGTGAAAGTGGCGGCAGAAGCTGGCAAGACAGTAAGTAAGTAAGTAAGTAAGTAATTAAGTAACCCGCATCATAGCGGCAGTTCCTTAGTGGGAATAAATGAAGGTGTTAAAGAATAACTAGATAAAGCAGTACATTATGCTCATACTAGGAAGTGTTAGCACTATCAAAAATGAGGGCATAATTGTCTAATGTGTTTGTAGTTTTATTCCCACAACCCCATGATGTGTTTGTTAGTTTAATAGAGAACTTTCTAATGGCTCCATGTAAGTGTGGGTGTGAGCATGAGTGGGCCTGGTGCAACATTCATGGTTGGCTCCTGTCTTGCATCTGATGCTACCAAAACAGATCTGGATTGTGGAGGAGGAAGAGGTTAGGAGCACGCACTGATACAGCATGTTGATGAACCCACCACATGACAAACCACCTCAGGATCCCAGATTAGAACCCAAGTGCAGCCATGCAACGGGTGACACCTCAGCCCCACACTAGTTCAGATGTTGTTTATGGTGGCTGAAGTGCCAATTCTGCCACCAACCTCCAAGTTTTTCCTGCAGGTTGGAGGGCCTACCTTCAGGACTGGGTGCAGATTAATAGGTACAAAAACGCATTCATGTTAAAATATATCAGTGATAGCAAGACTGTAAAAGAAATTTATATTTCCTTCACACAGGTAATGTTAATCTATAAAGTTATTATTTATCACTTGAAAAATACAGTAGCTATTGTAAAGTGTACAAATTTGATAATGTGTATGACTGGAGTGAAATTGATCTGAGCAGGCGAAACAGCAGAGTAAACCCCTCAACGATCCTGATTGTGACCCTTCTTTCTCTTAATTAATCTGCTCCTAATTGTTTTATTAAAATATAATTTAATATGGTCATTTTCCCTGTCATGTTGGCATAATAATTCTTTTTTCCCTTTTGCAGGTTGAGGGAAGTGTGTGTCAGTACATGAGTCATAATGAGCTGTTCCCCTCCCCCCTTTGCTTTTCTTTATCTTTCCTTTCCATTCACTGTGTCCCTCTGTTCTGTTAGTCTTTCAGACACTTGCTGACAGTATACAAGGGGTTGTCAAGGAAATATACAGCACAAAGGGTGTGGATTTTGTCCCACTGTTGAAGCAGCAGATCAACAATTTCCTTTCAAAGGTGAGTGGCAGGCTCCTTTCCAGGAATGGCTGTTCTGTCAATTGATATCACTATAGGCTCAGGTTTACTGCAGTTCTGCAATTGAGTAGATATATTCCAAAAATGGATGGATGGATGGATGGATGGATGGATGGATGGATGCATGGATGGAAGGGAAGTGGTAGTAGTGCTAAACAAAGTGATATGCTGAATTTGATTTTAAGTCTTCACCAGAAATTGTTCCTAATGTAAGAAAATGGAAAGAAGATTTTGCTATTTCAGAAGATGTTCACCATGAAAGGAACCATATGAAATGAACTTTAGTGCTTTGGCTAATAGAACCCTCTCTTCATTTTATTAAAGCTCTCCTTGCTTGCAACCTGTTCAGCTCTAATCTGATGTCACATGGCAGATTGACAACTCTTAATGATTCCTTTCTAACCATATAATTCACAAAAGCATAAATCCTTCTAGTTTTATTATGTTTATTATCATCTTTAAAAGTTTGCCACATCTGCAATTTCTACTTGTTATCTATCTATCTATCTATCTATCTATCTATCTATCTATCTATCTATCTATCTATCTATCTATCTATCTATCT
>JANRMT010062791.1:120994527-121038560 GCA_026402145.1 Polypterus bichir lapradei
TCTATCTATCTATCTATCTATCTATCTATCTATCTATCTATCTATCTTATTTAACATGCAATTCTAGAAAAGAAACGGTAGAGCGCCAATTGGGTTGTCCTCTTTAAAAACTGAAGTGCATAGTGGCGCAAAACAGAATCAAAGCACAAATGGACTGAAGTGCCTTTCAAAATAAGAGTAGTCAAGTTCTATAAGAAGGGTGCCATGTTTAGGTTAGAGCACCATCCGGCGATCTAATGATCCTTCCAGGCGTGTTTCAGCTTTATAATCCCTGAGCCAGAAGGAATGTAGTCAGTTACCCCCATTGGGCATTTTTCAGAAGCTATGGGTGGAAAAAAAGACAATACAGTCTGCAACAGAGGCTTCTTGTGTCCCAGAGTGGTAGTGCTTACCTCTGATGAGCCTAGAAGGTGACCCTCCGATGCACATGAGAAACGCTATCTATCTATCTATCTATCTATCTATCTATCTATCTATCTATCTATCGATCGATCGGACTGAAGACATAGCTTTTGCAGTCACCAGTTTATTAAGGTCAGTGATAAGCTAAATTCCTTCCTCTTGTTAGTTTTCACTATGTTTCTATGATGTCATCATGGCACCATTTTGTTACAGATTTTTCTCACAGGCACCACCATTTTAGACTCAGTTTTCATGCCCATGGCCTTGTGGTCTCTGTCAAAGCAGTCACGCATATCATCATCATGTGATGCCTGTTTAAGATAACGAGATGCAGGATCAGACGTCTAAGCTTTTGGGTTCAAAACTTTCACAAATGTTTTTATCTCTTATAATATGGAAAGGAATATTACTTACACTTCAGACCTTTTTGCAATATTTTGCTTGACTAAGAGTCTATCTTTTGTTTTGTCTTTCTTGCTAGTGCTTTTTGATCATTCCTCGTCTCAGATCCCTACTTATTTATCCGTTTCTCCACCCTTTAACCTCTTTCACCAAGTCCTTTTTGTTAATCTTCTGGTCTTGTTCTTAATTAAACTTCAGCCTTTTAATCCTGCTGGACATATTACCATTTGCTTATTCTGAGCTAAATTTAACCTATCAACTGAACACATTTGTTTCACTCTTTTTAAATAGCCCAGTCTTTGTTGTCAATAATTGCAATCTGGAAATTCAGTTTATTGGAATATATCTTTAAAAAGATTTTTAGAACTATAGGCTGGCAAGTTGTCTTTGGGAGTGTCACAGCATTAGAAACGAGCTGGAGAGAGATCAGTTATATGAAGTGATTGTGAAAGTGAGATGTCACAGATAAAAGCCACTGAAATATGCACTTGCAGTGGGCTAAATTTGTAGACCCTTTCTGAAGTCTGCTCTACGCATCTGCCGCAATGACCTGGCACTGAATATTATTAAATGGAGGAAAGCATTCTGCTCCTGGAAGCTGAGCTGCACTCAGCCAGCATGGGTGCCAAAATGGAAATGCATAAAAGGTGCTTATGATAAAGATCTCCAGTGGCCAGCACTTATAACAGCAGCCATCATCCATGTACGAGGAGTCTGTAATTAGAATTTTTTTTTAAACATTTATGCACACAATAATCAAAAAAAATCTGTACATGTTAGGTGTCTGCCTAAAATATTATAGCATATTTCATGTAGACTAAATCATCAGTACAGATAGAATTAATATTATAGGCAGAGCACCACTACTGTAATAGCAGGGTTTTGCACTGCTAATGTCTATACAGTAGCTAGCATGCTGTTCCACCATATCAGTTTCCTATTTGGGACCTCATCTTATTTATCTGCTTGAGGCACATGTGAACATAACTGGAAAACTAATATTAAAAGCAGAAACAACCATTTTTTACATATTTGAATTTTATTGAACCAATGCAACAGCAAAAGGCAAATGAGACATCTTTTGTTCAATTCAGATCAAGTTTATTACCTCATGAATGAAATTTGATCTGTCAGAATAAAAAGACATATACCATTGAACATAAACATAGAAGATTAATAGCATACAGAGTGAAAGAGTATTTGAACTGGTTTCTGTTTATTCTCATCAACTTGAACCTGTGACCTGAGGGCAACAACTGAAAGTGTAAATGTAGAGTAGCTTGTGAGTTCTGTGTGACAGATTGCACTCTGCCTTCTGCAGTACGAGTCTTTCTTATTAAATAGCTCTGTCAGATCTGACTGTTTATATCTTGTTATCTTATTTACTGTTATTCTTTAGTACTGCTTTATGCATCCAGTGTCCTTTGTTTGAGTCCTGCATGTGGTCATTTTCTGTGGGGGGTGTTTACACTCTCCTCGATCTATGTGTTTTTGTCCATTTATTTTTCATAAAAATGTGTGTAAGTTAGCTTGATTGGCCCAGAGTGATTGTGGTTATGTGTGTAAGTGGACTCTGCAAATAACGGACTCTCTTTCCTAGATTAATAATATACAAATGCAGATGTCAAAGAAGTCATGTGTTGGTATCTATTTCCAAATACTTTATTTTTAATTTTATTTGCAAAATAAGGAAGTGTAAAAATGAACCTGTAATATGCACATGGATTTCTTTATGGTTTCATGGGATGGCCCTGTACATTTTTGTAGGCTTTCTTAACAGAAACAAGAAGAAAAGGACTAATGTCAATTTCACAATAAATGACTCTTTGGCCAGGTTTATACTTCATGTGATGCGATGCATTCTCCAGCGGATGCTACTGCTACGCAAGTGTTAAACTGATTATACTTGCGCACATACTTTACGTAAATCTGGAAGATTCCTCCAATTCTCTGAGTTTTGAATTGCCTGAAACATCCATTTAATTCCGAGGACACTTTGGCACAATATCTCTGAAAAAGATGTTTAATGATTACAGCCATCAATCCAGGGATGTGCCCATTCCAGCAAGCATCGGGCGCAAGAAAGAAACAAAATCCCTGGACTGGGCATCAGCTCCTTGCTAGGTGACCACAAGCATACACACACACTAGCATCATTTAAGTGTCACCATGTCCCCAAAACGTCATGTCTTTGGAATGAAACCAGAGCACACTGTGGAAATCCACCAGGAAAACATGCAAACTGCAAAATGCTACTGCTCTGCCACCGTGCCACCACACCATGTGTAATTATCATCAGTATTCATTATTTAAATGAAGTTAACAACTTATCTGTATAATGTATCATACATACTTTAAAACATTTCATCATGAAAATGATATCAAGTATAAATCTAAGGATTCTAAATGTGCAGAGAGCTGGAATATAATGAATGTAATGTGTTCTGTGTGTGGCAATTGCTGCTGTCAGTTCAGGAAGAAGTCCCAAAAACACGTAGCGATTAACAACCGTTTACGACGGTCTACTTTAATGATAAAGTAAACTACGAGGTTAAAGTGGATATTTCGAGATTAAAGCCGAAATTTCCACTTTAATCACAAAATAGACATTTTCACCATGCCCTTAATTTTTTTCTCTGTGGCTCAAATATGCTGCCATACGTTCTGATGATGTTATGAAGGTGCAAAAAAAAAAGACAGCGCAAAAGATGGTATATGAGACCTTTAAAATGTATCATGTCATTACGTTGGGAAACACTTAAATATAAAAGCACCATGAATGCATTTGTACATTGGCATTTTGCTTCACCACATCGAACCATTCATCAAACATGGAAGCATGCACATCAATCCCTAGGATCCACATAGCGGCTTTCTGTCACATGTAGATAATAAACAGAGACTCTGACATCGCATTCTGACTTTTATCACACTGTGCCCCCCAGACTTTTTGCTGGTACTGCAAGTCGTGCATGCTTTCCATTAATTTCTGCTCAGAGGAGGTGTCAAAGGAATGCTGGGAATGCGTGGTAGTCATGATGCATTTGCGTTCTGAGCATGAAGTATAAACAAGCCCTTTGTGTAATGTTAAGTTGTAAGATCATTTACATAATCTTAGTAAGTTGGAAGCAGTCTCCTGTGCATGCTTCTCTGAAGGACAGTCACATAATGTGACATACCCAAAGGCTCAATCCTGCTAATCTGTGACTCACTTCATTAAAATCAAAAAGATTTGGCTTTGACTTATGTCATAGGATCGAGCTACGTGTGCATGAGAGTAGACAACCAATGAATGCTCATCCAGAAGTACAATGCATACTATGTAATGCAGCAATTATTGGTTCTTGGCAAAAAGGGCCAACACTGTTGTGCTGAAAAATTGAGATGAGGCCACGAAATCTGACATGCTAAGTGATTTTAGTCCTCTAAATTGACAAAGTCTGGTGATGATATCAGCAACCTCTGTCAAGAAGTCTGACATACCCAACAGCTAGAAGCTGTCTAAGGTGAAATTGCTTTTATGAATGAGTGCTAATCTCAGAAGAAGATGCAAAGCAGAAGAAGAATAATTTGTGTCAATAAGTTCATGCAGTCAGGAATAACATTAATTTTCCTGACTTACAATGACTGCGGTGGGTTGGCACCCTGCCCGGGATTAGTTCCTGCCTTGTGCCCTGTGTTGGATGGGATTGGCTCCACCAGACCCCCCGTGACCCTGTGTTCGGATTCAGCGGGTTGGATAATGGATGGATGGACTTACAATGACCATCACCACAACATGTGGTTCTTAACATCTTCTTCTTCTTCTTCCCCATTTTCTTCCCCTTTTCCCATTAAGAGTTGACCTGTTTCCCATACCTGTCTGTATTTGTGGCTAAGTCCAGGACTATCTCTAGGCCAGGGGTCCCCAACTCAGATCCTGGAGGGACCCAGTGGCTGCAGGTTTTCATTTTAACCCTTTTCTTAATTAGTGACCTGTTTATGCTGCTAATTAACTTGTTTTGAATTAATTTTGATTGACTTGTTTTTTAAGATTTGTTCCCCTGAATTTCTTCATTGTTCCTCTGAATTGCTTTATTACTTTCCTTAAATGGCACCCAAACAGAAATGAAATGTGAAGTGATTGAGGCAACAGAAGACCAACTAAGTCAGGGCTTCAAACTCCAACCAATTTCACTCCAACCAGTTACTTCATTAGGTGCTGAGTCTTGTCATTAATTAAATCCGTTCTTTAATTCTATGGCTTGTTGCTGCTCTCATTGTGTAACAGCAGACATTTCTGAAATTATTTATTTTCTCTTTTCTAAGAGCTCTGTTAAAATATTTTGGGGACCTGAGCAGATCAACATTCCTGAGACCTTCAGCTTTCTTTATTTTCAGATATTGTATGATTGACATACAGTAGATTGCTGGTCATGGTTTGGTTCATTTTGTATCTCATTATTGTTTGGCTGCTAATTAAGGAAAAAGAATCAATTAAGGGGTCTGAGACTTCAAGAACAAGTCACATAAGATGAATTCAAAAGAAGTTAATTATGAGCAAAAACAGGTCACTAATTAAGAAAATGGTTAGAATGAAAACCTGCAGCCACTGGGGCCCTTCAGGACTGGAGTTGGGGAACCCTGCTCTAGGCTATCTTTCTTGATGTAAACTCCATCTCCTTCTTGATTTTTCTCTTGTTTAATTTCCATGTTTAATTCTTTCCATAAGGCAACACCATCTTAATTTTGGTTTCTCGAATTTAATGTCTACTAGTCCTTACTTTCATATCCTATCTCATTTCATCACTGTCCCTTCTATCTACAAGATTACTGCTCTTAGGCATTTCTTCACCATTCACTACAGTTGTCTTATATGTTGGTTTTTTGCATCCCGTGCTTCTGCAGCATACATTAGAATGAGTTTAATCATTGTTCTGTAGAGGATTAGTTTCATCTTACGTGTGATCCATTTGTGCAAGATCACTCCTGTGATGTTTCGCCCTGCATTGCCGGCTCCTTGAAACTTTGCCTGTCTTTCTCTTTGTTAGTTACCTGTCTTCATCAATCCAGCTTCCAAGATATTTAAATGATTCCACCTGCCTGAATACTTTCCCAGATACTTCTATTCTCATCTTTTTTTTGGCTTTCCATCAGTTGTTACCAACAAGCCCTCTGTGTTGTCCTTACTCATACACTTTCCAGGGGCCTATTGCACTTGGTTATATTTCTGCACCTTCCTTTCTCACTCCTCCACTGAACTCTCTCTTAATGCAATGTCATCTGCATAAAGTGCCTTTATTTTTACCTTCACTTGGACCATTCTATTCATGTAATCCAAAATAATTATGCATAAGAGAGGGTTAAGTGCTGACCCATATTCAGTGCTGATGCTAGGTAATTTTGTCCAGACTTATTAGTGTGCCAACTGACTGTTCGTAGGCCTAACTTAAGTTAATGATGGCACCGGCCCTGCCCATATTATAAACCAACTTTCACTCTAAACATACCTGTTGCTTAACTCTTGCATTTGGCTCTCAATAAAATGCCACAATCTTTGGTTCTGAAGAAGACAACTTAAAATTCCTGTCACACTCACTTAGTGAGTACAGCTGTTCAACTGAGTCAACGGAGATGAAAAAATGTCATCAACAGATTGGACCAAATATATAACTTGATTTAAAGAGGGGGAAATGAAGTGGTGTAGCACACAGAGTGATACTGGTTCTGCTATCAGCTGTAAATCTGTTCAGGGCTGCCTCAGTGATATGCTCTGGGCTTTGGTTCGTTCCTGTAGTCAGTTCACTAGGGATTTAAAGGCATTTCCTCTGCATATTGTTCACAACATTCTCTAATACAGTAGCTTATCCTAATCTTTATAAAAGTCAAAGAAAATAACAACACTTTATAAACTTTCAGCACATTAGTGAAGCATGATGCTCACTGGAATGTCAAACTCTTGGACGACCGCAAGACTGCTGGTTTTCATTTCAGCTACGTTTTAAAATAGCAACCATTTGCTACAGATAATGGCTCTTGAACACTCACTAAGGCAATTTTTTTGTAATCAGATCTTCATTAACAACAACAATGTAACACCCTTCCTATCCCTATCCTTTATCCTATCAACTAAACCCATGTTAACTGTTTGGATTATCGGACATGTCTTTAATAATTTCTTCCAATCGTTACTTGTTTTACTCATTTAACTAAAGGGTGTACTGTACAATTGTTAGTATTTTCGTTATTGTTTGTGATATGTAAAGGTTCAGCATTTCTGTGGGAAAATGGAACTTAGACATTTATACAAAAAATCACTGATTCTTTTGGGTTCTCCTGGAAAAATCTTTATTCCACCTTGCCAGTTTATTTTTTTTATCATTTTGTCCTTAATGTCAGAAATTTGCTTTGAGGTAGACCTTCAAATGGGATAGTTTCCAGAGAAACTGAGAGAGAGAGAGACAGAGAGAGAATGACCAGGAGATAAAGAAGGCAGACAAAAAAAAAAAAAAAAACAACTAATAGAGCCAGAAAAAAAGCAAACAAACAAACAAACATCAAGCCAGAAATGTATGCCAAGTTATTATAAAAAAAGATCCCTATTTTAAATTTATTTAACTATTAGTGAGTAACACTATAATGATTTTCTTATTTTTAGGTTAGGATTTGTAGTGTTATGTTAGGGAAAAGGCAGGGTTCCCATAGGCTCCGTCAATAATGCTGCAACATGAGCTGTTTGATTTTGGTCCTATGGGTGTCCAGAAGCCACGGGCCATCAACACTAATTTTTTTTGGTCCTGAGGTCCCCTCATGTTCAAACCTGCTGGAAAGTGTGTCTTGAGTAACCTTATCCAATACCTTTAATCCCTTTTCCTCTCCGTGCTCTGCCATCTCGGGTTATGTTCTGCTAGGTTTAGGGTTATGATATCAGAAGCTGAGTGATGCTCATCTTATATAAGTGGGATGAAATGACATAATATGTGACACGTAGTGATGAGCAAAACGAATCATGTGGAACTGAATCCTGTCTGAAGGTGTTTAATGGATTAGTTCCACATGTGTCTGCCTATCATTTAGTATTTAATTAATTTTTTTTTAATTTGTTATACTTTATTAATCCGCAAGCAAAAAATAGTTTTTCACATGACCTTTATAGAGGTCAGTGCACAGGGTCAGCCACCATACAGTGCAACCTGTGGATCAATTTTCATGTTAAGGGCCTTGCTCAAGAGCCCAATCTGTAATGAACAAAAAAAATCACCTCAAGTGTGCTTAACCACAACTGGGAGGGAGGTGGCAATGGTGATATCTCATGTATTGAGTCACATGTAGTGTGAAACCGCAAACACAGCTATGTAAAAATTGTCACAAAACTGTGGCAGCCACACCAAAACAAGAAACAAAATGGTTTTGTCTGAATTATGATAAATCAGTCTAAAAAGTCTAAAAATGAAACCAACTGAATTTCACTATGCTAGAACACATCAATAATTTCTTTCTTTTTGTTTTATTACATTGTTTATACTTTTGCCATTTTGAAATCTTCTTCACCATTTTGTGATTTCAGTATTCATGAGTGCTGTAATGTTGTGTATTTGGTCTCTATAGCTAGGCATGTGATACATACTGTACATCATGGAGGCCACAGTATACAAAATGGCCACACCGTTAAAGTTGTGGATGACTGCTGCCCAGCTAAAGACTTTAGTTTCAGTTCCAATTTGTGGTAACTTTGGAAATTGTTTTGCAAGTTAAAATTTGGTGATCTTCATTGTATTTGATGAATGATCTCTGTGCTTAAGTGTTTTCAGCCCTGGAAAACCACTGACGATTTCCCTAAAAATCATTATAACCTTTGCCATTTGATTTGTAATATTAGCCCCTCTGAACCATTTTCTAATTGGAGGTGACATATACCTTCTAAATTGTTTGTATTTTTAGTTGCTGTTGCAGGAAAGAACTTAAAACAGCATGAATTAAGTATGTTTTGATGTATTTGTTCTCTACATTTTACTTCAACGCTCTCGTTCCTCTTACTATTACAATATTAAATGAATCTTTTAGATAGATAGACAGATAGATAGACAGACAGACAGACAGACAGATAACAATTGCAAACTTTTAAAGATGATAATAAACATAATAAAACTAGAAGGATTTCTGCTTTTGTGAATTATATGGTTAGATAGATAGAGTCTCAGTTTTAGTTCCTATTTTAACTATTTATCATATGTGTCCCTAAGCCTTAATACTGTACTGCTGCCATTGTCCTTGTACATATTGCAAAGATCTCCCTGTCTCAGGCTGGCCCCTGTCTTGTAGAAGATGCTCTGATGATAACAACTCCAGTGTGGATTTAGTAGGTTAAAAACTTATTTGATGTTACAGATCAGCCTTTTCCTCCAGAATATTTCTTTTTATCTTCTTACTCATCATCTGCCAATTAATTTTTCCCTTTTCTTTATATTTTTGATATAAACTCATTTTAAATTATATGAGTTACACTTTTAAATCTATCCATCTGCTTTTCAGCTGTCTTTATATCCAGAACTTATCCTGGGTTATTTCTTTAAAGCTTTGTTGCATGAGATAGAAATCCAGGTTCCTAAAATTAAATGTAATAGTTACAATTTTGGATGATTCACTCTGCCAGTAACATTGTAAAATATTATTATTTTTTGATCGCTAGATCCTAACAGTTCAATAACCTCTTTATTCTTAATGTCCTTTTATTATAAAGCAGCAAATCTAGAAGGCTTTTGCCTTTGGGTGAAAAATAGCAGGCAGTTTTATGAATGTCCTTTATTTGTGTTCTACAATGGGCTTCTCAGGTAATATGTACATCCCTAAAGATGATAAAAGTCCACAATAGGCTCTGATCACTGATTCCCTAGGTCTTGTAAAAAATTAGCACAATTAGTAAATGGATGAAATTTAAATCCTTATATATAATTTGATACTATCTGTATGTATGGTGTTCACGTCAATACCCCGTATATTTGGTGTTCACGTCAATGCCTCGACTCAATACAAGTTAGAACCATGCAATGGGACTCTGCCTCTGTAGTTAGAACATAATGTGGCAAACGCGGACGCGGTATTGCATGATTGGCTAAGAATGTTCGAATGCTACAGTGACTCAGTGACGCTGCTGGATGGCCGAGTATAGTAAGTCGGTGTTGGTTCGAGCAGATAACTGTAAGTTCGGTTGGTTTTTGGAACAATGGTTTGGTGGGGCGTACTTTCCAGGACTAACATCGTCGACTGACTTAAACCCTTCGACAGCTCTGGAACCATAAGTAATTTAGAACGTATCGCCATTTGCTTGGTACATCGAAATCTATCTTTGGGCAATTCGGTTTTGGCATTCGTCCTTCTGACATCTATTGGCAAACTGAGTAATGACGGCTGGGTATTAACAACGGTCATTGTTTAAATTTTAGCTGACCTCAGATCTAAAATGACCACGGCAACATAATTATTACTCCGACTCTGATTAGAGTGGTAAAATACGGTTTGGTTTGAAAATTTGTTTGCTGGAAAAAATCAAATGAGGTGTGCCGAAGAGCTGAGTTCACGTCTCGCAGCCTGTTTAAACAGGAAGCTCTTCATTACATCGGCCGAAAAGGTCTATTTTAACCACAAATCAGTGCCATGATAACAAAATAATTTCAAGGACTTAAAAAAGCAAATAATTCTTTGCAGAGAAAGTATGGATTTCACAAACGTAGAATTTGTAGCCCAATTCGATCTGGCTCCCAGTCGCTAGTATAAATTTTAAATCAAGCTCTTGTGCTTTATCAACTTCTAAATGCCTGTGTCCACTACTAAATGGACTTTCACTTTCTTTTACACTCTTATAGCTCCAATGCAATTTTAGTGCACTACATAAGAAAGAGAAGACTTTTTAGTAGCTACATAAAATTGGGGTATGTTGAAGCACCAGGGAAAATTCTGATGTTTCTTAAGCTTAAGAAGAGTAGTCACTTTTTCCTGAGGTAAAACTAAGTTTATGTTTTCAGCAACATAATTTTGGCTGAAGATTCACGAGTTAGGACAGAAAAGATTTTTCTGATGTGAGAGAGTGAGAGCAGGAGTTAGGAATGGGAGTGCTGTGGGGGTACTGAAGAAGTCAAGAAGCAGGCAAGCCACTCCATCTGCCAGACTGGGACTCCAGCACCTGTGTAAGAAGTATAAAGAGGCAGCTGGGTTTGTTTTGATTGTGTTCTCTATGTTCTCTTTCTTTATTCATCCCATGTGTTGTTCAGATGAGGAACACTCTATTTATTACATTTTTTGAGAAGAGGCACCATGAGTTTGCTTTTTGCTGTTACAGGAGGTATAGTTTCTGGCACACATCTGTGTGCAATCCTGATATGGAAAAGAAAATGTTAAAAGACCTAAACAAATATACACAAATAGTGTGTCTACAAAGTTTGGGACTTAGGAGAGAATGCATGCTTGGGCAGATTTGTGAAAGATAAAAGTTAATGTAAGTGAATGTAAAGTATTAGACATAGGAAATAAAAATGAAGGAATGATTCAGGAGTTGTAGTGGAATTGCCAATATCAGCTTTCGGACAGCGTTCAGAAGCAATTACAAAGGCTAACAGAATTTTAGGTTATATAGCATAATGTGTAATATACAAGTCAAGGAGGTCATGCTGAAGCTTTATGACAGACTGGTGAGGTCTCTTCTGGAGTACTGTGTTCACTTTATGGTCGCCAGGCTACACAAAGACATAGGAGTGCTAGAAAAGTCCTAAGAAGAGTGACTCGGCTGATTCCAGGAGTGCAAGAGAGAAATTATGAGGAAAGATTATAAGAGCTGAGCCTTTCCAGCTTAAGCAAATGGAGATAAAGAGGAGACAAGTGTTTAAAATTATGAAATGAGTTCTACAGTGGAACGAGACTGTTACTTTAAGATTAGTTCAACAAGAATACAGGGGACAGTTGGAAACTTGTTCAGGGTAAATTTAGCACACATAGATGCTGTCATGGACGGCTGGAGGTTCTGGAACGTCCCTGAAAGGAAAGAAGGAGGAAGAGCAGGCTTTTCAGGGTACTGCATCCCCCAGGACGCTAGGTGGCAACTCCCCTTGACGGCAATGGTTCCCTGGATTCCCTCAAAGCATCCTGGGACGTGGAGTCCATTTCCTCAGCTCTGTTGGGTGCCGTGGGTGCTGCCAGGGGGAGCTCACAAAGGACCTGGGGACTCCTACTATTATGATAACCCGGAAGCACTTTGGAGTCACAAGGACGGAAGCCCGCAGTACTTCCGGACTGCATAAGGAAGGATGATGTGGCATTAACCTGGAAGAAAAGATGGAGTACTTCCAGGTTAGACTATTTAAAGGACTTTGGGAAACCCAGCAAGGAGAGCCGGAGATGTGAGGTTGGGTGACGAAGCTCCAGGGAGTGGAGGATTGTTTATTGGTATTATTGATTATTGGATTATTATTGAGTATTGGAGAATTGTGGAAGGTGTGGTGCTTTGTGCACTTAATAAGAAGAGAAATATTAAAGAAATCTTCTTCATGCTTTTACACGTGTGTCCTGGACATCTGTCCTGGACATCTGGGTTTCACAGGGCAACAGCGACCCCTAGCATCCACAATGCATAAACACATAAAATAAGTTACCAAGTAGTGTGGAAGACAGTAGGACTTTAGGGAGCTTCAGAACACGACTTGATGTTATTTTGCAAGAATTAAGGGGATTGGACTGGTGAGCTCTGTTGGTCTTAATGGTTTGTTCCCATCAACGTTTTTCTATTAAAATAATATTATCATTAATTTTTTTTTTCATTCTTTAGTTTGAAGATTCAGTTTTGATTCTTTATGTGCAACTTTATTTTGCATGTATATTTTTTTCATTGTTATATTAGTGACAAGATTTATGTTTTGAATTTTCTGTGTGGTAGCCACCATTTTGTGACGGCCATTTTGTTTACGCTGTTGTTGACCAAGTGGCATGTTGCGTCATCAGACCTAAACAAAAGATGGCAGCCAAGCAGCTTCAGTATCCTAGCTTTATAGCAAATTAAAAATGTTCTCATGTTTCGAAGATGTTAGGGCCATTACTTGATGACATATATTTATTTTAATTTTGGTATTGGTATTCTTTTTTGTCTTTCTAGTGTCTCACCTCTACGTGTTTCTTTTTTTTAACATGACTAAGTCTGCTTCTTTTGCACTTCATCTCCTTCTTGCTTTTATCACTCAAAAATTCCAACTTGTGTACACTTTACCATTTTAAGGTGTTTCATTATAAATGCACAATGCAAGGATGATTAATAGGTCTACAAAATTAAAGTCATAACAATGGTTTTAATTATGAACTTTTTTTTGCATTAATGAACACAACAAAAATATACTTGGAATATTTCTATCATGTCATATTTAAGTACAAAATTGAAAGGAAATGTAATTAACATTTGACTAATTACACAACTTATTCATGTATACAATAATGTCCTAAATAAGTTTAACATGGAAATATTTCATCCATCCGTCCATTATCCAACCTGCTAAATATTTCATCATTTTAAAATTTGTAAACATATCATATACATGTTGAAAACAACAATGTATATTAATTGACCGACTGATTTGAATCATCCAGCAGTAGTCCACCATCACACTAAATCTCAACATCCCAGGTACCTTCCTTCCTTGTCCTTGATATCCTAATAATAATAATAATAATAATAATACATTTTATTTAAATAGCACCTGATCCTGCCCTTCACTCAATGCTCCAAGATTTTCATAGAAAATTTCCAAATTCCTTAAAATAAACTAATACATTTTTTCACAATTTCTTTATAATTTGGATCTCTGTTGTTACATAAACACTTAGAAGTAACATATTTGAATGATATTTGAATGATACCAAAGCCTCTTCCAGGTTGCTCATCACACCATCAAGTTCTGCATCAGAACTCAATTTTCTAATATCAGGTCCAGCAGAAATGACCACTTTCGATTTAGCCTTAGACAAACCCAAAACTTTTCACACAATTACATAAAACAGGCTTCAACTTTTGGTAGGGCTTTGACAAACTGCAGAATCAACTGTAGTATTTTCCTGCCATTAGGAGAAGTTGTAAATGGCTCTTTGAGTGGAATCGTCACTAGGTCGTATATGGAAATCTGGAGACAGGACTGGGGACAGTGAAATATGGAAGGCTTGGATACAAAACATTTTGATATACAATTTGAGAATGTCAAGGGAGGTGGTTGATTACTTATAGCACTGTCTGTTTACAAGACTGTCTAATAAAAATACACTCTTCGGGGTGTCATTTCAGGAAACAAGAAGGAAATGAGCTGTATTAATAGGTTTTATTTATATATTGCAGTTAACATTTTTCTAAAGATAAAATTTTTTTTTTTATATAATCTCACTATCACTTAAACAACGATGGGTTCTCTAGGTTTTTATTTAAACCTCGAGCCAAACATTTACCTGATGATGATGGTGACCGCCTAGTTATACAGTGCATCCGGAAAGTATTCACAGTGCATCACTTTTTCCACATTTTGTTATGTTACAGCCTTATTCCAAAATGGATTAAATTCATTTTTTCCTCAGAATTCTACACACAACACCCCATAATGACAACGTGAAAAAAGTTTACTTGAGGTTTTTGCAAATTTATTAAAAATAAAAAAACTGAGAAATCACATGTACATAAGTATTCACAGCGTTTGCTCAATACTTTGTCGATGCACCTTTGGCAGCAATTACAGCCTCAAGTCTTTTTGAATATGATGCCACAAGCTTGGCACACCTATCCTTGGCCAGTTTTGCCCATTCCTCTTTGCAGCACCTCTCAAGCTCCATCAGGTTGGATGGGAAGCGTCGGTGCACAGCCATTTTAAGATCTCTCCAGAGATGTTCAATCGGCTTCAAGTCTGGGCTCTGGCTGGGCCACTCAAGGACATTCACAGAGATGTCCTGAAGTCACTCCTTTGATATCTTGGCTGTGTGCTTAGGGTCGTTGTCCTGCTGAAAGATGAACCGTCGCCCCAGTCTGAGGTCAAGAGCGCTCTGGAGCAGGTTTTCATCCAGGATGTCTCTGTACATTGCTGCAGTCATCTTTCCCTTTATCATGACGAGTTTCCCAGTTCCTGCCGTTGAAAAACTTCCCCACAGCATGATGATGCCACCACCATGCTTCACTGTAGGGATGGTATTGGCCTGGTGATGAGTGGTGCCTGGTTTCCTCCAAACGTGATGCCTGGCATTCACACCAAAGAGTTCAATCTTTGTCTCATTAGACCGGAGAATTTTGTTTCTCATGGTCTGAGAGTCCTTCAGGTGCCTTTTGGCAAACTCCAGGCGGGCTGCCATGTGCCTTTTACTAAGGAGTGGCTTCCGTCTGGCCACTCTACCATACAGGCCTGATTGGTAGATTGCTGCAGAGATGGTTGTCCTTCTGGAAGGTTCTACTCTCTCCACAGAGGACCTCTGGATCTCTGACAGAGTGACCATTGGGCTCTTGGTCACCCCCCTGACTAAGGCCCTTCTCCCCCGATCACTCAGTTTAGATGGCCGGCCAGCTCTAGGAAGAGTCCTGGTGGTTTCGAATTTCTTCCACTTACGGATGATGGAGGCCACTGTGCTCATTGGGACCTTCAAAGCAGCAGAAATTTTTCTGTAACCTTCCCCAGATTTGTGCCACGACACAATCCTGTCTCGGAGGTCTACAGACAATTCCTTTGACTTCAAGCTTGGTTTGTGCTCTGACATGAACTGTCAGCTCTGGGACTTTATATAGACAGGTGTGTGCCTTTCCAAATCATGTCCAATTAACTGAATTTAGCTTTTCACTATATATATATATATATATATATATATATATATATAAACCTGCCTAACACCCTGTGCCTCATTTGTTCTCACCTCATAGTGGCCCATGGCCAGCCAGTCAGCTGCAATTTATAATTTATGCATGTTATTTACCCATAAGCATGTAATAGTTCATGGATTGGCAAAGACAGACACCACACTCACAAATACACTCACTTATTTCAGCACATAATGGTGTTTATATGGAAGCAGCCTGAAGAAAAGCCCATTAGCTGCCATCTCCTCTCATTTAAAAAACAATTTTCTTTGAAGAAATAAAAACGACAGCTCATCTCAAGTTCAGCCAGAGGAAGCATGCTTGCTATTCCAGAGACGGCGTTTGCTTCCTTGTTGCCCTTTTCCCTCATCTCTATCATGACTCATAGCAGAAAGGGATAAGCTTCTGTTTGACACAGTCCTTTTTAGGCCAGTGCGAGGGTGGCATGAAGCTCCTGTCATCGGTACGAGAAATCAGTGATGATGGCAGCAAATGCAGTGATGCATTCAGCATTCAAAATTAGACATGAGCTTCTTTTTAACACACTATTACTAATCACAATTACTATTTATTTCAGTAATAAGTCTTCATATATGCTTTTCCTTGAAGTGATGGTCACAAAGGAAGAATCCAACTTAGGTAAAACACAAATATTTATTTATTGTTTTTTATTCTGTGAGGGGTTGCCCATTGGGCAAGAGATTGGCAGGATCAAAAGGCAAAACCAGAGAGGTTGTAGAGGGCAGAGTACAGTGTGGCAACAGCATTTTGGAAAAAAGACAATCATGTTTTCAAAAGGAGAAGTCTTATACATGTAAGAGGTTAGCAGGCAGGCTCTACTTGACGTTTTCATGAATGGTGGCCTCTAAGGGAAGCAACACAAGAGTGAGAAAGAAGAGAGAAACTTGTACCCTGGGAAACAAACACAATGCTAATCAGGAGGGGCCCCATCAGGTGCTAGGGACCCCCTACTTAGAAACTGTACTTACCGTCAGTAAAAAATTGTATGAGGAAGGACAGGGAAATAAGATGTGGTCAAAAAATAAAGCAAGCTCAATATTAGGAAGTCAAAAGTATTGTTGTCAAAGTCATTAACCCTAATCCATAAATCATTCCTGTTTTTAAGCAAATTTCATAATCCGGGAGTCACGGAGAGGATGTCATGTAATTCCAATGATATTATCTAAATCTTAAATGATTGGGGAATATATGAATAAATGAATTTCATGGTGAATCATGGGATGCATTGAGGTAGTAATGGACTACACAAAAAGCTTCTTAATAGCAGCAGCCATAACAAAACAAAATGGTGCCCAAATTAATGTTAAAAAATGTACAACATCTAAAGGTGGTCTGCTAGCAAAAATAAATGTCAAAATTAAATTCCTTGGGTTAAAAACCCTGCAAAAGTATACATTATTTTAAACACTTACAGAAGACCCAAGAAAATTTTAATAAAATATGCTACCTATAACGAGCACAAAGTAAAGCCAAAGTGGGCTGACTTTTGTCATTAGTTGGGGAATATAGAACCAGTTTGTCCACTAAATACTGTATTGGACCTGCTAGCAGCAGGAGCTGGAATACAGAGACAAAAAGAAAATTAAAAAAGGAGATGAATGGCATGAATGAATTGACCTGATCAAAGGTGTGGGCAGATAATGTTATGAACTTTGAATCTGAAAGCACATATATCCTATAAGTTCCAAATAGCATTTCCAAAAAAATCCCACTAAAGGGGGATAAGACTGTAAAACCCTGGCTAGTAAAAAGAACAATCATTAAATCTTTATAAAATAAACATTTTATTCTCACAAAATGCTTTTCAATAGGAATGAATCTCAGTGGAGCACAAGAAGCAAAGGAATTGCCCAAAAACATGAAGGCAATCCAATGCAAACAAAGTCTCAGTACAGTAATCCAGAAATGTAGTCAAACACAGAGCATGAAGGTCAAAATTCCAAAATGTTCCAAAGGCACAAGAATAGCAAAAACGCAATTAACTCACAGACTGTGGATGAGCCACCAGAAATGGTGGGAGACCCTCCAGATTTATAGGGCAGAGACCAGTTCCTAGCAGTGATTGGGGCCACCAACAAAACATGTGGAACATAACACAGGCAGCATACATATATACATAGGTAAAACCAAAAACAAAGAATAATGTACATAATCAAAAAAAGTAACAACATGAATAAAAGAATTAAAAACAGACAGGGGAGGAACCCTGGCTGAGACATGACAAGGAGAGGCAAAAGATCAGAGAAACCATAAAGAAGTCAAAAATACCCGTTGTCATGAGACACAAAACATCAATTAGTATCAAAATCAGAAAAAAGGCAAAAGGTCAAAACCAAAGTGTAACATTTTTTTTAAAAAACTAACCATATAGGTCATTTTGTTTTAGAGACCAGGGGCCAGGTTATGCACCATCTTTTTTACAGGGTTCTGACAATGATGTTGCATGTTCAGATATCATGTGACTAGCAAAGGGGATTGTTTTTATAAACAACATGGCAGTGCTCATAAAAATCTGCAATAAAATGGGGGTGCCCAAACAAGGGAAGTTCTCACCGAATGAATACAAACAACAATAAAACATTCAAAAATAGGAAAGAGATTCGCAGAAGTACCAGGCTGAGATTTAGAATAACAAGTGAGGACAGAAGACTGGCTGTTGGTATCTTCTTGCAGGCCCCTAGGAGGAAGCACATAGTTCCTAAAATAGAGGGCTACTGAAGGTTGAGAGATGTGGGGACAGGAAGGAATGGCCACTCCTGATCCCAAAATTGATTCTAGGACTTGGAAGAAAGTAACCTCTGGAGGAAATTGAATGATAAAGACATAGCTGTGTCTAAATTCTAGAGCAGATTTGGAGGAGGAGGCCAATGTTGATGATGCTGGAGAGATGGACAAGGGGTAAAGTCATCCCATCTGTCTCATCAGGAGTTATAGATTTATCTGATATTCACATATTTGGAGTATGGGAGGAAACCAAAATACCCAAAGATGTGTAAACTCAAATGTGTAGGGCTTTGGCTGGGAATCAAATACATGTTTCTGTAGCTGTGATGCAGCAACAGTAGCACTAAAAATTGTACCATCATATCTCCCCTTAAATATTTATAAGAGGAAATTATGCACAACAGACATTTTTCTGTTCATCCGTTTTTTTAAACTTGCTTAGTTCAAGTTATATGGCTTCTATATGGTTGTGAGACATGGACCTGTCCAGTGACCTGAGATGAAGACTGTACTCCTTTGGTACTGTGTCTCTCCGGAAAATCCTTGGGTACCGTTGGTTTGACTTTATGTTGAATGAGCAGTTGCTCATGGAGTCCCGAATGAGGCACATTACCTGCATTGTGAGGGAGCATCAGTTACAGCACTACGGCCATGTGGTGCGTTTCCCCGAAGATGATCCAGCTCATAGGATCCTCATTGTTGGGGACCCGAGTGGCTGGACCAGGCCAAGGGGTCACCCACGTAACACCTGGCTGCGGCAGATAGAGGGTTATTTCCGGAGGGTGGTATTGGGACAGCGTGTCTGCCTGGGGGGTTGCCAACTGGGATCCAGAGTTGTTTCGTCATGTAGTGGGTGCGGCAAAGCACTGTATAAGTGCATGCTCCCCAACTTGACTTGACTTGACTTAGTTCAAGTTTAGGATGCAGGACCCTCTTCTGCTGGTTTATTGCAGCATACATGTTCTTAATGGAGATGCCAAAGGGACATTGATGAAAATGACGTTAGAACATTTCAACAATTTTGACAAGAGCAGTCCATTCAGCCCAATAAGCTCATCAATTGAATTTACGTAATTTCCGCAAAATGGCATTACTGATAGTTGAAAGTTCATGAAGTACCACTTTCTATCACACTACTGGAATATTTATTCTATGTGTCTATGTTTTGTTTTTTATGTGAAGAGAAACGCTCTATCCTGCAGTGGGTTGGCACCCTGCCCGGGATTGGTTCCTGCCTTGTGCCCTGTGTTGGCTGAGATTGGCTCCAGCAGACCCCTGTGACCCTGTGTTCGGATTCAGCGAGTTGGAAAATGGTTGGTTGGTTGGAGAAATGCTCTAAAATTTGCATGAAATTTTCACCTAATAAGTGTTTTATTGGTGTTGCCAGTTTCTTGTTGAGGAATTCATTTTAATGTATTTGATATGATTTTGAACACATAAACCACGTCACCTCTTATTTCAACTTGCCTATATCTTTACTGCTAGGTCATACCTTGCATTCCTGGACTCAGCTTAGTGTATCTTTAGACTTTTCGAGAGCTGCTTTGTCTTTTTGTAATATGGAGACCATAACTGTACGTAGCACTCCAAATAAGGACTAACTAGTAAAGTATATACTGTGAGAGGATGCACTGTGCTGTCCTTCTATAAAGCTGATTCAAGTACAGAGAAAACACACTTTCAAACAGCTAGCAAATACAGAAAAAACACACTTTCATGTGGCTTTGAAATTACCTGTGTGGGATCAACTGCAGACAGTTAATGCTGCATAACATATGCTCATATTTCACAGTGTTAAAAAACTGATATTGTTCTGCTCAGTGGGCATGACATTTCACAGGATGACTAGAGGAAAAGGACAAAGCCAAAAAAACAAAACAAGGGTCAGATCCAGGAGTACAACAATCAGTAACCAAAACTAAGAATCACAAGGCAAAATCAAAGTCAACGAGGATTGCAGTGTTCAAAAACCAAAATAACTGTAAAAATGCATGTGTTTGTGATGTTGTGAGCACACGACTGCATGACTTAATATAAGGATTATGCGAAATGAGTAGCGTGAGATTTTTTCACGGATCAGCATTGGTCACGATAGATGCTTATGAATCAGAAACATTGTTATCTCTTCTGCATAAAACCATGAGATCAAAATTTTTTCTCAACCACCACTACAGACTACACAGGGTAAGTAAAAAATATTATTTTTGGTTAAAATATTCCTTTATGGCATAACTTGAATCTGTTTTTGAGATATTTCAGAGTCTTAGCTTGGGGAGCTCAGCAAATTACAATACAGTTATGCTACCTCAAGCATCCAGCATCTTGGGTACAAATGCTATACCTGGCTGTTGTCTGTTAAAGTTTGTGCCGTCTCTCCATTCTATATTTTCAAATAGTGTAGGTTAGAGTAAATGGCAATTCTAAACTGGCCCTGTGTGAGGGGGTGTAAGTGGGCTCTGCAATGGACTGGGTCCTGTCCAGGGCTGTTTCCTAATTTGCACTCATTACTGCTAAGATAGGCTCTGCCTCCCTGTAGCTTTTAATTAAATTGAGTGTATCTGAGAATGTTTAGCTGTGTACAGTCTCCTTAAATTCACACACTAGTATGGGATGAATACAACTGGCAGATACAAGGGAAATTAAATTAAATAAAAACATATCCATCAATTTTCATATCTGATGAGGGAAAATCCTCACAAACAGCAAACAGGCCTGGAATCAATTTCAGGACTTTAGAGATGTGAGGAACCTGTGCTAATAAATGCATCACACAATAAAACAAACATAAAAAAATAAAAATAAAGATGGAAGCCCTAGTTCTAAAGTCCACAAGCTGATGGGCTTCTTCATGTGAGGAAAAGATGAGGATTTTTGAACCTCTCATGAATGACTCAGACACCTGTCGTCTTAAGTTTCTCTTATAGAGCAATGCAAGATGTCATTGTTCTGCAGCTTCCAAGCAGGCTTGTGCAATTCACTTCCACATAAGATACGAAGGTGAAAGTGCTTATGATAAAGTGTCACATGGAGAAATAAAAGCACAGTATGAAAGGCATGACAGCTGTTAAATGCATTGGGATGAGGCAAATGATTTGAGAGACCACAAAATATTGTCACATCGCAGTTTAGGTGCTCTAAAGGATCACAAATTTCACCCATAATAAAAGAAAGAAAAATTGTTTATTCAAAATTGGAAATGTTTCATTTTAATTACTTTACCTTTACAAACCAAAAACATATTCCCTGTTTAAAATCATTGTTATAAGGGTACAATGCTGCAGTAGATATTTACAGTTTATCAACAGACTCCCCTGAGACACAGGAGCAGAACACACAGGGTTACAAATGACATAAATGACACAGACAGCTATCATCTCAGAGCTTCAAACAGCGTCAGCCGGAAACTAAAATGGAAATTTAGCATACCATCACTGCTCAATATTTTTTCAGGAACATCTGATTACTTTTGTGAGGAGAAATTTGTCCTGATTATAGCAATACAGGCTTGTCAGGCTCAAAGCTTGTCAGAAGATTTAGAATTTCTCTCAAGTGGTAATTTTAAAACAACAAGCTGTTGTTCTCTTCTTTATCCTACTATTCTTCTTGTTTGGTTGTTTCTGAATTACTCTGCTCTTACTTTCATTCTTCTTCTTCTGTGAATTTGCATTCCTCTTCTTAATCATCTTTGATAAACTGAGACCACTTATTACAGTTTTAATAAAAAGTATTTACCCTTTGGAAGGTTTCTCATTTTATTGTTATACAGCATTGAATGAAAGTGAATTTAATTTAGCATTTTTGACACTGATCAACAGAAAATGACTATTGAATGACGAAATGAAAACAAATCTCTGCAAAGTGGTCTAAATTAATTAGAAACATAAAGCACGAAATAAGTGATCTCAAAAGTATTCACCCCCCTCATGTCAGTATACTCACCATTGGTCTTGTGCCTTTATCCAAGGTAGCTTAAAACATTTGAGAAATGATCAATTTTATGTTTTTGTTTTTCCCAGTTGGAGCACAGGCAGAAGAAGTGACTTGTTTGTGGTCACATAGTGGGGTTGGAACCCATGCCCTCAGGATTTGAGGTTCAAAGTCTTATCCATCGTGCTGCACTACCTGCCCTTTCTTCTGTAATGTTTATGATCTAATTGGAGTATAGCAATATAAACGAGTGAGTGGAAAACAGATCTTCTCCCAAGGTGCAGGTTTTTTGCAGACCACTTCCGATGTCCCTCACAATCACTTTACCCTCTACTCTCACAAGAGAAGCAAACTCACATCACAAAGCTATCCAAGAGATATTTTCTTGTATTAATTCTTTGAGTTGTGTTTTTCAATTACTTATTCATGGAATTGCTAGGAGTCTTCTTTTGTGATTATTGTGTAGGTATGGCCACGATACAGTCTCACCAAAATGTGGGCCCTCAGGTAAGATTCATTTATGCAACAATTAACCACAAGAACAATCCATTTGGTTGCACCAGTGATTATTTCAGTGTATCATTTTAAAGGGGGCTAACAGTTATGCAATCCATTATTTTCTGTTTTATTAATTTAGACCACTTAGCAGAGATCTATTTTCATTTTGACATTATAAAGTCTTTTTCTGATGATCAATATCAAAAAAGCTGAATTAAATCCACTTTGATTCGATGTTGTATTGAAATAAAATGTAAACTCTTCCAATACCTTTTATAGGCACTGTTTATTATAAAAATATATCTACCATACTTTATATGTTACTACTATTTATTTATTTTATTTTATATTTATTTATTATACAGGTGGCACAGTGGTAGTGCTGTTGCTTTGCAGTAAGGAGACTGTGGAAGAATGTGGGTTTGCTTCCCAGTTCCTCCCTGTGTGGATAGCGCTTTGAGTACTGAGAAAAGTGCTATATAAATGTAATGAATTATTATTGTATTACTAATATTCTGTTTTTTGTATTGTCTTTACCCTGTTTTTTGACAGCAATTGCACACCCAGCCTATGTGGAAGGGGGTCTCTGTCTGAATTATTTTCTCAAGATTTCTTCAATGTTTTCACTAAAAGGGTTTTTTTTGTTTTTGTTTTTGTGGGGATGGTTTCTTGTGTTTCCTCCCACAGTCCAAAGACATGCAGGTTAGGTGAATTGGCAATCCTAAAATTGTCCCTAGTGTGTGCTTGTTGTGTTGGTGTGTGTGCCCTGCGGTGGGCTGGTGCCCTGCCCTTGTTTTGTTTCCTGCCTTGCGCCCTGTGCTGGCTGGGATTGGCTCCAGCAGACCCCTCTGACCCTGCAGTTAGGATATAGTGGGTTGGATAATGGATGGATGGATGGATGGATGGATGGATGGATGGATGGATGGTTTCTTGTCTTCTGAAGGAGTCAAGGCTGGATGTGGGGGGGCTGTCAAAAAACATGACATGTTAAAGCCCACTGAGACATTCCTTGTGTGATTTTGGGCTATACAAGAAATAAACTTGTTGTTGTTATATTACTTGCCATAGACCATTAGGTTTAATTCCTGTCTTGATGAGATTCTGCTTTGATGAGAATGGCGGTGGCCCTCCTGTAATCTTCAAATGTTCTAAGTGGGTCTGAAACCAGAGAGATCATTTGGTTGATGATGTGGTCCTCTTGGCCTCATCAGACTTTGGTCTCCAGTGCATATCGTATTTTATTTGTAGTGGTGTGTGGTTCGGATTGAATAAGAATTAACTCTTCTTAATATGAGCTCATGATCCTCTCCCAAAAAGGAGCTGCTTGTTCTCTTCATGCAGTGGAGGGGTTCAAGCAGGTCAAGGTCCCCAAGTGAATGAAGAGGGATTGCCAAATTGATAAACAAATTGGCGCACTTACTGTAGTTTTGCATTCCATGGTAATAAACAGAGCATTAAGTCTACAGAGTCTTCAATTTACTGGTCAGCCTACTCCCTTGCCCAAACCCACCCAAATCCATGGTCATGAACTCTGGAGACATTCTGTCAAAATGAGGTTCCTATGCAGAGTTTTGGGTTCACCTTCCAATGGGTGAGCAGCTTAGCAATATGGGAGAGTATCAGATTACATTTGCTGCTTCCCTGGATTAGTTGGAAGCAGTTGAGGTAGTGTGGGCATTGAGCTAGGAGATTTCCTGGCATGAAAGTTGTGTCTGATTGGCTTATCTGAATGGACCTTTTTAATTTAATTAAGTATGACAGAAATAGCACATTGTGTAATGAAAGTTTGTAAAAAAAATTGTTAGAGAAACAGGCAAAGGTCAATCACAGGAATCACTAAAAAAGCAAAATATTTACATATTTGGCTGACAGCTACATCCAAGGCAACTTACAACATTTATGATACAATTAGTTACATTCCTTTTGGTCTTCTAATTGGAGCACAGGCAGGTCACGTGACTTGCTCATGGTCACACAGTGTCAGGATTTGAACCAACAATCTCAGAGTTTGAAGTCCAAAGCCTTAACCACTACACCACACCACCTGCTAAACAAGAATTAAATCAAAATTCATAGTCAAAAACATCCATCCATTTTCCAACCCGCTATATCTTAACACAGGGTCACAGGGGTCTGCTGGAACCAATCTCAGCCAACACAGGGCACAAGGCAGGAACAAATCCCAGGCAGGGCACCAGCCCACTGCAGGGCACACACACTAGGGACAATTTAAGATCACCAATGCACCTAATCTGCATATCTTTGGACTGTACAAGGAAACCGGAGCAAACCCATACAGACACGGGGAGAACATGCAAACTCCACATAGGGAGGACCTGGGTAGCAAACCCAGGTCTCCTTACTGCGAGGCAGCAGCGCTACCACTGCACCACCGTGCCAAAAGCGATTTTTGATTAATCACTAGTATTTGTAAGGAATCCATGCTGATTTGTTTTCTGTAAAAATATATTATTATTATTGTGTTCATTACTTTTATAATTATAAATGTATTGGACACATAGGGTGGGCTGGTGCTTGGGGTAATTCTTTGAATTTTGAAGGAAAAATTAGGATATCAAAGGACACAGACAGAAATGAAATCTAATGAACAGACTGTGGTCTAATTATGAAGAGGATCAAACCATACCAAATATTACAGCCAGACTGCAAATCAAAGTCATAGTAAAAAAAAAATAATAATAAGCAAGGTTCTTAACACAGATTCGTTTTTCAAGTCATACCTACTCTAGTCAGGTATTTTGTTTAGATATTTTGTGAGTTTGATCAACTACCCAGAGTACAGCTACAACATAGCAGCCATGGAAAAACATTAAATGGCATTTCCAGAATAACTGTAAAGTAAATGAATCAGTGAAGTTGCAAGTTTGAAAATGCCCAGGCAGGTGTGGAGATTTGTTATACTTACGATATCATTGTGTCAATGTTTTGCTTGCAGTCAGGGACACCATCTTATGTCTGTGGATTTCATGAGTACCACCAATTTGTTCGCCTGGCTGCTATGATACCATGTGATATTTGGAGTCTGATCTAACTCCAGACCACGGGAGCTCCACTTTTCAGGAGCTCTGTTGAATAGCTAATCAGATTACACATTTATGTCACATGGTTTACACAAGCCTGTCACAGAATGTGACAGTGCTTCTACCCGAGACAGCATCATACTACATGACACAGCCATTGAAAAAATGTCTGCTTGAGAGTCATACTTATTCATGAGTCAGATAACCCTTCCACAAACTTAATCTTAACCATAGTGCGAGGATGTTTTATGAGAATGAAGTGTATGCCTTCAAAATGTGTGTGTTCAGAAAGATGCAAATAATCGAACATATTACAAAACATCACTGACGTATAATGCATTTAAATAAACTGATGTCAGTATTTTAACCTTCATAATACTTAACTTCTTCCCTCAAAACAAAATAAAAGCAATGTCTTATTAACAGTGTATCATTCTGTTTATGGCATGTGTCTTTCCTTTGTCACTTTGATTATTATGACTTTAGCTAATAATCCTCACTGCCATCCTTTTCTGTTTTTCATTAATATTGTTTTGACTTAGATTTTTCCTTATGTTTCTTCCTAGTTATTGGGGGGTTTGAATTTCATTTGGAATTATTGTTTGTTTTGCATATTTTGATTTTGCTGTATTCCATTCTTCTTAGTGTTTCTTGACGTAAATGTTTTTGGTATTTGGTATGATTTCTGATATTGTCCCCATTGTGTTCACCATTGCTGGCACTAAAATGCTCTCTTCATCTAAGTGGGTGAATAAAACGCCCAATATCGATTTGGTACCAGTCTTTTTAATTTTGGTTTAAAATTCTGTTTTTCGTGTTAGGTTTTCTTTTTTGGACTTTGGATTTCTGGTTTACAATTTAGTTAGACACCCCATTTTCTGATCTTGCGAGCATCTGACTAATGACTCATTTTCCACTTTTGCCATTGTGGCATGTCACTTGTCTGACAATTCTATGGAAAGTCCACTCAAACTTGTTTCCATCTTTCCTGTTCTGAATTAAATTCCTAGCAGTGTTTTTCTGTGTGTTCTTTCTTAAGGTTTGGCCCAAGGTTCTGCCTGTTTCTTGAGTATGCCACCATCTTTTATAGCAGTGACATAATGACATCATATGGTATGCCTATATTATAAGCAATGAGCATAGGTTTCGATACAATAAGCAAAATACAGAATGAAAAAATAGCTTTCTCAGTAAAAAAAAAATCAACCAAAATGTGATGCAAAAGTGTAACAAAAATAGCAATCAAATATATTAAAAACAATAACAATAATTCAGCAAATTAAATAAAGAAACACAGCCCAACACTTAATGTCCCCTGATTCCTGGGGGCCTTCCCTGGGTGGTGTACAAAGCATTGCCCTTTGGAAACTGGAAGGATGACCAAGGCTGTCTGGCTCAACATGTTTCCACAGTTATCTTCATTAGAATAAGTGAAGTGAAAGTAAAATAAAGTGACATGAGGTACAGTAAAACTAGGCAAATTTACAATGCCTATTAAAAGTATTCATACCTTAGAGGTTTTCACATTTATTTGTGTGATGGGCGGCTGGCAGCTCATCCCGGCCGACACATCTAGGACGCTATATGGTGTCTCCCCTGCAGTATAGAGGTACCCCAGATCCCTGCAGGGCATCATGGGAGATGGAGTTTGGCTTCACAACCCTGCTGGGTACTGTGGGTGCCACCATGTGACACTGCAGGGAGACGCAGGGATTTTTATTTTCCCTATAGCCCGGAAGTACTCCCAAGTCACGGGGACGGAAGAACAGAAGTACTTCCGGGCTGAAGAAAAATACAAGTCTTCATCTGACCCAGGACTATTTAAAGGACTGGTTGACACCCAGCAGAGAGAGCCAGAGTTGGGAGGGAGTGTGACAGAGCTGCTGGGAGGAGAGGAGGATGTATATTCTATTATTGATTTGTTTATTGTGGTGGTTGTGGTGCTTTGTGGCACAATATTGAGGAAAAAAGAAATTAAAATATTTCTTGGTGCTTTTACCTGGTGTCTTGGATGGTTGCCTGTGGGATTTGAGGAGCGACAGTGCCCCCTAGTGCCACAGTTGTTATACAACATTGAATAAAAGTGGATTTAATTTGACTTTTGATCAACAGAAAAAAACTCTTTAAGGTTTAAATGAAAACAGATATCTGGTCTAAATTAATAACAAATATAAAACACAAAATAATTGATTGCATAATCATTCAACCCATTTAATATGATGCACCTAACTCACTAGTGGTGTAGCCAAATGGTCTTAGATGGTGCAGAATTAGTTTAATAAAGATCACCTGTCAGGGGTTTCAGTTGATTGTAGTATAACTGCACCTTATTTGAAATGTCCAGTATGTGACAAGTCAGTATGGTGGCCTGACCTACTCAATGAAGACAAAAAAACACTCAAAGCTACTCCATTAAAAGATGATTCAAAAGCACAGGCCAGGGGATGGAGACAAGAAAACATCCAAGTCAATAAATATCCCTTGAAGTCTAGTGAAATCATTGACTAAAAAATGTAAAGAGTATGGCACAGCTGTAAATCTACCTAAAGCAGAAAAATTGAGTGATCATGTAAGAAGAAGAAAATTGAGGAAGGCCACCAAGAGATCTCTGATAACTCTGAAGGAGTTACAATCTACACTAGCTAAGATTGGAGAGACTATGCATACAATAGTTGCCTGGGTGCTTCACTAGAAACACCTTCATAAAGAGTGGTAAAGAAAAGCCACCAATAAGATTAGCTGGAAGAAGGTTCTATGGTCTGATGAGGATAAAACAGCTTTTTGGCAATCAGTCTAAATGCCATGTTTGAAGTAAGCCAAACAAAACACATTATCAGAATCACACTAGGGAGCATGGTGGTAGAAAATACAGGATAATCCTTCAGGAAAACCTAATACAGTCTGCAAGAAACCTTGCACCTTGAGAGTTTTTCTTTTCCAGCAAGATATTGATGTCAAACATAAACCCAAAGCTTCACAGAAATGGCTTAAAAACAATAATGTTCATATCCGGATTGACCAAATCAGAGTCCAGATCTCAATACAATTGAGAATTTGTGGCTCTACTTCAAGAAGGCTGTTCACTCACAATTTCCATGAAATGTGCCAGAGCTTGAGTAGTTTTACAAAGAAGTATGGGGAACAGCTGCAGTGTCCAAATGTGCAAAGTTGAAAGAGACATGTGCTCATAAATTCAAGGCTGTCATGGCTGAATCTACATAAACTGTGTCACGCATGTGCATTATGGAAGTGTGTTGATGTCTCCAAACAGGAAGATGTAATGGGGACAAGTTATGTAGAAAAATACACACAAACCTCTTTTCCTAGTCCAGCATGAGATAGGAGAAGGAGCATACTGAAGATCAGTAACACCCCTTCTTGGACAATCCCCCAGAGGACCAGGCCTAGGTCTATATAAGCAGCACAATGTCTGGAGATGGTCTTTCATTTTTGGATCCACAACTGCTGGAACCATAATAGCCCACAGAAGCATTGAATCTCAAAGTTCTGGAATGATCTTCAAAGTTCCACCACCAAGTTCCACCAATTTTGTTTGTTAGTTTTTCATTATTAGCATTGCTGCTAATAAATGGGGATCTCTGGGAGACTCCAACACTTTATTATGTCTTATCCTGTTTCTCCCCTTACTTGATTTGAAGGAGTAAATACTTATTTGATCAATTATTTTATTTTTTATATTTGTTACAAAATTAGACCACTTTACAGAGATCTGTTTTTGCTTTGACATTAAAGAGTATTTTTTCTGTTGATCAGTGTCTAAAAAGCCAAATTAAATTTACTGTGATTCGATTTTGTATAACAATGGAATGTGAAAACTTCCACTAAAGTGAATATTTTTATAGACACTGCATTTATTAAACACTAAATGTCTGTGTGATGGCTCCTGATGCTCCCATAGGTATTCTCTTTGTTGTTTGCTTTCTTAAACAGTGTAATGATACAAGGGTATGGTCTTTAATTCATTTTAGATATTGACTAAAGAAAAAAGATTACTAAGATTTTAAAATGTCTTCTCTTTATAAATACAGGATACAGGTTATTGAAAAAGAAAAACCCTACAAGTCGTGATGCAATGACCATTTGAAACTTTGAAAGTGTCATTGATGGATTTGTAACTTAGGGAAAATTTTATTGCAACTCTTCTTCTAGTGAGTAGTGTAAAGCAGCATTTAACTTTTGGGCCTAGAAAATGTGAAATAGTTGTGATAATTCTCAGCTTAGCATGAGCTTACCTAAGGTAAAAGATGAAAAAAATGATGGGTCCCTTCATGCTAATGTGAATGCCAACATAAAACAAACTGCTCATCACTAATCACCCACAAGACTGGTAATGATTTAGAAAGGTGAGGGTTAAAGTTCTGAGACTTAGGATGAAGTCTAATACAAGTGTCAGTGTTATGAGTATCAAGTTTTCTGCTATGATACCCTTTTAAACCTGTGAATTCTTTTACTACTTGTTCATCTCTGAAGTCCAACAGTTGAGTGTACTTTGTCTATTCAAACAGAATAAAAAGGACAATTCAAATCAAATTGTGGATACTGATGTGAAAATCCCTCAATGCACACCATTATAAAACAAGAAGAAAATATGGTCCAGCAACTCTGACTCTAGATAGACAGAAAAGGGTGTCATCTCTTGTATTCAATTATAAACCACCATGACATGCAGGGGGGAACGATAGCCTGGTATTTGTAATAAATTTCAGTTTTGTGACAGAGTGGAAAAATGGTACTCACTGTTGAAAAAAAGCTAATATAGTGAGAGTAAATGTTATGGCTTAATGAGGCCTCAGGGCTAAAAACATTATTCAGCACAGTTCTTTCACTGCTCATGTTTAGGTGTTCAGTCTGGCTACTCTAGTGTTTCTCCCATCCTCAAAGACTGCAGGTTTGATTAACTGACAATTTTAAACTGGCCCTTAGTAAGTGTTAAGTGTGTGTATGCGTGTGTGTGTGTTTGTGTGTGTGGGTGACTGACACTCTGCCTAGAGATGTTTCTTCCCTTATGCTGAGTTCTGCTACCACAGGCTTAACCAGCTTTCAAATTGTTCTGTTACGCTGTCATACTTCATTATGAGAAAAAAATCCACTCCATGAAACACTAACACGAAGCTTCCTACATCACACTCTAGAAATCGTATCTGAAAAAGTAAGTACATCCCTTGGAAACTGTTGACCTATTCAAGATATTTGAACAGACATACATTCATGGAAAGAGTATCTACAAATAAGTGAGCAAAAACACAAGGAAAAGTTGCCTTTTCAATCATTTATTCAAAACAAATATCAAACGATGTAATGGTCTATTGGAGAAAAGTAAGTATGCCCTTGGCCACAGAAGCTGCCATTGCCCCCCGTTAGCAGAAATTACATCTTGTAGGCATTTTTCATAACTGCCCTGACATTGACTTGATGAAATGTTTGACCAATCCACCATGCAAAATTTCTTCAGTTGAAAGGTGTTTGCAGGTTTTCTTGCATGTACTGCCCATTTTGAGCCATTCAGCCATATCACGTGCACTTTAGAACAGGTTATCTCTCTGAAGCTAACCATGTTCTGGCCTGGGCAGTACTTGAATGGGAGACCATCTAGGAAAAGCTTGGGTTGCTGCTGGAAGAGGTGTTGGTGAGGCCTACCCTGTTGTCAGAATGTGGATCCCATTGCCCCAATGCAGCAACAGTGAGACTGTACTGTAACAATGGTGCTGTTGTTAGGATGAGACATAAAATGAAGAGGTTGACTCTTTGTGGTCATTTATGTCCCGATGTCCAACCTAAATTGCCCACCACAACCTAATCATTCTGACCCCTTTATCATCCCCTGTCTCTAACTGGCTAACTATCTCTCACCCCTTCACCACCTACAGCTAATGTGTGGTAAGCGTACTGGTTCAAAATGGCTGCCATTGCATCATCCAGGTGGATGCTGCACGTTAGTGGTGGTTGAAGTGTCTCTCCACTCACTATGTAAAGTGGTTTGAGTAGTGAGAAAAGTGCTATATAAATGTAAAGAATGATGATGATGATTATTATTATTATTATTATTATTATTATTATTATTATTATTACTCGTTGGTGAATTTGCTAGTCATTTTTGTGTTGAAAGGTCCATTTCCTGTTCAACTTGAACTTTTGGACAGATGACCTCAAAATCTCTTCAAACAGACTGTAATATTATCCAGAATTCATAGTTGACTCAATGACTGCAAGCTGCCCAGGCCCTGAGGCAGAAAAGCAACCCTAAAACATAACCTGTCCCCCACCATGCTTCACATTTGGTACGAGGTTCTTCTACTGAAATGCTGACTTTGGTCTGTGCTATACATGTCTTTTATTACTGTGGTCGAACAACTCTATCTTTGATTCATCTGCCCAGGACACATTGTTTCTAAAGGTCTGGTCTTAACCTATATGTTCAATTGCCAACTGCAACCTTTTTCTATTGTTCTTTTTGGATAGCAAAGGCTTTTTCCTTACATGCAGGTCAGATATGTGCAATCTCTTTTTGATTGCAGATGTACTGTATACAGTTCAACACCAACTTTTTAAAGAGTAATTACCTGCTAAAAGTTTTGAATTTTTGAGACTTCTTTTAGAGTCAAGCTCTTGGGCAGAATTTTCTGGGCTGGCCAGTCATGGAGAAATTAACATTCATTTAATATCTATGTCACTTGTAGATGATTTTCCTTACAGTGTGATGATTGATTTCAAATGATTTGGATTTTTTTTAAATCCTTTGTCAGACTCATAGGCATCCAAAACCTTCTTTCTGAGTGTCTCAGAGAGCTCTTTTGATGTTGGCATGACGGCACCACACATTTCAAAAGCAAAGTGAACACCAGAACATGGATGTCTGCAGCTTAAGACAAGGTACCACCTGCATACTCCCTAAGGAGGTTCTAATGACTGACACCTAATCTGGAACATGTGATTCTAATTTGATGGATTTTAAGTAGTTACAAAGTGTAGGGGTGAACTTACTTATTTGTTAAGTTAAATTATGATTATGAATGCACCATTTCAGTTTTATATGTCATTTGTTCTAGTATATCACTATTATCCATAGGTACTGCTTACCTGGTCAAATATTTTGAAAAAATGAACAGTTTCCTTGGGGTGTAATTACTTTTTCATATGACTACATAAAGGTAGAAAGTGAAAAAAAAAATAAAAATGCACAAAGAAATCCTGCAGGACAATCTTCTCCCTGCAAGAGGTCTAGAACTTAGAAGATGATACATCTCACTGAAGTGGATTAAAAGTACAGACAGTGTTCAGGAGCTGCACGCTTAAAGTCATCACCTCAGCCCAACTAAGAATATGTCAGTGGATGAAAATCAGTGTTTGCCAAAGGCTCTCAGTCAAGATAAAGAAGAACTGACAGCCACTGCACAGTCTAAACATATAAGTATTGGACAGCCTTATTCTAAATGAGTTAAGGCTGTAGTTTCTGCCACCAAATATTGAGTCAGCAGGGCAGTAAGCACTGAGGCAGATGAATATTTATAAAAGTAGACATTCCCTCAATTTCATGATGAATTTTGACAGTTCTGCATAATTTTGACATTACTTTGACATTACCACTATTAAAGATAAAGGGTGGATGTGTGAATGTGCTTTGTGATGGATTGCCACCTGGCCTGGGTGTGGTTCCTGCTTTGCGCCTGCCACTTCCAGAATAGCCTTCAGCTCCCTGAATTTGACTAAGCCAGTTTGAAAATGAATCAACAGATCAAAACAGATTTGTTTTGATAATACCATCAAATTATGGTCAGGCTGGCACAGTTTTCTCTTGGTACTTCAATTTTATCCCCTCATATCAAAAGATATGTAGAGGACCTTGATGTCTCACTCTAAATGGTATTGTTACTAGTGATGAGTAAAATGATTTGTGCAAAACTGAATTTGTAGCAAAATGTGGGCTTTGGTTTTTGCAAAAAAAATTACGAACTAAATTGTGTTTACGGGTCTGGAGAAAGTGAGCGCAGATGGTGCCCTCTGATCTGAAATGAGCAGTACAGGACAGAACTGTCTGTGTTAATGTGCAGGTGGGCAGTGCATGAGATACTCGTAAATAAGAGGGTACAGTGAACCATAGAAGACTGGGGAAAGTGGCAAGAGCATTGAAGGGATGACTGAGGAAAAGAAAGAAAACAATAATTACCCAAAGCACACAGCAATAATTACCCACAATGAACTTTCTTTCTCTCAGTCCTTAGCCGCCAATCTCCTCCTGGGAGCTTTGCCCTGCTCCCTCTCCCGACTCTAGCTCCCAGATTGCTGGGAGGCAGCACCTTTTATTCCCGCCCGGATGTGCTCCAGGTGGCTGATGACGATCTTCCGGCAGCACTTCCTGGTGTGGCAGAAGTGCTGCCCTTTTCCCCGGAAGCACTCCCTGACAGGTTCCTCCGCCATCTTGCCAAGTGTGGCGGAAGTAATGTTCTCCCAGGTTCTAGGAGGCTTAAGATGCCCTCTGGCGGTGGCCACGGGTCCCAATGAGTTGGAAAGTCTCTCCTCTTCTCCCGTGGTCCTCTCCTGCTCAAGGGCGGTTGTGTCCTCCTGACCCGGAAGCTTTTACTGCCACCTTCCAGACCTTCTAGGCGTCCCGGCCGGGTAGGGACCCCAGCCATCTGTGACAATAGATAGATAGATAGATAGATAGATAGATAGATAGATAGATAGATAGATAGATACTTTATTAATCAATGGATGAGCCTCGCCCTGGGAGAACCACCTTAGTGATCATGGTATCTCCCCTGCCAGGTAAGTGTAAAAGAGAAGCGTATTGACCTTCAATGAGCAATATTCCTTACTTTTCACCTCAAACAACTTTAAAAAACATAATTTAGTGATTTTTCTTTTTTTTATTTTATTGATTTGATTGAAACCACACAACATTCCATACAAATAGATCAATTTTACAAAATTATGACTGAAAACATATCAACCCCCACCCCTGAGAAAGAGAGCATGGGCAGCAGAATAAAACTTAAACCTAGTAAAAATAAGTAAATAGATGAATTAATAAGTGAATATAGATAAATAAAGAAGAAAAAGAAAAATGGGGAGAGAATCTGCTTCCTCAGTGCTTGAAAAGTTTATTCTACAATGTTGTTGATTAGATCCAGCCAGGTTTTGAAAAATTTCTGCACAGATCCTCTAAGTGAGAATTTTATTTTTTCCAATTTCAAATAATATATAACACCAGTTACCCACTGACTTAAAATGGGAGAGTTAGGATTCTTCCAGTTTAGCAAGATAAGTCTGTGTGCCAGTAATGTAGTAAAGGCAATCACAATTTGTTTGTTCTTCTCCACTTTAAGCCTATCTGGGAGTCCAACAAACACAGCTGTTAATGGGTTAAGAGGGAATGTGACACCAAGGCTGTCTGAAAGGCATTTAAAGATTTTGGTGCAGAATGATGTTAATTTGGTGCAGGCCCAAAATGTGTGACCCATTGAGGCTGGAACTTGATTGCAGCGTTTGCAGGTTGGATCTTGCCCTGGAAACATTTTGGACAATTTTAAGCAAGACAGATGTGCTCGATATATAATTTTGTGTTGAATAATTGTATGCTTTGTGCATATGGAGCTCGAGTGAATTCTCTGCATTGCTACCTTCCACTCTTTTTCTGAGATGTTGAGTGAGAGATCCTTTTCCCTCTTACCTCTTGAATCTTTGAAAGGGAGGGACTGTAAAATGGTTTTATATATTGCAGAGATGCTGTCTAAGTCCTTCAAACTGATCAATATTTTTTCCAGCATAGAGGGGATGAGACGTGGGGAAAATTGGGCAGGTTCTGTTTAACAAAGTTTCTAATTTAAAGGTAGTGAAAGAAATGTGTTGCTGGAAAGTTAAATTTAGAATGTAATTGCTCGCAGGATACAAAGACGTTGTCTATGTACAGATCTCTAAGTGATTTAATAACAAATGTTTTCCAGATATTAAAAACTGCATATGTTTGTGAGGGTTGATAAAAGTGGTTCTCATGCAGAGGTGCCACCGATAAAAGATTCTCTATCTTAAACTGCTTCCTACATTGGTTCCATATTCTGAGTGAGTGAAGCACTATTGGGTTATTAGTATATTGGCGATAACTTACATTTATTGGGGCACAAAGCAAGGAATATAAAGAAGTACTGCAGGATTTTATTTCTATTGCAGACCAAGCCTGTGTATGTTCATCTATTTGTGTCCATGTCCAGGTTTTTATAGTTTGTATGTTTGCTGCCCATTAGTAAAATTGAAAGTTAGGTAGAGCCATGCCACCTTTTGCCTTTGGCCTTTGTAGGGTCGCTCTTTGGATACATGGAAGTTTTGAATTCCAAATAAATGTGGTTATAGTTGAATCTAATTTCTCAAAAAATGATTTATTGATGTATATTGGGATGTTTTGAAATAAAAAGAGAAGCTTAGGGAGGATATTCATCTTAATAATGGTAATTCTTCCAGCTAAAGTGAGGTGAAGGGTTGACCATCTATGCAAGTCTTGCTTAATTTGTTCCATACAGACGGTGACATTTTGTTGATAAAGAGCTCTATGTTTACTTGTGATGTTTACCCCTAGATATTTAAATTGATCTGCAATGATAAAAAAGAGGGTGACTAATCTAATATTGTGTCCTTGAGAATTCACTGGAAAGAGCACACTTTTAGTCAAATTTATTCTGAGACCAGAAATCTTTTGAAATTCTGTTAATACTGTTAGGACTGCAGGCACAGTATTTTGTGGGTCTGATATGTACAAAACCATACCATCTGCATACAGAGAAATTTTCTGTTCAAGTCCTTCTCTGATAATCTCCTTTATCTCATAAGCATTTCGACAGTGAAATTCCAGTGTCTCAATGGCCATTACAAAAAGTAGTGGTGACAAGGGGCATCCTTGTCTGGTACCACGTTCTAGTTTAAAGTAGTCTGAATTAATGTTGTTAATACAAACTGAAGCTTCTGGATTGGTATATAGTAGTTTGATCTATGCACAAATGTTCGGGCCAAACCCAAATTTCTCCAATGTAGTGAAAAGGTAGTTCCATTCAATCATATCAAGTGCTTTTTCTGCATCCAAGGATAATAAAATCTCTGGGATGTTTGACTTTTTGGGTGAATATATTACATTAAACAGGCATCGAAGATTGGACACTAAGTGTCGGCCTTTAATAAATCCAGTTTGATCTTGTGATATTACTGAAGGTAGCACTTTCTCCATCCTTCTAGTTAGGACTTTGGAGAGTATGTTAACATCATTATTCAGAAGTGAAATTGGTCTGTATGATGCATATTGTAATATGTCCTTATTTTGTTTAGGAAAGACAGTGATTAATGCTTGGCGAAAAGTTCGAGGTAGAATTTTATTGTCTCTAGCTTCTTTGAATGTTGCTAATAGGAGGGGAACTAGCTGAGTGGAGAACTTCATTATAAAATTCGGCAGGGTAGACAACGGGGCCTGCTGCTTTCCCACTCTGAAGTGACTTTATAGCATCTAATAATTCTGATAATGCCAGCGGTTTATCCAATTCCTCTGCACTATACGAGTATCTATTTGTGGTATCTCTAATGCATCCAGAAATGCATTAGATCGTGCCTTGTCTTCTTTAAACTCATTAGAATATAAGGATTTGTAGTAGTCTCTAAATGTGTGCATTATATTTTTATGGTCAATGATTTTGTCTCCATTTGTGTTGGTGATTGCTGGGATTGCATTGCGAACTTCTTGATTGTGGATTTGTTGAGCTAAAATCTTATTAGCTTTCTCTCCATGTTCATAGTAATGATGTCTTGTTTTAAAAATGAGTTGTTCCATTTCTTTAGTTGTCAAGAGGTTGAGTTCTGAATGTAGAGCCTGCCTTTTCCTATGAAGAACCTCACTAGTGATTTTTCAGGTTTCACAACTGCAAAATGAATTTTATGGACAATTTTGAATAACTGTGCAAAATAAAATTCTGTTGGTTTTTCTCACTAATTATTATCTTGTTGGTTTATACCCAACACCTACACTCTTAGAAGAGAGGTTTTAAAATGGCACTTCACTAGGTTGTGTGATTCCCCATAGTACAAACTGCTTTGCAAAGAACCATGTCATTCGTACAAGGGTTCTTTGGATATGAAATTGTTTTTTGGGGTTTAGAAAACTTTCCTACTATGTGGACAGGTAACTACATACCTTGCAGAATACTGTCAGGATAATTTGAACTTAGCATGTGCTATTGCATTAAGTAAAGGTCCCTTTAAAGTCAGGAACCCATTGGTATTTTACAAATCTGTTATCAATTAAGTATGGTTCTTTATGGAACCTGTTACATATGCAAATGAAGAAAGGTTCTTTTTGCAACCTTCACATGGATTATTCTTTTGTAAAAAACCAAAAAATCTCTCCTATGACATCGCTCTCAAGAACTACTTTGGCACCTTTATTTTTAAGAGTGTAATGCTGCTGGCTGCTGCTGGAAATGATTCAAATCTCTGTAGACCTGTATTAGAATAAGCTGGTTCAGAAAAATGAATGAGTAAATAACAAAATGACAAATGAACAAAGAGCATCTTTAAAGCCACCGTATTTTGTCAACATGAATTAATGCATATGAACAGAATAACATTTTTACAGGAAATTCACATTGAAATCAAGACTCCAGCAATGAGTCACTCTGATCAAACTTTTAATGGCATGATCCTTTTGTGAACACAACAAGCTGGACCAGCTGTATTCAAGGGTTAATGCCTGCAGATATGCATCTGGACAGGTCTGACCATGTCACTGGCACTTACAAGACAAACATATTAATGACAGAAGCTGCTATATATACTGTATACATAGTGTCCACTCGGAGGTGTTGCCCTCAGGGATGCCTCATTGGGCTGTAGCTCCCAGCATGCCCTCCAGGCACATGAATGTGCATACTGGCCCAGAAATGCTGCCACCCAGCGTGTGGAGCATGTGCTCTTGGGAGGCCATTCCTAACCTCCTAAGGTAAAGGTATTCTTGGGAAAATTCTTGCAATAGTACAGAGATGTTCTCAATTACCGCGTCCAAAACAGAACTGTCGATTGTTTGTCAAGATGGCATCTTTAAGGGATTGGTCAGGAAGTGACGTAAAGGAACCGGAAGTGATGTTCTTCAGATGTCAGAGTAGGTGCCAGAAGTCTTATTCTTCTGGGCACCAGAACCGTAAGTGATATTTTTCTGGGTGCTGGAACTGAAAGCGATGTCATCTGTTTTAAATCAGACAGGTTTTCCAGCGGCTGGTCTGTCGAGATAACAGGAGAAGGTTTAGTGCACCCCGCCACCTCCTGGCCTGGCGTGGAATTACCTTTGCTTGGTCCATACAATGTCTTCCTAGTCGCACGTGTGACTATATATATATATATATATATATATCCATCCATCCATTATCCAACCCATAACTACAGGGTCTGCTGGAGCCAATCTCAGCCAACACAGGGTGCAAGGCAGGAAATGGTCCACCACAGGGCATGCACACACACACCAGGGACAATTTAGAATCACCAGTGCACCTAAGTACACCGTAGTACACGGAGGAAACCCACGCAGACTTAAGTAACTACCTATCTATCAACTCACGGGAAAATAAAAAAATGGAAAAATACAGGTATGCAACGAGAGATGGAGGAGAGATTTGAACTTCCAAGTAATCTGCCAGGCAGTCTACTTCTGATCTCGGTTTACGTGCCACAACCTCCGGGCTGTATGACTCATGGCAAGGCTATCATGGCAACATCAATACGTTAGATTAAACTGCCCTTGAACAAACGATGTATCAAATATTTGCATTCTAAAGCTGTTCTTCTTTTCACACAGATGGCCCATGTGCGCTGCAGATGAGAAAATGATCGTAATTGATGTGATTTGGTCAATTTAATGGACTAGAAAATGCGCCCTTGAATGAATTTACGAGGGCTTCCTAATAGAGAAACAAAGAGCGCACGACGTCACGTGGAGAGGTGGGGCAACAAGACCCTCCACCGTGCAATCTTCTTATTCATTTATCTATTTATTGCTGCATCTGTTCGTGTGCTTCATGCTTTACTTTGACTATCCTAATCAAAAGAGGCACAGACATCAGCAGCTCACACTCGTTCGGACCGACTGATTTCAGCACATGCGCAGGACTCCGTGCTGCTTGAGCGTCTTGCTGTAAACAGATGAGTCACTCACTGCAGAGTCCCAGGCGGTGATGGGGTCAGCGAGGGAGGGGCGAATCATCCTGCTGTCACCCGCACGGTCTGCCGAGTAGAAGAGACGGGCGTCGCGTTGCCAGGGGGGCCTGGTCTCCAATCTGTGCGAGACAGCAGCCCCGAGGCGCGCTATTCTCTGTTGGCACAAGTTGCGCTCGGGTTGGTATCATCTTTGGAAAAATCGCCACCATAAAATAAATCTACTTAGCCGCGCATAATTCATTGCAGTCTTCTGCACTTATTACTTTTAAAACCTTCTGTGCATGTTGTCCGTCTCTTTGCGCCACTTTTTAAAAAGATGTGGAAAAACTAGCACGGGAAATGCCTGGAATAGGTTTCTTGATTATTTTGTAACGTGAGGGTTTAAAAGATATCTTAATTTACACAATTAATTTCAGAAACAGAGCCGCTGTCGTCAGATCAGATCATTACTAAAGACATCATTAATAGGAATATAGAATCTGTTGAAAAAGAAAGAAACAAGTCTAAAATGGTAATCTGGAAATATATGAGTTTACTTTGAAATCAAATTAATTTTGTGGACAAATGTTATGAAGTGTGCGAATAAATCAAAGCAAATTGATTAGCACTGTGGGTTAACGCTTTTGCCTCGCGGATGCGGCGTCTTGAGTTCGAATTATGCGATGTACACCATCGCTCGAATTATTTTACCGTCCGGGCATTCTGTTACTGATATCACATCCCCAAACAGGATGCTCGTGACTTTAACTGGCGATTCTAAATGTTGCCTGTGTGAGTGGGAGGGCGGCGTGTCCGAGACGAGCGGTCAGATGGGCGGGTGTTCTCTCTGCGGGATCTGAAGCTATGCTCGACAGGCTCTTGGTCACCGGGATCTTGAATTTGATAAAAGGAAACGGAAAATGTTATGCTATACATTAATAATTTGTCGACAATTATCAAAAACAGCGCCATGAACTCTCCTTACCAAGTGTGGCATAGCAGTTAGGGATTGGGTTCAAATCCTGCCGGCACTGTATGACTGCTAGTAAGTAATTTCAACTGTTCGTTCTCCAACTAAAAAAATAAATGTAACCAATAGTATATCCGATATTATAAGTCGCCTTGGATAAAGGCGTCAGACAGATAATAAGTAAAATACAATACAATACATGCAATACAATAATTACGTCGGCCCCGTTGATTTTCTTCCGCGTCATTAAATGCGAGCAAAATGACTCAATTGACAAAGTGAGTCGGGGAATTATTTAAAAAAAACATATATCATGACGTATTCCATATTGATTAACATATGCATGTAAGAATTTCAATGAGCTCTGTACATATGACATTATTGACCCCAATGGATCCAAAAAATATGTTTATTCTTGTTTGCTTTGCAGATCGTTTTGTGAAAGACCACTGGATGGGCGCCTTATAACATTGGTTTAAAAAACTGGTTGTCTCTATAAACCTCCTTATAAAGAAAAATGTTGCATCCATCCATAATACCACCCACTTGTAATCAAAACGCCAAAGGCAAGAGTCTATGCTTCTTCTATAATACGAGAAAGTGCAATACTGAACGATCGTTTCGGATTATCAAACCGCACAAAGCCAGCAAGCTGTCACTTATCACGTGACAGAATGTTTCTAAAATATAACAGGGCACATGGCTTAACCAGGTTTCAGCGTGTGTGCCACTATGCTCTGCGGACGGCGATTGACGCTGTTACATGTTAACAATGGGAATGGCAATAACTTTTACGATTAGCCCACGTGTTCTCCTTTAACTATCAATCAATCCATCCATTCACCCACTTTCGTAAACTGCTTATAAACGATAGGGACGCTGGGCAGGTGGACCCTAATCCTGCACTCATTAGACGCAAGGCACGAACCCGCCTGGACAGGGCTGTAGTCCATCGAAGGGCGAACACACAGTTACTAACTAAACCAACAAGGCATAAGAAACAATTCTAAGTGGAACGCCAGAACATCACATGGCTCATTACTTCATACTACTGACATGTGAACACCTTGAGGTCGGTAGAAAGCAACTTGCACTTCAAGACTGAAATTACACACGTCACTACAATAACACCGAGCAGCTTCACAGGAAGCGCCTCAGTGGGAAACCCTATGCCATATTGCAAGTATTTTTCTTCTATAAGCTTCTCCACCTGTACCATTAATTACACACTTCGAACACGGTCAATCTGTCCATTCATTTTCTACATCACTTATCCAATTCAGAGTCGGTATCAGGCACTGCGACATTTCCTCAAAGAGAAGCCTAGTGACATCTGTCTCCTTGTTCCACTGAAGTAAAATTAAAGTCTAATATAACTCTAAAAAAACAGTTTCTTGTGAAATTATATAACCACGAAAAATCTTCCAACGAGATAAAGGACGCAATTATGTTGTCCTTAACGGAAATGAGGGTCATAAAGAAATAAAGCTGGAGCGTTATTTGTGCACATCCGGTCATAAATGCTACTTGACATTTTCTGGATCTGCATTTTCTGAGACCGCACGAGTTTATACCAGCAGCAAAAGGTTGAGAAAGGGAAGAACCTGCACGACTACAACTCAAGGCACATGGACCTGCGTAAACATGTATGCTCTTGGACTCTAAGAAGGACTTGAGCTTAACATGGGGAAGTCACATTCAGCCACAAACGTTGCAGATGACAACTATCAGAGATGAAGCAGTTAAGAACGAATAGGGGGAAAAAAAAGAAAGAAAACTCCAAAAAAGCACGAATACAGTGCACTTGGGTGCAAAGTCAGAATCAAGACGCATTGTGAAGATAAATTAACAAAAATGTTCGTGCTTAAAATAAAAAAGAGAACGCTGTTATAATCTTTATTATTCATGATTGCTAACCAAACAAAATCTCCTTAGAAAAAGACGAGATGAATATATTAACATTTTAAAGTTTAATAGGAATAAAATGCTAAAGCAGGGGCGTAAGTTTGATTACAGATGTGTCAAATCATCACAGTACTGCCGATTAACATTATCCTCTAGAATATTTATAAAGAAGGAGCTAACAAACTGCAGGGAGCAGGTCCAGCCTTCGGTGGAAACTGTGACTATAATGCGGAGTGGAGCAAAGCCCTGCTGCGGCGCCTACTCAACCTTTCTTATCACCGCCCGTGCCCCTTATAAGCAAGCTGCTGGGCCCATGTCCTTCTCATTCTCTACGTGTAAGACACCGCTCTCCCCCCCGGACCTTTGATTCACACCCACCTTGAGTTGGGTGCAGAAAGCAACATGTTTTGCCAGTCAAAGCAAAGCAGAACACCGACGGTGATGGAGACTAATCGGGCTTCTGTATGTAAAGCGTCTTCTTCATGGCCTTTGACTTTAGATATGCTTAAAAATAACGGTGCTTTAAATGGCACTTTGTTGGATCGTGTGGTTTCTCATGGAAACATTGCATGACAAAGAACCTTTTTTTCTGGCAAGACTTCTTATGAAGTTTGCTCTTTGTGCTTTGAAAAGGTTCTTAATATGTGAACAAAACAGAAATCTTTAATGTACAGCAGACCATCTATCAATAAACCCGATGTCATTTTCTAATCCACTTAATCTAGATCAGGAAATCGCGAAGTTAGCCTGCCTGTTGCAGCTGTTAAAATCATGAATACATTGGTATTTCACAAATCTGTTACCATCTATTCATGGTAATTTCCGGATTTAAATAAATAAAGGTTCTTGCTCAAACCTTAATGTGGATGATTCTTTTGGCGACCAAAATGGTTCCCAAAGGTTATCGCTATGAAGAACCAATTCGACACCTTTATTTTTAGGAGTGTACTTACTGATGAACGCTAATTTATTTATGTATTTATTATTTTTGATGATGACCTTTACATTTTACAGTTATGTGTTTTGAGTAAAACAAACTAAAGTCTGGACAAATGACCTACATAAATATCCGTGTAGCGAGGTGACACATACACTCACCTAAAGGATTATTAGGAACACCATACTAATACGGTGT
>JANRMT010062791.1:121065617-121122139 GCA_026402145.1 Polypterus bichir lapradei
TCACTCACTCACTCACTCACTCACTCACTCACTCACTCACTCACTCATCACTAATTCTCCAACTTCCCGTGTAGGTAGAAGGCTGAAATTTGGCAGGCTTATTCCTTACAGCTCACTTACAAAAGCTAAGCAGGTTTCATTTCGAAATTCTACACGTAACGGTCATAACGGTCGATAACGGTCGACAACGTCCGCCATGTTGAACTTTCTTATTTATGGCACCATCTTCACGAAATTTGGTAGGCGGCTTCCCTGCGCTAACCAAAACCGATGTATGTACTTATTTCGATGGTATGACGCCATTGTCGGCCGCCATTTTGAACTTTCCAACGTCACTAATTTTCCAACTTCCCGTGTAGGTAGAAGGCTGACCCCATCTTCACGAAATTTGGTAGGTGGCTTCCCTGCGCTAACCAAAATCGATGTACGTACTTATTTCGGTGGTATGACGCCACTGTCGGCCGCCATATTGAATTTTCCAAACATCACTAATTCTCCAACTTTCCGTGTAGGTAGAAGGCTGAAATTTGGCAGGCTCATTCCTTACACCTTACTTACAAAAGTTAAGTAGGTTTCATTTTGAAATTCTACGCGTAACGGTCATAACGGTCAACAATGTCCGCCATGTTGAACTTTCTTATTCATGGCCCCAACTTCACGAAATTTGGTAGGCGGCTTCCCTGCGCTAACCGAAACCAATGTACATACTTATTTCGGTGGTATGACACCACTGTCAGCCGCCATATTGAACTTTCCAACGTCACTAATTCTCCAACTTGCCGTGTAGGTAGAAGGTTGAAATTTGGCAGGCTCATTCCTTACAGCTTACTTACAAAAGTTAAACAGGTTTCATTTCGAAATTCTACACGTAACGGTCATAACGGTCGATAACGGTCGACAACGTCCGCCATGTTGAATTTTCTTATTTATGGCCCCATCTTCACGAAATTTGGTAGGCGGATTCCCTGCGCTAATCGAAACCGATGTATGTACTTATTTCGATGGTATGACGCCACTGTCAGCCGCCATATTGAACTTTCCAATGTCACCAATTTTCACAATGTCCGCCATGTTGAACTTTCTTATTTATGGCCCCATCTTAACGAAATTTGGTAGGTGGCTTCCCTGCGCTAACCAAAACCGATGTACGTACTTATTTCAGTGGTATGATGCCACTGTTGGCCGCCATATTGAAGTTTCCAACGTCACTAATTCTTCAACTTCCCGTGTAGGTAGAAGGCTGAAATTTGGCAGGCTCATTCCTTACAGCTTACTTACAAAAGTTAAGCAGGTTTCATTTCAAAATTCTACGCGTAACGGTCAACAACCTCCACCATGTTGAACTTTCTTATTCATAGGTAGAAGGCTGAAATTTGGTACTTATTTCGGTGATATGATGGCACTGTTGGCTGCCATGAACTTTTCAACGGTCTTTGTTACTTATAGGCCCATCTTCAAGAAATTTGGTACGCGGGTTCCCAACGCTAACTGAATCCTACTTACGTACATATATACGTCCATAGCCTGCAGCTCGGTCACCGTGTGAGGCGGCGTTGGGTCCCCCATCCCAACGCCTCCCACGTTGTTGGCTGCCTGCCTATATAAGGCCGTCTGTCGCTCCAGTCTCTACATTCCCTTCCTTGCTTCGCCACGGTATTCACGTCTCCCTGCTGATAACTACAGCCTTTTTATTTAATCCACGGCTTCTCCGCTGTTTTATTGTTCATTTATTACGATTATAGTTATTGTATAGGTATTTTAGACTTACTTTACATTGTTCAGGTACCCATTTCCTTTATCATTCCAACCGTACCCCCATTAACATGTCTATCGAGGTAATCACCATCGATCAAAGAACTGTCACTTACCAAGTGGTTTCCATGCCCGGAGATGGCACCTGCCTTTTCCATTCTCTTTGTTACATATTGCACAGCCATATCAGGCTCACTATTGATATCCGGAGGAACATTGTGTCTTATGTATTGAATGACTGGGAAAGGTTCAAGGTGTGGACTGATGACGGTACAGGAGATAATTATACTACACAGGAGCACTAGAAGAGTGAAATGCTTAAGTGTACCGAAATGGCCAAATATTTTACACCTTTGGACAACCGCCAATGCCTCTTAAACATCTTAGATTCACAGGTGACGATTTCAGTAGTGGACACTTTGATGTTTAGAAATGTTTAAACTCTCAAAAGCTGGATGTGAAGTTATCAATGAAACTGGTTGTATACTTACAACGCTTGACAGATGCCGAATGTCTCTTCAACACAAGTCCTACAAATACTGTCGTAACTGAAACAAACCATGAAACTCAAACCGATTATGACAGCAGCAATCCAAGCTGTGAGATTTGAAACAAGATTACTGTTCACATGGCCAACTGTACGTTGCATGCTCAAGAGTAAGCTCAGTGCACAGCTACAGCTTGGTCATATTGCAACTGGAGGGCCGAACTGACAACGTGGCATACAAAGAGATCTTTAACAAATAATTATTGGTATATTTTCCCTCAGTTTAAAAAGGTTTAATTTTCTTCTTAATAAAAATTTTAAGGCAGTACTTCACCGCTGCGAAGCGCGGGTATTTTGCTAGTCTATACTAATAAAAGTTAAACCCTCACTGACTCACTGACTCACTCATCACTAATTTTTCAACTTCCTGTGTAGGTAGAAGGCTGAAATTTGGAAGGCTCATTCCTTACAGCTTAGTTACAAAAGTTAAGCAGGTTTCATTTCAAAATTCTACGCATAACGGTCAAAGCGGCCGACAACGTCTGCCATGTTAAACTTTCTTATTTATGGCCCCATCTTCACGAAATTTGGTAGGTGGCTTCCCTGTGTTAACCGAAACCGATGTACATACTTATTTTGGTGGTATGACACCACTGTCGGCTGCCATATTGAACTTTCCAACGATCTTTGTTACTGATGGGCCCATCTTCAAGAAATTTGTACGCGGGTTCCCAACGCTAACTGAATCCTACTTATGTACATATATACGTCCATAGCCTGCAGCTCGGTCGCTGTGTGAAGCGGCATTGGCACTCCAAAGCATAATCTAATTTTGATGGTTGGGACACCAATAATGTTACTGAGAAACTTACAGCCACCGAAACTTTGTAACGGCACGAGACTTCAGGTCACGTGTCTGCAAAAGAACCTAATTGAGGCAACTATTTTTACTGGCAGTGGCTCAGGGGAGAGAGTTTTGATTCCTCCCATCCCCTTTCTACCCTCTGATCTCCCATTTCAATTCAATCGCCTCCAATTTCCAGCAAGGCTCTGCTTCGCAATGACAATTAATATGTCTCAGGGACAGACACTTCAAAAGGTTGGCATTGATTTGAGGCAAGATTGCTTTTCACATGGCCAACTGTACATTGCATGCTCAAGAGTTAGCTCAGTGCACAGCTTGGTCATATTACAACCGGAGGGTTGAACTGACAACGTGGTATACAAAGAGATCCTTAACAAATAATTATTGGTATATTTTCCCTCAGTTTAAAAAGGTTTACTTTTCTTCTTAATAATAATTTTAAGGCAGTACTTCGCCGCTGCGAAGCACGGGTATTTTGCTAGTGTAATATAAAACAGCAAAATAATTCATAAACAACATATTATCACATAAATATAACACAAACCACCACCACAAATAAAGTTAATAACAAAATATGCAAGAATATTTGATAAACTGACAAAATATAATTTAAAAAATGCTGAGCCAGGGAAAGAATCCTGACTAAAGTATGACAGACTAAAGTATGACATATGGCCTGACTGGAGTAAACAAAAGGAAGCAGACATTTACAGAAATACATAATATTAGAGGTTCTCAGTTAGTAAAAATTGGGCAGGAAAAGTTGTGAATACAAATCCCCCAGCAATGTATAAGAAAAAGAGGAAAAACAAATGTGTACTTATGTGGATGAACTTTTTACAACAAAAACTGAACAGTTACAAGAAAGTTCCCACATACTGGAAAAAAAATAATTCTGTTTGTAGAGAAGGAAAAAAAACTCTCCAAAAACAAATGAGATGTTCCAACTGCTGTGCTTGGTAAAGACCACCTGATGTTTTACTGAACAGAACAGAAACAACATTTGTGTATTCTGGGGATGTGGCATGGCGCTGTTCTTCTTTTGTATTCTTTTTTTACATGTTTTACATATTTCTTAATCCTTGAGTGCATCCTTAATTTCTCCAGCACTCTATTTCTTTTTCTGTTGCTCATTCAGGAAAATGTTTTGGATAGAGTAAAGTCTACCATTCTAAAAGAACACATTTTTCAGGGAGTTTTTAACCTCTGCAAATACTCCAAATGCTCCAAAAATGGGCTTTTATTAAAGTGTTCAAGAAATTAAGGCACTGAATATTAATTATATATACTGAATATCCGTTTCTTTAGAGACAGAATGGAAGGAGTACTGGCTTAGGTAAACCACAAGATTTTGGCTAGCCATATATCTGTTGTCAATGGGAATGTCTCTGTGCAACACCATAACTCAGAATAAAAGATTCCCTAGGCTAGGCCTTTATTAAAATTGTGGTGTTATTAGTAAAAATAAGTAAATGAATAAATAAATAAACAAGAACATAAAGGATCCAATAAAACAGAAGGCAGGGCAAACCCTAGCTGTGCCATCAACCCTTGCTATTACATTTTATGGTTCCTGGTTACCACATAGGGTTGATGATTTCGAACCATTCGAAACATTATGTGTCAAATACCAAATATTCACCAATTCACACCAAACTTCTTTGCAATTTTGCCGCCAATCTCTAGCCTTATTATTGTCCCACATCTGACCATAAGACAAATTCTCTGACCATAAGCAAAGTGAAGGTCAAAAAGCCAGAACAAATAAAAATGAATTCCTAAGTTTAGTAAATACTTTAAGGCACACAAAGGTGAGTTTTTTTTTTTTTAATTATCTAAAAGCTTGGAGTTATTGAAGCTGGGACTGGCCATTTTACATATGTAGGGAATGATGGCATAACTTATTTAAATGACTGGCAACCATTGTTTAAAAATGTACAAAATGACTAAAAAGATGAAAATCACAATAATGCTGGGGTTACTTACAGCGTCAAGAAGTCCCTGTGGAAGTCCTGGGTTCCACCACCAAAGTCCCTTTCTGGAGATCCAATTAATAATGAGAGGGCTAGGCACCTTTGGTAGCCCTCATACTTTTCTCCCCCACAATTAGCAGAAGGACCAATCTGATTCCAATTGCAACCCCTTTGCCACAACCTACCAGTTTGGGATAATATCACTGGTGTTTTACCATTTCTTCATGAACACTTCCTATCCATTGGAAGTCCATAGTGAGACATAAGAGTGAAGCCCACACCATGTTGAGCCTGTTGACTGTAATGAGACAAATCCTATCTAAGCGAGGTACATACATTCTAAACTAATACTCTAAAGAGAAGGAAAGAGAAGAGACAGTGTCTGTAGTTGAGTCAGAATGACCTTTCATTGTCACTGGACCTGACATGTTACTAGGCAAAGCCATGTTTCAGTTAAGAAGGACTAGCAGGCAAGACATCACAGCTGCTGTATGGTTTCAAGGTCAACAAAATAACATTATTGTTATTTATTGTTTTATTCAGGTGACCTGCACTGAGAGGTCATAAACGCGAGAGAGAGCATCGGCGTTGGTATGGAGAGAGCCCTTCCAATGAACGAGCGGGAACTTATAAGGCTGTAGATCAAGGAACCACCTAGTGACTCGAGGGTTGGACTCCTTGTGTAGGGCCATCCACTGTAAAGGTGCATGGTCCATGACAAGTGTAAACTCCCGACCCAAGAGGTAGTACCTGAACTGTGTAATTGCACACTTCATCGCAAGAGCCTCTCTTTCCACCACCGCATACCTGGTCTCCCAATCCAGCAGTTTCCGGCTTAGGAACATGATGGGGTGTTCAGCACCATTGACGCTTTGGCTCAGCACTGCTCCTAGGCCTGTGTCCCAAGCATCCATCTGGAAAATAAAAGGAAGTGAAAAGTTTGGTGCTTTCAAAACAGGTGCTGACATCAGGGTCTGTTTTAAGTCACTGAATGCAGCTTCTGTCAAATCGGTCCATACCACAATGTTGGGGGCCTTCTTCCTTGTTAGATCACTCAAGGGTGCAGCTCTCTCCGAAAAGTGAGGCACAAACCGGTGGTAGTACCCGGCCAAATTGAGAGATGCTTGGACTTGCCGCTTGGTTCGCGAAAGGGGCCATTTCAAAATGGCATCTACTTTAGACCACTGTGGCTTCCCAGTACCACGACCCACCAGGTAGCCTAAATATTTGACTTCCTTCAATCCAAAAAAGCATTTTTTTTCAGTTGATCTGAAGTCCGGCCTCACCCAGCGTCTGCAATACTGCTCGGACGTGCTGTAGGTGTTCCTCCCATGTGCTGGAATAGATGACAATGTCATCTAGGTAGGCAGCACTATACGTGTTATGGAGGCAGAGCACTTTGTCCACCAGATGCTGGAAAGTCGCAGGAGCCCCATGCAACCCAAATGGAAGGACATAATACTGCCAGTGTCCACTAAGGGTGCTAAATGCAGTCTTGACCTTTGCAGAGTCCATTAAAGGAACCTGCCAGTACCCTTTGGTCATGTCAAGTATAGCCAAATATTCCGACTGTCCCAGCCTTTCAAGGAGGTCGTCCACTCGAGGCATAGGATAAGCATCAAATTGTGAGACCTGATTAAGTCGATGGAAGTCAATGGAAAACCTCCAATTTCCGTCGGGCTTAGTAACCAAGACTATTGGGCTGGACCAGTGACTATAACTTTCCTCTATGACTCCTAAGTCCACCAAATGCTTGATTTTAAGCTCCACTTCAGCCTGCTTTGCCTCGGGAAGACGAAGGGGGAGCTCTCGGACTCGGGTTTGGTCACAATGACGTGGGCGATCAGAGAGGTCCTTCCGGGTTTTTCGTCTACCACCTCTGGGAAGAACAAGATAACTGCTTCGAGCTCTCGCCTCTGTCGGGTGTTTAAGTAAGACCCAAAGTTAAGTGTGTTGGTCTGAGCAAAGAATGAGCGGGGCTGGCTGGGGGAAGGATCGGGGTTCATTTCCTCCCACAGTTTCAGTAGATTCACGTGATATATCCGCTCGCTTGGCCGATGACTGGGCTGTTTTACCAAGCGAGCCCTTTCCTCTCCTTAACTTTGTACGGTCCCTGCCAATGGGTAAGTAATTTAGAATGGGAGGTGGGAACAAACACCATGACCTGATCGCCCGTTTGGAACTCCCAGAGCGTCGTGCCACGGTCATATTAGTGGGCCTGTGCTGCTTGCGTCTCCTCCATGTGATTTTTTAGTATAGGTCGAATCTTCCCAAATCTATCGCGTAACTACGCGATATATTCCAAAACATTAGTCAAGGGAAGAGCCTCTCCTTCCCACCCTTCTTTCAAAATGTCCAGTATACCCTGGTGTTGTCATCCATATAATAGTTCAAACGGTTGAGAACCCAGTCAAGGCTTGAGGGACTTCCCTGCAGGCAAAGAGTACTAGGGGGAGGAGTAAATCTCTCAACTAGACCGTCAGTTCGAGGATGGTACACCGCGGTCCTTAAGCGCTTTATTTTAAGTTACTTGGCCTTTTCCTTGAACGTGTCTGAGGTAAACGGCGTCCCTTGGTCCGTAAGGACTTCTTCAGTGATGCCGACTTGCACAAATACCCCCACCAGTTCCCGTGCGATGGCTTTGGAAGTAGCTGAGCGCAAAGGAACAGCTTCTGGATATCGGGTCGCATAATCTCCGAGGACTAATATATACTTATGTCCTCAGGCTGAGGGTTCCAGGGGTCCCAGTATATCGACCCCTATTCTCTCAAATGGGACATCAATTAAGGGAAGGGGAACGAGAGGAGCACTGTCCCTTCTAGGAATTTGCCACAGTTGACTCTTTGGACAAGAGATACAAAAGCGACAAACCAAAACGTTAATTCCTGGCAAATAAAATCGGAGCTTTATACGCTGTAATGTTTTCTCGGTGGCCTCCTAGGAGGTGGGCGTACACTAACTCACAAACCTGCCACTGGAAGGTTCATGGAATCAGCAACAACTCCTGTACCTCCCCCTCATGTTCACTGACACTATATAATAAATCATTTTCAATAACAAAGTGGGGACCCTGTGGCATGGGTTGATGGCTGCGTTGGCCGTTGACTAGTATCACTTCACTCTTTGCAAATTTCAGGGAATCATCATTTCATTGTTCCCTTTTAAACGAGACCGGCATTTGTCTGAAAACTAACTGAAAACTTAGATCTGAAAGAGGGTCTGGTCTGACCTCAAGGGGTGGGGAGTCATCCCGATCCACCGAAACACAGACTGATGATGCAACAGTCTAATTGATCTTTTGATCTTGGCCTGTTCACTCTGACCATTAGGAAATTGGATATATCTGGATAGTATCTTAATTATACCATACCATACAGATGTCATGACTTGGCTATAATGACAATGAAATTCTTGACCAGTCAACCAGTTCAAAGCTGAAAAGTACCTTATAAATGCTAAAACATGAAACGGAACAGGGATTGCACAATTTTTTGTTATGGTCTCTGTAATGTAGGGTCCAGTTTAGCACTCAATTCCAAGAAAATGGCTCTAGGAGGTCTAGATTGGCTTATAATCCAGTTATCATCATGAGCAAATAAATCAGCAAAATTTCTAAAATCTCACATTTTGCATGTCCTGCCATTGGTGATATCCTTTTGAGCTAACGCTTTCATTGCCAGTTACGTCATACAAAAAAAAGCACCTTCTTTTTATAGACAAAATAGACAGGCAACACACTAAGGCAATTAACGTTAAGGGTTTTCATTAGCTGTTATTATCAACATTGAAGACAGCTGTATTGAAAGAGCATGTCTGGTAACTATTATATAATTTGTTACAGAATGTAGAAATGTGACTGACGCAACATTGAAATGTGCAATAACGCAAGATTTTTCTGTTCACTTCATTGTCTTGCCTCCTGGAGTCCAAAAAGTGTTACTTGGCGTTAGTGCAGAGAATGTAAAGTTGTAAAATAAACAACAGACAGTGTGCACTGTAAAGTACAGGATAGTGAAGACAAAATTGTAGAAATTCAGATTTTAGTGATACCAACACTCCTGAAAAAGGCATACAATATGTACACCATGAAGTAATTCTGTTTTTCAAGGGATGTGCATATCTGGGGCAAACTGCTCATTCATGTGTAACCTGACAACCAAGATGAAGTGACTGGATGAGAAATTTAATGGGAAACCAAACAAGAAGGGAAGACTAGGAGGACCCTTCTCGTTTTAAAACTTCATTATTTTTTTATATTACAAATATTATATATTTAATTGCTCTAAATCAGAAGAATAAATCCATTGACTATTCAGATTTGTGTGCCCTCGACCTGTGATAAGGGTGGAATAATGGAACAATACAAATTGCTTATCTCCTGTATACATTTCATTTGCAAAAATGATAAGACTGGGGAATAAATGATGTCATCTTTTGTGTATTTGCCATCCATCTATCAAAGATTATGTTTCTTTATCAAATGTATTTATTTATTCTAAGTATTCTTTCTTCCTCTCCTTCTGGATATTTTTTTCAGTTTTTTAAATTATATCAATGGCAGAAGGGCTGATCTTCTTACATAACAAGTAGCTCCAATACAAAAAAAACAGAGGCCGAGCACCTTATCAATTTTATTTTCTTTTAACAGAAACACTAACAGGAAGTGGAAACAGTCTTTATGAAGAGACTGTGTCAGTAAAACTAAGGAAGGATGTAATAATAATTACCTAGAGCATACAGGAGGTGTGGAAGAAGTGAGTCACAGGGCAAAGAAGGGATGGCAGGGAGGTGGGCAAAGTCGTCAGGTAATGTTTAACTGCCTTGAAAGATTATACTGCTATTACTGGAAAACAATGAGACCACATAATAATGGCACTGCCACAATAATATGACTCTGTTTTTGTTAATGAACCAAGAAGATGAAAAAGTGTGTTAGTTACTTTATAATTTTTTTTTTATGGCTTATGACACAACTGATCACAATAAGAAATTGATTTGACCCATCTTGACCTACTCCTAGCAATAAAGTTGTGAGGCATATTTACAAACTAATTAATGTTTCGTTTTTTATTTTATTTGAGAAATTGAATAATTGTATACCTTCATAGATTATTAAAAGATTACAATATTAGAACATTAGAAAAATTGTGACGAGAATAGCCTATTCAGCACTCAAAATGCCCAAAATAACACCAAGTCAAGATTTAAAGTTCCCCAATGTTGGAATATTTCTACCTCATTACTTTGAAATGTATTCCATGTGTCTATGGTTCATGAAGAAAACCTTTCCAACATTTGTGAGAAATCTACGCTTAAGAAGTTTCCATCTTTGACTCCTGTGTTCGTGTTGAACTCATTTTAAAATAATAGTCTCTATACTTTATGCTAAATCATTTCATTATTTTAAACACTTCAGTCATGTCACCTCTTAATCTCTGTTTCATTAAAATGAAAAGGTTCAGCTCTTTGAATCTCTCCTTATATCTCTTACCTCTTAGTCCCTGAATCAGCCTAGTCACTCTTCTCTGGACTTTCTCTTGCACTGCTATGTTTTTATTTATTTTTTTTTTTGTAATATGGAGACCAAAACTGAACTCAGTACTTCAGGTGAGGCCTCAGTAGTGTGTTATATAGCTTAAGCATAACCAAAGGATGTTGTGGAGTCATGGGAGACTTCCACTTAAAACATTGTAATACATAACCTAACATCGAATTAGCTTTCTTAAGGGCTTCTGGACACTGTCTCAATATAGATAATGATGAGTGCACAATGCCCTTTACATAAGGTGTACTTTCAACTTTTAGACCTCCATTGTGTATTCAAACCTAACATTTTTACTTCCTGCATGTAATACTTTACATTTAGTTACATTAAATTTCATCACACATTTACCCAAACCTATATGCTGTGCAAGACCTACTGTAACAGTTTAGAGAAGAGCCAACTAATTCTACATTATCTGCCCTTCCACCTAGTTTGGCATCATCTGCATCCCTAACCAGCTTATTGATTATATTCTTGTCCAGATCATTTACTGTACATATACAGTAAATTAAGAAGAGCAGCAGCCCCAGCACAAAAACCTAAGTAACTCCACTTGTAACAAGTTTCTTTGACATTACCCTTTGTTTCTTTTAGTTTGAAAAGGGCCAAGTGGAGACTATAACAGTACCCCCATCAAACAATGTCCATAGGCTAAGCTATGCCAATTACTCATGAAATTCGAAATTTTGTCTGGGAAGGATATAAATGCACTGCTGGCTCTTCTTTGAAGAAAATAAAGAGGACTTGTGTTTGCAGCTAAAATTAACATTTTCATTACATCAAACCTGCTCTCCTACACAAGAGAAACTGTAAACTTTGAACAGGTGTGGCTATGCTGTGTAGTCCTACAGTTCAAGTGCTTTGACTTGCTTTTGTTCTAACTGCATTTCTACTGATTTACTGATTTAACTGATCTATTTCATATTTTTCTTGCTAGTTATTTTTGAGGTAACTAAACTAATTTATATCACAGACTGACAGTACAACCCTTCTATTAGATTATGTTGATTTTATGATTCTGCATTAGAAAAGTTGAATAATTAATTAGGTTAAAAATAATGGTTAAGCAGCTTCAAAAATTCACGGCTAAATATGTTAGAAAGAAAGGTACATTTACCAAAAAATAAATTAAAGAATGAGGAAAAATAAAAGTGCATTTTCACACTGGCTACAGCAAAGTAAAAGTCTGCTTCTTATGGATGTAAGTAACTCATTTAGAGGAGCAGTGGCAAAAACAAACCTAACAGTCAAGATATCAGCTGCAGTACAGGTATTAATGAGATTGAATTAGAAATCCAAAAAATCAAAGAAAATTTAAATAAGAGAATTCAGGGGTTGGTAGCCCTGGCTCATGGGCTGGAAGTCCTACCAGAAACATGTGCCTTGGACAGCCAAATAAATCATCTACTATATGTGTATGTCACATACCAGAGCCATACTTCTTCCCCCCAACCTGGAGACACATTCTAAGCAAAATGGCTATATGTTAATATTGTTGCTGAAAATAAACTGCTCAAAAAAAATTAAAGGACCACTTTGAAAACACATTAGATCTCAATGGGAAAAAATCCTGTTGGATATCTATACTGACATGGACTGGGTAATGTGTTAGGAATGAAAGGATGCCACATCGTTTGATGGAAATGAAAATTTCAACCTTCAGAGGGCTAAATTCAAAGACACCCCGAAAATCAAAGTGTAAAAATGATGTGGCAGGCTAGTCCATTTTGCCAAAATTTTATTGCAGTAACTCAGAATCATACTCAGTAGTTTGTATGGCCCCCACGTACTTGTATGCATGCCTGACAACGTCGGGGCTTGCTGCTAATGAGACGATGGATTGTGTCCTGGGGGATCTTCTCCCAGATCTGGACCAGGGTATTACTGAGCTCTTGGACAGTCTGAGGTGCCTCATGTCTGATGGACAGAAAAATAATGTCCCAGAGGTGTTCTATTGGACTAAAGTCAGGCAAGCGTGGGGGCCAGTCAATGGTATTAATTCCTTCATCCTCCAGGAATTGCTGAATACTCTCGCCAAATGAGGCCAGGCATTGTCGTGCACCAGGAGGAACACAGGACCCACTGCACCAGCATAGGGTTTGACAATGGGTTCAAGGGTTTCATCCCGATACCTAATGGCAGTCAAGGTACCATTGTCTAGACTGTAGATGTCTGCGCATCCCTCCATGGATATGCCTCCCCAGACCATAACTGACCCACCACCAAACCAGTCATGTTGAACGATGTTACAGGCAGCATAACATTCTCCACGGCTTCACCAGACCCTTTCACGTCTGTCACGTGTGTTCAGGGTGAACCTGCTCTCATCTGTGATAGTATGAGTAGGGGCATGTGTCAATGTATGCTGTAATACATTCGTCAGTCCCAGCATGCTTCAAGTTGACCACCATCATACCAGTGCCGAAGAAATCATCAGTGACATGCTTGAATGACTACCGGCCAGTTGCACTCACGAAACAACATCATGAAGTGCTTTAAAAGGTTAGTCATGTCCCACATAAAGACGAATGTCCCTATTTCTCTTGACCCTCTTCAATTTGCATACCGCTCCAACGGGTCAACTGAGGATGCCATATGCTTTGCCCTTCACCTCTCCCTGACACATCTGGATAAAAAAGACACATGTCGGGCTGCATCACTTCCAGCATCATCACACTGAGCACTGGAGCGCTGCAGGGCTGCATGCTTAGTCCACTGCTCTTCACCCTGCTGACTCACAACTGCACAGCCAAGCACAACACGAACCACATCATTAAGTTTGCGGATGATATGATGGTGCTGGGACTGATAAGCAGGGATGATGAAACAGCATACAGAGATGAGGTGGAACGGCTTTCCGCATGGTGTGAAGACAACAATCTATCTTTCAATGTTGACAAGATAAAAGAGATAATTGTGGACTTCAGAAAATCACATCCCACTCATCAGCAACGGTTTAGATGTGGAGAATGTTAGGAGTATCAAGCTCCTCAGTGTGCACATAACTGAGGAACTTACGTGAACGCATAACACCTCATCACTAATCAAGAAAGCCCAGCAGAGACTACACTTCCTGAGGTGGCTGAAGTGAGCAAGTCTTCCCCCTTCCATCCTCAGCATGTTCTACAGAGGCACCATTGAGAGTGTTCTGACCAGCTGCATCACGGTCTGGTATGGCAACTGCAACATATCCGACCAGAAGCGCCTGCAAAGGATAGTGAAAACAGCAGAGAACATTATTGGGGTCCCACTCCCATCACTGCAGGATATATTTTACAAATGCAGTGTCCACAAGGCCTGCAGCATTGTGCAGGACCCCTTACACCCCTCACATGGACTTTTCACACTTCTGCCATCCAAGAGAAGATACTGCAACATCAGAGCCAGATCTGTCAGGCTGCAGGATAGTTTTTACCCCAAAGCTATCAGACTCCTTAACACAATGCTGCCCCCTGGGATCTTCCGCACTGCCTCAACCACCTCTAAAAACAGAACTTTTATACATGCAAGCCACTTTCCTGCAAAGACAAGTATGCATGTAGAAAAGAACTGAAAGAACTGAAATCGCATACTGTCCTTTAAGTATTTTGACATTCTTGATATCCTTCTGCTGTGAAACATTCTGACCTGTCATTGTTTACACATGACAATTATTGTATTATTTATATATATTATTTATTTATTATATTACATATTTAGGGTGGCACGGTGGCACAGTGGTAGTGCTGCTGCCTCGCAGTTAGGAGACCCGGGTTTGCTTCCTGGGTCCTCCCTGCGTGGAGTTTACATGTTCTCCCTGTGTCTGCGTGGGTTTCCTCTGGGCACTCCAGTTTCCTCCCACAGTCCAAAGACATGTGGGTTAGGTGGATTGGCAATTCTAAATTGGCCCTAGTGTGTGCTTGGTGTGCTTGTGTGTGTCCTGTGGTGGGTTGGCACCCTGCCCAGGATTGGTTCCTGCCTTGTTGGCTGGGATTGGCTCCAGCAGACCCCCGTGACCCTGTGTTCAGATTCAGCGGGTTGGAAAATGGATGGATATTACATATTTATCAACTATATTTATGTATCTAAATTGCATAATACCATACATTGCATCAATGTTCATATTGCTTACTACACATCAATATTGCTGCTACTTCTTTGTCTTGTCTTTGCACAATGTCTTGTCTTGTTTGTGTTTTAATTTAAATTTTAAATCTTCATTTTAATTTTTTATTTGCACTTCATGTTGTTACACTGTGGACCCTGAACTTCGCATTTTCGTCTATCTGTATACTTGTATATGGTTGAGATGACAATAAAGTTTGCTTTGACTAATACACTGGCACCAAACCCTACAATAATTCCTGCCTTTGTGTTAATGTTGCCAAGACATGCTACATCTCCTGTAATCCTGAACTTCATGTAGCTTGTTAAAAGATGAATGGATGGACATCATTTTGACTCTTCTGTGACATTAGATAAAAGGTAGGGGCTGCTAATAGACATCGGGGAATCAAAAATATAAAAAAGGCTGGAGAAATCAATGTGGGAAAGTGACAGCTACATGAGAGGATAGTTTGATGGATGGCTTTGTAAAATACGAACATAGAAATCTATACACAGGCAGTGAAACACAATAACAGATGTCCAGAACTCCTTATCTAAATCAACCTTTTATCATCACTCTATATTCTCTAAGTCTAGTCATGATTGATTTATTTCACAGAAATCATATTGGTTCACACACTTGTCTTACCATTTCAAATACTTCATAACTGTTTCTATGACACCTTTATTAATAGTCTTGCTAACATTGTTAATGGCATCACGTTTCACAATGGTTTTTGCACAGTTTTGGCTCTACTCACCATTTACACTTATGCTGCAGTGTCCCTTCAGGGCTTCATGGATTTCACTGATTCTGCTAGTAGGTCCTGCAGTCTGCTTCTCACAGTGACAAAGTTCAGCTTTATATTTAATAGCAGGATTGTTCACCTTTTCGATATTATGCATTTTACATCACCATGTGTTTGGGTCCATGGTACAGTGACAGCATTAAAATTCAATCCTCACTTTTTTTTAATTCCTTTCATTTGGAAACAAAACATTATAACAGACCAGAACCCATTTTAAACAAACAGAACAGTGCAGCAAGTGCAATAAAATGTTTCAAAGACAATCCATAAAATTCAGCATTCAACCTCCACCGAAATAGGGGACCTATATGAATAGAGAGTCCCATCTAAAATGATAATTTTTGTATGATAAAACAACAAGTAAAATGATCGCAGACGTGGTATGTTTACTTTAGAATTACATTAATGAGTTAGTGGGGTACAGGCTAAGTTTTTGGGGACCTTCAAAACTGGACTTGATGTTATTTTGGAAGAATTAAGTAGATAGGATTGGCCTGCTTTGTTGGGCTGAATAGCCTGTTCTCGTCTAGTGTTCTAATTTTCTAATATTCATAACAGATTCTGAAATTTTAAACAGATTCTTGTATAGTTCTGACTGCATTGTAGAAGGTTGAATGAGATTTTTCCACTTTTGCAAAACAGGTCTTCATGCTTGTAGCATGGTGTAGGATATTACCTCTGGTTCAAATTCTGAATATTAACAGTGATTTGAAATCTATGACTAACTGAGAGATTTAAACACATTTTGTCCCAAAGAGGTTTTAGTGCAGGATATTCACAAAACATATGACATAGCAATGCATGGTCATCATCACCATTTCTTTATGAAAGTGGGAATGTTTCCTAGTTCAATTATAGTATGAATTGTAACCCTGTCTAAACAATCACCTACTGTACTGTAACCCAAAAGCTGGACCATATATGCACAACCCAGCATGGAGGCACATCGATATAGAATCACAAACATATTGATTCAAGACAATCTGTACTCCATTGACTACAACTCTAAAACTGTTGCTAATACATATTGAATAAGAATAGTCCAACAATAATTTAAAGTTTATTGTTATACTAAACATTTACATATTTTAATACATTCTCCTTTATCATGGTACTGCAATGTTCAATAGTGTAGAGAAAACTCCCACAGCCAGTAGATGTTAAAATCCAGATGTGAACATCAAGATGAGAAGGTATCATTTTCCAGGTACAAATTAATACCAAAACCCTGATATGTTTGTCTTTTTTACGTTTTAATGATAAGTGGGATGCCCTGTGATAATATGGCTATCTCATGGATCCAATCCTGGATTCAAATCCCAAGCCCAGTTGTTACCTGTGTTATATTGGGGGTTTCCTCTCAAACTGATAAAGATATTCATATCAGGCTAACAGGAAATTCCAAACTGACCCCACATGAAAGAGTTCAAACTGATTCTTACCATGTGCTCCATTCTAGTTGAAGCTGTCATGTCTCAGCCAGGGTTCCCATCCTGACTGAGGTTCAAATTCTTGATTCATGTTTGTTTTTGACTCTGCCATTGATGTTAATGCTATTTTGTTGGTTACTTGCATTATTGTTTGTTTTTGATTGTGTTTATATATGCTTTATAATTCATGTGATTTGTGTCCAAGAACTGCGCTCTGACCTATAAATCTGGAAGGTCTCCCACAGTTCCTGGTGGTTCTTTTTGAATTTGCTTGGGAGTTTGGTGAGTGTTTTCTAGTTTAGCTCTGTGCCTTTTTGGAATAATTGGATTTTGGACTATTTTGCTCTACATTTCAACTATTCTTGGGATTTCACAATGGGTCTTGTTCACCTTGGATTGTACTTGGGTGTTGTTTTTTGCCAAACGTGTTTTTGCCTTGTGTGTTCTATGAAGCTTCATGTTTTTGCAGAGCTTTTTGTGAAATAAACATTTTTTATTTTATAAAGAATCAGGGCTTGCCCTTATTACTAACCAAGGCTTGACAGTATTGAAAGTGTTTGGGAATACATGCTTTGGAACATATTGGGAGCTGGCGTGCTTTGGGACTCCAAGTTCACAACAGAAGCAACTTTGCATCCTGAATTGGATTAAATGAATTTGAGAAAATGATTTTTTACCATGCTATTACCATTAGGCCGTGTCATGGTGGGCAGACTGGCATTACGTCACACCCACAAGGTTTAGATCCTGTCTTTGTGGTATGTGCATTTTCACTCTGGGTATGTGTGGACTTTTCCCTGCATACTCTGATTTTCTCAAACATTCCAAAGATGCGCATGTTAGGATAATTGGTGACACTTACTTGCTCCGGGTGTGTAGGCATGAGTTTGCTCTTCTATTAATTAATTTTAATTTAGTGCCTAATGCTGCAAAATTAAACTCTAGGCCTATAACCCTGAATTTGGACTAAGACAGCTTTGAAACTGAATGGATATTACTTGAGCGATACGTTAAAACTTCCAGTTACTTTCTTGTGAGATTGCATTTTTATCAATTTTTCAGAAATGTCCAACTATTTGTATTGAGTCTATTTAATCCATACAAATGTAAGAGATTAATAAATCAGAATCTTCTGCTGAGATTAAAAGAATTCAAATGTTTCTGTTTTAGAAAGACTGTATCTGTATGGAGATGATATTTCAGATCATGAACTATCACACAGAGAACAGGCATTCCCTGCTCACTCAGATCCAGCTGTTTTGTTGTAGATTAAACAGGATGTTTAGAACATTAGGTGTTAGAAAAAGTTTGACAGAAGCAGAACAACAAAGCTCACTAATCCTAGTCACCAAATTTCTCCAAAATAACAAGTAGAGTTTTAAAGGTCCCTAAACATCTACTTTCCACTACACTACTGGTAATGTATTCCTTGTGTCTATTGTTCTTTGTGAGAAGGAAAACCTTTTAACATTTGTGAGGAATCTGCCCTTAACAAGTTTTGAGCTGTACTGCTGTGTTCTTATTTAGCTCATTCTAAAGCAACAGCTGGGATTGACTGTACTAACTCCTGTTATAATATTTTAAACATTCATTCATGTGATCTCTTAAACAGGCAAGGTTCAATGCAGTCTTCAATCTTTCCTCATAACTCATACCTCTCAGTCCAGGAATTGGTCTAGTGGCTCTTCATTGGACTTTTTCAAACACTTCTATATCTTTTTTGTAACATGCAGACCAAAACTAGACACAGTACTCCAGGTGAGGCTTCACAAGTGCATTATAAAGCTTAAATGTAAACTCCTTTGACTTGTACTCTTCTGTATACTATTATACTTACAGTATAACCTAAAATCTTTTTAGCCTTCTTGATCAAATAGGTACATTATCTAGATGTAGATAGTGATAAATCCACTGTCATAAAGTTCTTTAAATGTTCTGAAAAGAAATGGTTTAACATGTCAGAACTTGATCCTGCTTGAAATGTCACTGCAGTTTGGCACTATATATATTTTATATACTATTGTGCAAATTGCTGTGTTTTTCCCTCAGGAAAACTCAGTTCACAAAAAATAATTTCTGCCTTTAGGGTGGCACGGTGGCACAGTGGTAGCGCTGCTGCCTCGCAGTTAGGAGACCTGGGTTCAGAGTTTGCATGTTCTCCCCGTGTCTGTGTGGGTTTCCTCCCAAAGTCCAAAGACATGCAGGTTAGGTGGATTGGAGATTCTAAATTGGCCCTAGTGTGTGCTTGGTGTATTTGTGTGTGTCCTGCAGTGGGTTGGCACCCTGCCCTGGATTGGTTCCTGCCTCGTGCCCTGTGTTGGCTGGGATTGGCTCCAGCAGACCCCCGTGACCCTGTGTTCGGATTCAGCGGGTTGGAAAATGGATGGATGGATGGACTCCTCCTTTACCCAGCAAAGGCTTTATCCTAGTTGAGAATATGCACTCTTGCAGTAATCTATCTTTCCACTAGACATCTTTATTTAAATACTAGCTGACAGGCAGAAGTCGTTGGAATTAATTCATGAAAACACATGCAGACAGGAACAAGATGCCTTTCTTTGTGTGCGAATGGCCTGAGTTGTGTGGGAAGTGAAATGCAATTTATTTCAAAATGTTTTTTGAAAAGTGAGACATTATGTTTTTCTGCAAGTTCAATTACCTTTAAATCATTTTGTGCTTCTGTAGTTAGGACACTCTCTTTCTCTTTCTCTATTAGCCAAGGAGTTCTTGGCACTTTGGCTGTTATCTTCTCCAGGTGCTGTTGCAGAATACAGAGATTTGGATGGTGCAGATTTAAGAAAGGTTGCAATTTAAAATTTCATTGTTTGAGCAGGTCAGTGCTACAGTGTATCTGGGATCCAGCGATTGTGAGGTTCTCAAATGCCAGGGTGTCCTAAAATTTTTTGTAACTTTAAGATACTATGGTTTTGATACAGTAAACCAATCACTTTTTAACTAGGAGCTTCATGCCTTTTTGCTAGAACTCTCTGGAAACAAAAACCTCAGTATTTCTGCTTTCTCACAGGCTGATGCAGCATGAAGGTGAAAATAAAAATTAAGAACATACATATTAGTAATAAGTATTAATAGTATAGTATAGTATCACATAGTATAGCATAGTATAGTATAGTAATACGTAGAAATGAAATGTATACTATATATGATAGACTAATGTTTCTTAAGTAGGTTATTTGGGTGTAAAGCTTATTAAATGCACAGGCCACAGTGACATGTTTTTTATTGTTTGAACTTATTTCTGTCAACACAGTGGTACAGCTTAAATACAGCTGTGAAATGGTGGCGCTAACCACTGTCACTGTTACTACTGTAAATATGCATGTATGAACTTTTTGCACTATCTCAGGGCTCTGTCCTCTGCCATCCCTGTATTGTAATAGAAAGGACACTTGACAGAAGAGTTTTGTCTACTTTTTATAGCTGTACCTTTGTCAGGTGAAGTGATTTGCTCAGTGAGACACACATTAGGTCAATTTAATCTTGGATAGCACTCTATACAGATTTACAACTGTAACACAACAGAAAGTAAAAGCATTCACAAACATAAACACACAATTTAAGGAGAACACACAACAAATCAGAACTGAATTCCAATGATTAATAAAAACAAATCATAACAATATAAAGTTCTAATAAATGCTATAACTGACATATGGCTGGGTGGGTTAGGTGCACCATAAAGCTTTATTTCACACCATAATTTCTTCTCGTTTTTCATTATTGATATCTTTTTGATTTTGTGAAATAAAAAAATTTCAAAAAAAAAACAAAAACTGATAATATGGCCAAATGACAACAGAGAAGAGATAATTATTAATTCAAGTTAACAGTATTCCTTCAGAAAAACACCTCTGGGGATCCATGGTTTAATATAATATATAAGTGAGAGTCCTAATGGCCAAAGCCAACGTGCCACTCACCTCCTGCCTGGCATTCTGCAGTGTCATAAGTACAACCCCAAATATAAAAATGTTAAGACAGTATGGAAAATACTAATTACAAACAAAAAGGAGTGTTTTGCAATTTTTCTTGATCCATTATACCAGTCTTTAACTGTACAATTCTAGGAGGCCTTCATTACCATATTTTTGTGTCATAATGGACCAGGCTTTCTGAATTAGAGACAGGCAGGCATGCCAATCTCATACCCACACTCTCTGCTTATACAGCCATGCACATGTCATCTGGGCAGAATGTGGTGTCCTGCTGAAAATTTCAGCGACCTCCCTGGAAAAGACAATATAAGGTGTGCAGTATATGGTGCTCCAAAAATTAGTACATATCCTTGTGCTCTCACAAAGATGCAACTTACCCATCCCATGGGCACTAACACACCATGACAGATGCTGACTTTTGGACCTGATACTCATAACAACATAACAGCTGATTTTCCAAAATCTATTTGAAATGTTGACTCATTGGGCCAAAAACACAATTCCACTGTATTACTTTACCATCTTAAAAAAGTGTCAGAGCCCAGATAGTTCAGCAGTATGTCTGCATATTTTTGATGTATGGCTTCTGCATTGCATATGTAATGAGTCAAAAATTTGTGTTTTAAAAAGGGACATTTCTCTGTTTTACTTTTAGGAAAAAAAAACACATAAATAGCAAATATGAACACCAATAGATGAAGGGGCAATAGGCATCCTTTGTGTGAGACTGGGATGATTAGCGAAGAGGTCCATTTACTGAGAAATGCTCTTACAGGTTATTGCTGATGGCTGTCTACATTACACAGATATTTACCAGTCTTGCAGAAGAGTCATTTGCTTTGAAGATGAAACTGCTTTAATTGGTATCTCATCAACATACAGCACTGTGAAAATAGAACTGCCTGCTTCTGTAGAAAATGTTTGGATCGACTTGGTTTGAAAATGAACTTCTTCTGGGGACGATGGTCTCTAATCAACATACAGTGGTATCTGTACTTCTTGTTAGTTAGCAACAGTGCTGTTGTTTAACCCATCAAAATGTGTATACACAATTTTTAACCAAAGGAAATTGGTATGTACCCATTGTTTAACCAATCAAAATACTGATCTAGGCTGAGAATAAAGCAATTATATAATCCTGACAAAATTAGAATAAATTAAGCATGGTCAGAGATTCCTAACTGCTGCCTGCTTCTTTTATACTTTTGGTACCTTACTGCTGTGGCTACGCCCTGTAGCAACAGTGGCTTGTACCTGCCCCAGGTTCCCCTGGGCCTACACATAGTAATGACTTAACTTGCATCTGAGTGGTGTTAACTGATAATGGCTTTCTGAAGTATTTGTCATGAGTTTCCATCATAGGCGCATGATAGTTTTTAAGATAGTGACGTCTGAGGTATCAGAAATCACATGAATTTAGATGTGGTTCTCTGTCTTGCCCTTTACACACCGAGATTTGACCAAATTCCTTGTGTCTTTTAATTATATTGTGCACTGTTGAGGGTGAAACATTAAAAATCCTACTGATTTGTCTTTGGGGAATATTATTCTCAAAATGCTGGATTATTCGTTGATGCATCTGTTGGTATGTTTGGCGAGTTTTAGTGCATCCATGATCTTAAAGGACTTTCTTGGTGCCTCCTTACTGTATTTGTGGTGACACAATTGCCTCATATGTTTCCCATCACCTTGTTATTTCAACTTGTCACATAATTCTAAGTTCTAAACTCCCTCCATCCCATGAAATACCTTGTCTTTATAGTGTTTGTGCTTGAATACAAGTCAAGTATCACTTCCTTTTGTGTTTATTAGTATTTTCTATACTGGCCAAACTCTTTGGAATCAGGGTTAAACTTGCTGGGGCCCACGACTGTTAAAATTAAGTGTAATAAGAAGCAGGTTAAATCTTAGGGCTTCCAGTATCACTGCAGTCTTTTTCCATGGGGACCAGTTGTAGCTTAACTCTTTAGGGCTGATGTCGAAATTCATCGAAATTCAGGGGTAGAGGATGGTAATCCGCTGTAAACTGCGAACAAAAGTCGTGCTTACGTTTTAGTTCAATTCTCTTTGCTTGAAGGAAACTTACATAGTATGGAAAGCCAGCCCCCGGACACAGACAGACAGACACCATATGTCCAAAACACACACGTTTTATTGCTTGTAATAGCAACACCACAATGCCTTAATCGGCCAGCTCAGTCCCTTCTTCCTGTTTCCGTTTGAATCCTTCTGCCGCCTCTACTCCTCTCCCCACAAGCTCCGTCTTCCTCCTCCCAACTCCAGCTGATGATTAGAGGGAGGCAGCCCCTTTTATCTCCACCCGGACGTGCTCCAGGTGCCCCCTGATGAACTTCCTAAGGCACTTCCTGGTGTAGCAGAAGTGCCACATGACCAACAGGAAGCACTCCGGGTGTCCCTGGTAATACTTCCGCCAGCATTTCCAGGTGTGGCGGAAGTGCTGGAGTCCAGGGCTCCTCACTCTTCTGGGTGCCCCCTGGCGGTGACCACGGGCCCTTATAGGGTTGAGCTTCCAAGCTCCATTCCCGTGGCCCCCATACCAACCAGGGCGGCTGCCCTCTTGTGGTGCAGGGGAGGTACAGTCCCTCTCCCGGTCCGTCCAGGCGTCCCGGCTGGGCACAGCCCCCAGCTGCCCACCACAATAGCTTTGTTGATTTGACCTCAATTCTTTGCACGTGCATGAATAGCGAAGAGCAAACAACCTCTAAAATGGCAAGACTAAAGCAAATGTGCAAAGCAAAAGTCTCCATGGATGTTTTATGTATTATCGCTGAATCGAACTCTGACTTTTCAGAGTCTGAGTTTGATGCAAATGATCTGGAGATGGATATCGAAAACGAAAGTGAGGTACCAGCATCAGCCTATCGGTCCCAAGCTGATCGTGGTGCTGAACATGTTTGTGTAGCTGATACGCCTACAGCAGTGTTCGCCTATGAGGACCACCACTTATGATGACAAAACGTACAAACCATATTGCGTCCACACCGCAACTGCTGTGTGAAGACAGAGAGGTAGCCGGCCCGCCATGCATTCCTGCTGGCCATCGAGCCACCACCTGCGCAGTCACTGTTGCCAGAGATGCCAAACAGGCCCCAACAGCAGCCACAGCACGTAGCAACAGACGTTTTATGTTGATTTATGTGTGAAACCAGTGCATTGTGTGCATTTTCAGAAAACTGCATTTGTGGAAAAAATATTCAGCCAGCCCTTAAAGAGTTAATATTGCAGCAGTGCCACCAGATGCCAAAAGAGCATACCAGGAAGAGAAAGAGAGCAGAGCAACTGTTTACAATGGGTGTCAGGATTTCATTTTTGGGCAAAATAATCCATAATGAGTTCATTCTAATGTCTTTGCCACAAGGCCATACTTACTGCCTGCTATACTGGCATGCAGAAATTAAAATCTCTATAGTCACATGGCTGATTCAAGCAGTTATATCTCATCTTCTTATCCTCATTCACCCATTCATATTTCCAAACTGGTTTAATCAGTTGTGAAGTGAGTGATACATTTGACACCTTGTTTCTTACTTATCTATGATGTTAGAAGGCTAACTTGATTCCATTTCATTTAACTGATGCCCACAGGGCAAAGGAAACAAAAAGCAGAGTACAGAGTAACACACTTAAAGATGAGACACAGTAAGACTTAACTTTATACATCCAAAGGCAAAAGAGAAAAAAAAAAAAAAAAACTTTATGGAAAAAAAAACTGCTCGAGGAGTTACTTCAGCTCTTTGATGCAGTTCAGAAGAGAAACTTGAAGAGTGAAGCACTCTGGACTGAGGTAATTAAATCTGCTCAAGCACGGCTGGGGCTGTGGGTTTGAAGGCACTCACTTCATAACAGTTTCACAGACAAACGCCCACAGACCTCCAATGCAGCCTTCGTTCTATATAGAATTTTCTGTATAGGAAATCACAGCTCGGCATTTTCTTGACTGATGGAATCCTCAGTAATGGAAATGTCAGAATTTAATATGAGAGCCCGGGGAAGCCAATGGAGCACTGCCAGATTTCTTGCTACCAAAAAGCTTCCTGACTTGAGCGTATTTTCATTTTTTACTTCTTTTTTTTCATGTTTAGCTACAGTATGTTTGCAGTATTCTCGTGCAATAAAAGTAACGTTGATAGTTCAACAGTGTCTGAAATTTTACTGGCCTTGATGGACAGTCATTTTTGTGTCCCCATACCCCTACCTGCTCTTTTTTTTATTCACTATCAGATATGCTTTAACCCTTTCAGGGTAACAAAAGGTACAGCTCATCCTGATTGTACTGGGTAAAAGGCAGCCACCAACCCCAGATGGATAACCGGTCAGTCAGGGGGCATACTCAGAAACACAAGCACACTTCACCTATTTAGAGTGACCAGTCCACCAAACCTGCATGTCTTTGGACTGTGAGAAGAAAACTGGAGAAAAGTCCATGGGCAGAAAATGCAAATTCCACACAGATAATGACAGATGCAGGTCTGTGAGGCAACCACATTAACCAACATGTTCTATTAAATGATTATCAGATGGTGCTCAGTGTGAAATGTTCTTTATAAAATACAGAAGGATTAATTGATTGATATAATACATTATCAAATGGTGCCAGCTGCCTTGTACCAGCCATTCTCTAAAGAAATAGGCCAGCTAATCACTTGAAAAACTGTTGGAACCCTGGGGAATGCTTTCTTTTTTAGAACCATGGACTTTCTGGCAGCAGTGACCCTGCATTCATGTGCTTATAAGAATTTATGGAGTTCTCTGAAGCCATACGCTTAAAAAAAGAAAGATGATGAAGAAGAAGAGGGCAGAAGTTTATGGTACTAATAAAATTATCCATCTCTAGAATGCCTCAATCAATCTTTCATGAGCACTTGATGCTTGTCAGGACTCTAATGGATGCTGGGTGCAACAAGAGGGTTAGGCTGAGTCATCTTGTGGCAGGAAAGTTGTGGCCAAGTTGGCATGTCTCACCCTAACAGCACAGACATTTTTTTCAGTGCTGCAAAAGACGCAAGATGTTTTTGCCTTCCTGGCCAGTATTTGACTACTTGCTCTTCACAGGACTGTGAATTTCAACCACATATGAGTGTTTGAAGGCTCCTGTGTTTGTGGCCTTGTGGGAATTGTGCATTACAAATGTGAACAAGTACCTGGTAGCTATCATCTCACAGTATTTTACAGACATAATGGTGTTGGTTAGATATTTTCACAGCTAGATCCTGGAAATGTAGCATGCCTTTCTAGTAAGATGACACAATAGTGGATGATAAACCTGCAACTTTTGTTTTATTATCCATAAAGTGTTGTCATGATGGGAAATGCAAATGATTTTCTCAGTGTTTACAGAGGCTTGTTGTGAATGAAGGTTTTTCTGGTAAGTGTATAATATTTGGGTCAGGACAATGACATAGCAATTGATGCTGCTGCCTTGCAACTACAGAGTTCTGGCTTGGATGATATCTGTGTTGAACTTGTATGTTCTTTCTTGTCAACATTGGTTCTCTGGTTCTTCTCTCAAATCCCAAAGTCATGTGTGTTAGTTTAGTTGGTAACTCTGGATTGGGCCTGGTAAGAGCAGAAGTGTATGCTGAAGCGGTTCCCATCATGGACTGGCTCCTCATCCAGGTTTGGTCCCTGCCTTGTGTCCAGTGCAACCAAGACAGACTTCTGCCTCTGCTGCCCTGAATTGGATTAAGCAGATTTGCGAATATTATGCTATGCCACACTGGTTTTCCTCTCACGTGTTTGTTAGTTGATCTGGTGACTCAACGTGAGCACATGTATGAGTGATCCTTGTTTGGACTTCAGAAAGAAGCTTCTAGGATAATCACCAGCCTACACTACCCTGACTGGACTAATCATATTTAAAAAAACAGTGTTGTAATATTTGTCTACATAAATTTACAAGTTGAGAAGAAGAATTTGTTTGTGTGCATGATTATAAAATTAAGTAATAGCCAATGGCAATATTCACATCTTCATAGACATTTTCAGACCTTTTTTTATCACAATACAGCATATTTATGCATTTAATGTCACCGTCAAGCTTTTTCTAGTCATAAACTAATTATACATAAGAAATGTAAAATAAACAATTCTGCTATTAGTCACTTGGGGTGCCTTTTGCAGAGAATCCATCCATGAACCTTTTATGATATGTCTCCATTAGAACATTAGAGCATTAGAACAATCTAGACAAGAACAGACCATTCAGGCCAACAAAGAATGCCGGTCCTATCCACTAAATTTTTAATAAAATAACATCAACTTGAGTTTTAAAAAGTCCTTACAGTCTTACTGTCTACTACACTACTTGGTAGCTTATTCCAAGTGTCTATGGTTCTCTGTGTAAAGAAAAAGGCTTCAGAAGCCCTGTACATCTGGACAGTGCCATCTTTGCTCCTTCCTGCCATATAACCCATGTTAGCTGGGATAGACTCCAGTCTTCCAGAAACATAATTGGAATAAGTTGACCAGAGGATGTTATGCTGTACTGTTTCCAGGGTGACAAAAGAGTTAACTGCTGCTGCTTTACTTATAGTCAATGACACAGGCTCATCAGACTTATTTAATCTTTATCAGTGTGTGATTCCACCTAGATGAAGTTCTTCATCTATCAAAAATCTTGCTAGAGTGACCCCCTTACCCAGCAGACACATTGCTGACAAGGTTAAAAAAAAGAAAAGAAAAAGAAAACACACACATGGGACCATTAAAGACTCAATCGTCTGGGAATTCTTTGCTTGTCTATCATCTTTGTTTTGCATGGGTCTCTTCGTTCCCTGGAGCTTTGTGGCAATGAAATAGTGATTTACAAACGGTGGAGGGGGGATGGATTTGTGGTTGTTACTGTAGCTGTTGGTCCATCTAATTCAGATTTTTAATGCTGTCTCTTTTATACATTTTTATATTTTCAAGTATTATGCACTTTTCTAAAGTAATTTTCCAAATATACTGTGTGTTTTATATACACAAAAGATTATGTTTAAAATCAAATTTTCTGTTATAATGTATAATCTACAAGTCAAGGTACATGTTGAAGACAGATAATAGAATAATCATAAATTATCTTTTGTTCTATGTGTACTTTAAGTGCGTGTGTGTAAATGTCTCATCACCAGCGCTCACTCTCTCAAGCACATTACCATAAAATCTGCTTCTCCGACTCTGCCATTAGTTTCGAGGCACCTTTCTTGCCTCCTGTGCAGTTTTATACTTGCTGTCTCTGAGGAAGATGCTCTCAGTGTGCTTTGTATGCCTTTTCACTTCCTTGTGCATCTCAAACTTGCACTTCCTCTTTCTAAATGCATCACCAAAGCCAAACAGGCCAATCACATCAAAACCAAACTGACCAATCAGATTGCTTGGAGGGAATGGACACACAGACCTTAGTATTTTATTATAAATTAGATTATAATCTAGTTTTTTTATTATATCCTAACATACTGCGCAAACAAACACATGTAACTCACCAATCTTAACTCTTCTAAACCATCAGTAGCGATTTTGGCTTCTGAGAGTGCAATAATTTATTCATTTAGGTTTCATGGTGTCCCCAGTTGTGAGTAAGCTTTGTAAAAAAAAAAATTCATACACTTCATCCCATAGATTTTCAATGATATTCAAGTCAGGGGACTGTAACGGTCATTCCTGAACATTGTACTTCTCCCTCTGCATGAATGCCTTTGTAGATTTCGAACTGTGTTTTGGGTCACTGTCTTGTTGGAATATCCAACCCCCATGTAACTTCAACTTTGTGACTGATGCTTGAACATTATCCTGAAGAATTTGGTGATATTGAATTCATCCAACACTCGACTTTAACAAGGGCCCTAGTCCCTGAACTAGCCACACAGCCCCACAGCATGATGGAACCTCCACCAAATTTGACAGTAGGTAGCAGGTGTTTTTCTTGGAATGCGGTGTTCTTCTTCCGCCATGCAAAGTGCTTTTTGTTATGACCAAATAACTCAATTTTTGTCTCATCAGTCCAAAGCACTTTGTTCCAAAATGAATCTGGCTTGTCTAAATGAGCATTTGCATACAACAAGTGACTCTGTTTGTGGCGCGAGTGCAGAAAGTGCAGGTTCACTTTCTCTTCACCCTGCCATACAGATGTTCGTTGTGCAATTTGAGCTGAATTGTAAAACGATGTACAGATACACCATCTGCAGCAAGATGTTCTTGCAGGTCTTTGGTTACAGACAACCCACAGATCACCTCCATTCTCACAATCCTGCGCATATGACGCTCCTGTATTTTTCTTGGCCTGCCAGACCTGGGTTTAACAGCAACTGTGCCTGTGGCCTTCCATTTCCTGATTACATTCCTCACAGTTGAAACTGACAGTTTAAACCTCTGAGATAACTTTTTGTAGCCTTCCCCTAAACCATGATACTGAACAATCTTTGTTTTCAGAACTTTTGAGAGTTGCTTTGAGGATCCCATGCTGTCACTCTTCAGAGGAGAGTCAAAGGGAAGCACAACTTGCAATTGACCACCTTAAATACCTTTATATCTCATGATTGGACACACCTGTCTATGAAGTTCAAGGCTTAACGAGCTAATCCAACCAATTTGATGTTGCGAGTAATCAGTATTGAGCAGTTACATGCATTCAAATCAGCAAAATTACAAGTATACCCAAATTTTTGCACAGACAGTTTTTCACATTTGATTTAATTTCATACAACTAAATACTACTTCACTAAAAATCTTTGTTCGGAAAACACCCCGGTACTCAAATGTTCCTAGGAAATGAAAAACATACCACTGTTATCTTTTTTGTTGAAAGTAAATTATTATGCAGGCTGAGAGGGGTTCCCAAACTTTTCCATATGTCTGTAAAGACCTCATTTAAATTGTCAGATGTTAAGACCAAACATCACTATAATGAAAAGATATTATAAAACAATATAATAGTATTAATGAGAACTGAGCATTTGTATTTGGTCAGAGTATTTGTGAAGTTGTAATCTGTACTATTTACAAAAAAAAAAAATGTTGAAAAATTTTTCCGCACTAGACCACAGCCTGCTTCACCTAAATCATAGAGCCAGCTCTAATAGTTAAGATGTTGAAATTTAACCCTTAGGCTGCCTTTTTAGTGCCAGATTCTGACCCTCAGCAAGTTCCAGTTGTTTCATGAATAAGTTGTACATTCATTTACAGTATATAATTTACATTTCATTCTATGTATTACTGATATTTTTTTATATATTTTATTGTTTTTTTTTTCGATAATGTCACTATATCACCATTTTGTGTGATTGTTATTCTATGGGAACCACACTTTTGGAATTATGCTGTTGCATAGCTGGTAGACATGTGATGGACACACTGCATGACCCATGAAATCTGGTAACAATGATATATCAGATGGCTGCTCACACATAAACAATTTCTAAACTGTAAAAAGACTTCTAAAGTGATGTCAAACAAAATTTATTTTAGATTAAGATTTCTATTTTAGATCTTGACTTCATTCTCAGTTGCCATTCAAATGCTGATTACTGATCTTACTTCTCTTGTACTAACTTAGTCCTAAAGGATGGTTTGAGGCGATGCTGTGTCATCTGTGTCCATCTGTGCTACCCAATCTAATCGATAGGGTCGTCAGCACAACAAATTGCACATCAGTTAAGATAACCACACTTATGGCTTGGCACCAGGACTGTAACATTGTTTTTAACTTTCTCATTTACAGTTTTATCTCTTCTGTTATCAACTGGCCATAGGTCATAAATAAATTAACGGACAAATATTTCTGATTTCTATTTATGTTGAATCAGATTCTGTCTTGTTCTCTGTGTGTATATTAATTCTTTATCTTGTAATTAGTGTAGTCTATATTTATATTTTAACCAAGAATTGTACACAGAACTGTATGAAGAGCTTTATACAAGAAATACGACCTATTGTATAGTATTGCAGGTATAAGGCCTTGTGTGGGTGTGGTGGTACTTACTCTAGAAAGGTGCTCCATGGGAAAAACCCACAGGAAAAACAAATGGTATTGATCATGGCATTTCAAAGATGCAATTTAAAAATAAGAAATACCTCTAAATTTGATCCATACAGTGCAGAAAAGTAAAAATGAGAAAAACTAAAAAATTACAACAACCACAGTCAGATGGACATTTTTTTTTTGCCTCTTTTGTAGTGACTATGAATCCCAAAGGTTTATTTTTGAATATTGTAAAGTTTTGTTGCCATTTATCTACAGTTAGGTCCATAAATATTTGGACAGAGACAACTTTTTTCTAATTTTGGTACTGTCCATTACCACAATGCATTTTAAATGAAATAACTCAGATGCAGTTGAAGTGCAGACTTTCAGCTTTAATTCAGTGGGGTGAACAAAACGACTGCATAAAAATGTGAGGCAACTAAAGCATTTTTTAACACAATCCCTTCATTTCAGGGGCTCAAAAGTAATTGGACAATTGACTCAAAGGCTATTTCATGAGCAGGTGTGGGCAAGTAAGTTGTTATGTCATTATCAATTAAGCAGATAAAAGGTCTGGAGTTGATTTGAGGTGTGGTGCTTGCATGTGGAAGATTTTGCTGTGAACAGACAACATGCGGCCAAATGAGCTCTCCATGCAGGTGAAAGAAGCCATCCTCAAGCTGTGAAAACAGAAAAAACCCACCTGAGAAATTGCTACAATATTACGAGTGGCAAAATCTACAGTTTGGTACATCCTGAGAAAGAAAGCAAGCACTGGTGAACTCAGCAACACAAAAAGACCTGGACATCCATGGAAGACAACAGTGGTGGATGATTGCAGAATCATTTCCATGGTGAAGAGAAACCCCTTCACGCAGCCAACCAAGTGAACAGCACTCTCCAGGGGGTAGGCGTATCGATATCCAAGTCTACCATAAAGAGAAGACTGCATGAAAGTAAATACAGAGGGTGCACTGCAAGGTGCAAGCCACTCATAAGCCTCAAGAATAGAAAGGCTAGATTGGACTTTGCTAAAGAACTTCTAAAAAAGCCAGCACAGTTCTGGAAAAACATTCTTTGGAGAGATGAAACCAAGATCAACCTTCTTTCTCAGGATGTACCAAACTGTAGATTTTGCCACTCGTAATATTGTAGCAATTTCTCAGGTGGGTTTTTTCTGTTTTCGCAGCTTAAGGATGGCTTCTTTCACCTTCATGGAGAGCTCCTTTGACCACATGTTGTCTGTTCACAGCAAAATCTTCCACATGCAAGCACCACACCTCAAATCAACTCCAGGCCTTTTATCTGCTTAATTGATAATGACATAACGACAGACTTGCCCACACTTGCCAATGAAATAGCCTTTGAGCCAATTGTCCAATTACTTTTGAGCCCCTGAAATAAAGGGATTGTGTTAAAAAATGCTTTAGTTGCCTCACATTTTTATGCAATCTTTTTGTTCAACCCACTGAATTAAAGCTGAAAGTCTGCACTTCAACTGCATCTGAGTTATTTCATTTAAAATTCATTATGGTAATGTACAGAACCAAAATTAGAAAAAAGTTGTCTCTGTCCAAATATTTATGGACCCAACTGTATAGCCTAATATATTCATACTTCCTTTATATTGTTAGTAATGTGTGGCTTTAAGAACATAATTTGAAGATTCATATAGATGTAAATATATTCCTATATACCAATTTGCATGCCATTTTGTGTTTTAGCTATATTTAAAATGTATTATGTGATCTCATAAAAACAATTGTCACATTAAAATTAATTGAAACTAATTAAAGGTTTGGAAGTGTTTAAATGTGTGTGAAAAGCTACAAGTATACCTTCATTTAACAGAATATGCAGCACAATATCCAGAGGTGCCTTTTACGTCAGATTTATTTAAAGACCCGGCAAGGTTATTAAACATGAACATTCTGCATGTCTGTTTCCCATTTGCATACAGATGACTTAGTGGAACAGTATATTAAAGCTCTAAAACAAATATTATGCAAAACAGGTCAAGTAGAAGGGATGAACTGAGACTTGCTTGTGCCCTTTCGGATGTCTGCTCTTAAGCAAAGGCCAATGACTTTGACTGAATTTTCTCAATTTGAACTGTGACATGGGTAGCTACCAAAGGAGATCCCACAAATTAGATACTTGGGAAGCGGGACTCAGTGCACAAGAGGTAATTGTGGCCTAAACAATCAGCAAACTCTAAATAGAAATAATTGTATCATCACAGTGTTTCATGCCATGAACCCTTAACAGACAAAGTGACTTTGCCTGTACCCAATCCACCATCACATTTATTAGGGTGCTGGAGTGGTCTCTTTAAATTTTTGAGAAGAAAGGGGCAATTATCAGTATTATACCACACAAAGTAAAGAGGAGCTTCATTGTTTTTAAAACAGCATCTTAGTAGACAGGTAATCTCAATTCCAGGCATTAAATGCTCCAAATCAGTATCTGAACCCCACTCATTAATATTACTTTCGTGGAAGACCATTTTGTGCGCTGCTTACTTGCATGCTCCTCAGGATTATAGAATGTCCTACTTCTTTTTCTAAAAAGAAGAAACTTGGTAAAGGTAGAGGAGTCATTTTATGTTACGCTTCATGGCCAGAATCTCAGAGGAATGTTTCTAGCTCCCTGTGAAATCCATGTTATAAAGAATTGGATCCCTGTCCAGTAGAGTATAGCGCTCTGAATAATGTGCTCAATGAGATTTGGTTGTAAAACAAGTTTTTCAGGTTACAACAGAGAAAACAGAAATTTTAGTGATTGGCAATAATGGATATAATGAGGTTATTAGAAATAAACTTGATGCATTAGGATTAAAAGTCAAAACGGAGGTAAGGAATTTAGGGGTAACTATTGACTCTGACCTGAATTTTAAATCATATATTAATCAGATTACTAGGACAGCTTTTTTCCACTTAAGAAATATAGCAAAAGTTAGACCTCTTATATCATTGAAAGATGCTGAGAAATTAATTCACGCTTTTGTTTTCAGTCGACTAGATTACTGTAACGCACTCTTCTCAGGACTACCCAAAAAAGACATAAATTGATTGCAACTAGTGCAGAATGCAGCTGCTAGAATCCTAACTAGGAAAAGAAAATCCGAGCACATCACCCCAGTTTTGATGTCACTACATTGGTTACCTGTGTCATTTAGAATTGACTTTAAAATCTTGCTTATAGTTTACAAAGACTTAAATAATCTCGCTCCATCTTATATTTCAGAATGTCTTACACCTTACACTCCAAATTGTAACCTTAGATCCTCAAATGAGTGTCTGCTTAGAATTCCAAGAGCTAAACTTAAATGAAGTGGTGAGGCAGCCTTCTGCTGTTATACAGCTAAAATCTGGAATAGCCTGCCAAGAGGAATTTGCCAGGCTAATACAATGGAGCACATTAAAACACTGCTGAAAACACATTGCTTTAATATGGCTTTCTCATAGCTTCATCCATCCATCCATCCATCCATTTTCCAACCCGCTGAATCCGAACACAGGGTCACGGGGGTCTGCTGGAGCCAATCCCAGCCAACACAGGGCACAAGGCAGGAACCAATCCTGGGCAGGGTGCCAACCCACCGCAGGACACACACAAACACACCCACACACCAAGCACACACTAGAGCCAATTTAGAATCACCAATCCACCTAACCTGTATGTCTTTGGACTGTGGGAGGAAACCGGAGCGCCCGGAGCTTCATCTTAGTTTAATCCTGATGCTCTGTATATTCAATTTATTATAATGAGTATTCATGGTGGCTCCAAAATCTGTACTGACCCCTACTTTCTCTTCTGTTCTTTTTCCGGTTTTCTGGGGTGGCGACCTGCGCCACCACCACCTAATCAAAGAACTGTGATGTCCCTACATTGATGAATTAAAGGCCAGAAGTCCATGTGACCATCATCAGCAAGTTCTTCCATGAGGACTAATTGAGGTCATTCATGTTAGGTAGAATGCCCAGAGTGGGCAGGGCAGTCTCATGGCCTGGAACCCCAGCAGATTTTATTTTTTTCTCCAGCCGTCTGGAGTTTTTTTTTTTTTTTTCTGTCCTTCCTGCCCATTGGACCTTACTTGTTTTTCTTTGTTAATTAGTGTTCCCTTATTCTAATTTTTATTTATTTTGTCTTTTTTCTCTTTCTTAGCCTTTGTCACCTAAAAAACACCAACAATCCAGTAGACATGAAAGAGAAAAAAATTATTGTTTTTGATCTTTCTTATTTCTCTGTTGGACTGTGGCAGAGACCTCTGAACTAAAACCATGTTTCCCACCAGTATTGATTTGAAATTGTGAGGTTCAAATGATAAAGACATGGTAAATTCAAAACATTTAGCATTGCATTCAAACTTTGTCTAATCTGATGGAAATATTTGAGAACCTAAATAGCTATAACATTCACAAAAGAATGCATCATTTGTTTACAATCATACTATTTATGTAGTGAGATGTGCTTGGCTTGTTCCATCACTACCTAGCATACACATTACAGTATAATCAACCTGTCGCAGAACTATCATCCCACTCTGTAAATGGAGATGGCAGATGCATTTGCTTCAGGTTGCACAGATCCAGACAGCAGCCTATTGTTTAGAGTGAAAACATAGGACTGGTTTAAGAGATACATTGCTGGAATAAGTCTCCAGAATATTTTATTTGTTGTTGAAGACTCCTTGTCACCTATGCAAGAAGAACAGCTGCTAGCTGCCATGGCTATCTGATATGCTCCACTGCTTAGCAGTGACCAGCTGCTACTTGACTACTTGTTCTCCAAGTACTACTTGTACAGTAGGTATTATAACAGGAAAGAACACTCTCATTTCAACTCTCCCAACTCAGAATGATGCAGAGGAAGTCAGAATAAAAACAAGTAGCATGTGTGTCCTTTAATAATCAAAAGAAGAATAGAAAAGTGCAATATAAACAGAAAGCAACCACAATCTTACTCCTCAGGGATTAATCACATGCATGCCCAAGAGCTTTCTCTGGTGGATCAAATAACTTTCAACCCTGAGTCCCAACTCATATTTAAAGGGTTAGGAATCACTGGGCTGCCTCGCAGTTAGGAGACCTGGGTTCGCTTCCCGGGTCCTCCCTGCGTGGAGTTTGCATGTTCTCCCCGTGTCTGCGTGGGTTTCCTCCGGGCGCTCCGGTTTCCTCCCACAGTCCAAAGACATGCAGGTTAGGTGGATTGGCGATTCTAAATTGGCCCTAGTGTGTGCTTGGTGTGTGGATGTGTTTGTGTGTGTCCTGCGGTGGGTTGGCACCCTGCCCGGGATTGGTTCCTACCTTGTGCCCTGTGTTGGCTGGGATTGGCTCCAGCAGACCTCCGTGACCCTGTGTTCGGATTCAGCGGGTTGGACAATGGATGGAATCACTGGTGACTACCATATTCACTCCCTATCATAATGTGCAACAGGCCAGCACTTTAGCTGCCACATGATATTCTGGGGAGTTCTTCAGGATTTCACAAGTCTTCCATTACTTAACTCCCTTACATCAGTTCAATTTGGATTAATAATTTCTGGGGGACTATTTTAAGAGATTATGTCACATCTTCAGGTGAAGATGTCCATCTTTTTGTATTGGCATGACAACATACATTGCTAGGATCTTAGTGAGTTCTGCTCCTGTTTTTGTTATCCTTTCTGCCTATCATTTTGGTTTACTTACATTGTGGTCATTGTTTAGATGTAAGCTCTTTTTCTGTCATTCATTCTAAGCCTGAAAACCATGAGGACTGATTGAGATCATTTATGTTAGGTAGAATTCCTAGAGGGGGCTGGGCAGTCTCGTGGCCTCAGACCCCTGCAGATTTTGTTTTTTTCTCCAGCTGTCTGGAGTTTGTTTTTGTTTTTTTCTGTCCTACCTGGCTTAATTTTATTATTTGTAATTAGTATTGCCTAATTTTATTTTTATATTTTGTCTTTTTTCTCTTTCTTTAACACTTTGAGCTACATCTTTTGTATGAAAATGCGTTATATAAATAAATGTTTTTATTGTTGTAGGCATTTCTAGGTCTTTTTTGCATCACAGCATTTTGATCACTAGGGTTCACTCTCGGGTCACCACAAACCATATAAAAGTGAAGCCAAAAAGGACAAAGTATACAAAAGTAAATATTTATTATACTTAAAATACAGTAAATGAGGGATATAAAAAGGTATAGCACAGAGTAAAGTTACAAATTCTAGAGCTTCTCTGGGCCTTCCTGAATTGCTGTGTTTGTCAGATGGTTAGGCTGGCCTGCTTACTAACTTCTGTAGCTAACTCACATTTTCCCAGCATGCATAACTCTCTCTCTCACTATCTCCACAATTTCAGTAATCCTCCCAATTGCCAGAAAGGGGCCTATAAGTTTCAGCCATGAATTACATCTGTGGACATCTTGGTGATTACTAGGGGTCAGAAATTAATGGTGGAATCCACAGGGGCACTATCTTAAAATCCTCCTAGAACCCCTGTAATAGTAAGCCCAAATTGTACCATTAGTTGGTAGGCCACCCCAAGATAGCCTTCCAACATAATGGCTAAAAGAGAGAGACCCTTATAAAATAAGCCCCTCTGTTGCCACTAATCAGTCTGGGGGATTCTAAATACATTATTTCTAAACCCTCCTCCCCACATACATGTCAAGATTACTTATCATCTGGGCATCCTCTACTGTTCACTAGTGAAATGGTATTATTTTACTAAGGGCTAGCCAGTCCTGTTAAACAATGGGTTGACCGCCCTCTAGCAGCACCCTTATGCGAGCCTATGTACATCACCTTTCTTTAACACAACACATAACAACAGGGTATAGTGCCCTGGAGGTGGTAGCCCAATGTCAATGGTGTGGTCACATGCTCCATTACAAGTTTACCTTCAGCCAGGTCTTCTTGCCCCTGTGCAGTCCTGATCCAAACATCTTCATAATTTCATTAAACATTAATGTACCAGCATTTTATTTTTGGCTGTAATTTCTATCTCATCTGAAACACCAAATCTAGAAGATAAAATATTGGCTTTGCACCTTTGTTTTGACTTTTATCCAACTTCAGATATGGTCCAGGAAATTACTGGATTACTGTTTACCAACAAAGACTACTGGAAATCTGGATACTGAGGCTCAACCAGTACAGAATTTTGTTCCCACATGGGAAATATAAATACATTGAGAGGTGACAGATGAATGCTTCTCTAAAGTGTGACATTCACACTTAATTGCTACATTTCTGATGATAATTTCAGTGTCAGTATATAATATAAATTGAAGGGCAGTATTACAGAATACCAGAGTCAAAATGGACAAAAATAGTAACTAAACCCAAAAAATATTATTCATGAGTGTTATAGGAGAAGGTTAAAGTGCTTAGTAGGTTCCAGTTGTATTCATTCCAGAGCCAAATAGATTATGTCAGTTTTGTAATGACTTCTGGAAAATGAACCACATTTTCAATTTGATGACTACCTTTTACCAAGGATAGATTAATTTATCGAAAAACTGAGAGATTAAAATTATAGTACTATATGAGAAATGACTAAGGAATACTGGCAAGTCCCTTTTATGCAGAAGCCTGAAGATATGTCAGCATTCAGTATCTTTTTCAAGATTAGCAGTATTGCAAAGTCCCTTTTGCATTAAACAAGACTTCTGTGACCTTTCAGTATCCAATGACAAGGCTGCTGCATAATCCACATAATAAATGTACTAGAACTTATCTAGATAATAGAGTTGTTTACTTGTCTGTTTGGTAGAAACTTCATAAATATGTAGAGACCATTCTCTTTACTCTAAAAAAGCTGGCCATTACCTTAGGCAAATGCAAATTTAACTACTTCAAAGCTAACTATATGTGTTATTTAGTTGGACTTGAGGGAGTGAAAGCTCAGACAACCAAACAAAGTACAGTGAAACAGACACAAACCTATAAAGACTTTGTGGGAGCTGTTGTGCTTTATATACAGTAAGAATCCTATGCCATCTATCTGAAAGAATTGTAGCCTTTACTTAAATGGTTCAAATAATGGCTCCCTACCAATTTAATTAGGTCCCCACACACCTATACATAATGTATCGACCCTATGAGAGCATTATACTTGAGTCCCTTTTATTGAGGAAACCGGACTTGAATATTCAATTTGTTGTTTAGACGGATGCATGGCACAATTTTCTTTTGCCAGAGGCTAAGCAGAAAAGAGGAAGACAAGGACAACTTGTCCATGAAGTCTGCACTCCCTCAGCTCAAGTTTTATTTTAATCCAAGTCCAAATGAGGGCATTGTCACATATACAGATTACAATGAAATTTTTACTTCCATCTCTTACCAACATGCCACATGTCAGCATTGAAAAACATGCATGCATTAAAAGATGAACACTGAGTTGGAGTTACCCCAAAACCAGCCATAGAAAAAATTGTTGAAGAATTGCACACTCACCTTTTCTCCAATGTGAATACAGTTTGTTCATTCTGAGGATTAAAGAGCAAGAAGAAGTAAAACTGATCATATCGTCAGACAGAAAGACACTAGGAGAGATGAAGCTCATCATCGACATTCTGAAGACTAACAACCTAGTTTTGGACCCCAAGCTAGCATGCAGTGCAGGAGAGACACCAGACCAATGAAGGACCTCAGCTAATATCCTTGTCTTTAAGAAAGGTAAACTTAAGAACTATCATCTTATTTGTCTCATTCCAGTTATTTACAAGATCTTTACATAGGTGAACCTCAAACACATTTGAATTTGTCTCAAATAAGAACAATTGGTTGAACCAGAAGGAAACTCTGCTGCATAGACCACATCCAGATGGTAACAAGCCTGATTAAGAATAGTCATATACTGATGTCCATTGGTACTTGCTCACTTTTATCGAATACAGGAAAGCTTCTGACACAGTTGAGCAAGGAGCAATCTCTAAAGGCAAAGCACTCTGAAATCAAGTAGTCAAGGCCTTGTATGTCTGTGTCCTGGTGGAGTGGCACTATGTCAACAACACCAATAATCCATCTGTTTGATTGACCTGTCAGTCATACCAATGAAGAAAGGAGAATGTCAGAGGACACTTTCAGCCCCAGCATTTTTCTGCATGCCTGAAAGACATCATTTTGTAGCTCACATTAGACAACTTCACAGACAACATTGACAGGCAGGAGCTGGGGCACCCATGTTCACTGATGACATTGCCCTCATTATTAGTACAGCAGAAGAAGCTTTAAGGATGCTCTCAAACTCAGGAAGGCAATTTCCCAATAAGGACATCACACCATCTGCTTCAAGACGTAAACAATGAGGAATCACTTTACCTACACAAATCCAGTGACTCTGAATGAAGCTAACATTTTAAACACTGAGGACTACGTCTGCTATGTACAACACCTTTATGATGTTCAATGATGTCAGCGGAAAGGTCCCATGGGGAGCATGGGTATCTTTTTCCAATATTAGCGATATCTTGAAGAACATGAAGATCCCTATACTAAGTTATCATACTTCCTGTAGACTTCTACGCCTGTGAGATTTGGGCAGGGGCCAATGTACAGCAGGACAGGCTGTGCATTGTCCACCATGTGCTGGAACACTGCCTTATGGTTTACACCATCAGAAAGCAGCAAGCAGAAAGCCTAAGCGGTGATGACCTCAGGAAGATGTCACTTCTGGCAGACCCCATTGTCTACGAGAAAGTCCAAACACTGATGAGTCAAACATATCACATACTACTGATCAACAACAAATGGACTCCTGCAATCAGGGAAAACAAATATAAATACAATAGAATACAATGAAACACAATACAACCAGCAGCAAAATTGAAACAAACCGCTGATCGAAAGGGTAGAATCATCAGTATCACTTAAAGTCACAGAAAGGTAGAGAATAAAAATGAGTCTTCAATCCAGTTTTAAACAGGTCAATTGAAGGTGCCTCCTTAATGTAGTGAGGTAAACAATTTCACTGACGTGGTGAGGCGGCTGCAAAAGCCATGTCCTCCTTAGTTTTACACTTAGTATGAAGGACAGCAAGAGACAACTGACTGGTAGATCTAAGCTCTTAGGATGGCTGATATATACCACACAATTCAGATAAATAGGTGGGAGCATACACACATAGTGATTTAAAAACAGGCAGCAAAATTTTAAAATCACTTCTAAAAGTAACTGGCAGCCAGAGTAAAGGGGCTAAAATTGGGCATACAGAGTCAAACTTTCTTGCTGCAACCAAAAAATGAGCAACAGCATTTTGAACTAACTGCAACCTGCGTATCAAGGATTTGCTGATCCCAGAATGCAGTGAGTTGCAGTAATCAACCCAAGAAAAGATAAAAGCGTGAGTAACTTTCTCACGGTCTTTAGGAGATAAAAAGGCGTGACTTGGTTAAAAGACAAAGCTGGAAAAAGCAACCATTGAGAACATAATTAATCTGTTTCTCAAAAGAGAGGTCAGTATCAAAAATAACCCCAAGATTCCGACCATGAGGTTTACAAAAGTCCAAAAAAGAGTCAAGTAGTTCAAAACCAATTTGAGCTTTGGCTGCAGGACCAGCTATCAGCACTTCTATTTTATTTTGATTGAGGTTCAGAGTACCTGGAAAAAGCCACCCAGAGACAAAGATAATGTGAAAGAATTTGAACCTGGGATGCTGGATCCATGAGGCAATGTTGCCCACTGCAAACAATCTTCTTGTTAAAAGCTTTCACTATGCAAACGAATGACATAAGATCTCGTCTCAATATAGTTTTACTTTTTGTACTAAGAACGTCAGAATGCTAGAACAACTTTGATGTGAACTGGCGATACAGCGCATTAGCATTACTTGTACACTGTATGTTTAGATTCTATTATGCTGAACTGCATGGTGGCACAGTACATTGTGCTACTATCTGTGTTTAGATTTTAACTTGTTCTGCAGAGTGTTTTTCTATGTACTTTGGATTTTAAGTACAGCTGCAATTAATGACATCTTTGGAACTTCTCAGATGACTCCTCCATTGTAATGGATATCAACAGCAGAGATAAAGAAAAGTATAGACAGATGGCAAAGAATTTTCTCAGATATTAAAAGTCATCTCCACAGCAACACCAATGTCCCTTTCCAGATGTACAATCATATTGTACTTATGGTGCACATTGTACTCTGTGCTAATCAGGGGTTTACAGTGTGGAGAAAAAGGTGCATTGGCTCATCTGTTTTGTTTTTTTTTTTCATTTTAGGATATGATTTCATGTCTGTTATCTCAACACTCACCTGCCCTTTCCCAATGTGAAACTCAAAACCTATCGGCCTTGCAGGAGACTGACAGACCTAACCCTGAACCATAGTTCCAGTAAATATGGCCCCCTAAATACCTTTACATTTGGCAACAAATGATGAGGGAACTTTAGGTCTGGATGAAAAAACAACTGGAAGTGTCTCACTTAAGAAAAATATATAGACAAGCCTGGAATACAATTAATACTTCTTCAACTTGGTTTGTCAATTCAATGTTGGTTTTTCAATTCAAAATACATTTCATGAAAGCTGATTGACTCACTGTAATAAAGAAATAAGTAACATCAGTACAGGCTTCAACAAACATAAGTTGGAGTAAAGCTTGTAAATGCATTCACTAAGTAAACTGACATTGGAAATTTAAATAAACGGTAACCAAAGGTTTTTGTTTCTTGATTTCTTTTGTTTCTTGATCTTAATTATTGCTTGAAATTAAATAACACTGTAAAGATCTGGTCAGGTTGGGGAGCATACATTGGTACAGTGCACTGCTGCACCCACAACATGATGAAACAGCTCGGGATCCCGGTTGACAACCCCTCAGGCAGACATGCGGTCCAGTCCCACCCGCCGAAAATAACCATCTATCTGCAGCAGCCAGGTGTAATGTGGGCGTCCCCTTGGCCTGGTTCAGCCCCTCGGGTCCTCAGCAATGAGAATCCTGCAAACTGGATCACCATCAGGAAATCACACCATGTGGCCTTGGTGTCATAACTGACACTCCCTCATAATGCAGGTTTGGGACTCTGTGAGCATCCGCTCATTCAACACAAAATCAAACCAGTGGTACCCAAGGATTCTCCTAAGAGACACAGTACCAAAGGATTCCAGTCTTCATCTCAGGTCACTGAATAGCGTCCATGTCTCGTAACCATATAGTAAAACAGACACCAGGACTCTAAAGACTTGAACCTTCGTCCTTTTGCAGAGATATCAGGAGTGCCACACTCCCCTTTCCAGCGACCTCATGAGCTCCCGTGCTCTCCCAATCCTTCTACTGACATCATAGGAAGGGTCACCAGAGACATGAATGTCGCTGCCGATTTAAGTAAACCTTTTGAAGCGGTCAATATTCTCTCTACAAGCCTGGATCTTGGTTTTTACCCAGGACACTTGCAAGCCCAGACAATCAGAGTCCTCATTCAGTTTCTCGAGAGCCTCAGAGCCTCCATTGACTCCATGAAGATCACAGCATCTTCGGCAAAGTCAAGATCAATGAATATTTCTTCACCAACAGATGCCCCACAGCCACTGGACCGCAAGACCCTGCCTAACACCCAGTCCATGCAAGCATTGAACAGCGTAGGAGCAAAAACACACCCCTGATGAATCCCAGATTACTTGTGAAAAACGCAGAGGTTCTGCCTCCACTCTGCTCAGCACTCACTGTACAAGTGTACAGACAGGCTGTGATATTCAACAATTTTGCCAGGATCCCATGATGTCTCAGGATGTGCCACAAAACAGACTGATCAACTGAGTTGACCACTTTATGAAAATCGACAAAGTCTGCAAAGAAACTGCTGATATTTGCATTTGTGCTCTATGAGTATCCTCAGTGCCACAATGCGGTCAATGGTACAGTTCTTATTCATAAAACCAGAAATGTTCTGATCACTGAAGGGTGAGCAAGTGATCACGGATCCTACTGAGAATGATTCTAGCAAGGACCTTACCGAGCACAGAGAGCAGTGTTATCCCCTGTAGTTGCTGTAATCCAGGCGATCATGCTTCCCATTCCAGATAGGGACAACAAGTCCCTTTTTCCAGTCAGTTGGGATGAGTCCCGTCTCCCAAATGGAAGCAAAGAGGACAGCCTTACCACTAGCTTGGAGAAGTTCACCCTGGATACCACAGACCCCTGCAGCCTTCCCTACCCTCAGCAGGTTCACTACCTGCGTAATCTCAGTGAGATTGGATGGTTCACAGCTAATTGGAGGATCAACCTAAAGAACCATGAACTCAGAGATAGCCAACATCCTACCAGAGGATCAGCTTTAAACAGCTACTCAAAGTAGCCAGCCCAGCAGGTCACAAGTGCTGCATTATCTGTAAGGATTGTTCCACACCACAAACATAAAAATAAATGGCAACATTTCAGTTTAGGTACTACAAAAATGCATCTATTACTCATTTACTCCTACTGTATGTTACAAGACCTTAACAAAGGCTTCTTTTGGTTTTCATAACACTTATAAAACATCAGTAGAGGGTTTATTAATCCTTGTGCAGTGTGACATATTGACATGATAGTAAAATGACTTGTTAATATGAAGGATTCACAGGTCTTATGCTAAATGCAGTTGCACTCAAAAATTTTCGGCCACATTTGCGAATCAGGTTTATTGGCAAAATTTGCAAACATTCAGCTGCGTGAAATAAACAAATCAAACAAGAACAATTTAAATAGTTCAACACAACTAAAATTATAATTGTTTTTTCCACATTTAGCACAAAATTCCACTTTTAATTACTATAGTCTTAAAATTATTCAACATTTTCATGACAAGCATCTTTAATGCTTAGTAGAGTATTATCCTTTTGTTGTTTTGACCTACTGACGTGTAGGCAGACATTAGCTTCTGCCAATGTTCCTTGAAGTATCTCAGCCCATTCCTCATGGGCAATGTCCTCCAGCTTGCTAATATTCTTGGTTTTGTATGCTGCAACCACTTTCTTCAAATCCCACCAGAGATTTTCTAAGGGGTTCAAGTCAGGTGACTGTGATGGCCACTCTAGAATTTTCCAAGACATTTTCTAAAACCAAGCCTTGGTGGACTTTGAGGTATGCTTGGGATCATTGTCCTGTTGGAAGGTCCAGTGATGCCCAAGCTTCGGCCTCCTCACAGACAGCACGATGTTTTCTCCAAGGATTTATGATACTTGATTAAATCCATCTTGCCCTCCACACACTGCAGGTTTCCAGTGCCAGAAGAACCAAAGCAGCTTTAGAGAATCACTGAGAAATTGCCATACTTCACTGTCAACAGGGTGTTTTTTTTTTTTTAGCATATGCTTCCTTCTTCCTCGTCCAGATATATTGCTGATCAATAGGCCCAAAAAATTCTTCTGTGGCTTTTTTATATGGTTCTGAGCATATTGGAGCCAACTTTTATTGTGGTTTTTGGTCTGTAGTGGTGAATGTCTTGGAGTTTGGGCATGGAGACCTTCAGCGTTTACTATGTGCCTTACTATGGAAACTGCTTGCTGCTACCAAGTCTTGCTGCAGGTCTATTGCAGTCACTTGACGGTTTCTGGCCACCTGCTTCTTCAGAAATCTGGTGGCAGCTGTTGATAGCTTCTTTTTTCTGCTTTGTTCAGATAGAGTACCCAGTGTTCTTTTAGCTTTGAACTTGCAAACTATGCTTCCAACAGTATGTCTTGGAGCATTCAGTGCCTTTGATATCTTTTTGTATCCTTTTCCTTGCTTGTGCAAGGCAATGATCTCTTCTCTTAACTTTTTGGACAATTCTCTTGACTTACCCCTGTTTCTAACATGCAATCAAATGTCACTGTAAACACATCACTAGATAGTCTAGGTTTCTGATGTGTTTTATCTCAAGCCCATACTGATGCAACTAATGAGGCCCATTTGCAAATGTGTGATCTTAAGGGGCATTCTATTCAGGGTGTTGAATGATTTTGAGACTGCAGTAGTCATTAAAAGTGGCATTTTGCGTTGAATGTGGAGAAACCACTTGTAATATTAGGTATGTTGAGCTGTTCAAATTGTTCTTGTTTGAGTTGTTTATTGCAAACAGCTGAAAGTTTGTAAATTTTGCCAATAAACCCAATTTTGAGTGCAACTGTATGCAATATCAAGGGAAGTGTGTCTCGGTTAATCCACCTCAGATGACTCCAAAGGGAAGTTATGTTAATAGATCACATTGCAGAGATTAATAAACACTTTACTGATTCTTTGTAAGTTTTATGAAGACCCAAAGAAGTATTTGTATGGTCTTGTTACATAATGGCAAATGAGTAACACATGCATTTTTTCAGCACCTAAACTAAAGAGTTACCAAATAAATTTGTTTGCAGAATTTAAGCATTTGCAGTATGATTCTATCCCTTACAGGCTCCCATACAGCTGAGCTCCATCCACAATCTACACTTACCCTTATTGTTAGGTTCCAGCTCAGAATGATGCTTTCAAAATATGTGGGGTCACAACCAAAGCTGGAAAAATGTGGGTTCCGGCCTGCAATTTAATGCAAGAACAAAAGAGCTTCCTAACTGGGAATACAGCATTAAGGCAAAAAACAGCAAACACTGCCAATAATAAATGTTCATGAACTAAGAACTAAAGAGTCAAATCAAGAGTTTCATATTAACTCTACTAATATTAAATCTAATGGTGAGGGTATTCGCTTGAATCTCATTTATGTGTCCTTACTTTGTTTGTTTTTAGTTATCATGACAGCAACAGGCTGCAGTCTTTATATATATATGTTATAACAGAAAGAGAGGACAGCAATAAAGAATAGGGGTGCCAAGTAAGCCACCCTGTATAACTGGCTGCAGCAAAATTCTAAAAACATGCAATTATTGAGGAGTCATCTCTGCAGAAACGAGTTGAAAACAGAACTGTCCCAAGATGGTGGGGCTTCTGGTTTACGGCCATTCTAACAGGAAGAGGTGGGTCTAGGTGGATGGACACCAGGAGAGACATCAGAGGTATTCTGGCTGTCAATTAACCGATCTGCAGAGGAAGAGAAAAAGGCATTGGAATTGCAGTCACCAGAGCCTTACAACTATCTTCTATGCGTATGTGTAGCATGCAGGTGCCCTGGATTCCCACAGGGCATCATGGGAGATGGAGTTCGACTTCACAGCCCTGTTAGGTGCTGTGGGTGCCATCGGGTGATGCTTCAGGCAGACACAGGGATTTTTATTTTCCCTATAGCCTCGAAGTACTCCCAAGTCACGGGGACGGAAGAACAGAAGTACTTCCAGGCTGAAGAAAAATATAAGTCTTCATCTGACCCGGAACTGCTATGAAATCACATGGACAGAAGGACAGAAGCACTTCCGGGTCAAGGACTATATAAAGGACAATGCGAGACCCAGCAAGCGGAGCCGAAGTTGGGAGGTAGAGTGATGGAGCTACTGGGAGAGGAGGATTGATTATTTGTGTTTGATTACTGATTTATTGTTTATGGTGGTGTTAATGGTCTACTGTGGCACAATATCGAAAAGAAGAAATTAAAATATTTCTAAGTGCTTTTACTTGGTGTATTGGATGTTTGTCTGCGGGGTTAGAGGAGCGACAGCGCCCCCTAGTGTCACAATATGTATATTGTAAATAATAATAGTAATTTTTCTTTACATTTATACAGCGCTTTTCTCTCTACTCATAGTGCTTCAGTGAGTGGGGAACCTCATCAACCACCACTAATGTGTAACATCCACCTGGATGATGCGATGGCAGCCATTTTTGCACCAGTACACTCACCACATATTAGCTGTTAGGTGGTGAAGTGGTGAGACAGAGATAGCCAATTAGAGACAGGGGATGATTAGGTGGCCAGAAAGACTAGGCCATGGTGGGTAATTTAGCCTGAACCCCCTACACCCCGCTGTTTGTGAAGGATGCTCAGGGATCTTTGATGACCACAGAAATTCATGAATTTGGTTTTTTGTCTCATTTGAAGGACAATGCCATTTTAACAGCACACTACCCCCTTCACTACACTGGGGCATTGGGATCCACATTCAGACCACAGATTAAGCGCCCCCTGCTGGCCTCACTAACACCTCTTCCAGCAGCAACCCAAGCTTTCCTAGATGGTCTACCATCCAAGTACTGGCCTGTTCTGAAGTGCATGTGGTATGGCTGCTGTCTATAGCTATATCAATAACGATATCTATCTACAGTATGTCTACAGTATATCTATACAGTATCTATATCTACAGGTATATCTATATAGATTGTTCATTTACTTCAATGACATTAGAACAACAGAAATAACTGTGCTATTAAGTGAGGTTTCCAGCAATTTACAGCTGAAACAAAGATCTGGCTCATCCTTATGGATAAAATGAATTCCCAAGCACCATAAGCAAGGAATGTAACTAATAATACAAAGGCCAAGCATGCATCCTGACTAACATGACTTCTTCCAATGTATTAATGTTAAGGCATTCTTGAGTATTAACAGAGTTAGTAGACAAATTAAATGCTCTGGGAGCAAAACTGTTTATTATAGATTTAGACAGTAGCAACATTTTTCACAGCTGTTGAATTTCACTGTACTCTGTAAATGTAACAGTACTATTACTACTCACAAAGCAAGACATACTTCAAACATCTGTTATTTCTAGATCCACTCAGTTTAACCATTTGCTTCAATGAATAATGATTCTGCATTTTTCAGTAAATATTTGATTATAAAATAGTGTTGCATGTGGAATGAAAAATTCAAGCACTCTAAAAAAGTGTCAGTTTAGTCAATGCAACGAAGAGCAAAGAAAAGGAAAAATAAACTACAGTTAATATAACTTGCCGAGGAATGCCATTGAAAGTAATTTATCACTTCTCTGGTATGAATCAGAATCAGAATCACTTTAATTCGGCAGGACTTCATGTCCAGGAATTTAACATATTCGCTTTGGAGCTGCTTATAACAGAACACAACATCACATACAAATAACATAAGTTAAATAACACACATTATAGACAGCTGTGGAATAGTGTAATTATAAAGCAGGTCTGCAAATGATGATGTGCATCTATATATGCACACACAAACACACACATACTGTACATGTTCATATACTGTACATACACACACCTTCATACTGTGTATGAATAAACATGTTAGTAAGTGAGGTAGACATGATTTGCGAGGACTGTAGCTCTGGGAAAGAAGCTGTCTAGGTGTCTATTAGTTTTAATTTAAATGATCTAAAGTGTTTACCAGAGGGGATTTTTGGGACAAATGATGACCTGGGTTGGATGAGTCCATGGTGAGTCTTTTGAAATGGTTTATGACATTAGATGCATAAAGGACTGCAACAGAGGGAAGAGAACAGCCATTTATTTTCTCAGCAGACCTCACAGAATTCTACAATTTATCTTTGCAGAGGACCGCTGTTTAACCAAACCTGACAATAATGGCTATGAATCCTTAGTGTAGCACAGTGCATTAATAAAATCTCTGAAATTAACAGCTTTTTCCTCATTGTTCTGTTTCTTTGCCCGGAACCACCTCATTGATTACAATCCTTTAAGCAGCATTTCCTGAAAAAATAATTGTATATCCGCTCTTTGGCAAAATAAATTCCTTTCTGAGGGTCGATTTCTTTTCGTATTATTCCAGTTCCATTATTCCAACTTGTATCTCCATATAATGCATCCTCTTTATCTTGCAGCCACCAAGTGCCTTCATTTTGCAGTGTCATCTTCCTTTTAGTGACCAGGTCAGATGTGAGAAGAGTACATCAAGTGAGGGCCCACCCAATGCAGATTCCCATTATTAAACACATACTACAGTACACTGTTGCTATCTCTGAGCTCCTGGGAGGTGAGTTCATAGCTTGGTCGAGTTTCTGTCTTTGAGAAGTTCTTCTTGTGTTCTTGTGTGCTTTTTGGTTTTTTTTAAAGATATTAGGTTCCCTCTCACATTTGAGAATTGCACATTATGCTATAATTTCCACATTGGCTTTATTAGTGTAGCTATAAACACAAGTGTGTGGCTTGCCTTGTCTTGTTTTGCTGTTCAGAGTTATGTTGTGCATTACATGTCAGGACTGACTCTGGGCCTCCAAAACCCTTTAAAAGACAAAGCAAGGTGGTAAGATGGAGAAATGGATGCAAGTCATTTTCATTACATATGGTCCAGAATACTGTCTACAGTCAGAGTGGCCTCTTCCAACTGACTGTGAGGCAATGACTGCTTACCCCACATTATACAGAAAAGCTTTGGTCCTTTGAGCATTTCATTGTTCTTAAAAGATTTTTATAACTGCTAAAACTGTTTTTTTTTCTGAAATTATATCCCAATTTTATCCAACCTGTAAAAAATACTCTACTAAAAACAAAAAGATACCAAGCTAGGTGGACTGGCAGATAATCTAGAATCCATTGAATCATTAGAGAGGGACTGGGACAGTATTCATGCTTCAGGAGATTTGTGACAGTTGAAATTTAATGCAAGTAAAGTATTACACGTAGGAAGTAAAAATGTTAGAACTGAGTACACAATGGGAGGTCTGAAAATCAGAAGTACACCTTATGAGAACAATTTAGGAGTTATAGTGTACTTGTCACTATCAGCATCCAGTTAGTGTTCAGAAACCATTAAGAAGTCCAAGAAGGTTATGCTCAAGCTTTATAATGCACTGGTGAAGCCTCTTCAGGAGTACTGTGTGCAGTTTTGGTCTCCAAGCTACAAAATGGACATAGCAGCACTAGAAACATCCAGAGAAGAGTGACTAGGCTGATTGTGAGGTTTCAGAGGATGAGTTATGAGGACAGATTGAAGGAGCTGAGTCTTTACAGTTTAAGCAAAAGAAGATTAAGAGGTGACATAATTGAAGTGTTTAAAGTTATGAAGGGAATTAGTCCAGTGGATCGAGACTGTTATTTTGAAATAAGTCCATCAAGAACACGGGGACACAGTTAAAAACTTGTTAAGGGTAAATTTCGCACAAACATTAGGAAGTTTTTCTTCACACAGAGAACCATAGACACTTGGAATAAGCTACCAAGTAGCGTGGTAGACAGTAAGACGTTAGGGACTTTCAAAACTTGACTTGATGTGAGTTTGGAAAATTAAATACATAGGACTGGTGAGCTTTGTTGAGCTGAATGGCCTGTTCTCATCTAGATTGTTTAGATAATTTTCTAAAAAAAAGTATTTTTTTTATCTGTTACTTAACCCACATATGTTGTAATGGCCAAGAAAAATATTTAATCTCACATTTTAATGGAAAATTGATATAATAAGCTTCCTGATACTGTGTGCTTGAATGGAGACCTAGTGTGAACAACAAGGAAGTATATCAAAAAGTTTAAAGATAAATTACGCTTGCTGGACAATCCAAATATTAGGCAACCAGTTGGCAAAGAAACATATTTTGGTCAAATATTGTTACACAAAACACTCCTGGAAAATCCTCTAATGCGTTCATGACAGTGTATCAAATGAGATCAAATTTTTGAATTGAAGACCTGCCTCCATCTCATGTGTTATCCGCTGCATTTCTTTAACTGTTAATCTCTATTTGTACAACTCTCTCAGATCTCACTCTGCAAAGCTGATATCATGTGCAGTGTTATGATTGGTAGTTTTCAAAAATGTGTAATGCTTTACTCTGAATAATTTCTGGCTAAACATATGTCTCTTCTTGGGTTTTGAAACTCAAGGATTCTGGTTCTGAAGTCAAGCTTCAGGTTTCATGCATTTCTGAAAAATGTATAATTTACCTGTGTGTATTGCCTTGACGCCATTTTGGTTTTCCTTGGGTGCTGCCATTTTGTGGATTCCATTGTCAAGATTTAGATTATGTTTGCTAGGGATGTGGTCTCTGGGGTCACAACATTGAGGGGTCAATTGGTATGGGCTTAAAAGGTCATCTCATTAGCAATTTTACATCCAATTTTCTACACAGCAATTCTCTCTTCTTTTGGAAACTTTCAAGACCTTTGTTTTTGATTTTCTGTTTTTCAATTTTGTTCCTATTGTCCCTGACCTTTGATTTTGTTTTTATTTTGGTTTTGCTGATAAATCGGGTGACTCTCAGTTTTGACCTCAGCTAGTCTTTTGGCTGTGGGTATCTCTTGGTCCTTTTCATAAATATATACATATATTTTTCTTTGAATAAGCACAGAGAAGTGCGTGTCAACCGATGTATGAGCTATTGATGATCAGGACTCCTAACCAATGAATGAATAATGAAAGACGGACATCAATTCAAAAAACTTGATCTGTCATGATTCAATTCTATGTTGCTTATTTTTGGTTGTGTTTTGTTTTGCAATGCTTTGTACTCCATTTTGGGTCCTCATATGCCACCATTTTGGTTTCCTTTCCTAGATCCATTTCCCAAATCTCTGGGTCATGGCCTCTGAGGTCATGACCCATGATTACCAACCTGACAGGATAAAAGGATGACTTTAAGGTCATTTCCTTATCTAATCTACAGTTACCAAAATCCATCCATCCATGCATTATCCAACTATATCCTAACTACAGGGTCACGGGGGTCTGCTGGAGCCAATCCCAGCCAACACAGGGCGCAAGGCAGGAAACAAACCCTGGGCAGGGTGCCAGCCCACCACAGGGCGTGCGCACACACACACACACACACACACACACACCAAGCACACACTAGGGACAATTTAGGATCGCCAATGCACCTAACCTGCATGTCTTTGGACTGTGGGAGGAAACCGGAGCACACGGAGGAAACCCACACAGACACGAGGAGAACATGCAGACTCCACGCAGGGAGGACCTGGGAAGCTAACCCAGGTCTCCTAACTGCGAGGCAGCAGGGCTACCACTGTGCCAACGTGCTACCCCATTACCAAAATCCTTTAAGAAAAAAGAATAATCAAACTTGTTAACATATTGCATGTTATTTTCATTTTTGACCCTTTTTGTTCTTTTGACTTTGATTCCTGGTTCTCATTTTGGACTTCAGTTTCATTTTGTTATCAACCTATGATTTGTTTTGTTTTGTTTTTCTTACATGAATCTTCTGTTTGGACTCTAAAGCTTACCTGTCAGTGTGCTGAGAGACATGGTCCTATTTGAATGTGTGACAGGACTTCCAGCAAGTGGTTTATTTAAGAACAGTTTTAGCCAAATACATGTTTTTGGAATATTGTGAATATGCAACTATATATCTGGTGTTTGGATTATGTAACTTGAGTAATTTTAGACCATTTAGGTACATTTTAATATTGCTTGCTGTCGTTGAAGCTGAGTCTCCATTCAAGTCCACTGTATAAGGAATTTTGTTTTCATGAAAATATGAAATTAATGTTTTGTTCAGCCATCATTACAAATAATACAGGTGAGTAAAATATACAAAAATTTTAATTTTTGGGTAGAGTATTCCTTGAAACACAAATCCTAAAACTCAAATTACTAAATTCACAAAAAATGCACCTCATGGCAAAAGAAAACTATTAACTCAAAAACCTGTTGCTTCTGGTCATAATGAAACTTTGCTTGTGAAACACAAGAACAAGTTGTATAACTCACATAACCAAGAAGTGTCTCTGATTTGGATGTATTCTTTTATCTGACTTATGCTACTGCCATGAACAAGAACACAGAGGACAATGGTGGCACATATCTCATCTGTATGATGTTCTCTTGCACTTCTGGTTTCCTTGATCACCTCCCTTCACTTACACTCTTCCTCTGTCTCCACCACTGGTCACTGTTATCAATTAACCCCACTACTGTTTTCAAGTTGGTTGACTGCACCTTTAAAACTGCTGCATGCAGGAACCACTAGTTCAGCAGTGCTTAAATCATGAAGATCTCATATTATTGTGTGTCACTATAGAGATTGGAGTTTTGTGAATTGAATGGCAGTTTCTTCTGCATGATAAGGTTGACTAGGCTTCATGATAAAACTTATGATTATGGTAATGCAAAAACAGGTTAGAAGATCTTCAGTTTATGTATAACTGTGGATTGTTGCCTAAAGTTTTACCATATCGGTTTAAATGTGTAAGCAACAAAAAAGTCAGATGTTAATGTTTATTTATGTTTAACTTACAGCAATTTACCAAACAACAGTTCATAAAAACAATCAATCACAATTAACTATGTTGTTATCTTAATAAAGATAGCACCTTTCATATTGCACAGGACCAAAGCCTTTTAAGTCAATATGGAAAGAAAGAAAGAAAGAAAGAAAGAAAGAAAGAAAGAAAGAAAGAAAGAAAGAATATGGACTTCTGTTTTTTATTTTGCAAACTGCAATAAACAGTCACAGGTCATATCATTTGAACAGGTACAGTCTTGAGATTCATTGGTAGTCAGACAGTAATTTCTCATCCACTATATGACTCGGATTTAGAGGTAATGAGTACCTAACAGCATGTGCCAGTAAAGCATATTGAATTAAATAAATATATTGTAGTTTCAAAACCAATAGCCTTTTGCATACACTATTGAGACACTCACTCTTAAAGATGTCACAGTGATTCTTCAGAGTGATGTCATTTTTTGGATCCCTGAAGAATCATCCACATAAAGGTTCCAAAAAAAAAACCCTTTATTTATTTGAATCAGTACAGGTTCCAGAAATAGCCATAGATAAATAATAACAGATTTGTGAAATACCAAATGAGTTCCTGAATTTTAAAGGACTATAAATGAAGGTTTTCCTTATCTGTTAGTATCCTGTTAGGTATGTTACAATTAAAAATATCTTATTTGTCCACATACAATATTAGGATCCTTTTTAAAATCCAAAGAACCAATTTAATATATGTAAAGAGCCCTTCACAGAATCAAATGATGCTTTTTCAGATATTAGGTCAGCGAGGAACCACACAACCCAGCAAAGTGCCATTTAGAACCCTTATTTTTAAGAGTGTAGAGCAGTTTCTAAATTATGAGGAACTTTCACCCATTTACCGATCCCTCTCAATCCAGAAAGTACAAAAAGAAACCGTAACAAACCGTTTTACCAAGCACTGGTACGCACGCCTCTTAGTCTTCACTTAACAGAACAAGTCCATCTTTTAAAACACTTGTGAGACGGTCATCGGCACACGTTTCAGAGAAGATAATACGGTGCCTTCCAGAAGAGAAGAGGATTATGGGAATATCGAGGGCTTGCAGTTTATTGGATGTGAAAGAAAATTGTCACTGCGTTGATTCTATGTGGCTCTTTTACTATGTCCGGCGATAGAAAACAGCGAAGTACAAAATAAAATAAATCTGAGAGGCAGGGGAGTAACAAGAAATACCCATAATGTTCAATGTGCTTTTAAAAAAGTATCATTGCTAAAAAAATATACTGCATAATATGTGTACGACACAAATAATTTGGATCCCAGGCAGAAACTGTTAACTTGAAGAAGTCGTTGCCTTTCTAAAAGGTGCGGTCTCTTCATCCCCTATGCTGGAAAATAAAGCAAAGAAAACTCCAAGGAGAGGCTAATGGATACATCTGGGTAAAATATACTCTAACTTTCGGTGCAGTTTGGCCCCAAGCAAAAAAGCAAAATGCTTCGCCATCCTCTGTCCCCAGAAGAGCTAAATGTCATTCGATTGCTGTTTTTCAGAATGCCATTACTGAAGGAACACCAAGAGGTGTAAGGCGCTATTGCGCTAAAGCCAGCAGTAGTGACACTTTTATTACTGTCATTACATCTCACTGACAGTGGCATATACGCTCACTAAGAAGAAGAAGAAGATAAACATGCCACTATATACCCGTGAAAAGTGATGCTTTTTTAAACAGAAGGCTGTGAATGATTAATTCAGGTCTACAACAAAACTGAACAAACGAGTAGCCAGCTGAATAGCAAACACAAAAAAATGCAGCTTGTGAGGCTCAAGGATTGCGATTCTGATACAAATGTGAGCAACACCTGAGCACCACAAGATACATTCCTGTCTCCTTTTCTCTTCACTCTGTACACCTCGGACTATAACACCAGGTCGTGTCACTTACAGATATTCTCTGCTGATTCTAAACGTATGGAGTGCATTGATAAGAGAAACAAGACAGAAAAGTCAGGTGGAAAACTTTGTTTCCTGGTGCAAAGAGAATGTCTGCAACTTAACATCAGCAAAACCAAGAAACTGGTTAACTTTCAACGCACGAAAGACCTTCTATGTCCTCACTATTCAAGGAGTGGATTTTGAGGTAGTACAATGCTACACGTTCTTTGGCGTCCACATCAATGACAGGTCTCGTAACACAGAGGAAATATATCCTTAGGAGGCTGCGTACCATTAAAGTGGGTAGTAATATCCTTCACGTCTTCTGCAAGACACAGTTGGACCCCCTGGAGGTTTAAGCGAAGGAGCGAATTAAAACAAAACTGAGTGATATAATGAACAACGCTGCACATCCCCTCTCTGACACACCAACACTGAGGACTTTCAGCCAACAAATCATTCAGCAGAAGTGTGCCAAGAAACACTGGGGCTTCTTTATACCAACAGCAATACATCTCCATAATGACTCACCGTGACAATGCATGGCTGTCAAGTCAGAAGTGTTCTTTCTTTTAAAAATTTATTTTTTATAGCAATTCACTCTAAAAAGTAAAGGTGCCATAGCGGTTTTTCACAGCGATGCCATAGGGGAACAATGCTTGGTTACCAAAAGATCCATCCACATGAAGGCTCCAGAAAATAAATAAATAAATAAATAAATAAATAAATAAATAAATAAATAAA
>JANRMT010062791.1:121129505-121157380 GCA_026402145.1 Polypterus bichir lapradei
AGAAAGAAAGAAAGAAAGAAAGAAAGAAAGAAAGAAAGAAAGAAAGAGCTTCCTAGTTCATTTCAGTAGTAAAAAAAAACATCAGGAATTAAAGAAAATAGATTTGATAAAGAGAGAGAGAAAAAAGTTAGGAAGCGAGGGAGCCTTTGATGGATGGCAAATACGCAAATGATGACGTCACTGATTCCCCAATCTTATCTTTTTTTGCAAATGAAATGTATATTGGAGATAAACGATCTGTATCGTTCCATTTTTCCTCTTAATCACTGGCCGATTTTCTCCTAGAAAAATGGAGGTGTTCAAAGCCTCATAGTTTATCAGTTTACTCTTCGAATTACATCAATTAGACGTCGAATCTTTAAAAATGAACTAGATCGTAAGCTAGACTATACAAACAGGATTTATTATTAAAATGCTTGTAAAATTCCTAGGACTGAATTTCTGTATATCATAAAGATATATGTATAACTCAATTTGATTTGACCGCAATGAAAACTATATATATATATATATATATATATATATATATATATATATATATACAAGGGCTATTCAGTGCATTAAATAAAAAAAAATCTTTGAATCTTTGAAACTATTCCGTTTTTTTAAAGAACTGTTTTTTTAGTCCACTTTGCGTTTGATCTAAAATATACGACAATAAATACAGGGCGTATATAACAATACAAGTGTTGCTGTAATATAATGAATCATAGAAACAGAATAGCTAAAAACTGCTAACGACAAGGGCAAGACAAATGGCAGTTGAAAGATCCTTATCATGTGAGCGATGTGATTCGGCTATCGGTCTATATACATTTTTTTAGTGCAATAGAAAATGATTACAATAGCGCTTGGTTGATAAAATTTGTCTATCTCGCAATTTAAAAAATACAGCCCAAGCTACTAACGCTATCTCATTTTTAACTGTAAGCCCCAGCCCTAGTCAGTGGATTGATGCCTTTGTCTGATCCACGCGATCTATCGATGAATTTTCCATGTGTTTTTTTTTTCAAATCGTTATGTATGTATGTATGAATATATGTATTTATTTATTCTCTTTAATCAAGCCATTCGCGAAGCAAGTCCACTCATCAACACAATACTGTATGCCTATGCAATCGTAACTCCGGGAAAACATAGTTGGTTCTAGAAATTGCGCAAAAGAGAACATACAGCTGAATTATCCCTTCTTATAGCATCTGTACAAGGCTGCACGGGCTCCTGCAAAGGCTGTGCGCGCGAGCCCCCACCCTACCCCTCCCCCACATCAGATGGGAAACCTCTTTAGCGCTTCCTCAATGAAAATACTACTCCATTCACCGGTTCCGTTCATTCATCAAATCACTGCAGTGTGGCGAAGAATAGAGTTTGATCATGGCACAACTCTTATCAATGAAGCGCTGACGTCAATCGGAATGTGGACGTCAGGTCACATGGGCGGCTGATTAAATATTAAAGCAACGGGTGCTGTCCGCGGTGCTGAAGTCAGACGCTCAAGCTACTGTAGATCTGAACGAGCGCATCGGCTTTTCAACAAAAGACACACTGCAGTGAGGAAAAGCGGCCAATCTCACTTGTCTTGAGGTAAGAGGAAAAGATAAGTTGATGGATGTACCTACATAATAACAATAATAATAATAACAATAATAATAATAATAACAATACAATATTTATGTATGTACAACATTAGTATTAACTTACAGGAGTCGATTTTTTATCAGCGTTTTAGTGGAGTCATTTATATCAACATGATGTAAAAGCAATTTAGATACCATCTTTTTAGCACACATCTCAGTAAACTGTTAACTATGGCAAATATTTTGCTTGAATATTGTTACATCATGCAGATTACAAACAACAGTTCTCGTCCCTCGGTAAACATTCGCTCTCGAGACGCTAATATGTTTATTACATGTTTTTACCGTAATTATTTAACTTTTTTACTTTTAAAGATAAGGCTTTAATTTAATCAGCTAGAAAACATTACTTCTGAACAACGTGGGGATTTTAAGTCGTTCAATACATGCTTCTTGAAGTTTTTGCTTCTTAAATAGCATTATTTACTGGGGGTGTTTATTAGTTTGGGTGTGTATGGCAGCGGCACGCGACATCGACTTGGATTGTGTCCATTTCCTAAGGATAACGATGTACTTTATTTGTAAATGATAGCTGCTATCCTTTTGCAATAAATAATGATTGATTAAATACTTGTAGATCGTGTTTGGAGAGTTCATTTTATTAGCCATGCAATGTCATTTAGCTTCTATGCATAACTACAATTTGTGATTTAGAAAGTCGAGGTTTACAAGGGATACAACAAAATTAGTTTAAAACATATGTGAAAAACATAAAGACTTCTATGGACTTCGGGTGGTGGTGATATAAATAGACAGAACAGGTAAACTTGAACTTTACTGAAAATAAAAATGAAAAGGAACTTCTTTGTACATGACGCGTGCAGACTTACCGGTACACTTTTGACGTCGGAAAACATGAGGCATAAATGAACAAAAAGTAAGAGCAAAGGATAAGTATTTAGATGTTGATGGATCGCTAACAGGAGGGTGTAATTGATGTTAAACGTACTTGAAACGGCTTATTGGATGGCGCTGGAAACTCCTGCTAGTTTGCATAACCAAAAAATCCAGCTTATAGAAGTAAGCGAAGAATACCTATATACTTAAAATAATCTGTTAAATAAAGGATTTGATGGAGTTGCTATAGAAACAGATGTACCCTATGGGCGTTCCAAAGGGTCTCCGGAGAACTGGAATTTCCAAGTATCTGGGTTGCCAGGACAACGACTTGAGCCCACAGCCACCCCCACATTAGATGCTGACCTTTTGCTTTGGTGACTCAGTATTGCGGAAAAGACCGCCAAGCGCTTGCTCTCGGATATGGCGAGGTGAAGAAGACGACTACGAGTTTAAATTGGGATGCTCCTTTATTGATTTACTTTCTAGTCTTGAATTGGTCATGAATTCAATTAATTAAGGGTGAATTTTGCAAAAGTTTTAAAACTTCCTGCAGTATTATACTTTACATGCTTAAATTACTTTATGAATCTATACGTCTTTTGTTTAGTGATATAGAAACAATTCATCACTTGACATAACTTTACACCTTGGGTATTCATAAATAATACTACGCGTTAATTGTATAGCTCAAGTTCGGTATAGGGTGGCGCAGTGGGTAGCGCTGCTGCCTTGCAGTTAGGAGACCCGGGTTCGCTTCCCGGGTCCTCCCTGTGTGTAGTTAACATGTTTCCTTCGGTTTCCTCCCACAGTCCAAATTCATGCAGGCTAGGTGCATTGACATTCCTAAATTGGGATTGTTTCCTGCCTTGCGCCCTGTGGTTAGGATATAGCGGGGGGGTTGGATAATGGACGGATGGATGAAATTCGGTATACAAGATCCAAGGGCTCTGGTTCGATAATCAGTTAACCGTATTTTCTCATTGTAGCAGATTAGTCTATCGTGAAACTATATATAACATACACACATTTTATTTAAACCAAAGATATTACAGTTTATGTAATTAAAACATGCGCTTACTTTACAGGGATTTCCAAACGCATTAGTCATGGAAGAGCGGTCCCAGTTTCAAAGCTTGTTTGTTGTCAGGTTGTAAGGAGAGTCAGGTATACTGCTACATCTTAACTTTTCTTGAAGAGCAGAACGATGCTCCTCAATTGTTATCAATTCCATGTGAAAGAACCAGATTGAGCCTGCAAACAAGATTTAGCCAGGTTCATTATCAGCGACTTAAAACCCCCTGAAGTATAGAGCGAGCAAGGATTTATGCCGAGGGACAGTATTGTGATTTTTGAGCGAACAATGTGACAATTAATGAAATACATTTTCTTTGTCTACTAAAAATAACTGGCTTCTACACTGCGCTACTCTATTCATATGCAACATATTTCAAGACACAACAGAACGCGGTACATTTTGAACGATTTTTACAAAATGTTTACAAAGTGAGTTTACTTTTTACACATTTGCATTTAATGAATATAGCTTTAGCAAGAACATCACTATCAATCTAAAGTTGTGATAATAAATCTCCTAAATCCCTCCTTAGTATCTAGGTACCTGCTGGGTTTTTCCTGTACGAAGCTGTCTTATTAAATTAAGAAAGTCTATTCTGCGACCACTTTGGGAACCTGCTTTCATAGCGTCTTTTACTCCAAGAGTATGACTAAGGATGGACTATGGGATCCTCTCCAGGGTTTTATCTGCCTTGCTTTGGTTTCTGACAGGATAAGCTGCTGGTCTCTGATGAACGTCCTTACATGGATAATAAACGAGTATGAAAAAAATCTACCAACCTATTTATTTTTTCTATACACAAAATTCTTTGCTAATTCTTCAAAACATCATCAAGGTTAATGTTTTTTAAACACAGATGTCTCTGATCAAACACTAAAAAAAATTAACAAAGTTATTAATGAATACTTATAGCCTTCACTTTGAAGTCTAGTGGAGTATCACTTTCCATATGTTACTACAAACATAATGAATGAAACACATAAACTACTTGCTTTTTGAACAAAAAAAAGTCTTTCAGCACCAGAGTAGACAAATTATTGTATAATAAGTAAATTCACTTTTGTATTGACAGGCAAGATGCTAAACCACCAGACTGTCCGCTCACACATGCAAATCCACTGTCTCTTATATGACATCATATTAGAGAGACCGGTTAGCTTAATATACATTTCTTTGGGAGGTAAAGGATAAATAGTGCGTCTGGACAAAGGCTATGCAGGGCAGTTGAAAGTACATGCATACTGCAGTTAGACTGTGACAGACACAGGGATTGTATCTGCAGGTCATGAGCTGTGATGGAGTACCACTGACCAACACATTCCTCCCTTATACGCATTATCCACTCCAAGTTTGACATAGCACATTTTATTTACACAATCACTATATAATTCTTTACATTCAAAGTATAACACAAGACATAAATATATGTGATATAATCACTGGTATGTTCCAGTTCTACATCTTCAATGAAGAACGTACATAGTATACAAAATATAAAGTTTAGAATGACCTTTCAGTTTTTAAAAAAACACAGATCTTTATGGGATCTCATATTAATAGCTAGCATATAAATATGTTATTCTTCATCTTTGCTGAAATTGTGTAATTTTGAAATTTAAATATTTGTATCATATAACCAGGCACATGCTTCTATACGGTATATTTTTAAATTGAAATATTTATTTCTTAATAAGATTCCTACTGATCATCCATTGTTTTTGTGGTTTAGTTTGTACTGGAAGGTAAGATGTATAATTCACCAGTTTCTTTAATGTACTTGGAATCATTTTCTTTTTCACACATTCTCTTAAAATTGTGCCTTTAAAAAATGAAAAAAAAAAAAAAAAAGAATATTAAAAATAAAACTAAATTTTTTTTGTCCATTTTGTTTCCCCTAGGGGCTTTACAGATATGGTCTGGTCTAAGCACACTGCAAGTGCTGTGTTTCTGCTTATCCTGACCCTCGTCAACTTACATTATGTTAGCCTTGCCCCTGTAGCACTGGACATTCAAGAAGGACATATGCACGAGTCTCCCCCTGCCAATGAAAACATACAACACCTTGACATTAAGTCAAACCAGGAGAAACCTCAAGAAAATGGGAAAGATGTACCAGAAAGAGGTAAAGAAAATGATAGGGAACTACAGATCAGATCTCTCTCTTATTACCCAGGATCCAAGAACAGTCAAAGCAATAGTGATGAACTATTTAAAGACATTGACCCAAAAACATTAGCTGCAGTTCTTCTTGAAGCTCTTAATGAGAATCAAGGTGCAGGACAAGAGCAGAAGGAAGGAGAGACTTTAGCAGAACTAGCACAGCAACAAGAAGCCCAACGAAGAGATGAAGACCGGTTGACAGAGAATGTGAAAAGTCATACCTGGGCTGGAAGTGCAACTAAAATGAGAGGAGAAGATGGACCTGAATGGAAGAGGCAGCGGCAGCAGCTTGCAGAGAGTTCAAAAATTACTGAAGAGCAAGGGCTAACTCCACAAGAGTTAGAGAATTTGCAAGTCATGCTAAAAGAGCTTCAGAAGTTCAGTACAGCCACCAAGAGGGAGAGAGCCTCCAAAGAACCTAACAGTTTGCTTTCACTGGATAGATACACTACTGAAAAACAGAACAACTTTGACTCTGGAGAGAATGATATTCTTAAGGAACTGGCTACCTATGAAGAGCTTGTTGGCAGTCAACATGTGAAAGGAGCAAAAAACAAAGAAGAACGCGAGGTACTTCAAAGAGGCAAAACTAAACCTATGACAAAGTTCTTTCAAGGATTTAAAGACTATGATTCAGATGAGGAGGCAGAAGCTGAGGAAGAGGAGGTGAGGAGGCAAGTAGCTGAAGCAGAAAAAGCTAGGGAGGAGGAGGAGAAGTTAACAGATATGGCTTCAGACCTCCTTTTGCAATACCTCCTGAAACAAGAAGGAACCTCTGAGGATAAGGACAACCATGGAAAAGAAGAAGGCTATCAGGATGAGTCTAAAAAGAGTTTAGAGCTAACAGAAGAAGAACAGGAAGAAGAGGAGGAGGAGAGACGAGGGGAAGAAAGTGATGACAATGCAGCTGAAGACAAGCGATCAAATGAGGAAAATGGGGAGGAAGGTGGTGATGATATTGATCCCCAAACAATTGACAAACTTATCGAAATCTCAAGCAAGCTTCACCTCCCTGCTGATGATGTAATTGACATTATCAATGATGTAGAGAAGAAGAAGAAAGATGCCCCAGAGCGGGCTGAGCCCAAACACCATCCCACTCCTAAAGACCATATTAGAGCTCCATCAGTTCCTCAGATAGCTCAGCCACAGCCAGTGCATCAGCATCAAAAACAAAAGTCAATTCAGCACATGCCTGCAAGCATGTATTACCCTAAATATCCACCACAGAGGTCTAGGCATCACATCAATACAGATATTTCTTTGAGCAACAGAATAGATAACAACCTAGATTACGATGAAATACCCATGGCAATTCCAAGACGATACCATCCAAAGCAGGCCCAGCAGATCACGTTCTCCAACTACATCAGACCTAGGACATACCAGCCTCCGTTTCGTCGACAGTACTACTATCCCCCTCGTCCTGCACTCATGCAGAGAGAAGACTATTATGATGATACCCAAGATAATGAAGAAGAGTTGGAGAACTTCATTGAAAAGATCCTGTTCAAGCATCCTGAAGTGTTTCAGTGAATTCAATGCATCCAAAAGTGTTAGAAAAAAGTGGGAGTGATACATTTTATTTTTTTTTTAAATGTCTGTGGAATTATATCAGGTAATTTATGCATGAGACAGTCAACATTACTGGGCATTCCAATCTGAAGCAAATTCAGTGACAAGAGAAGGACATTAATCCAAACACAGATGTTAACTTGAACCTTTCTAAAACAAATTCTGAAATGAAAAGGTGTAGTTTTCAGGTGCCAAACCAATTCACTTAAAAATAGAATAAATGAAAAAGAAACCAATATGGTATTCCATTCTATCCCTTCTCAAATAGAGGCCCCATGAATGACATCATTTAAACATTGATAACCCTGAGGATGCCATCTGCTAATGTAGAAACAGCTATACCTCAGACGATTCCTGACATTTCTGCTACTGGTAAAAGTCAGCAGCTTTCCACCAAGCATCTGTGATGGGTTTTGTTTTTTCATTTAGAACAAATATGCAAGATAACAATGGTCTGATTGTTCAATCAGTAAGAATTTCTTAAGTTAACTGACTTAGTTTACTTAAATGCAATTGTCAACAAAAACTTTCTTACAAGTGCCAATTACCTGCATGATCTCCAAATTAAAACATCACTTAATTCACATTGACTTCATGAGATAACGGTAAACCAGTTGACATTTCTTATCTTAATACAGTAATAATGTGCTTGGTTGAATTAAACATACTCTACTGCAGGTGAAATAAGGTGAATTTGACCGTTCAGCCCAAAAGGAGCATCCAGAATAGTACCATGACATATAACCACTACAAATGCTACATTTATTATAGAAATAAAGTGGTCCATTATTATTTGAAGACAGTGAAACAATTATAGATATTTAGCTAAATATTATTACACAAGTCCAATAATAATAACAACAATAATAGAGAAAATCATACATTTTAGTGATGACACAATCAACTGCTAATCCATTGTGAGATTACAACAATACAAGAGATGAATGCATCTATTAATGTAATCAGTGATGGAATGTGACAGGACCATGGCCAGATGATATATATGGCAGATTAACTACACATATTTAAACTGTTCAAGAATAATTCATAAACACAGAAAACAATTATCCTGCAAATTAAAAACTATTAGGTATATCTGGTTTTCTGCTTTCAAGACACCTTGTGAACTGCACATTCTCAAACAATGCCCTTGTCGTAATGCCTTTAATAATATTAACAAAAACCAACCTTTTTTATTCCACAGATTTTCTTTCCCAGTATTATGTTATCATTGACATGAGTATCCTGTAAGACATAGTATTACAAGGTTGTAGACTGGGCATGACCTCCAGTCTTCACTCTTCTCAGAATGCCTGAGGTAGTAGTTAAAATAATCAAAGCTTGCCAAGGTTATTGTGAATTAGTCTTGTCAAGAAACATTACTCTGAATACTATTATGCAGTTGCTCTTGATGATGAAAAGACAAAAAAAGGAACCATCATACATTCCAAAAAGTAGTTGCCTTACAGTAGCCCCAGAGTGTTGGCAGGGAGCTGGTATCATGCTCAGGTATGTATGGCTTGAGTGTCTGACAGCAGTGCAGTCAGTGGTACCCAGCAGCCCTAGTCAGGCATGCTGTTTTGTGGTGTAACAGTGTTAGCTTTATTTCCCCCCAAGTCTATGGATCACCAGCACTGGTAAGGGAAAACAAATCCACCACCAATAGAAAGACCCTGTGGACTGTCTTGCTATTTAGAACACTGAGATCTGAAGAAGACTGCACGTGTGTTTGGTCTGCATCCGTCAACTACTGTGGCAAGCGTATTGCTTCTTTAAAAACAAATATGTAAAAAAAAAAAAAAAAAAAAAAATTACAAAAAAACCCTGACTTGTAAGTCTTGTAAAAGAAACTTGTTTTGGTGTTCTATAGATGTACTTGTATTTAATAAAATGCATTGACTTGATGTAAATAGCATGTTTATTACTAGTTTTGCTATTAAAATATAAATAAAAGCAACTATTTTATTAAAATTCAGTTTTCCAGTTCCTTTGAAACTACTGAACAGAATCCAGATAGCCGTTTAGTTTTTAAATTCACCCATTCATTCCGTCAATGTAATATATGCCTGTGAATAAATGAAAATAACAGAGTCTATGAAAGGGAAATTTTAAATGGGTTAAGCAGAACCTAAGACCTCAAACTGACCAGATGGGCCCGAAGCAGCTTTGGAGAAGCTCACTTAAACAGGCACAATAACATAATCTATTTTTCATTTCAGAAAAATGGCGTGACTGGAGAACTAAAAGACTGAGTATGTCAAGAGCACTAGCAGAGAGCTGTAGATTCAGATGCCCTGCTTTCCTTGGGTGTGGCAAAGCAGGAAACAAAAATAAATAAATAAATAAATTTCAACCAAAATGATGAATGGCAGGAGGAAAATGTTTACTTTGGAAAAGTTTTAAAAAGTTTTGTTTCAAAGGATGACCTTAAATCTTGACATACTGTATAGTTGGAGTAAGTAGTATAACTTCAGGTTAGGAGCAACAAGCATCAAAAGTGTTTTGTGACAAAATGAATTGGATGTAAATGTTTATTTCTATCATTAATTCACTGAATATTTTAACCAGGCTGAACCCAGCTTTGAGAAAGTCTTTAACAGCATTTTTTGCCCTACTAGGCACTACTGAATATTTGTCTGTCATGTATGTAAACCAATGAACTCTTGTCAGATATTAACCACTGAAATCACCCTTAACTGCAATGAAATTAAAGAAAAGCAAACATTAACACAACTAAGAAATAATATCCATCGGTTTTATAATATTTCTTTTACAGTACATTGTAACAAAGAAGCTGCAGCGTATAATAGCAGCATTAGGCAGAAAGCAGGGCAGACTCATGCAGTGTACTGGCTGCAACAAAGGAGTTTAAAGTCAAAGGGTGCCAGTTTAGTTCCTTTATGTCACTCACTGTGTGACCATGATCAAGTCAATAGACCTGACTCTGCTCCAAATCTAAGAAATATCTGTAAATGCTGTCAACATATCCTGAATATACTAGTCATATTGGATAAAGGCATAAGCAAAAAGTATAATAAAAATATTCTGACAGACTTTCATACCTGGCCAAGTAATTGTTACCAATTGTCCTTATTCACACAACTTTGAAATGTGTAAAGGAAGCCTAAATATTTGGAGAAAATGTACATTGACAATAGTGAGAGAGTACAGATTCTACAGTGAGTGAACAAGGGTTTTGAATTCAAAGTCCCTGGAGTCAAAGTTAAAATGCAGCAGCGATCACCACCGTATAAGTTTGGCAATAAAATCCTTCCAACATTTTTTAAAAATGCTTTCTCCAACACACATGACTGTGGGGTGGTAACAACTATTGGAGGAGCCCATGGGCAAATGGCATTAAAAAGCCCTGGAAGATGAACACATGGCAGAGCACCTCCATGAATACACCCATTCTCAGTCCCAGAAGATGTGGACATCTTTGTGTAGGAGGAAAGGGAGCTGTTGGAAGAACACCCCCCATAGGTAAAAGGTGAAATACTAACTACACACTGCAAACCCACTGACCACTGAATCATCACTCTGCACAATAATAACATAACCATCTTTTTTTCTGAATCCACTTTATTCTTTACATGGTTGAGGGAAACAATAATGTACCCTTGCAGGTTGAGTTTTAAGGTCACAATCACATTTGTATGGATTGTTACTGCATCACAGGGCACATCTGTGCACACTGGACTAATTTACAGTAAAAAAAAAATCATATGTTTGAGATGTGGTAGGGAAAATATTACGTGGTAAACACCTACGAAGACATATAATGTAATAGAATAACTGAGCCAAGAATCATGGTTCCCATAGCTGTGAGACAGCAGGATTAATCATGGCCTTACTATACGACCAACTACTAAAATCACATTAATCCATTATCCTATTAGAAGATCACAGGACATTATGGCTGCAGTGGGCTGGCGCCCTCCCCAGGGTTTGTTTCCTGCCTTGTGCCCTGTGTTGGCTGGGATTGGCTCCAGCAGACCCCCGTGACCCTATAGTTAGTATATAGTGGGTTGAATAATGGATGGATGGATGGAGGACATTATGGCCTATCCTGGCAGTAGCAGGTGCAACGCAGGATTTAACACTTGACAGTATGCCAGTCCATTGCAGGCATTCTCTGGAATTGGCAATAAACCTGACCAGCAAGTTTTTAGAGATTTGGGGGCGCCTCTGGAGAATCTGGAAGAAAACCCATGCAGATAAAGGGAGAACTTGCAAACTCGGCATGGACAATGTTGGGACAAGAATTCAAATCGAGGACACCATGTTTATGAGGCAACAGCAGTACCCTCTCCACCAGCATGTTCAGTTAAGTTTCGTTGTATATACAGTAGTTCACTTCCCATTTACAAGCTTACTGTAGAGCTTCCATTCTATTTAAAGTCCATGTGCTAAAATCCAGAAAGCTAACTTTATAAACAGGCATCCACATGAAATGACAAAAAACAAAAAAATAAAAACAGAGAATGGGCAAGAGATGAGCAAAAGCAAATAATAATGATAAAAAATATTATTAAAGAAAATAAGAAAAGAATAACAATAAAAGAACAAAAAGAACAATTTTGCTATTAGCTAACTATAGTTTGACAGACTAAATGACCACCTCACATTTGAAAAAGTTCTGGTCTAAAAGCCTCTGCAACAGCCCTAACAAGTATTTGTATTGCTAAAATAACTTGTTTTTGTGCAAATGCCAAGACTGATGTAAGTTCTACCATACTGATATGCAGATCATTCCAGTGACTGAGGACACGTAACTAAATGATCTACTGTATATCCTGGAGAAGTCTCATTAATGATTAGAGTTTTAAGCAGATCTGAATCTAGAGATGGAAATTTGAATACTGACATATAGGTATTGATCACTTATGTGAAAAAATAATAATACTTTTCATTTGTATAGCACTTTCTCACTACTCAAAACACACTCCACAAAGGAAGAACCTGAGACACAAACCCATGATCTCCTCACTGCGAGGCAGCAGCATTATCATGGCACCACAGGGAAAGAATGTATGAAATGACAACTTAATACTCAACTCCACAAGAAGAAAAATTGAGTATCAGTTATTTGTCTTAACTGTGATGAATGCCTATGTGCGTTTGAATTACCAATGGAGTGTTAAAAACAATTCTGCCAGACTAACAAGAAAACAATAGTTAAATCTGCTTCATCTGAATTAATAAACTAGCTTTTCTGCTTTCAGTCATAATCAATAACACATATTTTCATTTCTTGGGCTTCTCTGGCAATATAAGTGAATGACATTACTGATCTCTTGCACCTTGGTCACGTTAAATGTTGTCATACATTGGCAGAACAGATATGATTAAGAAGACATAAGGAATGTAAAAGTTCATTTGTGATTATATAAAAAGAGGAAAATGTACTAGAAAATGTATTCTGTTAATGCACCATAAAACACATACCTAGACTAGAAACTGTACAGAGAAAGAGAGCACAGAAGTATCCTTAGACTAAAGGGAACATTCTATTCAGTCTGTCTGGGATTTTTCTTTACACTAATTTGTCAAGACCTGTCTATACACATCCAAACAAAAGTAATGTAGCAAATTAAAGATATCACAATCTATTCCAAAATGAAAATACATAGATGTCTTTCATTTTTTTCTAGGTTATGTTTCTGGAAGAGTGGTGCTTATTCAGACAGCTACAGGCACAAGGCAGGAGCTGGCAGTGGATGGAAAAAGCATCTACTGTTGAGTATACTTGTATGCAAACTCATACTCTGCCAGACTGTGGGAGGAAGCTAGATTCTCTGGAGAAAACCCACACAAACATGAGAAGATCTGTCCTAGTCTACATGAACAAAGTAGGCTTTAGAATTTGTAATGCAGCAGAAGGCTGTCAATTCAGTCTCCCCTACTGACTCAATGCCTCAATCTGGGGGAGTCAATTAACCTTTTACTTCTTATTACTGAAATCTGAAAAAGCCTTATTAAGTTACGATTATTTTCTCAACACTGGACAAAAACATGAACACAGTAAAACTAGTGTGTTCATGTTTTTGTCCAGTGTTGAGAAAATAATCATAACTTAATAAGGCTTTATCAGACTTCAGTGTAAACTAGTGTATAACTAGTGTAAATATACTTGTTTTAAGTTCACAGATAAGTGTTATGTGAAATGAACATCTATGTTAAAGGGAAAAAAATAAAAATATGTATTATTCCATTAGGTGACAAGATGCATAATAGACATGGTCTCAAGATAGAGTTTCTTTTGGTGTCTTATGTTTGAACTAAACTGTTCTCCTTGTGTTCATTTAGGGATACTCTAAAATTGGTTAATTATGCATAGGTTTGCTTTGTGGTGGACAGGCATCCCATCTAGTATTGGTACCTGGCCTTCACCCACTGTTACTGACACAGCCTGTTTGGAAAAGGCGTCTTCAAGAAATGGACAACTAGATTAACTTAATCCCTTTAACACAACCTATAATAAAGCAGCTAATTTTAATGCTTGGCTATGTCCAATGCAGGGGTGCAGCTGTTACTGGAGGCAGCTGCTAAATGGTATAATTGTCCCTCATTAGCCTAATTATTATGTTCATGGCAATTGGAACTAATTGGTCTGATTGAGCCCAGCTGGGCAAACAGTCTCTTTAACATGGAGGATCTGAGAGGGCATAGGGCAGCATAAACAGAGAGCAGAAGTGTCTGTCAGAGCTAGGAAAAATGCCATTCAAGGTGAGGAGGGGTGGCAGAAATAAAGCCCAAAGTTGAGGATAAAGGGACATTTAGAGAATTTGGATGCAACCATGAAAAGAGGTAGCAGTATATTTCTATTTCATTTATCAATTTTTGGACCCTCCATTTACATTATGGGGTTAAAGGGAGATGGAGCCTTTTTCAAGAATGAGTACAAGGCCAGTACCAACTCTGGGTACAATGTCAGTTCATCCAAGGAAACCACATTTGTTCCACATTTAGAGTTATCACTCAACCTACCACTTCTATAAGATATTGCAGATAATCCATACAGGCATGGGAGAAAATGTATAGTCGTGGCCAAAAGTTTTGAGAATGACACAAGTATTGGTTTTCACAAAGTTTGCTGCTTCAGTGTTTTTAGATCTTTTTGTCAAATGTTTCTATGGTATACTGAATTATAATTACAAGAATTTTATAAGTTTCAAAGGCTTTTATTGACAATTACATTAAGTTTATGCAAAAAGTCAATATTTGCAGTGTTGGCACTTCTTTATCAAGACCTCTGCAATTCGCCCTGGCATGCTGTTAATCAACTTCTGGGCCAAATCCGGACTGATGGCAGCCCATTCTTGCATAATCAATTGTTGGGGTTTATCAGAATTTGTGGGTTTTTGTTTTTCCACCTGCCTCTTGAGGATTGATCACAAGTTCTCAATGGGATTTACGGTCTGGGGAGTTTCCAGGCCATGGACCCAAAAGTTTAATGTTTTGTTCCCCGAGCAACTTAGTTATAACTTTTGACTTATGGCATAGTGCTCCATCATGCTGGAGAAGGCACTGATGTCACCAAACTGTTCTTGAATGGTTGGGAAAAGTTACTCACAGAGGATGTTTTGGTACAATTTATGGCAGTCTTCACTGTTGATGTTCACATTGCTTGAGAAAAGAAACTGCATACTGTGTTTTCCAAAGATCCAGTTGGTAGCAGTAATATGGCACATGACTGAAACTTTTTTGGTGCTGAATTTACTCATTCATGTTCTGAGCCCACCCTTTGCTATGACACAATTTGCCTCAGATGCATCCCATTCACTTGATCATCACTGAGATGTTCCTACACCTTCTTTAGAGTCGACCTGTACTCAATTCAATTGATTTTACAGGATTTGTAAAGATACACACCTGTCTATATGAGGTCCCAAAGTTGACAATGTGTAGAAGAACAAAAGACAAGCATAGCATTGAAGGAAAGACAGCTTAGAGACAAGACTGTGTCATGGTAAAGACCTGTGGAAGACTACAAAATATCCTGCAGCACTGAAGGTTCCCAAGAGCACAGTTGCCTTCATAATTCATAAAAAAAAAAAAAAAAAAAAAAAGAAGTTTGGAACAACCACAACTCTTCCTAGGGCTTTCTGCCTGGTTAAACTGAGTAATCATGGGAGATAGGCCTTGGTAGGAGAGATGACCAAAATCCTGATAATCACTTTCACTGAGCTCCAGAGAACCTGTGTGGGGATGAGAGAAACATCCAGAAGGATAACCATCACTACAACACTCCACTGATCTGTGACACAAGGAAGCACACAGAAAGTTTGTAAGAAGTCACCTATGACTATGTTTACATAACCAGGCTGAAGTTACTCAAATTGCTTTGCCTTAATGTGACACAAATCTGACGTTTTCAGCTGTGTGTGCACGCAGAGATCCAATCTTTTCAAATCAGATTCGAGTCACTTTCATAAGTGGTTCTAGATCGAATAAACATTCAATTTGTAGCCATGTGGCTTTCTTTTTTTAACCTTCTTAACCTAATCATGTACAGTTGACAAGCTGTTTGCCACCATCCAGAGGAAAATATGATGTTTAAACTAGCTACTAGCACACCCATTTTTTCAGTTTTAATACCATGAGTTGTCTCACAAATACGTATGATGTTAACATAGCATAAAGTACTCTGACAATATGAGAAAAAAGATTGTCTGATCTAATGAAACCAAGATTACCTTAAGGTCTGGAGAAAACCAGGCATTATTCACCATCTGCCTAATATCATTTCAAAGGTTAGGCAGGGAGGTGGCAGCACCGTGCCTCAGTGTTGTTTTTCAGCAGCAGGGGCAGAAAGACTAGACAGGGTTGAAGGAATGCTGAATGAAGCAAAACAAAGAGCACTTTGGATCGCAGACTGGGCTTAATATTCAACTTCCAACATTTCTGGGAATATCCTTAAGTTGTCTATCCAGAGTTTGAGAGGATCCACAGAAAACAATGGCAGAAAATCCTCAATATCTTTGAAGCTTGTCGAGTTACACTCTTGGCTGTAATTGCTGCCAAAGATGATAAAATTAAGTATTGATTAAAGGGTCTATTTGTTTTAATGTGAAATTTCAAGTTTTTTTTAAATAAATTGCAAACATGTATAAAATCCTGCTTTCACTTTGTCATTCTGGGTAGTCAGTGTTGCCTGATGTGGGGAAAAAATGAATTTAAATTATTTGAGCACGTCTGCAATATAGTATATTCAATTTGAAATTTTAGCCTTTCTCAATGAAAATAAGACAAAACATGTCATGTCTTTTAAACTGATCTTGTAACCATAATTTGTTTTCAAGAAAAATAATGAATAACTGTAAGGAAAAATAATTAAGAACATTCAATGCTTTGGTTGTGCAAGTGTACATTACCTTTATAATAGGGATTGTAACTCTGTTCATTTAAGCAATCACATTCCAAATAATGTTCAAATCTAATTTGTCTTTACCCAACATGGATTAAAGTGGTTGTCATTAGCCTTTAACAAAATCAGGTCTTCCTATAAGGTTTGTTGGTTTTTTTGGTTCCATTGTGCAGAGCAAATGGCCCACACAGACAAATCATTCTACATATTTGACTAGGCAAGGAACAAACTGTTTAATCAAGTGGGCCAAAGGCAACCTTAAAAATCATGTACAGAATTATGACAGTAACTTTGCACTCTTTGCATACCATGACAATTTTGTGCATTTTACCCAAGTCTGAGCTTTTGGGTAAAGTAGCAAGCCAGAGGAAGCCACTTCTTGTAAAAAAGAATATCCTAACCTGAATAAGTTTTTAATAATCACACCCAGTCACTCACAATCATATAGAAAAAAGTATTTTTGTGTGGTGGCACCAAGGTACAATTTATTGTTTTAATTACAAAATAAATGTTTGGGACAAAGCCAACACATCCCAGTGTCCATGAATACATACAGTATTATAAAGCTCATTTGCAAGAGCATCACTATGATATAAGACTGATTTTCTTTGGCAGGTACAAGGGCTCTGGTCAGAAAAAAAGGAAGACAAATAGCTCCAGAACAATACACAAAGCATACAGTAGACAAATATTGCTTTGCTATGTCCTTTAATTTCAAACAAAAGATGTCACTGAAGGGTGAAAACGAATGGCTTTTTATAAAGACAGGTAAGTACCACAACTGAATCCAACCAATTATACCAATGCCAAAGGAATAACTTATTATACTAGTGGATATATTAAAAGTGGAAAATAGAAGATGATATTCTGGCTCTCCTAGAGAACATATTTTATGAACCCATGGCCAGCTTATTCTAACTAGAACTAAGAGTTACCTGATAGAATCTGAAAGACTTACCTTTAACACAACTATCAAAGTGAGGTTGCCAGTTATGATGTGACAAAAAAAGTTGTTGCAGCATAGGCATAACTGGCCACTAGTTAAAATAAAAAAACAAGTTCATTAATTTAAAGCTCTAACAATATACGGTATATCTTGTGCATGTCCAACATGTTTGATGGGTATCACCTTTATTAAACTGCTATTATCAAGATACTCTGTTGCACAACTTGGCATCTGCCAGAACCCCTTGTGGGACATTACTTAAAAAAATCACTCAATTTCTGCATAAGCATTAACTGTTTTTAACAGTAACTGTACTAAACCTTGATCGCAGCAACATTCTACATAATCTCAGTAAAGGTAACAGATTGCACTGAGCTGTTTATGACAAAGAATTTTAACACTTAACCCCCAACCCCATATACTGTAAGATGCTTCTAGCAAAATTCTGATTTTGGGCTCAGAATGGCTGATTCTCATTATCACCAAGAGCTGGTGACTCATCCACCATCATCAGGTAGGAAAGACTGCAGGCAGAGAGGGAGGAGGGACGACAAAGCAGGCAGCGCCCTGCCAGCTGGCGTGGGTGCAACACAATTACATGCAGTGCAGGGAGAAAAGAATGAAGATGCAAGGGGTAAGAAAATGTCCAGTTGCACATGTGGAAATCAGTTTTATTTTAATTTTAATTTAACACAGATTAAAATTAAATTGCTTTACAGGAGAAGAAGAGAATAAAGCAAAAATTGAAGAACATTAAAATCATAAAAGTTTCAAAATAAAGAACACATTAATTCATCCTTTTTTCCCGTCTTATGTATTAAAGTATCAACTAATACTCCCAGCTTTGCTGCTTTCCTTCCTAAGAAGACAATGGCTGAATATTATAATTTCCAATAAAATAAGAAATACATTCACACAATTCCCTTTATTATAGAGTAGTAACTGAATAAGCAGTCTTTTGTCTTTGTAACTTCAACTGATGACATATATTTCAGTCAACTGTTTGCTCTGAGTTGCCAAGTCTGTTTATTCTGACACACTTTAGTATAAAAAAGTCAGTAATTATCAGTATTTGGTTGTCAGAACTGAGGAGCAGCAGGTAATTACAGGGCTGCTATATTACATGCTGCTAAGTTTTTGCCTTCTGTATTAGGTGCTCTGCAGGAGCCAACATATATACTTGAAATAATGCTGGAAACAGCACAAAGGCAATCACTTTGTCATCACTGACAAAATAACATATGCTTTGATATGGGTGGGAATGACAGGGGAAGACTGTAAAATGTACAGGAAATATAACTGTTAGGCAAAATGTCAATAACATAAAGGTGGAAGGGCATCCTTGTGGTCTTTTATCCTAGCACTCAATCTTTAACCAAGTGAAGACAGCCCATTAATAGCTGTCTACTATGTGAACTTCACAAGAGTAGTAGCAGCCATCTGTTCTCCTACATACAACCCACTCAGTAGCTATTTACTATTTGAACTTCACAAGAGTAGTAGTAACCATGAAATGTGACATCCCAGAAGACTGTATTCTTCCTCACAGAGCAAAGTGACTGGTCCCATTAGTTGAGAAAAAAAAAGAAAAAAGAAAAATTGAAAAAAGAAAATTATTGCTCTGCTATGCCAGACCCATCTCTTCAAGGACACTTCGAGGCGACTCATCTTCCTTCAAAAGAAAGTATATAATAAAAGAAGAATTAGAAAAAAGTAGGTATAAACAGCAGCAGCAAAATTTAAAAAAATAAAACAGGTGTAAAAGCTGCAAAAAGAATTTCAAAGGGGTCCTATCTGTGTTCAAAAGCATCAACAGCCACAGCAAAAATAACAGCAACAAAAGTGTGGTGGAAAAGTCAACCAAAATATTTTATTTTGTGAAGTGTACACTATCTATTTTATTTGTACAATACTTAAAAATTATAATAAATTCAGCAGTTAAAATCTCTCGGGCAGAAACTATAGTACTGATTTGGCACTCGGAAGCCTTTTGTTCAAAGATCAGGCTACAAGCAATTCAAATGTTGATTTGTTTGTTAGCTCAGAATATATCAAAATATTTAATATACCTGCTCAAATTGTATGGATTGATTCTAAAGAAGAAATAACTCTTCCTTAATTTATTTTACAATCACTTGTGTTTTGAGTGTGATAAGACATTAATTGTTAAGAAGATCTTAGCATATGAATAAAAACTTTTACAATATCACATATTAATAACAAACAAAATGCAAAATTAAAATTTTCTTGTCAACAAGATTATAGAAAGAAAGACTGTAGAAAACATGTGACTTTGTAGACTTTAGGCTAAGGTACATCACTCCCAACACCAGTCCTCAAAGGTTACTACATACCATATTCATTATTTCATTCCAAACAAATTTCAAAATAAATCTTCAGTTCTTATTGAGTTATAAGAGAGTACTACTGACATATACCCCCTTGCATATTTTATCTCCTAACTTTGATAGATTATAAAGACACTGATTTGACTAAAGAATGTAAAATTGACAGAAAAAATGAGGCCATTGCTCTTGCTAGGACATCCAAATTTTAAATTCCTGAGATAATACAGGGTTATTAATTTCATTTATTTATTATATACTTTGCATTATTTGCTCATTACACTACTCCAAAACAAAATCAATCACATATCCTAAAATCTAGCAAAAAATTCTTTATAGTTCAAAATTAATTAGAAGAATAACTAACTTCCAGTAATTCTCACAATTTCACATTAAGTTATTGCCTTGTGTAATTGCTGGGCCTAAAGACACCTCTTTGTAATTATTAGTTACAATTAGCTATATTTTCTTTGGTCTGTTTAACTGCTACAATAATTAAAATACTACTAGCCTCAATGACTCCCTTGACAATTACAAAGACTCATTTCCTGACTGGTTTATTATGCTACTGGCATTTTTAATAGATAGATTATTACAATGTTACTACCTCTTTTCACATGTATGCATATCCCATTTTTCATTAATGTTACCATTAGAGTATATGAGGCTACTTTCTCACATGCTTAGAATTACTACACACGTTTCATTCCTATTTGTTCACCAGTACGTTATATACAGTGCATCTGGAAAGTATTCACAGCGCATTACTTTTTCCACATTTTGTTATGTTACAGCCTTATTCCAAAATGGATTAAATTAATTTTTTTCCTCAGAATTCTACACACTGCACCCCATAATGACAACGTGAAAAAAGTTTACTTGAGGTTTTTGAAAATTTATTAAAAATAAAAAAACTGAGAAATCACATGTACATAAGTATTCACAGCCTTTGCCATGAAGCTCAAAATTGAGCTCAGATGCATCCTGTTTCCCCGATCATCCTTGAGATGTTTCTGCAGCTTAATTGGAGTCCACCTGTCGTAAATTCAGTTGATTAGACATTATTTGAAAAGACACACACCTGTCTATATAAGGTCCCACAGTTGACAGTTCAAGTCAGAGCACAAACCAAGCATGAAGTCAAAGGAATTGTCTGTAGACCTCCAAGACAGGACTGTCTCGAGGCACAAATCTGGGGAAGGTTACAGAAAAATTTCTGCTGCTTTGAAGGTCCCAATGAGCACACTGGCCTCCATCATCCGTAAGTGGAAGAAGTTCGAAACCACCAGGACTCTTACTAGAGCTGGCCGGCCATCTAAACTGATCGATCGGGGGAGAAGGGCCTTAATCAGGGAGGTGACCAATAACCCGATGGTCACTCAGCCCGCCTGGAGTTTGCCAAAAGGCACCTGAAGGACTCTCAGACCATGAGAAACAAAATTCTCTGGTCTGATGAGACAAAGATTGAACTCTTTGGTGTGAATACCAGGCGTCACGTTTGGAGGAAACCAGGCACCGCTCATCACCATGCCAATACCATCCCTACAGTGAAGCATGGTGGTGGAAGCATCATGCTGTGGGGATGTTTTTCAGCGGCAGGAACTGGGAGACTAGTCAGGATAAAGGGAAAGATGACTGCAGCAATGTACAGAGACATCCTGGATGAAAACCTGCTCCAGAGCGCTCTTGACCTCAGACTGGGGCGACGGTTCATCTTTCAGCAGAACAACGACCCTAAGCACACAGCCAAGATATCAAAGGAGTGGCTTCAGGACAACTCTATGAATGTCCTTGAGTGGCCCAGCCAGAGCCCAGACTTGAATCTGATTGAACATCTCTGGAGAGAACTAAAAATGGCTGTGCACCGACACTTCCCATCCAACCTGATGGAGCTTGAGAGCTGCTGCAAAGAGGAATGAGCGAAACTGGCCAAGGATAGGTGTGCCAAGCTTGTGGCATTATACAGTATTAAAAAAGACTTGAGGCTGTAATTGCTGCCAAAGGTGCATCGACAAAGTATTGAGCAAAGACTGTGAATACTTATGTACATGTGATTTCTCAGTTTTTTCATTTTTAATAAATTTGCAAAAACCTCAAGTAAACTTTTTTCACGTTGTCATTTTTGGCTGTTGTGTGTAGAATTCTGAGTAAAAAAAATAATTTAATCCATTTTGGAATAAGGCTATAACATAACAAAATGAGGAAAAAGTGATGCGATGTGAATACTTTCCAGATGCACTGTAAATACTACTGTTATCAGACAGCAAAACTTAAATTTATACATTGTAAAAGTGTACATTTTCTCCCATACCTCTTGTAATAAATCGGCTTGCTCAATTGCTTTCAGGACACTTTTTTTGGAAGTGTCTTGGATCTCTCCCCCCATTAAAAATTCATCCAAAATGAAATAGGCTTTTTCAAAATTGAAGATTATGTCTAACTCACAAACCTAAGAAAAGAAAAAATAAATGGTAAATAAAATGTAGTAACAGTAAATTGTATTGTATGCATACTTAAAGACAAAAGTTGACAGAATGCTTGAAATGATGTATCTGCATACTTGCTAAATAAGTATTGGGTTTTATTCTAGACTAGTCAAATGATTTGAATAAAAATAAATGCGGAAATTCAATATCGCTAAACACAATCCATGTTGGTAAAAAATAAAAAAGAACAAATACTGTACCTGCAGTCTTAGATGCAATCCTGTTTTGCCTGGTATAAAACTCTGCGCTGATAAATTTGTCCACCCATTACTCCCAGTGCTTTGCACAAGCTCTCGTCTAACATAGCTTGAAATTTTCTCTCACGGGATTTCACTTTCACCAGACAACAAATCTTTTAATTATCACGAATACACCTCTTCATTGGGAAGAAACACTACTTTGTTTATTCCCTGATAGCAACACGAATTAGATGATGTACAAGTCTCTGACTTTAAGTTTAAATCCAAACAATATATTCATATTTTTTTACAACAGAGAGATAAACTTTATATTAGGGCAGTGAATAATTGGTATACAGCATTTCATTTTGTTCAAATAAATGAAATAAAACCTATGGCCTTCATTTTATTTTAATTTGCAAAAATAAAAACAACAGCAACACTTTATTATGGGAGTTACTATTGGTTGTAAAGATTTTACAAAAAAAAAAGAAAAAAAGAAATTGGTATCGAGATCAGACAATTCAAGTGACATGAAATAAATCCATTTTTGTTACTGGCTACAAAAAAGAAAAATTAAGGCTAATTGAAGCATCCCTAATTAATACAGTGTCAAAGTTTTTTGCACCTAAGATACTCAGCAGCAAATGGGATTAGGGCTGTCAAATAACCTAAGAATAAGGTTTGAAAATTCATATTAAGAATATGCAAATATTTAAATACTGTATAATTGAATTTATATTAATGATTTTGGGTGTCGCATGAATGTTTCTACATGGTTTTTATAAGTTACTATTGTGGTTAATGGCTCTAGTGGCGGCTACAGCAAGAAAAACACCAACAGAAAAACAAATTTCTAGCAGTGCTCTGTCAAATGTTATTTAAATATAAGAGGCAATAAAGTACTGAGCAGCTTCACCCCATAAAAAGAAAGCATCAACACCATAGTTTTGTTTTCATTCTAGTACTGGCATCTAGTTTAAATGGTTCAGCCTGTATGCTGTAGAAGCACAACCTTATGTCTTAGCTCTTCACTTAACTCTACCTTTGGAGACACCGTGCACCCTCACAAAGTGCCCTCCACTGGGCTTCATCCCAACCCAGCTTCCCATTCTTACACTGCTGTCCTTGCAGCAAGCAAGACTTGTCACAATGCTTTTGTAATGGGTCCCAAGTGCTTCATGCTTTGCAGATGCAGCAGTGAATAAAAGAAACCCACTAAATCATAATCATGGAGTTCCAAAGCCCATCCAACTGCGTACAAGCTGAAAAACTCTGGACACCATGGCTATGTATTGAGGAGCACACCTATGTTTATATCCACACTCACTCACAATTAGGCCAACTGAACATCAGCAATTAATATAATATGTCAATCTTTGGGAACAGGTATGACATAGCAGTAACTATGAACAATGTTACATTAACCTGCAAAACAACCTTAAAATTTATTACGCAAAGGTTAGTTTGAAGAACTCTGTGAAGGCATGCATTGTAACGTATTGATTGTAAACCTAAATATCAGCAGATCAAATGCAATAAATTAGTTTAGGTTCCAAGTAATACTGAGTTATTTATTGTTATTTGAGATATATTTGAGAAATAAAATTATAACGTTTGAATGGATTCATTACCACTGCAGTCTCACAGCTTCAAAGACCATGTGTGGAAAAAAAAAGTGTGAAATGTCTGCATGTGTCTGTGAAGGTCTCATAATATGCCCAAACGTTGAAAACTGTGAGTGTGTGAAGGGGGTATGTTCCTTGCAATTGGATGGTGCCTAGCCACCATTATAATTTTTTACAAAATAATTTAGTATACATTATAGTACAGGCGTGACAAATTTCATTGTCCTTCTTCACACTTTTGGCCATGAAACATTCAAAACCCCAACTGGGCAGGATGAGCTACCTTTTATGGATTTTTGTGTCATATCACCCAACAGAAGTCAAAATGTGAAATAAAAAGGTCTGGTCTTTATACCATCTTTACATTAAACTCCTATCATTATCAATACATCTATTTATTAATAATAATGGCACCACAAATATGATCACAGTAATTTCTTGAAGAGGTTCTTTTAAGTAAAACCAATTGTTACACTTTAATTTTTTAAGTTTGTGCAAGGTGGCACACAAATTGGCAGAAAGAAAAAGCGAAAAAGGTAAACACATTGCTGTTATACACAGTCTGCAACTAAAAAATCTACAATAAAACTTTTTACAGTTCCATCTTTATTTTTATAAGTACAAGGCATTTAATATTAACATTCCTATTCTTATTAAAGAATGTTCCATAAGGTTTACAAGATACAATACAATTTGCATAGCCCAAAATCACACAAGTAGTGTCGCAATGGGCTTTAACAGGCCCTGCCTTTTGACAGTCCCATAGCCTTGACTCTCTAAGAAGACAAGGAAAACCTCCCCACCAAAAAAAAAAAAAAAAACTTGTAGGGAAAAAAAATGGAAGAAACCTTGGGAAAAGCAGTTCAAAGAGAGACCCCTTTCCACATAGGCTGGGCATGCAGTCGGTGTCAAAATGGGAGAGAGAGAGAAGGTTGGATGATGTGGAGATAGTGAATCAGGAAGTGCAACAGATTAAAAGGGAGGAAGTAAGGACAGCTATGAAGAGGATGAAGAATGGAAAGGCCGTTGGTCCAGATGACATACCTGTGGAAGCATGGAGGTATTTAGGAGAGATGGCAGTGGAGTTTTTAACCCGATTGTTTAATGGAATCTTGGAAAGTGAGAGGATGCCTGAGGAGTGGAGAAGAAGTGTACTGGTGCCAATATTTAAGAATAAGGGGGATGTTCAGGACTGTAATAACTACAGGGGGATAAAATTGATGAGCCATAGCATGAAGTTATGGGAAAGAGTAGTGGAAGCTAGATTAAGAAGGGAGGTGATGATTAGTGAGTAGCAGTATGGTTTCATGTCAAGAAAGAGCACATCAGATACAATGTTCGCTCTGAGGGTGTTGCTGGAGAAGTATAGAGAAGGCCAGAAACAGCTGCATTAGGTCTTTGCACACCTGGAGAAAACATATGACAGGGTGCCTCGAGAGGAGTTGTGGTATTGTATGAGAAAGTCGGGAGTGGCAGAGGAGTATGTAAGAGTTGTACAGGATATGTACGAGGGTAGTGTGACTGTGGTGAGGTCTGTGGTAGGAGTGACGGATGCATTCAACGTGGAGGTGGGATTACATCAGGGATCAGGCTCTGGGCCATTCTTATTTGCAATGGTGATGGACAAGTTAACAGATGAGATTAGACAGGAGTCCCCTTGGACTATGATGTTTGCTGATGACATTGTGATTTGTAGTAAGAGTAGGAAGCAGGTTGAGGAGACCCTGGAGAGATGAAGATATGCTCTAGAGAGGAGAGGAATGAAGGTCAGTAGGAACAAGATAGAATACATGTGTGCGAATGAGAGGAAGGTCAGTGGAAAGGTAAGGATGCAGGGAGTAGAGTCTGTGAGGGTGGATGAGTTTAAATACTTGCAATCAACAGTACAGAGTAATGGAGATTATGGAATAGAGGTGAAGAAGAGTGCAGGCAGGGTGGAATGGGAGGAGAAGAGTGTCAGGAGTTTTTTGTGACAGACAGTTATCAGTAAAAGTGAAAAGAAAGATCTACAGGACGGCAGCGAGACCAGCTTTGTTATTTGGGTTGGGGATGGTGGCACTGATCAGAAAGCAGGAATCAGAGCTAGAGGTGCCACAGTTAAAGATGCAAAGATTTGCATTGGGTGCGACGAGGATAGACAGGATTAGAAATGATTACATTAGAGGGTCAGCTCAGGTTGGACAATTGGGAGACAATGTCAGATAGAGAGATGGAGTTGGTTTGGACATGTGCAGAGGAGAGATGCTGGGTATACTGGAAAAAGGATGTTAAAGACAGAGCTGCCAGGCAAAAGGAAAAGAGAATGCCTAAGAGAACGTCTATGGATATGGTGAGAGAGGACATGCAGGTGATGGGTGTGACAGAGCAAGATGTCGAGGACAGGAAGATATAGAACAAGATGATCTGCTGTGGCAACCCCTAATGGAAACAGTCAAAAGAAGAAAAGAAGAAGATGTGCTATGTGATTCTCTCAGCTGATGCATACTTTGTGACTCCACCTGTATATAATCCCTTGAAGTGTATTTTATAGAAATCATTGAATACTGGGAAAATGTACATCAACAAAGAAAATGAGACAAGTGGTCAATTACTATATTACATGTAAATAAAAATAAACAAAGGCTACGCATGAAAGGTGAACATGGATTTAGATGATGGGATGATTGTGTTGCAGGGGGAAATTGATGGCTGTGTGGATTGCTAAAACCTACAACACAACTTTATACAATATGGTATGAATTTTATGAAATGTATAATTGGTCACTTTAATTATTCTCTACAAAAACTACTAAACCATGCAAACTGGTATGTTCTTCTTTGGAGGTGTTGATTATTAATACAAAGACTACACCTTGGCCAAATTTTGTCTTATAACAAGTTTAAAAAAGGCAAATGGCATTGATGATTTATTGTCATTGTTGCGGTTTTCATGTAACCAAGCACCCATATTTGTGTTTGTTTCCTCAGCAACAATATAATTAAAAGGTAAATACATGAAATCTAATAAAATGAAAAGCATAGCCTATAGAAAAGCAAGACAACATCCAACAGTGCAAAAAAAAAAAAAAATAATACAGCTGTTTCATATAATAACTATCTAGTCCATTAAATGTTGTAATTATATAATATTGCTTTAACAGAATTTAAACATGTACTGTATATAAAACATTAAGATGCACAACGGTCACTAGTGTCTGCCAATGTACTATCTTATCAATAATCAATTATATGAGATATTCACCACTAGTGGATATGCAACATCATAATTCACAAAGACAAACTTCATTCTTCTTTGGCAGAGTTATGAGACGGCAACAATCTTACTAGGCACCTGTTACAAAGAAAATCTATATCTAGTTATTCAGTTTTATTCTCTAAATAGGACCTGGGTTTCTGACAACCTCCATCGACAAAATGCCATGATTTATGGAGCTTGGAAAATAACAGATTACAAGTTACAGAATCTGTTCTATTGCAATGGCATTTTTCTATTTTTAAATGTAATACTTTTCAAAATGACAGAATGCACTTACTTGGATGCTCCAATCCCATTCAGCATATAATCCTGTTTTGGGGCTGAATTAATCAATTTCAAAATATATATATATATATATATATATATATATATATATAT
>JANRMT010062791.1:121179305-121199825 GCA_026402145.1 Polypterus bichir lapradei
TATATATATATATATATATATATATATATATATATATATATATATATATATACCTGTATATAGTATTCACACACACACACACATTATACATATCCCAGTCAAAAATTTTAGAATACCGCAGGTTTTTATGGAAATACATGCAGTTTAATGTCTTAATGTTTCATGAAAACAAGGCACAGAACAAATAAACAAAGGCAACTAAAGTCAAGAATCATTAAGTGTAGAAAATTTTATTGACATTTTTGATTAATCAAAGTAGCCACCTTTTGCTGATATAACAACCAAACAGTGGAAAGCCTTTTGATTCATTACACCATCAACTCTGTGTCCAGCAAAAGCACCTCAGACCATCAAACTTCCTCCTCTATGTTTGATAGATGGTGCCACACAATGAGGAACCATCCTTTCACCAACTCAATGGCATACAAACATCCTGTGTGATCCAGTATTTCAAAGCCCTATTTTGTCATTTAAGGAATGGCTTTCTTACTGCCACTCGTCGTGTCAAACCTATAGCACAAAGTGTCCTCTTCACAGTAGAAATTGAGACTTGCTGTGCTGTGAAGCGCCAATCACGCAAGCTGGTAACTCAAACTTTTCTTCTGATTGGGTTGTGACTTTGGATGTGCTACATCTCTTCCTACCAGAGTTTCTTCCAGTTTCAAATTGTGTTTGGATTGTGTAGGGCACTGTACTCACTGACATTGATTTTGTTTGCAGTTTCACTAAATGAAAGGCCTACATTTAAGGATAATAATGTTCTGTCTTATTACATTTGTTAATTGCTGTTTTCTTGCCATTATCTCTGGAAACTTCAGAGGGTGTAGTAACACAGTCTGTTTCAACTCTGCTGGAAGAAAGACAGAGGGTTTTTAAGTAATCAACAGAAATTGGGACACCTGAATAATTTGCTTCAACATGCAAGGCTATTATTATATAAAGCCTTACTTTAATTGCTGCAGAACATCTGCAGGTTGTAACCTATTAGTTGTTCCTCAAAGAAGGCCCATTTGTAATATTCTGGTTTTTTTATTTTTCAGTTTTTCCTGACCTAAACTTTAAATGAAAACCTCTTACAGTTTACTGCTTACCTTTTCACCATTGTAGGTCGTTCACTGCATTTCAACTGATTAAAATTGAAGAAAAACTGGAAAACCTGACATGTTCTAAAACTTTTGACTAGTAGTATATTTTGTTATTTCAGTGTGGCTTGGCTATAGTACATATTTTGCCTTTGTTTGGTCATGTGCGCAAATTACATACTGTAAAAACACACAATGTTAAGTGTTGATATTTATTGCAAGCTTGAATTGTATGATGTGCATGCAGAAGGACAATGACACTGGCTTTGATAAATACTGTAATTAGATTATTTCATTGGGGTGGGAATCAGAAGAGACTTCTCCATTTGATATTACAACCATTTTTCCTGACAATTTGATATATATTTCGATTTTGAAAGTACTGTGATACAATATCGCTATTTACTTCTGATTTTTTAAAAGACATTTTAAAGTCACTGTAATACAGTTTAATATATATATATATATATATATATATATATATATATATTCTAAATTTGTGTTTTTTGTTATTGAGTCAACATATAAACTTCATAAAAGTATTCATAAGAACAGAAATGTATAGATTTAAGAAATCTGACATTGGCAATGCTATATTATGAGTACTATTCTACCGAGTTGGCACATTGGTAATTGGCCTATGCTGTGGAAGATCCAACAATTTCTGCTCTTGCTGCAAAGCTTGTAGCCCTTAGGTGATTCTGTGGAAAAATTCAGTGATGCAGCTAATTCTTCCAAATTGGTGGGTAACAACTAGTAGTTTGAGTTTAATGTGTGCACATACCATTTGATGTGAGGAAAGGTAACCACCTGAGCTGCCACAAGTATATTTGCCATGGTGTTGGTGATTAACACTGGCTTTTTCATCAATTACCCATTCCTTAGTGACAATAGGAAGTAGTTGGGCCATAATTTCTGGTATGATTTTCATGCAGTACTGAGGTTTTTAAGATATAACAGGAGAAGTATCATTCAGTTATATGATGTGACGTTACTGTAACATGACACTGTGTAGCTCTTGAAGTCCATGAATCACAAGTCAGGACAACTCTGTCCACTTTACAGAGTAAACTACTTTAATTCTGATTTAACTTTGTTGTATATTTTGGGAACTGATGCATTTGAGAAAAGATGTCGTGATGGAATAACGTACCTCATATTGAGAGTATAAATCATAGTGTGGAATCTTGAATTTTCAAATACAGTGTACAAATGAATGTCTTTGCAAAGAAAATTTACAACATACATAATTTTCTGTTTTTCCTTATTGTAAAGTCTGGGGAATTTAGGTTGTGTCCAGAGTTTGTTAATTACTTGGAATAGCTGTGGGTTTATTTCCATGTAATGCTAAGCGAGATGTGTGCAAATATTTGAGGTATTTCTACAGGGTGAGGCAGAAAGGACGGACGTCTTTGAAATGGCTAGAACTCACCACTAGGTGGAGTGACAGATGTGCGGTAGGTGGTGTTAGGTTCGCAAAGTCTTAGCATTTTTTAATGTTCTTTTTAATTGAAGCCATGGAGCCGTGGACGATAGAACACCGCGTTTTTGCGTACGACTGTTGTCAAGAACAACCAATCTATTACAGCAGTTCAGTGTGAGTTTCGTTGCCATTTCAATATCCACAGAAATAAAGTTGTTCCCGCTCATAACACTATCCTACATTGGGTTAAGCACTTCATACACGAGGTACACTAATGAACAAAATACCGCCGGGGGCTACACGAACGGCACGTACCCCTGAAAATGTTGAAAGCGTAAGACTAGCCTTGCTGCGCAGTCCAAGTCGATCTGCTCGGAAGCATTCTTCTGAACTTGGCGTCAGTAATCGTTCAGTAAGGCGTATTTGGCATTTAGACCTGCATTTCCATCCCTACAAATTGTCAAATGCTATTTCAATATGAACTCAAATCTTTCAATAAATTTCTTTGTAAGAAAAAATTAACAATTTTGTGATTTTGTAAAAAACATCCATCCTTTCTGCCTCACCCTGTATAATACACTTGACTTTACTGAGACAAAATGTGCATATGGCCATAGTCATCTTAAGTTTTCTATTAACTTTGTGAAATATAAAGTGAGTCCGTGGTTAAGGTTTAATTTGCGATACCACTTTATAAATCTTGATCAGCTACATTCTTGTTTTTCAGTTTTTTTAGGATACACATTCCATGAGAAAAATGTGTCCAAATGCGGCAACCACGTATGGTCATTACTGCAGCAGCATACGTAAATGTATGTACTATGAATTCTAATTAGAATAACTACAACAGTTAAATGTTGTCATGGCAATAGCAAATGTCTGGTTACATGCAACTTGTATTTAATTGTCTATAGTAATTAATCACACAGTACGGCTTATGCATGTTTTTCTACAGCTACATTTTGTTAATTGAAATGGCAGCATTTTTTAATTTAAAAATCGATTTTTAATTAGTCTGGCGATCTGATAATCGCCATATTTGTGAACCACAATTTGTAAATGAGTATACCCCCCCCCCACCCTATTATTTCAGATGTATTATCTCGTATATACAGCATAATAAAACTCCTATTTCCCAGCAAGCAGTACCTGAAGTAGAACGTAATTATTGGCAGTACTCTTATTCCTCCTCTCAATTTGTTATTGCTTTTACACACAGAGAAGGGGAAGATCCCCATGAAGCTTCAAGCTCTGCTTGTACCGGCCTATTTCAAGCACTGCACGCAGGACAAAACAAGCACCACCATGTTGGCACATTTCTTGTAAAAAACTTGTCAATATGCATTAAGCTTTGGGATGTAAAAGTTCAGAATTTTCATATGCACTTGTCACAGTATCTAAACTCTAATTACAAAGAAATATTGATAATATTTTGTATGGCTTTATTAAATTAAGAGGATAACTATTTGCTTGCGGCAGGTACTTTTATTGTTTAAAAAAGTGCTCCTGCTTATAGTTTACAACTCGCCACCTTAAGTTTATAAGTTGGGATACTAGCCCAAAGATCATCTCAGCTATAAGATGAAGGCGCATCTCCTCTAATATTTAATGTCTTAAATGAAAGAAACCATGACTAACAAAATTAACACAAAATCCATGTAATCACTGATGAATTGATTCATTAAATTTAGGCCAAAAAAAAGGAAAAAGGGCAACATTTATCCAAAAAAAAGAAAAAAAAGCAGACTAAAGTGTGAAAAAATCATTTTTAATGGCATTTCATCTTGCATATATTTTTGTATATTCACACCATACACAGCACTTGTGTTGTAAATACAGAGAAAACCATGTGGATGTTTTAAATTTTACAATAGTATAAATATTCAAGTGTGAAGGCAAAAGCCTGAAAGGTAGTTAAAGATATTAAGCAAAAAAATGATACATGCACTGCACACATTAAGGCCATATTTTAAATGAAGAGGTTGAACAAACAAATGTACATGCTAAAAATAGCCAAATGTAGAAACACTAATCAGGAAAAGTTGAGCAACGTGAAGGAGGCACTATAAACTATAATATGCATGTAACAGGGGAGGTAAGTTAAAATGTTGACTAAGTATGCAAAGTAATAATTATAAAAGGGAGCAGATGTAGAATGAAGCCTATGGGGCTGTAGGTATGACAACTTATATCCCTGATAGAAAAATCCTATAAGGAATTATGCACCCAGTAATGTTTAGTAGTTCAGCCTGTAAAGACAGAATGAAATACCAGTAGGCATATGAAACTGAATAAGAAAAGCTTTGACTAAATCTAAGAGATAGTATTTGTGTACAGTTGGTAGCACATTATTTAGAATAATCACACAGGCTCAGAAATCTGTATAGCTAACAAAACACAGAATTTAAGTAGAAGTCTGCTTCACTTGGATGATGAGTGATATTTAGGCTAACGGGGGCAAGAGCTCCACTCCACTTCAAAGAAAACGGTAATGTATTATGAATGTTTTTATTAACAAGACAAGCTTTTATCAGGATTATGTGGTTAATTGAATGATTTTAACTGTGCAAATATGAACAGGGAAAGCCCAGTAAATTTTGAAACAAAGCAAAAGAATTCAGATTTAATTATTTTTTATTTAAGTAAGTCAAAATATTCCTGTCCATACTGAATACTGTTAGGGCCGGTTTATACTTCATGCTCAGAATGTTTATGCACACGCATCATGGCTAGCATGCAATCCCAGCATTCTTTTGACACGTCCTCTGAGCACATCCTCAGAAATGAATGTGAATTGCAGTACCAGCAAAAATATGGGTGGCGTGTGTGTTCAAGTTTTGTTACATTACGTCAGCATCATAGTTTACTATCAACATGTGATGGCTGGCTGGAAGCACCAACAGAATCGATCTGTGTGCTTCAATGCTTGATGAATGGCTCAATGCAGTGAGGCAAATCATCAAACTTAAATGATGACATGAAAATGTCTTCATGGTGCTTTTCTTCATCCATTTCTTGCATAGGCAATGCAAGCATCGCATATTCCTCATCATAATCCTCATCCAAAAGCGCTATATACTAGTTCACAAACAATACAATCATAAGCTTTTACCAGGCAACTCACAAGTACCAGGATCTGTCCAGACTGTTATATGATTTGTTGTTCATAAGACAGCCTGGCACAAACACAAATTTTTTTAAATTTATGCTTGAGTACTCTGCTTCTGGTCAGATTCTTGCCAACTGATATAATTTTGTTGCTTCTACGGTAATAATAATAGTAATAATAATAATAATAATACATTTTATGTATATAGTGCCTTTCCCATGCTCAAGGCTCTTCACAGAGTCTTAGAAAAAACAGCAGGGTACATGTAACATTGGATACAAATGTTTTCCTGAATAGAACAATGAAACAGATAACAAAGCATTAAATAAAGGACAATAAACCAGAGTAAAATACTAAATTCAATACTAAAAGAAAAACCTAACAAATAACCTAATTTGTGATATAACAGACTAGTGCTGGGCGGTATGACCAAAATTCTATATTATGGTATTTTTCAAAATTATACCGGTTTCATGGTATTGGACGGTATTATTTTCCCCATGTATGAGTAGATGTTAACCACATTTCCACTGCAATTACTGGCTAAGAATAACCTATTCCACTGTCATGAGAATTGTACAAAAAAACATTTTAATGTGCACACACATATTAATACAGGTTTGCATGGCCCCATAAAGTGATAGTTTTTTAAGGGGGTGGCACTAATGAAGAGAAGGAATCACATTGCATGACAGATGCAGTCAAAATATAGAGCCTTTTTATTAAACAATATTTGCAAACAACTTAAACTAAAATTTTGACAACATATTTTCAACCATCCAAAGAGGCATTTATCCAGAGGTGCTTGTCAAAAGTTGTATTGCACTGAACAATGTCTTAGAAAAGGAATAAATAGTAAATATTTTTTGTAAACCAACTACACTTTGTTAATGTTAACAATCTCTGTTAACTGACATGTTAAAGTGACTTTTTAAACAACTTTACCATCATTAAACTGCATAATATTTAATCTAATAAATAATAACAATAAATAAATAATAGTAAAACTTCCAGTAATAATACTATTACTTCCAAGACTTCAAGCCCAGGTGCATTACACAGTATTCACCAAATAAAAATAAAATAATTGCAACTTGGTGATGACATCTTTATCAACTGAACCATCAATAAGGCAAACTGCATTAATATGGACCTTGCTTCAAGCTAAGCTATATACATAAATAATAAAACTGCAACTTGCATTTATAATGTAATTTGTGGTATAGCCCTACGGAATCGTATTAGGGCCACGGTGAAGAAAAAAATAATATGGGCACAGTGAAGAAAAAAAACTATATGTCGAGATTAAAGTCAACGTTTCCATTTTATTCTCGTAGCTTATTTTGTCATTAAAGTAGAATGTCAAACTAAATTTCATCCTAAAATCAATGTTTAATTCACTAGATTTTCTCAAACCCCGGCATAAGTTATGTAACACATTAAATGCTTTGTTAAGTGTTCCTCGACCCAGTTGTTAATCGCTATGCTCTTTTTAAACTGACTTCCTCTTGCTCTAAGAGGCAGCGATCACCGCACAGAATACATTCACTTTATGATATTCCTGCTCTATGAAAATGTAGAATGCCAAGATAATTTTTCATAATGAAATGCATTAAAACATGTATTAAACATGCACGGTAGTGAGGCGGTAGTGCTGCTCCCTCGGAGAAAGGGGTCCCCAGCTGTACATTCAGTGAAGAGAACTTTATGGCAGATGTGACGAGGTTCCAAAAAACTGGATGTATGAATGGGTATCGCACAGGTTTAACTTAAATATTGTATAAATGTTGGGTTCATGATCTGGTGGTCGAAGACACAAACACAGAATTCAATGGATGCTCTTCTGAGCAGGCTTTCTTTATTGCATGCATGCTGTCTCTTTTTAAGGTATTAAACCCCCAGTTCCTATCCTTCCTTTTTCTTTCTCCACATAACCAATCGCCACACAATAAACGTTCTTGTGAAATTAAAACTAGTTATAAACTTAAATCACGGAGTGTTCAGAACTTTAAAAAAAAATCTTCGTTATACATGTTTAATTATGCTGTCTATTCAGGGTTGCACTCATCCCAGCAAGCATTGTGTGCAAGGCAGGACGAAATCTTTGCATTCTAAATGTTTAGGGAGCAGGAATATCATGAAATTAATGTATTTTGTGTGCTGTCTGCACCTCCTCTTAGTACAAGAGGAAGTCAGTTTAAGAGGCATGTAGTGATTAACATTGCTCCGGGAACACAACACAAAGCAGTTAATGTGCTATATAACTTATGATGGGGTTTGAGAAAATCTAGTAAATTAAATATTCGTTTTAAGATGAAGTTTAGTTTACGATGTTCTACTTTAAAAAGAAATTACAAGGATAAAGTCAACATGTCGACTTTAATCTCGACAAATGGCGAGAATAAAGTAGAAATGTCGATTTTATTCTCGTCATAAGCGTCAAGATTAAAGTCAACATGTTGTCACACTATTACACAGTACTCTGGTACATTACACAGTACAGTAATCCCTCCTCGATCGCGGGGGTTGCGTTCCAGACCCCCCCGCGATAGGTGAAAATCCGCGAAGTAGAAACCATATGTTTGTATGGTTATTTTTATATATTTTAAGCCCTTATAAACTCTCCCGCACTGTTTATAAATATTCCCCGCAGAGTTAAACAGCATAATCCCTTTGTATTCTCTTAGATATTAGGTAAGATTCATTGAAATTATGTATATAAACACACTGTTTATATACAGTAAAATCTAAATATTATTTTAAAGATATTGAGTGTCTCCGATATCACATATGTTACAGCCATTACGATAGACAGGTCACCAGCAATAAATACGTACATTGCAAGAAAAATAGTATACAGTAAATGTGTGTACAGTGACACTAAACGTACGTACATGTACTAAGCACTGTAAGAAGAAAATTAATTATGGTTACTCACCAACAATGACACGATGACTTGTCCGATAACAATGAGTTTAATTTTACTGCACAACAAAGGAGAGCGTTACAGCCCTTGTAAAGGAGCCACTTCAGGCGATTGTGTAGCACTGCCGTTGTTCTTCTTCTGGCAGTCTTCAATCCAAATCCCTAAAGCAGATTCCATCCAGACTACTGCCTTATTACATCCACTTACAACTCGTTTTGCACCCTGGTTAAAAGGACACTGCAGCCGTAGATCTTATATTCCTTTCCTACTTTTTAAATAAAAAGAATCGTAGCCTTCAACAAATCCAAAACGTTTACCTTTTCGGCAATCATTAACATCTTCTTCTTGCGCTTGGGCACGACACCTGAAGCAGTAGCAGATTGTTTTGGAGCCATAATGAAGGGCTTGACTATGCACAAAGATAAACACTAAAGAGCACAACTCTTTACACAGCGAAACACGTTGATGCTGAATTAGCGAGACGAGACTTCCTGGTTAAAACTGCATTCAGCACGCAGGAGCTCAACTGCGTGCTCTGATTGGTTAGCTTCTCAGTCAGGAGAACTTAACTGCGTGCTCTGATTGGTTAGCTTCTCAGCCATCCGCCAATAGCGTCCCTTGTATGAAATCAACTGGGCAAACCAACTGAGGAAGCATATACAGGAAGTAAAAAGACACATTGTCCACAGAACCTGCGAAGCAGCGAAAAATCCGCGTTATATATTTAGTTATGCTTTCATATAAAATCCGCGATAGAGTGAAGCCGCGAAAGTCGAAGCGCGATATAGCGAGGGATTACTGTATTGAAAAAAATACTGGCTTCGGTATGAACCGGTATACCACCCAGCACTATAACAGACACACAAATTATCCTGAGCACCTGGACAGAGAGGTAAACCGAAAGAAAGGGCAGAATGTTAAGTTAAAAGCCTTCCTGAATAGATGAGTTTTAAGTTGTTTTTTAAAAGAATGAATGGAGTCGGCTGATCTAATTAATTTCGGGATGTCATTCCAAAGTCTGGGTGCTATGGAGCTGAAGGCCCTGTCACCCATAGAGTGCAGGTTAGTGTAAGGCACAACAAGATTACCAGAATCAGAGGACCTTAGTCAGCGAACAGGAGGATAGTCATTTAGAAGGTCACTGATGTAGTCCGGTGCAAGGCCATTTAAAGCTTTGTAGGTTATTAATAGAATTTTATATTCAATTCAGTAAGATACAGGGAGCCAATGAAGGTGAAACAGAATGGGTGTGATGTGCTCACTGTTGCTGGTTTGTGTAAGGACTCTTGCAGCAGAGTTTCAAATCAACTGGGGCTGTGATATAAGATTAGAAGGGGCACCTGCCAGCAGCGAGTTACAATAATCGATGCAGGATGTGATAAAAGCATGGACAAGTTTCGCAGCATTAGAAAAGTAGAGGAATGAGTAACCACGGGATATGTTATGGAGGTGAAAGTAAGAAAGTTTCTTAATGTGGTTTATGTGGACAGAATAAGAAAGGGAGGAATCAAAAATGACACCAAGATTCCTTGCATCAGAAGAATGTCTGATGAGACCTCCATCAAGAATGACTGAAAAGGAGCTCATTTTCTTAAGTAGCACTTTAGTGCCAATTAGCAGGAGTTCAGTTTTGTTGCAATTTAATTTTAAAGAGTTCTGCTCCATCCAGGTTTTAATTTCACTGAGGCAAGTTGTGAGCCCTGAAAACTCTGATGAAGTTGCACTTTTGACATTGAAATAGAGTTGAGTATCATCTGTATAAAAATGATAACCCAGTCCATAGCTACAAATAATATGGCCAAAGGGAAGTATATACAGTGCATCCAGAAAGTATTCACAGCATATCACTTTTTCCACAGAATTCTACACACAACACCCCATAATGACAACGTGAAAAAAGTTTACTTGAGGTTTTCGCAAATTTATTAAAAATAAAAAAACTGAGAAATCACATGTACATAAGTATTCACAGCCTTTGCTCAATACTTTGTCGGTGCACCTTTGGCAGTAATTACAGCCTCAAGTCTTTTTGAATATGATGCCACAAGCTTGGCACACCAATCCTTGGCCAGTTTTGCCCATTCCTCTTTGCAGCACCTCTCAAGCTCCATCAGGTTGGATGGGAAGCGTCGGTGCACAGCCACTTTAAGATCTCTCCAGAGATGTTCAATCGGATTCGAGTCTGGGCTCTGGCTGGGCCACTCAAGGACATTCATAGAGTTGTCCTGAAGCCACTCCTTTGATATCTTGGCTCACTTGGTTCACTGTGCTTAGGGTCGTTGTCCTGCTGAAAGATGAACCGTCACCCCAGTCGGAGGTCAAGAGCGCTCTGGAGCAGGTTTTCATCCAGGATGTCTCTGTACATTGCTGCAGTCATCTTTCCCTTTATTCTGACTAGTCTCCCAGTTCCTGCCGCTGAAAAACATCCCCACAGCATGATGCTGCCACCACCATGCTTCACTGTAGGGATTGTATTGGCATGGTGATGAGCGGTGCCTGGTTTCCTCCAAATGTGACGCCTGGCATTCACACCAAAGAGTTCAATCTTTGTCTCATCAGACCAGAGAATTTTGTTTCTCATGGTCTGAGAGTCCTTCAGATGCCTTTTGGCAAACTCCAGGCGGGTTGCCATGTGCCTTTTACTAAGGAGTGGCTTCTGTCTGGCCAGTCTACCATACAGGCCTGATTGGTGGATTGCTGCAGAGATTGTTGTCCTTCTGGAAGGTTCTCCTCTCTCCACAGAGGACCTCTGGAGCTCTGACAGAGTGACCATCAGGTTCTTGGTCACCTTCCTGACTAAGGCCCTTTTCCCCCGATCGCTCAGTTTAGATGGCCGGCCAGCTCTAGAAAGAGTCCTGGTGGTTTCGAACTTCTTCCACTTACGGATGATGGAGGCCAGTGTGCTCATTGGCACCTTCAAAGCAGCAGAAATTTTTCTGTAACCTTCCCCAGATTTGTGCCTCGAGACAGTCCTGTCTTGGAGGTCTACAGACAATTCCTTTGACTTCATGCTTGGTTTGTGCTCTGACTTGAACTGTCAACTGTGGGACCTTATATAGACAGGTGTGTGCCTTTCCAAATCATGTCCAATACAACTGAATTTACCACAGGTGGACTCCAATTAAGCTGTAGAAACATCTCTGGGATGATCAGGGGAAACAGGATGCACCTGAGCTCAATTTTGAGCGTCATGGCAAAGGCTACGAATACTTATGTACATGTGCTTTCCCAGTTTTTTTATTTTTAATACATCTGCAAAAACCTCAAGTAAACTTTTTTCATGTTGTCAGGATGGGGTGTTGTGTGTAGAATTCTGAGGAATAAAACAAATTTATTCCATTTTGGAATAAGACTGTAACATAACAAAATGTGGAAAAAGTGATGCACTGTGAATACAGAAGAGAAGAGGGCTGTGACGATGCGGGTTCTGGATCCACGCTCCCATCGCTGTTTGGGAGCCCTTCAACCCGTCACCGTCGATAATGTCACTGAGTGAGCTAGTCAGTGAAGGCAATAAAAATCGAGCAAGGGGATGGTACAAAAAGTGCAGAAGTGCTTTTATTTAAAAGACAATCAAAACAAAAACAAAGTGTCCATAAAGTGCAGTGCTTTCAAAATTCAATAAATAATCCATAAAAAAGAACGTGGAGGTAAAATCAATAAATAGAAAAAACAATCCTTAAAACCAGAGGTTAAAATGTTTCTTTGGAACCAGTCTTTTAAAATCAACAACAACAAGCCCGGTGCTTCTTCTGTGCTAGCGTCTCACCTGCTTATCCCGCTTGGGCTTAGCAGCAGGTGAGACACTCTCTGCAGCTGCCCTTTTTCCATTACACATTCAAACAAGACTGGAGACCTCCCGATCCCTGGCTTCGGTCTGGCACTCATCCCAGTCCCTGAGACTTGGTTCACACCAACGGCCAGGACGCACACGTTGGGGAATCCACTACCAAGCCTCATGACTCCCGCTGCCTTTCTGGCCTTCAGCGGCCAGTCGTCTTTCCCAGATCACTTCCGCTACCTGCTCACTCAGCGGGGTGACTTCCAACTCCTACGCCTGGGTGTCGGCCTAACACCCAGGCCCTCGCAGCTGCCCACGAGCGCTCGTTCGCTCGCTTACCCACACGCTACGTGTGTCTCTCTCTCGCACCGTCCTGCTTCCTCGTTCGCTCCCAGTAACCTCCGTCCTCTTTCCTTCTCTTTTCTTTCATTCTTTTTCCTCCCCCTAACCAACTCGCGCTTCTTTTTTATAATGCAAGGGGCCATAGCAGCTGTAGCACATTAGCCTTGGGAGCAATCACGGATGTGGGCAGTTCCCCACCTGTGCACTCGGTGAGAAACGCCCACACCGCAGATTGCCCCGCGGCTTGCTACAACAACTACATCCCCTCACGAAGCCGCCGCAAGTACGGTGATTATTTATTTAAAACCGGCCTTTGCTCAGCGAGCTGTGGACCCATAACACCACAAGGGCCAAGGACAGAGCCCTGAGGAACTCTGTGTGTGACTGGCACTGAGCTGGATTTGCTGTTGCCAAGACTAACAAACTCTTGCCTATCAGTCAGATAGGACTTGAACCATTGGAGGGCACTGCCAGAGATACCCAGCATGTTCTCCATTCTGGACAGTAGAATGTCATGTCTGACAAGTGTCAAATACTACACTGAGGTCAAACAGAATTAATATGCCGGTTTGTCCAGAGTCTGCTGCCATAAGCAAATCATTGGTTACCTGAAGAAGAGCAGTTTCACAGCCAGACTGAAAGGGTTCACTGAAATTATTAGAGGTTAAGTAATTGGTGAGCTGGGAGGCTAAAACACGCTCAAGAACTTTTGACAGAAAAGGTAAGTGGCAAATAGGCCAAAAATTGTTAAGATCGTCACCACTGACCAGATTTTTTTAACATGGGGGTTACAGAAGGATTTTAAAAGTGGCTGGCACAAACACCAGTGTTGAGGGATGTATTGATTATTTTTGTAACAGTAAGAAGTTTGGTGGGGATGGGGTCCAGTACACAAGTAGTTGGCCTCATCTTACAAAGCAGGTCAATAACAAATTCAAGATTCAAGAATATTTATTGTCATTTAATCCATATACAGTAGTACAGCAAACAGTGAAATGAAACAATGCTCCTCCAGGACCATGGTGCTACATAGAACACAGGACAACGAAGAATCCATGACACATAACATAAAGACACATAATATATAACAAGGTGCATGTGAGTCAAATGTGCAAACATGTGCAACCATGTGCAACATTGCAGAGCAGATCACATATACAGTCGTGGCTGAAATTATCGGCATCCCTGGAATTTTCCCAGAAAATGCACCATTTCTCCCAGAAAATTGTTGCAATTACAAATGTTTTGGTATACACATGTTTATTTCCTTTATGCGCATTGGAACAACACAAAAAAACAGAGAAAAAAAAGCCAAATCTGACATCATGTCACACAGAACTCCAGAAATGGGCCGGACAAAATTATTGGCACCTTTTCAAAATTGTGGGTATATCGTATTATTTCAAGCATATGATGCTCATTTGAACTCACCTGTGGCAAGAAACAGGTGCTGGTGTAATGGGCTAGATCTCAGTATTATAAAGAAAATAACATTTCGGTGTGTTGCTTAGTGTAATGGGCTATAAACCAGTGTTTTAAAGAAAAGGCAGAATTTCTGGAAAATTCTGCTACAGGTTATTGCTGATGGCTATCTACAGGACATAAATATTTACCTGTCTTGCTAAAGAGTCACCTGCTTTGAATAGTCAGACTGCTTTGATTTAGTATCTCATCTACATACAATGTGGGGATACAGAACTGTCTGCTTCCTTGGAAAATTGGTTTCTAATCAAGGACTCAAAGTAAATGTGTTTACACTATTTGTTATGCAGAGGAAATAGGCTTGCACCATTGTTTTCACTGATTGCCATGTTGATCTATGCAGAAATTGAAGTATATATATATTTCTGGGAAAATGAGAATAAAAAAAAAAAAAAAAACACAGAAGTATGGTCTGAGACTCGGGACTGCCGTCTGTTTCTTTTATGCTTTACACCATATCACTGTGGCTACACCCTGTAGCAAGAGTGGCTTGTACCTGGCCCAGGTTCCCCTAGGCCTGAGGTCGGTAACACTGGCAATGTAGCAATCACACCTGAAGCCAGTTAAAATGGAGAAAAGTTGACTCAACCTTTCTGTTGTGTGTCTGAGTGTGCCACACTAAGCATGGAGAACAGAAAGAAGAGCACAGAATTGTCTGAGGACTTGAGAACAAAAATTGTGGAAAAATATCAACAGTCTCAAGGCTACAAGTCCATCTCCAGAGATCTTCATGTTCCTTTGTCTACTGTGTGCAACATAATCAAGAAGTTCACAACACATTACACTGTAGCTAATCTCCCTGGACGTGGACGGAAGAGAAAAATTGATAAAAGACTGCAACAAAGGATAGTCTGAATGGTGGATAAACAGCCCCAATCAACTTCAAAACATATTCAAGCTGTTCTGCAGACACAGGGTGCAACAGTGTCAGCTTGAACTATCCGTCGACATCTGAACGAAATGAAACGCTATGGCAGGAGAGCCAGGAGGACCCCACTGCTGACACAGAAACATAAAAAAGCCAGACTGGAGTTTACCAAAATGTACTTGAGGAAGCCAAAATCCTTCTGGGCGAACGTCTTGTGGACAGATGAGACCAAGGTAGAGCTTTTTGGTAAAGCTCATCATTCTACTGTTTACAGAAAACGGAATGAGGCCTACGAAGAAAAGAACACAGTACCTACAGTCAAACATGGTGGAGGTTCTAAGATGTTTTGGGGATGTTTTGCTGCCTCTGGCACTGATGCCTTGACTATGTGCAAGGCATCATGAAATCTCAAGACTACCAAAAGATTTTGGGGTAGCAATGTAGGGCCCAGTGTCAGAAAGCTGGGTCTGCGTCAAAGGTCATGGGTGTTCCAGCAGGACAATGACCCCAAACATACCTCTAAAAGCACCCAGAAATGGTTGAAGACAAAGCGCTGGAAAGTTCTGAAGTGGCCAGCAATAAGTCCGGGTCTAAATCCGATTGAACACTTATGGAGAGATCACAAAATTGCTGTTGGGAGAAGACGTTCTTCAAATCTGACAGACCTTGAGCAGTTTGCAAAAGAAGAGTGGTCGGAAATTCCAGTTGGTGTCACAAGCTTGTTGATGGTTATAGGAAGCGCTTAATTTCAGTTATTTTTTCCAAAGGGCATGAAACCAAATATTAAGTTGAGGGTTCCAATAATTTTATCCAGCCCGGTTTTTGAGTTTTGTGTGAAATGATGTTAGATTTGGCTTTTTTTCTCTGTTTTTTTGTGTTGTTCCAATGCACATAAAGGAAATAAACGTGTATACCAAAACATTTGTAATTGCAACACTTTTTTGGGAGAAATGGTGCATTTTCTGGGAAAATTCCAGGGGTGCCGATGATTTCGGCCATGACTGTATCAGATATCAGACTGGTCCATGAGGGTTCAGGAATCTGACTGCATGGGGGAAAGAACTGTTACACATTCTGGTGGTAAGGGCCCAAATGCTTCAGTACCTTTTTCCCCCAATGGCAGGAGTGTAAACAGTGAGTGTGAAGGTTGTGTTGGGTCATTCACAATGCTGGTGGCTTTGCAAATGCAGCGTGTGGTGTAAATGTCCATGATGGAAGGAAGAGAGACACTGATGAACTTCTCAGCTGTCTTCACTATCTGTTGTAGGGCTTTACAATCCCTGACCGTGCAATTTCCAAACCAGACAGTGATGTAGTTGCTCAGGTGACTGGTGAAAATTTAGAAAAGGAGCTGGATGGAGTGGGAAGACATGGAAGGATATAAATTGATGATGGATTTATGTTAGTTGAATTATTTAGATCTTCAATTTTATTGTGGAAAAAATGAATTTTTCACAGTCTTCAGTAGAGGAGGCGATTGGTTTGGGTCCTTGGGTTTTCATGGCCACTTTCTATTATTCTGCAATAATGTGTGTTCTTGGCTGCAGTTAGTGCTGCTTTTTTTTCTCTGTGCTGCAAGAACCGTCTTTCCTACATTTACGACGTGTGTACCTGTTGCAATGCGCATACTTGGCACTTGACACTCAGTTTACTTTCCTGGGGAAGCGGCATGGAGAAAAAAATGAATAAATTTATGGTACTTGTAAAAGTTAGCTTTTTTCAGTTTTATTCTCTCAATCACAATCACGGTTTAAGAAAACCCAACCAAACATCCCCTCCCCCCCCCCCCCTCTCCTGATCTAACTCTAAGTAACAGCGCTAGAGTGAATTCACACACGATCTGACACTGTTCGTTTTCAAATAATATTACATTAGTGCGATGGTGTTTTCTGATTTGTACTATTCAGGTCATAAAATGATTTCTTCAAATGATCATATATACCTACTTCTGTGTTGTTTTTTTTTTTTGACATCATACACCATAAGGTGTATACCAATTCTGCGTGAGCAGGAACACTCAATAAAACTGAATAAAAAAAAAAAAATCAAGTGACGGTGAGATACGAAGAATGCAGATTCACCAGCGTTTGTGTGTCAGCTTTCATCCCTCCAGATCAGAGAATGTCCGGTTCCATTGCCTCAAGACACTACTCACATCTACAGTTATTCCCAGTTTCAAATAAAAACTAACAGTGTCAGATCCCTAGGGCGGCAGTATGTATCGTGAGTGAGAGAATGAAAGCGAAACAAAAAGTTAACTTTTACAAGTACAGTACTATAAATGTACATGGTCTGTAACAGACTCAAACCAAATGTATGTGTGTACTGTATAATAACAATAAAAGCAGCTCACTACTGAAAACAGTAAATATATGAGGCAGTGGGGATCAAACCGGTGGCCTCTTGATTACAAGTCAGCAAATCTTACCGCTACGCCACGGAAGCTGTTGTATCATCCTTGAACCTTTTGTGAAAATGTTTATTTGATCTTTGGACTTCAGGCTTCACACATTCTATAGTTTATGCCTACATTTTGTAACATTTATTACTAAAATATGAAAAAGTTTCTGTCTTAACAATGTGTTTACACAGATTACTGTAGAAACGGAACACACATGAAATGCATGTGTTCCAAATAACCATCTATTATTTCTACTCTAAAACTCCAGCAGTTCACTCCCAAATAATCAAACAAGGCATGAGCTGAGAGAAGTTAGTGAACGTTCTGTGACGGTGGGGGATGGAATAGCAGGCTGCTTGTCTTAATTGGCACATTTACGGGACAAAAAACGCTGACGGAAAGGTGCGAACGGATATAAGGTGGGCCAGATTTACGAGTTCTCTCATAGGCTCTGGTAATTCTAGTGTTAAAGGCTAAAGATGTAAATGTATATGCAATGCACAGTTTTAGAAGGACTATAATGGGCAAATATATTGGCACCCCTGCACTTCTTTCAGATAATGCACCACTTTTCCCAGAAAAATGTTGCAATCTGCAACTGCTTTGGTATTCACATGTTCATTTATTTTGTTTATGTTGGAACAAATCTAATGTCATTCCACACAGAACTCCAGAAATGGACTGGACAAAATTATTGACACCCTCAACATAAAATTTGGTAGCACACCCTTTGGGAACAATAATGGAGAGCAATCGATCGCTTAACCATAAATAAGTCTTTTATATCTCTCTACTGTAATTCTAGACCATTGTTCCAGGCCTCTCATGTTTGAAGGGTGCCTTTTCCCAACAGCTGTTCTGAGATCTCTCCACAGTTGGTCTAGGGGATTTAGACCTGGAGTCAATGCTGGCCACTTAAGAACTGTCCAGTACTTGTCTTTTACTATTTCTGGGTGCTTTTTGAAATGTGCTTTGGGTCATTGGCCTGCTCGAACATCCATGATCTCTAATGGAGACTAAGCTTTCTAACACTAGTGGGCTCTACCTTATGCTCCAACATTCTTTGGTGCTCTTCAGACTTCATGATGCCATGCACACAGTCAAGGTATTTGGTCTTAGAAGCAGTAAAGAAACCCCAGAATATCTGTGAACCTCCACCATGTCTGACCACAGGGACCATGTTCTTTTCTTTGAAGGCCTTGTTTAAATTTCTGCACACGGTACAATGATGTGCTTTACTGGACATTCTCCCAAAAGAAAATTGGCTTCTTTATGTAAGTTTTGACAAACTCCAGTCTTGCTTTTTATGTCTGTGTCAGCAGTGAGGTCCTACTAAGTCTCCTACCATAGCATCCCATTTCATTCAGATGGTGACAGAGAATAAGAGCTGACAAGGTTTTACCCTGGGTCTGCAGGTAAGATTGAATTTGTTTAGAGGTTGACTGAAGTTCTTTATCCACCATTCAAGCAATCCTAAATTACAATCTTCCACCAATTTTTCTCTTTGGTCCACATCTAGGGAGGTTAGCTGTAAACTTCTTAATGATGTTGTGCACAGTGGCCATAGGAACACTAAGCTCTCTGGAGTAATAAACCTGAGAGTGTCTATGCTTTTTTACAATTTTCTTTCTCAAATTCTGGGACAATGCTTTGTTCTTCTTTCTCTTCTCTGTGCATAGTGTGGTACACATAGACACAAAGTCATCTTTACTCCATTTAAACTGGCTGCAAGTGTGATTTATATATTGTTTGCACCTGTTACTTGCTACAGTGAGTTTAAATACAAATAGTTGTAATTCAATTATTTCTTACACTTTTGAAAAGGTGGCAATAATTTTGTCCAGTTTGTTTCAAGAGTTCTGCGTAGAATGATATCAGATTTGATTTTGTTCTCTGCTTTTGGTGTTGTTCCAATGCAAACAAAAGAAGTGAATATGAAGGCATTTGGAATTGCAACAATATTCTGAAAGAAGTGCTGGGATGCCAATATTTTTAGTCAGGAATGTGCCAGTACCCTACGTGCAGTAGCTTTGAGCACTAAAGCACAATTTCTGTGGCTTTCTGAATATAAATTTAAGTGACACAATCAAAGACAAATGCTGTGGTATTCTGCATTTTAGGTAACACCATCAAATCGCAGGGAGGATGGTCAGGTGTTTGACTAGAATCACCTTTCAAGTTATGAGCACTGTGTCTGTGAGCTGGAGGTAGATGGAGCAGAATGGATAATCATGATAAGAGCTATTACATTAGAAAACTGCTGGTACGCATTTAAGAGTGCCAGTAATCAAAACCAAAAAAACTGGGAAGTACAAGCTAACTTCAAGTACCGATGCAATGTATTTCGGAGAGCAGAGGAGTAGGGAATCCTCATTGAAATTAAGCAGACACGCATGTAAATGTAAACAATTTCAGAGGTCAGGGACAGAGCCCCCCTTTTAAAGCTTGTAAGATGCGAATGAATATTACAGTGGAGTAGCTTATGTGGGAAGTGTTAAGTTTAAACATATAGTTTAGTACAATGAAGTAAGCATAGCAATTTTATTCTGTATACACAAGGAAATTAGATCTAAATTGAAATGAATGCAAAGCAATGATAATTATGGTCTTCCTTTGCTTCTGGGTACTTCTACATAAAGATTCACTAATGTTGCATAAGCATGACACTGTGTATCCAACATTACAGATTGTCAAAAACATACCAAAATAATTAGGGACTATAGGCACCAAATGGTTTAAATACATTTGAAGATTGTTTCCTTTGTCAATTGTTACAAAAGACCTAGATACTACATGGCCATATATATATATATATATATATATATATATATATATATATATTGTGACGGGCAGCCGGGTCCCATGCCTGGCCGGGACGCCTCTGCTGCATACGTCCTGGGGGAGCCATCATGGACATTGCAGTACCTTCCCCGGGGAGCTTGGGGGCAGTCTCCCTGGCCGTGGATCCCTCCTCAGTCTCCCCCGTGACTCCATGGGACATGGAGTCCACCACAGCAGCCCGGCTGGGAGATGGGGTGGCCGCTAGTGGGTGCTACGGAGAACCAGCCACCACACTGGACGGTTTATCAGCCCCACCCGGAGGTGC
>JANRMT010062791.1:121209825-121222913 GCA_026402145.1 Polypterus bichir lapradei
TTAACTTTTCAAACGTCACACTTGCCGATTCTCCAAGCTTAACACAACATTTAATGGCACAACGTTGCTCCAAATTCCGCTGTTCCATTTTGCGTGACGCACAACCAAGAACACAACTTCGCTAATAGCAGTCACAAAAATCACGTAGTTAATGGAAGGAGTTGAAACTCGCACTGAGCTATGGGAGGGTACTGATACACGTGCTCTATCAATGACAACAGCGCAGTGTTGCCAGATCGCTTGCAATGTTGCTAGTCTCATTACTTTTCTGACACACCTCGTATACTCACAAATCAAGGTGCAACGAGCCTTACTGCTAACAAAAAACAGTATCACGTAAAAGCCTCATGACTTTAGAAGGAAACCCAACTCTAGAAATAACTATAACTTGACCAAAAATTGAACCTTAAACTGATGAAATTCGAATTAGCATTCCCCCAGGAGCGAAGAGTAAATATATGAATCCATGAACATGGATGGTAATTTGACGGTACTGTTTGGTCCTAATATTACTTTGTAGTAATGCTACTAATAGTTAGAACTGCATCTTCCAGCAGTCCTTGCAGGGGCTGTTGGGGTCAAAGGTGGCCAGAGGGGTTTAAAAGTAGGGCAGCTGTCAAAAAGAAAAAGGTTTTGTTTTGTTTGTTTGGTGCGTTATATACATCTGCTGGACTGCTTGCCATTAATTCTGCCATTTGCTATCATTGTGTCCTGGATTGTACTGTTTGTTGGGGTCTGGATCGTCTGTTTACCTGTCTACTGAGGACTGTGTGTGGATTCATTGGCTTTCCCGGAAGAAGGAGCGCTCCTGAACCATCCATCTGTCGTCATACTTTCAGCAATTACCGGTAGGACTGTGTTTTCCATTCCCTTTCTACATACAGATCGCTGTACTTAACTTCACCACTTCTCATTTCATCCGGTTTGGGTTTCCATAGACTTTGCTGTGTGTTTATTGTGTTTATGTGTTAAATGTAGTATCGCCGAAGGGATCAGGGGTGGTATTATTGTTTTCATTTATATAATTTAATTTCATTATACTTTTTATCGTTTAAATTCCCAGCGTGTTTTTTTGGTCTCTGTAGTGTGTGTGTGTGTGTCGTTCCAAGGCTGGGGTTGTCCCTGGTAATCCTCCAGTAAAATAAATAAATCACCGACACATAGATGGTGTGAATCTTAGCGGCACTTGACTGCTACAACTTTCTAAAATAAAAACACCCAATGAAGTTTGCACAATCATAATGGAAATCACTGAAAAGTAATTTCACAATAATTCCTTGGATGTCAGGTGTATGTGAAGTATAATCTGCTTCTATTTTTAAGCTTTCTTTATAGCTGTTACTGTAAAAGATGTCCCATGCACATAAAATCATAACCTCAATGTACTTATTTTTATGGATACATTTCATACTGATAAAAACAATTTTAATTGAAGAGTGATAAAAACGCAATGCAAGTTAAAAAATGCAAGGTGGAGAGTGCGAGGCAGGTATAACAGTCTATAATCTTATATAGTGTTAATGTTTAAGGGGTGGAATTGAAGAGTCGCATGGTGTGGGGGAGGAACAATCTCCTCAGTCTGTCAGTGGAGCAGGACAGTGACAAAAGTCTGTCGCTGAAGCTGCTCATCTGTCTGGAGATAATACTGTTCAGTGGATTCTCCATGATTGACAGGAGCCTGCTCAGCGCCAGTTGCTCTGCCACAGATGTCAAACTGTCCAGCTCCGTGCCTACAATAGAGCCTGCCTTCCTCACCAGTTTGTCCAGGCGTGAGGCGTCCCTCTTCTTTAACTGCATCCCCGGTACACCACCGCGTAGAAGAGGGCACTTGCCACAACCTTTTATAGAACATCTGCAGCATCTTATTGCAGATGTTGAAGGACGCCAGTCTTCTAAGGAAGTATAGTCAGGTCTGTCCTCTGTTGCACAGAGCATCAGCATTGGCAGTCCAGTCCAGTTTATCATCCAGCTGCACTCCCAGGTATTTATAGGTCTGTACCCTCTGCACACAGTCACCTCTGATGATCACGGGGTCCGGGAGGGGCCTGGGTCTCCTAAAATCCACCACTAGCTCCTTGGTTTTGCTGGTGTTCAGGAGTAGGTGGTTTGAGTCGCACCATTTAACAAAGTCCTTGATTATTTTCCTATACTTCTCCTCCTGCCCACAATAGCAGTGTCGTTAGCGAACTTTGCACGTGGCAGGACTCCGAGTTATATTTGAAATCCGATGTATTATATAGGCTGAACAGGACCAGAGAAAGCACAGTCCCCTGCGGCGCTCCTGTGCTGCTAACTACAATGTTAGACCTGCAGTTCCCGAGACGCAAATACTAAGGTCTGTCTGTAAGACAGTCCATGATCCATGCCACCAGGTATGAATCTACTCCCATCTCTGTCAGCTTGTCCCTAAGGAGCCAAGGTTGGATGGTGTTGAAGGCGCGAGAGAAGTCCAGAAACATAATTCTTACTGCACCACTGCCTCTGTCCAAGTGGGAGAGGGATCAGTGTGGCATATAGATGATGGCATCCTCCGCTCCCACCTTCTCCTGGTATGCGAGCTGCAGAGGGTGGAGGGCGTGGCAGACCTGTGGCATTAGGTGGTGAAGCAGCAGCCGCTCCGAGGTCTTCATCACATGTGAAGTCATTCAGCTCACCAGGACGTGATACCTTATGTTTGTATGGTTAGAATATACTCTCTGTTGCTTAAGGGAATCAACTACCAAAATATACCAGACTTAAACCTCGTCATTATCTGGAAGTTCCAGTGTGAGAAAAGTGAGACATAGTTTGTTACAGTAGAGAAAAGGCTTCCCATGAAATGTTAAGATACCTTGTAATTTATCAGAGTTCATGGATGCAGGAGATCCATAGTCCGTAAGAAAACACCAGCTTGTAGCTGCTAGATTTCATATGGCATCATTGAAATTCCCATCACTGCTCAACAGTATGGTCATTGGCCAGTCAAAACTACAGTACTCTCTGTCTAAAGTGCAACTGAAAGTGAAGTATTTCAGCATGACAGCTCGTAACTATATAGTTGCCAACATTGTAGGACTCTGAAGTCATTCAAAACATCACAACAATTGAGTGGCCTACAAAGATCTCCTGAACTAAATACATTGTTCTAAGATGTCAAACTTGTGCACTTCACCTAGGCACAACTATATGACATTTGGATATTTAATATCAAACAAGTTTGTTATGAGTTCCAAAAGAAAAGCATACTGACCATCACTTACTCAAAGCCACATTACGTTTAACAGTATAAATCAGTAGAGAACACACTACTTATGGATTTTTTGCAACAAAACATTGAAAAATCAATCAGTGGGCCTGCAATCATTTGTCCTGTAAATAAGTCCCTTCATTTATGACAAATTTGGTGGAAATCAGACAATGTCCTAATGATATTTTCATTTTCATTTTTGCCAATATAAATATACACTGTATATTTGGTGCTGCAAAAAGTTACCTGTTCAGTTTTCCTATATTACTGAACAATTTCTCATTATGAAATTGATCATATTTTCTGTTATTTTTAATGTACAGAGGAGAGTTAAAAGGGGAAAATTAAGCACTAAAATTTAGTGTGTGCAAGGTAATCCAAAAAGAGTTAAGGCAGGTTGTACAATACATTACTGTGTGCGGAATACAATTGCATGTGTTCACCAATAAAGTTCTTAGTAAAGGTCTAAGATCAATAACAGTTCAAAAAGACCTCTTTAAGATATAATAAATGTTGATATCTCCTGCATATATTGCAGAAAAGGGATGTTCCCATTATGCAATGATAGACTGTTTTGACAACCATTGCCCCCCTCTCCCAACCTAAACCCTGCATATTTAACCACATTTCAAAAATGTAAAAATATTTACATTGGAGTTTATGTGATAATGCACACATTATGACAGAAAAAAAGGAGGAGCAGAATGATTGCTGTTTAAAAGTCCCAGAAGATAAGGTCTGAAACCTTGGCTTGGTCAACATATTTACTACATTCTCACATTCTCCCAGTGTATGTCCTCCTTGTTTTTCCCCCCTCACATTCCAAAGATGAGCATGTTAACTTAACTAGATTGTCAACAGGTAAAGCATGTGAGTGTGAGAATATATAATTTGGGACAGTTTAGCTATTAGGTAAATAAATTAGTTGGGTGGACAGAATTGTCTGCTCTCGTTTGTCAAATCTCTTATGTTTTGATAAATACTAACTATTAGTGAAGTATCTGATCGTGTGGAATGGAGAGCGGGCCATTGTGAATATCTATTTAGAGATCCCAGCATGGTATCTGACTGGATATAGTTTTGCATCAGCACACTGATTGATCAACTTGGCAGTTCAGCCTCCAAATCCACCCACAATCTTCAATCCAGTTTTGCCATTTAATCCTGTCCTTTTTATTCATATCTGCAACTACGTTCAGCCCTTACCTCCTCTATTAGTCATCGTCTTTTCTCCCTTGGAAACACATCCTTTCACAGAAATCCAGTATTTGTTCTCTACTCTTTACTATGTTTAAGTCTTACTTCCTTTTCCCTTGTTTCTCTAATGTCTTAGGATCTCACGGCATCCTCACATTTATGCTAAATATCATTTTTAACAATACAAGATATTATAGATGCACTTGTCCTTTGGTTAGGTGTGATGGCATGACAAGTTGTTATCATTGACATTTATGGTAGCAAGACAGGTGATAGATGAAGTTTGGGTTTCTTATTTCTTACATAGAATATATCTGGGTGCTCCTTTTGTGATTTTGCTTTTATTAATACTAAATTTATTCACCAAAATAAGAAAGTGATGAAGACATGATCACTGCAGTCAGTTTTTGCCATACTCTCTAATAAACTGATAAATATTAAAAATGCCCCCCATCCCCTTCTCCAAATGTCTGCTACCCCATGTAAGGACAGTTACTTTTAGCATACACACACTGAAATAAAAAAGTGACAGTGGCATTTTTTTTATCATGAAAGCACCAAAAAGTCCAAAAAGAATTATACATGTTGCAATTAAGGATTATAGCCTATGATCTTTTATGAAAAATGCAAATGATTACTGCAGCTGACATACTGGATGATTGAAGAAAATTACTTTTAAAAGTAGACTTTCAGGTGAGGGAAAAAACAGCAACAATCAACTTCCTCTGCCCAGCACTTTTTGACCAAACTTTAGTCCCTGGTTAACAAATAAGATCATATATGAGAGAAGCAAAAAAAAAAATAAGCTGGTTTTAAAAGGGACACATCAGAGACTACTGCAATTTCCTTTTTTCAGAAAACTGGCTGACCCACAAAAAGACACAGGAGGCTGTGAGACAGCTAGAATTTTTTTCTACCTAGTGCAAGGAATGTGTCCAACTCTTTACGTGAAAGTAAAGGTGTTGTTTTATATTAAATAAACACACTTCACTGCATCTGGGGCCTCATGTATAAACAGTGCGTATGCACAAAAATGTTGAGTAAGAACGTTTCCATGTTCAAATCGCGATGTAGAAAACCTACACTTGGCATAAAGCCACACACATTTTCACGGTACCTCATACCCTGTCGTACACAAGTTCTCCGCTCGGTTTTGCAGATTGGCGGCACCCAGCATCAAAGCAGTGCTACTGTAGCTGTGTGGTTATCCTTACTTTTCCTGACGCTGCTTTATAAATACACTGAAATTAACCGCACATTGTTTATTAGTGTAATGCATCTGATTGTAATTAACCTGTAAGAATATAATGGACCAGGGAATAGCCATAGTATTCCAAATACCACAACTGCTTTTGCATTGTTCCTCTTACTATACCTTCTTCTTTCAGCTGCTCCCATTAGGGATTGCCATAGCGGATCATCTTTTTCCATATTACTCTCACTGCACCAATCAGAGTATTTTTAACATTGTATCTGAGTGGGGAATCACAGCAGCAGCTGATCGGAAAGAAAATTATCAGTATACAGCATCAAGCACACACTGCCTCAGCCACGGCAAAACGTTTCAAAGCCTTTCCTGTACGGACCTCGCGGTTCAGAAACAGTTTCATCAATGTTCCTTAAAAGTTTTGAAGAATCGTCGTAGTAAGCTTACAGATGGCTTAACATTACAGAGATGATTGTGTGGAAATTGGGTATTTGGGGAAAGAAAAGTAAGGACAGGAATTGTAGGTTAGTACGTTTGAAAGAGACAGTACTGCTACAATAAATTATTTGATCGAAGGTCGCACATGGCGCAGCAGCATGTTGTGTGAGACATGAACAATCACTGCGCCATCGTGTTCCCATGTTTAATAACATGCTTTCATTCCAATCATCATGAAAATTATATCAAGTATACATCTCAGTATTTTAATTTTTCAGAGAGCTGTAATATCACAAATGTAATGGATTCTGTGTCCTATTGAAGAAACAGAAAGAACGGAAGCACGTAGTGATTCACACACATAGAGCACATAGAAGATCAAATACAAAACAAAGCATTTAATGTGCTACTTTAGTTACGATGGGATTTGAGAAACTAGTAAATTAAATGATTTTAAGATGAAGTTTATGATGTTCTACTTTAATGACAAAATAAACTATGTGATTAAAGTGGACATTTCGAGATTGAAGTTGACATTTCATATGACAAGCTTTCATATGAAACTCAGATGGTGGGCTACGACTCGCCTTTTCAGCACTACACTGAAAAAACTAAGAGACCCTTAACATATGCAAGACAAAATGCTTAATAACAGAATAAAGTCAAAGTTTTCACCAATAACCACTCAAAGCAGTCCAGAACATATATGTATTCCACTTCAATCTTTGCAATTATAAACCTATCAGATCAGACCGAAATAAAAAGCTTTTAAAAGAAGTCCTGGATGGCTGATATGGGTGGGGAAATACCAGAAAAGGTATTTGATAGGCTGCTTTTATGAAACAGTACATTGTGATGTGTTACTGCACCACAAAAATAATGATATATTGTGAGGGTAGAAGTAGGACTAATAAATTACTAGTGGTTTACCCTAAAAAAGGCATTAAGTTTTCAGTTGGCTAGGCTTACAGGTGTCTTTAAAACAGTTTATGATAGTTTTTAGCTTTTGTTGCCGATATTGCAAGACTCTGCTGACATGAACTATTCAGCCCTTCAGCCCTTGGTGTAGTGGAAATTTCTTCTGTATTGGTGCTTATCCTGTTTTACATTCTATAAATGTAATTGTCCAGCATTTAGCTTTTGTACTCCTCTCTAGCTTCTTAATTGCAGTAAATATGTGCACCCAAAATGCTCAATTACATATTGCCTTTTTGCTACAAAATGTCAAATGTCTTTCAAAAATACCGAATTGATGTTTAATTAACCATCCCACCTAAATGCACCCATCAATTAGTTACATAGATTATAATACAAAAATGAAGGTCAAAATGACCCAATATAAAGTTCTGGATTTTTTTCTCTAAATAAATCCCTGTACCCTATTAACAACTGACATGCATGATGTTCATAATGTGTATTATTAGTGTATGTGTGTGCCTGGTGAAGGTGTTTTCAGTGGGAGTAGTGTTTAGGAGTTTGTTTTGGGCAAAAAAAAAAAAATTACGCCGGGATTCAACAATAGCCAGCTTTCATCAAACCGCTGAGTCAGTGCCAATACACTAAGTACAACTACATAAATACATGTATATTGGCTAAGCCTACTTATTATCTAGACTGAATCAATGCAACATAGGTAGTCTACAGTTAATTCAATATAGCAATGTGGCACTTGAAAACTAACCAGCACTGCAGGTATGTTATCCTTGTATAAACATCATGGCCAGTGTTAAAAACATAAAGATAAGGAAAAAAGACAATTTAATCTTGATTGAACCAAACAATTATGATTTATTTTACATCTATGCTCTTAGACTGAAACCAGGTTTACAAGGTGGCTAAAAAAGGTTTCACATTATACTCTACAGCCACTTTACTGACTACAACCCTGCAATATTAAATAATCACAAACAAACGACTGCAAATTTGATTGAGGCATTTGCACAAAAGAACACAAATGTTTTTTTAGGACAGAAAAAGCTTTTTCTGAGCATATCTCACATTAAGTCAAATTTATGTAATCTCTTTCTAATTGTAGATGCATGCACGTTGACACCAACATTTTTAAGAGTTATCTGAAAAAAGTTTGTGGATCTGAGAGTCTTCTTCAAGTATCAAATGGTCTGCTCTTGGGCTGAATTTTCTGGGCCAGCCAGTACTTGACAAACTAGCATTTGTTTCAAATCTGCTTCACTTGCAAATGATTTTCCTTATAGTGGAATGACTTACTTTAAATAATTTGGCAATCTTTTTAAATCTCTTAACAGACTCATAAGAATCTGTCAACTTCTTTCTGACGGCCTTTGAGAGCTATTTAGATCTTAGCATGGTGATATCGCAAATGTCAATGGGAAAGGGAACTCCAGACCCCAGAAATCTACAATTTATATAAGTTCAACCTGCATATTCCCTAAAGATGTTCTAAGCATGGTCACCTAATCTGAAATACCTGATTCCAATTCATGGATTTAGATTATAAGGTATTTTAGATTTAGATTGTAAGAATGAACACACCAGGTCAATATTATGCATAATTTGTTCAAGTATACCATCACATTTATCTATACACATGGTTTGCACAAAGATCTAATGTTTGCCTATTCAAATATGTTGAAAAAGTCAACAATTTCGTTTGAAGTGTACACACATTTTCACACAAAAGTACATAAGAGGAAAACAGGTTTGCACAAATAAATATCTGTGAAAAATAAGTTTTTCCTCCAAAATTATTTTTTCAGCAAAAAAGGCACAAAAGAACAAGAACAACAGAGAAAAGAATATGGTAGCTAAAAGGGAATAACAGTCTAAGAGCTTACGTGGGTGGAAATGTGTTTACACAAAGGCTATTTCCAAGTAACTTCACAAAACTGGTCATCATGGAAAGTAAAAATAAAGGCATTACTAAAAATAAACACAAACAGTACTTTCTTAATTATTTGAACATTATTCTGATATGAATGTGGAGAACAGGAAGAATGGGTAAGCTAGGAAGAAATTAAAACATATCCTTTCTCATTTATAGGATAATCACAAAAACTTCACAATTCACAGCCACAAGAAAATAAGCATATTCCAAAACAAAGCATGTGAATCAGGTTTGTCTATGTTCAACATGCATGGGCATATTAAGAAAATTTTTTCCAATTGTAAAATTAACTGAAAATAAAGTAAAATTATCAAAAAAAAAATATTCAAAAGTAAAAAATATATACAGTAGCTAATGAGACTGTACCTTTCACAGTAAAGTGACATTGAACAAGTTATTCCTGATGGTGAGTTACCTAGTTATGAACTTAACATATTTTGTGAAAGAATAAAAGTTAGATGCAATTTACTTAGCATTAACATGGCCCTTTGATATGAGAAAAGTAATGTTGAAATGCTAATGATCTAAATTTAAGCAATTCTTCATGTCAGCTGTGTATGTAACCTAATACAAATGAACTTTTGAGCAGAATACTGCAACAGACTACTCAGTCACTAGAGCTCTATCTGTCTAAGCAAATGTAGGATGAGGGGTAACACACCATACAGATCTTCTTCAGTTTATATGCACAGTCCAAATCTAAACACTAGCGTGGAGAGTCGCTTGCGTACTAAAGAGTCTATAGCTGAAGGTGGAAGCTGCCATCGTTGTACTTTGTATATAACAGCCAGATCGAATGTTATTTACTTATTTACCTTTATTTATTTACTTACTTCATACAGCGTAAAGTCACAAGTAGTCACAAAGTACAGTGACGGTAAAAGTGCGACGTGCATTCTTTCTTTCGATGTTCACCTCGGTTATAGCTTGTCTTTATGTGAAAACAGCAGTGTCAGATGGGGGGATGGGATCGTGAACGCGACTAAGGATAAAACTGAATAAAAAAAAAAACAAAACAAAGCTAACCTTTACAAGTATCATAAATTTACAGTGGCTGTTACAGACTGAAATCAAATGTTTGTTTTTATTCTAAAATAGTAAGAATAAAAGCAGCTCACTTCTCAAAACAGACTGGTCCGGGGTTGAACCCATGAAATTTTGATTACCAGTCAACAGTTTATACCGTTGCGCCACCAAAGCGATCGTATCAAAGGGGTGTCAATGTCGCACCATAACGCGGGTTCTTTATCTGCAGCGATATTCTTGGATAGAAGCGTACTTGTTCTGTTATATTTGTACCTTTTGTGAAAGTGTTTATTTGATATTTGGACTTCAGGCTTCACACATTATACACTACATGTCTACATTTTGTCAATTATTACTAAAACATGAAAAATGTTTCTGTTTAAACCATGTGTTTACATAGATGGTTGTAGGCACGGAACACACATGAAATGCATGTGTTCCAAATAACGATATAGTATTTATAAAATGCGTCATTTTGCTTGACTTCTCACTCTACACAAATCTAAGCAACTGACACGCAGATAAACAGATTTGAGCTGAGAAAACTGTGCGGCGGTGGAGAGATAAGCAGCAAGCACCCTGCTATCACATCGACACATTTACAGGACAAAAAGCACTGACAGAGAGGTGCGAAGCAATTTAAGGTGGGACGGATCTACAAGTTTTTTCGTAGGCTTTGGTAATTCTAGTGTTAATAAAGTGAACATTCTACAGGTTATATGTGAATGCACATATACATGTATTACTTTCAGAAATCTGTGTGGAAATAAACAGTTACTGGCTATATTTTTTAAACAAGATCTAATACTGTATAATATAAAACAGTTCCAATGCAAGTGTAAGGAATCTCATGAACCTCAAGTAGTAAAAGCCTGGATGTATAATTAAGACAGAATGTTTATCTTCAATCTTAAAATACACTAGACAAGTTGCCTTACTAGCAATTCTAGAAAAAAATGCAGAAAAAAACCTAACCACTGTCTGTATCTTTCTATTTGACTACACATTGTAAGTCATTAGTGGAAGAGAATACATAAAATCACACTTTTAATTTTAAAAGCCTGCTCTTTATTCAGCATATACCTTTTATAAACTATCTTGAGGTCTCGCCACTCCAGGAAACTGCACATCTTGGGCTTCCTGGCAAGGACAACTTGCATCAGCTCACGAACCATTTTCTTTTTCTCTCTCTCTGACGTTGCAGTGTACCATTTCTGCAAGCGCAACTTTCCCTGGCGACTGAAGAGCAGCATAAAGCGCATCTGTGGTAACAAAAGGCAGACACAAATGAGTCAAGATTTTCATAATATAAGAAAATGTGTATTTTAAAATAAGCAAAAAGTAACAGAGCTGTTTAGTTACATATACATAAATTAACTCTTCTCTAATTAGCATTAGGGTTTACTGCAGCCCATTTTAACAAGTTCTGAGCTCTGGCTTACTACACATTAGTAGGTTAGCTACAAAGGAATAGAAATTATACAATACTGTATACTATTATTACGTTTCCAACAAAAATGTCCTTTCCAGTATATTACAACATATCAAGACTAGTCAAACCGATGTTCAAGATTTTAAATCACTAATCAAAAGATTTTAAATTACTAAAATGTTTTCTTTTTCCCCAATGTTGTCCTTTATTACTTGCAGGTTACAAGTATTATTTGACTAAATGTGATCAGTTTACTTGTGGCGGTTCCCAAATATTTTCAAGTAAAGGTCTCTCAAAGCATTATAACATCTGGTCAGTGCCCCCCACTAATATAAAGCCAATGCTGCAAAGTACAGCAGGATCTTGAATCTCAAGTACTGCTAACAGTAGTAACATAGTATGATTTGGGATAACAAAAGACCTATCAAAATCAAAGTAGATGCTTACCTACAGTAGACTAATGACACATGTGATCAACTGTTATTTGATATATCTGGAAAAGGGGTTCTCGTTATTTTTTTTTCTTAGCATACTCCCTCTAAGAACTGAATGCTTCAAAATACCACAATATGTTCGGTTATGAATTGTTAAGTACTGAAACCTAATTACTGTAGGTACAAACAACTAAAGGTGATGTTACTTAAATTCCTCATCCCTAAGACTGTATTTTGTGATTTTTAACAAGGGATTACTGATAGTTTTTGTGTAGATGTGGGTATATGTTTTTTTAGTTTTTCTTATTTTTGAATGTAAGAACAGTAGATGGTTTGATATAAAAAACAAAGTCCTTTAGTATACAAAACAATTATACATTGAATAGTATACATGTGAATTCAGTTCAAAAGTAGTATTTACGATTTATATACAGAGAGTAAAATCAGGGGTGTGGAAATCAAATTTATTTCTACTTGTCCACGGACAAGTAAACTTAGAAAATCTGCTTGTCCGCCAGTTAAATTCACTTGCCCATAAACAAATAACAAAAGTGAAAAATAGTTTCTTTTTTTCTGATCTCTTTTATTGATACCAAAACTGCCTTCCATTTTAAAACTGAAAAAAGTTCTTTCAGGGAGTAGTATTTTGCCACCTTGCTCTAGAACATTATATAAAAGATTCCCTTATTTTAACTGGCTAATAAACAATGCCTTCATTATAGCTACACTAGTTCTTTTTTCATATATTACAGTTACAAAACAGAACACTGGCCTGAATTATTTTCTGCCATGTTCTTCAGCTTTTGTTTTGCAACATCTTCTCCCCCAAGAATCTTTACTATCTCAGACAGCATGGGCTGAATGCTGTTCATTTCTGCTTGAGCTGAACTGCATGGTTCCTGGACTGATGGTCCTGCAGAAGTGGATGCTGACGACTTTTCAGGTTTTTTATGAGTGATGTGCCTGTTGCCAGGTGACAGCCAGAATTCCACAGCTGGTCGTGGGTCAAACTCTTCTAAAGAAGCAGTATTGAACAGCCTAGCATAACGCTCAACCTCCAAGCGTTCAGCTTTAGAAAACGCTTTTTCAATTGAACCAACTTTTTTCTTACTTTTAGACTCTTGTCTCTATCTGACGTACTAAACCCCCAGTTCCTATCATTTTTACTTTCTGCACATAACCAATCACCACACGATAAACGTATTTGTTAAATTAAAACTAGTTATAAGCTTAGACCTCTGAATGGATGGCATATCATGTATAAC
>JANRMT010062791.1:121242913-121258750 GCA_026402145.1 Polypterus bichir lapradei
TGAGCCGCTGAATATGGTTTTATATGTCAGTCGCTCGCTTCTAATTGTTTCGCTGCCTTCTTAATTATATAATGCATGTTTTCTAAAGCGCGTTTTGTAGCTCTTCCTGGCTTTCTACGTAATGCGTGATTACGTGAGAGGCGTGATTATGTCATACGAAACTCCGCCCCTCCAGCTCAACTCCATTACAGTAAATGGAGAAAAACAACTTCCAGTTATGACCATTACGCGTAGAATTTCGAAATGAAACCTGCCCAACTTTTGTAAGGAAGCTGTAAGGAATGAGCCTGCCAAATTTCAGCCTTCTACCTACACGGGAAGTTGGAGAATTAGTGATGAGTCAGTGAGTGAGTGAGTGAGTGAGTGAGTGAGTGAGGGCTTTGCCGTTTATTAGTATAGATTCAGTAGGAATTTGTCAGATTGTCAAAGGTCCAACTCATAATCATAACCACACATTAGATTTAATTATAACTTACAAAGTTGAAATTCAAAATTTAAATATTACTCCATTAAATGAAGTTATTTCCGATCACTACTTAATTACATTTGATTTAGTCCTGCCCTTGCCAACACATTCCCAGATTAAAACAAAGACAGTGTGACATCTAGATTATAATTCTGCTTTAAAATTTACAGATACTTTGAATAAGTCAAGTATAATTGTGGAAAACCATTTAGATCAATTAACATCAAATGTAAACGCGGAAAACAATTTAGATCAGCTAACATCACATTATAATGTGACCTTGAGAGATGCTCTGGACACAGTGGCTCCCCTTAAAACAAAAGTGATCAAAGTGCATAGAAACTCTCCCTGGTTTAATGAAAACACTAGAGCTCTTAAATTAGAGTGTAGAAAACTGGAGCGCAGATGGAGAACAACAAAGCTATATGTCTTTCAAATTGCATGGACAGAGAGTGTTAATAAATATAAAAAAGCCCTCTTTAAAGCTCGCTCAGAATACTATTCTACATTAATAGATAGCAATAATAAAAATCCTCGGGTACAAAGAACAGTGGCTAAATTAACAAATGGAAATTCAGATTAACAGTGCAAAATACCATCAGATATTAGCAGTACAGACTTTATGAACTTCTTCAATGAGAAAATTAAAAATATAAGATCCCCGATCTCTGCATCACAGTACAAACCAAATACTAGCTTAGCAGACCAGTGTCTTACACTGCATTCAGCACTTTAATAATTTTATTCCTGTAACTGAGCAGGAAGTGTTAACTTTAATTTCTAAAATGAAGCCCTCTACTTGTTCCCTAGATCCAGTGCCAACAAAACTAGTAAAAAGTGCAATGGATGTTCTTGCAGAGCCTATTCTAAACATTATCAATAGTTCATTATTGCATGGCACAGTACCTGAAGCATTAAAAGTGTCAGTCATTAAACCATTACTTAAAAAGTCAGACCTAGACCCACACATACTAAATAATTATAGGCCTATTTCAAATTTACCCTTTCTCTCTAAAATACTAGAAAAAGTAGTCACCAGTAAGCTTCAGTCACACCTTACGCATTACAATTTATTTGAGAAATTCCAGTCTGGTTTCCGCACTGGTCATAGTACAGAAACGGCACTAACACGGGTTGTAAATAACATTCTGATATCTTCTGATGAAGGAAACTCCACTGTAATTATGTTGTTGGACTTAAGTGCAGCATTTGACACCATAGGCCATTCTATTTTACTGCACAGGCTAGAAAATGATGTTGGGCTTACAGGCCCCGTGCTCGCTTGGTTTAGTTCCTATTTATCGATTCCAATATGTACAGAAATGTGCTGACAGTACTCCATCATTATACACAGAAGTTTAATATGGTGTCCCGCAGGGCTCAGTACTGGGACCTTTACTGTTTTCACTTTACATGCTTCCACTGCTATCTCTAATTAGGAAACAATATTAATTTTCACTCATATGCAGATGACACCCAGTTATACCTTTCATTTGAATCAAATGAAGTTTCTCCGATGTTGTCTTTAATTAGTTGTGTTAGCGAATTAAAGGAATGGATGAATGAGAACTACTTGTCTTTAAATACAGATAAAACAGAGATGTTAATTGTTGGCGGGAATGACGCTGATCATAACAATATTCTGTCATCATTTAACTCAGTTGGAATCCCAATTAATTTTACTGAATCAGCCCGCAATCTAGGAGTTCTCTTTGACTCTAGCATGTCATTTAAAGCGCATATTACAAAGTAAAACATGTTTCTTCCATCTTAAAAATGTTAGGAAATTAAGGCGCTTTCTAAATAAACAGGATTCTGAGAAATTAATTCATGCATTTATCTCTAGTAGGATTGACTACTGCAATGTGGTGTTCACTGGCTGTTCAAACTGTTCTCTATACAGCTTCCAGGTAATCAAAAATGCAGCTGCAAGAATTATTACAAGAACAAGAAAATACGAACACATAACTCCAGTTCTTAAATCCTTACACTGGCTCCCGGTTAAGTTTAGGGCAGATTTCAAAATCCTCCTTTTAACATATATAGCATTAAGTGGCCAAGGTCTGGCTTACTTGTCCGAACTTATCATGACTTACAAAACTGAGCGCACATTAAGATCTCAAGATGCCGGTCTGCTTAGGATTCTAAGGATTAATAAAATAACAGTGGGAGGTCGAGCTTTTATTTACAGGGGCCCTAAACTGTGGAATGGTCTGCCTGCTTCTATAAGAGATGCCCCTTCGGTCTCAGCTTTTAAATCCTGGCTGAAGACTCACTATTTCAGTTTAGCATATCCTGACTAGAGCTGCTGATTAACTGTACAGATTGCATCTCTGTTGTCAGTCATTAGCACTAAAACATAAGTAACATGATAGTTATAATTGGATACTAACCTTCACCTATTCTGTTTCTCTTCTCGGTACTCAAATATGGCACTTGGTGCCACGGCCCACCTGCCAAGTTGTTTTGCCTGCCTATGGTAAAGTCATCCCTGATGGAGGATCGCAGGAATCATGGGAAAGAGGGGTCCTTTCATCGGATTGGCTGGCCCAGCACTGTTTCAGCCATGGAATGGCCAAATGGGGGAGGCAGCTTGATGGATGAGGTCTCCTGGACTCTAAAAATATCCAAATCTTATTATGTGATATCATCTACTGTTAAATTCTGCTCCGTACTTCCAAAATTTTTATTTTTATACTGTATTGAGGATTTGTTCTGTTCTGTGTATTGTATTGTATTGTATTGGATTGACCCCCTTCTTTTGACACCCACTGCAAGCCCAACCTACCTGGAAAGGGGTCTCTCTTTGAACTGCCTTTCCTAAGGTTTCTTGGGAGTTTTTCCTTGTCTTCTTAGAGAGTCAAGGCTGGGGGGCTGTCAAGAGGCAGGGCCTGTTAAAGCCCATTGCAGCACTTCCTGTGTGATTTTGGGCTATACAAAAATAAACTGTACTGTATTGTATTGTAAATGTTCCGAGAGCAGGAATATCATGAAGTGAATGTATTCTGTGCATTGACCGCTGCCGGCGCCTACTCAGTACAAGAGGAAGTCAGTTTAAGAAGCACGTGCTAGTTTAACATGGCTCGGGGAACACTTAACAGAAAGCATTTAATGTGCTATATAACTTATGACGGGGCTTGAGAAAATCTAGTAAATTAAATATATTCATTTTATGATGAAGTTTAGTTTATGATATTCTACTTTAATGACAAATTACGAGAATAAAGTCAACATGTCGTCACACTATTACACAGTACCCAGGTACATTACACTGTATTGAAAACAAATAAAACAAGTACAACTTGGCTTGCAGAATTATCCAGTAGTATAGAAACAGCATTTACATATTTGAACATAATGGTCCACATCCAACCTTTTAAAACCAAAGTATCTCCAGGCAACGGACGTGACTCCTTTTTTCGGCAAAAGTTCTTCTGTATCATCATGTTCAACTTTTTCGTCAGCTATTGCTTCAGTTTCGGAATGTTCCCTGTCCATTTTCACCACGCAATACCTACACTTCCACTACCTATTTAGCGGTGTAGCAGTGAAAAAGAGCCCCCACGCAACACCGCTGTGATTAGCGAAGTAGCAGTGAAAAATGTCCCCAGTTGAACAGTTTCCCACTGCGCCACGTTCTAAATCTCGTTTAGGCAATTTAAACTGGTGTCGCGGTATAAGAAAAATCCATATCATAACAAAAATAAAAAACGGTTTTCGGTATGAACCGGTATACTGCCCAGCACTACTATAGAGGATAAATATCTGGAATAATCTGTTTCCCAGCACCTGTCTCTCAAAGCACCTTATCATGTTCTCTTAGGCAGACAGATAATTGGTGTCCTTTTGAAGCAGACAAGGACAAGAGTTTTTCAGTGAACTGTTAAATATGTCTTTGAAGATGTCAGCCAATTGGCTGCTACATGTTTTTAAAACAACTGGTTGTTTCCAAGCCATCGTTTCAAAATGCATAGCTGCCTGCCACCAGTAAATTCCTGATGTCAGCAGTTATCCGGAAATAATTATTAGGAAAGAGTTTAATTACTTTCATAGGCACACAGTTCTCACACATTTTTTGATGAAATCCAGTATGTTACCCACATATTGATCTCTAAAATGTCCCACTTTACATAAGCAGTCTTGTCCTGTGCTTATTTAGTCCAACACTGCATCTCTTTAATTGCTGGCTGTGTTTGTTTCAGTTTTTTCTTGTAAAGTGAATTACAATACATATTGCACCCAGTCCACAATTTTCATAAACAGGACAGGAAAATGGATATCAAGGTCTAGACAAGGCTTATACAATGTCCGGTTTGTAGATCCAATGACCAGATGTTTTTGTTGCATTCTTACCTACATCTATTATTAATCTCCAATTGCATTGGATCAAAATCTGAGAGCATGGACCTCTTCCAGAAAACATGAAAACATGAGCTTGCTATCAACTTGTAAGGCTGCAATGATTAGTCGACATAATCAACGACGTTGACACCGATTTTTTATTGTCGACGCGTCAAACAGAACCTTCAATAGAGGCTCCATTCACAAAGAACCACATTGGTTTTTGTAACTGCAATGCACTATATGAACGTCTGGGGGCAGTATCGTTTGTTATTGTTTGTCAAGACTGCACACAGCCCTACCAACGAAGATGAACATCTGAGGAGAAGAAAAATATAGAGGAAAATAAATGTGGTTGCAATGGCAAGTCGGACAGAAGAGGGGGAAGGAGATGAAAAAGAAATCTGAGACAGAAACTTTCTAAAGTGTGGGAGCACTTCACCGAAAAACAAAAAAATTTGAATACAGATTATGCAAAGCAGAGCTTTCTTTTCACGGCAGCACCACCGCGATGCATGAGCTTCTGAAACGCAAGCATCCTGGAGCTGTGATGCCGCAGTCTCTTTTTTTTTTTTTCCTTTTTATTAATTTTATTGCAATCCATACAAATCAATCAAGTGTTTACAAAAAGAAAAATTGAGTTAAGAACAAATCGATCCCCACCCCGAGAGAGAGAGAGAGTAAGCCAAACGGCGTGAAATTTAAGACCTGTAAACATACCTAAATTAATAAATTCTCTGTGCTTTATGAGCTTATTTTAAAATATTACTGATTAGATCCTGCCATGTTTTGAAAAAAGTCTGTACGGATCCTCTAACTGAGTATTTGATTTTTTCCAATTTCAAATAGTGTAACACATCAGTATAACACATCAGTGATGCTGCCATCTCCTGAGAGGAAAGTTTTAGCGAGTAAAGTTAGTGTCACGTGTTAACATTGATGTTTGTACTATAATGTGTATATCAAGGATCCGACAATGATAGTTAAGTGAATATAATTTCAGTTATGTTTGCCAACGTGTTTGGAGCTATAGTAAACGAGTGAATAGGTGTAGCTGAGCCATCCTAGTTTTTTTTTTTTTTTCTCTTCTTTTTTCATAACATATTTGAGTTCATATGAATAGTAAACTATCTCTACCTAACGTTAGGTAACTTGTGTTTTGGAGCATATCAGCAATTAGCTTGTTACATATTTTAGTCCATTATTTTTTTTATTTTGGCATAATATAGTACATGATGTGATAAACTACAACACTTTTCCCTCAAAATGTGATGATTAAAACATCTTTCTCTGTTGCTCTTTATGTTTCAAAGGTGTGTAAATGAGTTTATCCTGAAGAGAGGCTCATGCACTGCTCAAATGGCTGAAGTGTTTACAGAATGCATCCTGAACATGATTGTCAATGACATGTGACCTATATCTATGGTTGAAGATCAGGGCTTCAAGCAGAAGATCAACACTGTGGCTGCAGGTTTTTGTTCCAACCAGCTTCTGTTATTAATAGGACTCCTGGGCTAATTAAGTGATGTGTTATTTCCCAAGTTATGTGTTCTGAGAACAATATAGAAATTAGAAAACCAAGTTTGGTTAATATATTTTAAATGCACTAAGCAGTTATATGGGATAATGTATTTTTTCTTTTTAACAATATTTTCATCTTGATTTTCATTCTGGTTTTCTAGGTGTTCCAATTGTTTACTTAATCCATTATTTACTAATTAGTGGGTCTGACGTTAAAGCAGTTGCAGCCTTTGATTATTCAGTGTTATTTGCCTGGGTGTTTGCTCTGCTCATTTTTAATTGTCATTAATAAGATACAACGAAGGGGAAAAACTACACAGACAAAGGTCAAAATATAATGAAAACAACAAAACAGAGTTAAGCATTTAAATCTATAGCAAAAGCAGAAATGTTTCTAAATATCTTATCAATATAAAAATCATGCTGCTGTGCTTTTCTGAATGTAGAATAAAAGAAAAATAATACCAGCTAATTAAATGAGATCAGTGTTATCAGCTGTTGTCACTGATTAGGAATCTGGTTAGAACAAATACCTGCAGCTACAGTGTACTCCCAGGACCGAGGTTGGGAAACACTGCACTAGACTAAGGGATGACAGTTAGAGTGGATTGGGAATCTAATGAGAATTCCTGAAGGTCTAACCATAAGATTTACACAAGGTAAAAATCACTGGGAGAAAGACCATGGGCAGATTCCTGGCATCAGACTGCCTGGGAAATGCTTTGAAAGATGAAGAAGATAAAAAGTGAGGGACTGCTGTGCATTCTTGGTGCTCAAGCCTTGTCAGTGTATTCATAAGAAACATATTGGGAGCACCATAGTAATTTGGATAAATCCAGATTAAGGACTTAAGCCGGTGATAATAATACTGTGTATACTTCCAAATAAAACTTCAATTTAGTTTATAAGCACCACATACAAAAGGCATATCTAAATCTTATTCCACTGACAATTACTGCATCTTTTCTTTCTCCTTAAACTGAATTTCAAATGTATGTCCTGGGTATACTTTAAAACAATAGTCCAGATACTTCCTCAAACCTTCAGTACCATCAAAAGTATTCATACATCCATAAATTTCCCAAAATAATTTTGTTCTGGTTCAGGACCATGGAGTGCTTTTGTCATTACCAGTCAACCCTGGATAGGATGGTAATCCATTGTTCACAAAACCTTTCAGCATTTAAATCTAAACTGAAGACAAATTACTTTGGTACATAGTCAAATCAGCAGCTCAATGATTTTATTTTTTAAGGAAAAAACTATCCAAACCTACATGGCCCTATGTGAAAAAGTAACTGCCCCCTAAACCTAATAACTGGATGTGTCACCCTTAGCAGCAACAATCAAGTGTTTGCAATAACTGGCAATGAGTCTTTCACATCGCTGTGGAGGAATTTTGACCCACTCTTCTTTGCAGAATTGCTTCAATTCAGCCACATTGGAGGGTTTACAAGCATGAACCGCTTTTCAAAGTTCATGCCACAGTATCTCAATTGGATTCAAGTCCGGACTTTGACTAGGCCACTCCAAACTTTCATTTTTCTTAAACCATTCAGAGGTGGACTTGCTGATGTGTTTTGGATCATTGTCTTACTGCAGAACCCATCAATCACAGCAAGTCGTCCAGGTCCTGAAGCAGCAAAGCAGCCCCAGACCATCACACTACCACCACCATGTTTGACTGTTGGTATGATGTACTTTTTTCTGAAATACTGTTACTTTTACGCCAGATGTAACAGGATGCACACCCTCCAAAAAGTTCAATTTTTGTTTTGTCAGTCCACAGAATATTTTCCCAAAAGTTTTGGGGATCATCAAAATGTTTTTGTGACAAAAGTGAGATGAGCCTTTATGTTCTTTTTGGTCAGCAGTGGTTTTCACCTTGGAACTTTGCCATGCATGACATTTTTTGCCCAGTGTTTTTCTTATGGTTGAGTCATGAACACTGGCCTTAACTGAGGTAAGTGAGGCCTGCAGTTCTTTAGAAGTTGTTCTGGGTTCTTTTATGATCTCAAGGGAGAGTCGTCGCTGCTCTCTTGGGTACACCTTGGAAGGTTTACCACTGTTCCATGTTTTCTCCATTTGTGGATAATGGATCTCACCTTGGGTGTGGCTAGTGAAATTGAACTCAGCATTCCAAAAAATGTGATTAACCACAGTTACTTCATGATTTAGGAAGGGGGAAGGGGTGGGAGGGGGTTCCCAAGGTCCCAATTACTTTTTCACATAGGACCATGTAGATTTAGATAGTTTTTTCCCTTAATACATAAAATCATCACTTAAAAACTGCATGCTGTGTTTACTTGGGTTATCTTTGTCTAATATTTAAATTTGTCTGATGATCTGAAACATTTAAGTGTGACAAAAAAAATAAATCAGGAAAAAGGCATATACTTTTCACAGCACTGCGGTTATGATTTATTTGAATAAAAAATGTAAGAAAATAAATGAGTGAATGTAGCATTTTTACTGTATTTTCAATGCTAAGGTGCCACTAACACCATATTGAATGATTATTCTAATAGAACTCAGTATACTTATACCCTGGCCTAAAAATTCACAGCTGTAAAATAATAATCAAGGATACAGGGAATGATACAAGGAAATGTTTCAATATTGAATATCATTGTTACTATGAGACATGCCTGCCTGATTGTGCTCTTTCATCTAGTAGTTTAAATCTCCAAATGAAAACTTGTATTGACTAGGAAAGGAAACAAACTAAGAAATTCCTAAAGCCATACTGTGTCTTGACCTGTTACATTTTTTAGATACAAGGTATTGTTGTTCTGATTTGAAGTTTAGAATTTTTTTTTTCTACTATTGGAAAACTCAATCATAAGCTCAAAAGGAAAAAAAAAAGTATTTAAGCATTGTATAGGATTTTATAACTGCATGTTGCCCCTTTTGAATTGTTCTGCACTTAAAAATTATACTGGAAAAAATTAAAATGTACAATCATAGAATTGGAGACTAAATTCTTTTCTGACTTATGAGTAACTGTTGGTTTAATTAAACCAATAAATGTTCTTATACTTTGTTGAACCTGGTTTATTAATATTTTATCAAAAACAATTTTTCTCTGGCATATACAGTACTGCTAAAATGACTTCACTATGTAGTCATGAAGGTGGTAAAATGTTGTTTTAAAGAACTAGAATGACACAAATTTAATAGCAGGCTTTTACAAATCCTTGCATACATTTAACCACATCTACTGAAACTACAAAAATCTCATCCTAATTTAACCCAATAATCTTCCATCAATACAAAATGCCTTTCTGTCCCTGTTCTATATATTCTCTTTAACAGTAATCATTAACATGACAGAAATAAAATGATAAATCAGAAAATAATATTCAAGCACACTTTACAGCCAGTCAATCCATATATACAAGCCTTTCCTTTTTCAAATGTGCTAGCAGCACAACTTCTATTTCTGATAATTCTTGCAATTTTAAACATTCTTAAAATTCTAGGGATAGAAATGTCTAGTGTAGAAGATACAACTTTAGCTACAGGGCTTCACACTTTGAAAAGATAAGGGATAGCCCATTAATCTCAGCATTTAAGTCAAAGCTGAAGACAAATTACTTTGGCACATAGCATGCCATTATAATAGCTGCTCATTTGACAATTTACCTGTAGAAATGTTTTTCATTAAAAAGAACTCATAAAAATATGAGCCATATCCTACTCATCGACTTTTTGTTCCATTTGCTTCCTTGACCAAGTTGCTATTACTGAAGGTTTGGAAGTCTTAGGATTAACATTAATGGACATTATAGCATTTAAATATAAACACCAGCAATGAATTATTGTAGGATGCCCTAAGTAATAAGTATTAAAAGGTCAAAACACACACCTGGCCACCATAGCTGGCTCCAAAGAGAAATATTTTGAAAAAACTAGTTTTTCTAGCACAGCCATGCATTACAGTATAAGAAGTTTATTCAACTACAATTTATAATTTATATGTTTTAAATAAGGAAGAACCGATGCTTAAACATGTCTGCAACAACACTTCTGTTAAAGAATGATCATGAGGTTTAATTAAATTAATTCATAACTATTTATGTTAGGATATTAAACAGTACTTTCGCCAGTGAACATATAAAACAACACTAAATGACACTGAAATAATTCTCATTTAGGAATCATTTTCATTCACAAAAAAAAAAAAAAAAAAAAAAAAAAAAAATCACAGGTCCTGTCAATTATAGTTAAGGAATCTGTTCATTTCTATTAAAAACTACTATAAAACTGCAGTAGCTTTACTGGATTATAGCATTTGCATCCTTAGATTCAGAAAACCTTTTTCTAGGGATAAATGGGACTACTTATTTGACAAAATGTATACATTTGGATTTTTTTTTTTCTCAGCACCACAATCACAGCGTTGATTAAAATGCATTCTAATTCTTAAACTTCAATATGCACATGGCCACTCTCTACTGCTGTTGAGAGGTTTCTAGTATTTGAATGATAAAAACCATAACAATACACTTGCAACAGAAGGAATGCAACTCTATATTTGTTACTTGGAGTATTCTATTATTATGTGTTATAGATAATGGACAATTTTCATAAGTGTTCTGAGCTCGAGATAAATATGAATGAATGTATACTTTTTCTTGTCAATGGCCTGGTACTTAAAATTGATAAGTTTCACAATATCACATAAATGCTTTTTAAGGTGTCACAATCACAACACTTAATGATTCATATTGTTTCACCTCTATTATATTTTTAACAATCACAGAATGTGATGAAAAAAACAGGGAACTTTATTTATCAATAATAAAGTAACAAAAAACATTAAGGTCTCACTCATTGCACTGCTCTTTACACCTCATACTCACAAGCTTTTTACCCTTTCCTAACTCAAACTTCTTTTTAAATGCACACTGTCAAAACAAACAGGATTGGCAAGTCTTTTACACAATGTTATGAGTATGGAGGGGGTGTACTTGAGAACTAGAACATTTGTTCACAGTCTCTATTTCCTTTTTTAGAATGGAATCCGACATAAATTCTGCCCTGTCTCACCTTCTGCCTCTTCCTTCCAACTGGAGTAATAAGAGGCAATCAGGTGTCATTTGACTAGAAGAGACTGAGCAGTGAAGATGCACCTGCAATTCTTTCATTGCTCCACCAGAGGGTTTCTGATCACCTTTTACCACCAATCAGGAATTATTCTTGCATTTTTCTTTGTGTGGAAAAAAAAACACACACATTAAATATGGAATTACCAGCTGGAGCTCCAAATCTTTGCAATTGTTGGCTCAATCCTCATTTTACAAGCACATGCCCCTTCCCATATTATTTCATCTAGCTTTCCTGCTGTAAGTCTACCAGTCCTTTTTTTCCCCATGTTTAAGATGTATTAGTCTGCATCTACAGGATGGAGGTAAAATGCTCCAAAGCTGAACCCACAGCTCAATGGGTTATTTTGGTTTTAGATAATTGAGTTTCTGTAACATATACCTTAATAAGTTCCAGTGGAGGCCTTCACTCTCTTTGTGGGCTTTAAAGGTACAGGTGGCCCTGCTTCTTGTTTCAGCAATTTGTGCATTCCGTTTTCTTGAACCACATGTAATGGGACTTTCAGTTGTCTGATCATTTGAAAGACTCAACATAGTAAATGGATTATTTTGGCTATCTTGAATATCAGATGTTACTGATTTTGCCATTCACTAAAGGTGGTGAACTAAAAGACTAAGGCTCCTGGTTTTAATTTTTGTCTCATCTCTATGAAGATGATCCAAATGAACCTGCCACAAAACTTCTTGGACCTTCTTTTCTGCAAACAGTTCTACTAATCCACTTTCCTCTCCCATTTCCAGTTTCTAAATCAAACTGCATCTTTTCACAAGATGCAACATTCCAGTTGTGTGTGTTTTTGTAGACCTTTGTTTATCTTTTATGATCTGTTCCACACTTCGTTTAAGAATTAAAAGTCTGGTCTGAATTTCTCTTAAAAGATATAATTCTTCAGGTGGTTAACTTGTAACCAAGTGAAGGATGCTTATATACTTTATAAGAAACCTGGATATAAACCTTATTTACCTGCACCATTTATATATAGCAGCAACGGAATGAGGAATAAAGTGTGTTTAATACCAATTAGTTGCATAATTCTCCAAAATGTACAGAATACAAATTGTGGTCCAATATCAGATATCAACACTACATGAAGTCCATACGCTGCAAACAAAGTCCTCCTCAACAGCTCATCTGTCAGAATTATCATCAGCCTAGTCAAAGGAAAAATCTCAAGCCATTCAAAATGACTATCAATCAGGATTAACAAATCCTTCTGGTTCTTCTCCAAGAAGTCTACTCTATGACATGTTCAATTTGGTGTTGTCCAATACTGTGGCTAGATGCATACTGCAGGACAGGCATTATATTTACTTACTTTTTTGAGTTACTGTCCAAATTTGGCCACCACAAATCTATACTAATAAAAGGCAAAGCCCTCACTGACTGACTGACTGACTGACTCACTCACTCAATCACTCAATCACTAATTCTCCAACTTCCCGTGTAGGTAGAAGGCTGAAATTTGGCAGGCTCATTCCTAACAGCTTACTTACAAAAGTTGGGCAGGTGTCATTTCGAAATTCTAAGCGTAATGGTCATAACTGGAAGCTGTTTTTCTACATATACTGTAATGGAGTTGAGCTCGAAAGCTGTGGGGGGGCAGAGTTTCGTGTCACATCATCACGCCTCCCACGTAATCATGTGATCTGACTGTCAACGCAGTACGTAGAAAACCAGGAAGAGCTCCAAAAAGCGCTGAAGAAAACATGCATTATATAATTCAGAAGGCAGCGAAACAATAAGAAGCGAGAGAGTGACATATACAAACATATTCATGAGTGCTGCTACTTCGGAAACAAAGCACGGTGTAAACCTAAACTTTAAATTAAGTTCATAGACAGGCTGCCGCTGCCGTTTGTCATGCACACGGGTAATGCGGGATACAAGTTTAATGAGAGGACGCAGGATATAAACGAAAGTTTTGATCACTTTGTAACTAAGTTAAAATTGCAGGTGAGGGGCTGTGCTTATGCAAATATTCCGAGAGACTGTGTTTGTGGGGGATTGACAGTTAAGGCGGGTGGGGGAGTCACGTCATCATTTCCCCTCCCATTCACCTCATTTTGCTCTGAGCTGCGCTCCGCAGCTAACGCAGTGTTACGACTTTGTGACGCTGCCACCAAATACTCACAGAAAAATCCACAAGTTAATACACACGCTGTGTTTAGAGTTTCTCCACACTGAATCCTCCAGGCACTACTTACAAAAGGTTACATTGACAATCATGTTATTTTTAAAATGTTTCCTTGTCTTAGCACAAGCACAGCTGAGAAGCTTCGATGCATGTGCTCCATAACACGTTAAAAATCACGCATTTAATCACAAGCAAAGGGCAACTTCTGTCAATGCATGATTTCCTGGTACACCGATTACATTGATCAGCACTTCCCGATTCATTTTAGCCTCGCACCCCCTTGGTTTGAGAAGAAGTATGAAAAAATATGAGGTTAACACAGAAAAACAGATCACCAATTGAAGCTTTATAAATAATCGATTCGCCATCAAGAATTGTTTTGGTAAAGCCATACTCAGTGTAATCCTCCTTCCATTTTATAATTTTTCCGCCACTAGCCATGATTAAATGAACGGTAAAAAAGTAAGAGCGAAGCGAGGGTGATTTATTCAGGCAGGCAGGCAGGCAGCAGCTCAATAGCTCGAATTTGGATATAAGTAACTTCTATTTAGTCGCCAGAAATATCTTTGTTAGGAATCGAAGTTGAATTTAGTCTTTAAATTTCTATGGTAAAGAAAAAGTTATGCAATGATGACTACATTTAACTATATAAAGACAAAACTTGTATATATAAAGTCATTCGCGAGTATATAAAGTCAAAACTTGATTATATAAAGTCACTGTCAGAATAAATAAAGTCAAAACTTTAATATATAAAGTCAGCGTCGGTATATATAAAGTCAATACTTGTTTCTGAATATATAAAGTCAAAAGTTGAATGTATAAAGTCATCGCTGGAATATATAAAGTCAAAACTTGAATATATAGCCTAAAGTCATTCCAAAATATATAAAGTCAAAACCTGAGTACATAAAGACAGCGTTGGAATGTTTCGGAATATATAAAGTAAGCGCTGGAATATATAAAGTCAAAACTTAAATATATAAAGTCAGCGTCGGAATATATAAAGTCAGCACTGGAATCTATAAAGTCAAATCTTGAATATATAAAGTCAGCGTCGGAATACAGGCTATAAAGTAAGAGCTGCAATATATAAAGTCAAAACTTCAATATATAAAGTCAGCATCGGAATATACAAAGTCAGCGCTGGAATATCCATCCATTTCCCAACACGTTGAATCCGACCACAGGGTCATGGGGGTCTGCTGGAGACAATCCCAGCTAACACTGGGCACAAGGCAGGAACCAATCCTGGGCAGGGCACATGCATCATTTTCAAAACATTAACCGAACAGTGTTTTTTTAATTTATTTTTCTGAATACATTTTTGTTAACTTAGTTCAGTTCAGAGTCGTTTCAATCAATAGATTTTGACTTTCACTTTGTATATTCAGGAGTGAGTTTATATACTCCGATGTTGACTTTATATATTCAGGTTTTGACTTTATACGTATATTCCAGTGCTAACTTTATATATTCAAGTTTTGACTTTATATATTCAGAAAAAAGTTTTGACTTTATGTATACCGACGCTGACTTTATATATTGAAGTTTTGACTTTATACACTGTGTGCACAATTATTAGGCAAGTGAGTATTTTGACCATATCATCATTTTTATGTGTATATTCCAACTCCAAGCTGTATTAACTTGAATGCTTATTGGATTTAAGCACGTCAGGTGATGTGTATTTGTGTAATGAGGGAGGGTGTGGCCTAAGGAGATCAACACCCTATATCAAGGTGTGCAGAATTATTAGGCAGCTAGTTTTCCTCAGGCAAAATGGGCCAAAAAAGAGATTTAACTGACTCTGAAAAGTCAAAAATTGTAAAAAAGTCTTTCAGAGGGATGCAGCACTTTTGGAATTGCTAAGATATTGGTGTGTGATCACAGAACCATCAAACATTTTGTTGCAAATAGTCAACAGGGTCGCAAGAAACGTGTTGAGAACAAAAGACGCAAATTAGCTGCCAAAGATTTGAGAAGAATCAAACGTGAAGCTACCAGGAACCCATTATCCTCCAGTACTTTCATATTCCAGAGCTGCAACCTACCTGGAGTGCCCAGAAGTACAAGGTGTTCAGTGCTCAAAGACATGGCCAAGGTAAAAGAGGGCTGAAACCCAACCACCACTGAACAAGAAACATAAGTTGAAACGTCAAAACTGGGCCAAGAAATATCTGAAGACAGATTTTTTTCAAAGGTTTTATGGACCGATGAGATGAGAGTGACTCTTGATGGACCAGATGGATGGACCTGTGGATCA
>JANRMT010062791.1:121273750-121296322 GCA_026402145.1 Polypterus bichir lapradei
TGGTGATGTCTGGTAAGGACCTGCCTTACAACAGGCCTGCAAGCCCTCAGTCCAGCCTCTCTCAGCCTATTGCGGACAGTCTGAGCACTGATGGAGGGATTGTGTGTTCCTGGTGTGACTCGGGCAGTTGTTGTGGCCATCCTGTACCTGTCACGCAAGTGTGATATTCGGATGTACCGATCCTGTGCAGGTGTTGTTACACGTGGTCTTCCACTGCGAGGATGATCAGCTGTCCTTCCTGTCTCCCTGTAGCGCTGTCTTAGGCGTCTCACAGTGTGGACATGGCAATTTATTGCCCTAGCCACATCAGCAGTCCTCATGCCTCCCTGCAGCATGCCTAATGCACGTTTACGCAGATGAGCAGGGACCCTGGGCATCTTTCTTTGGGTGTTTTTCACAGTCGGTAGACAAGTCTCTTTAGTGTCCTGCGTTTTTAGAACTGTGACCTTAAATGCCTACTTTCTGTAAGCTGTTAAGGTCTTAACGACCATTCCACAGGTGCATGTTAATTAATTGATCATGGTTAATTGAACATGCATGGAAAACATTGTTTAAACAATTTACAATGAAGATCTGTAAAGTTATTTGGATTTTTAAAACATTATTGTTGAAATACACAGTCCTGAAAAAGGGACGTTTCTTTTTTTGCTGAGTATATATATAAAGAGAGAGAGCGAGAGAGAGATATGACAACACTACTCATATCAATGACAAAACAATTACATTAACAATCATGTTACGTTATTTTTAAAATATTTCCTTTTCTTTTTCGTAACTTCTTTAACACACTACTTCTCCGCTGCGAAGCGCGGGTATTCTGCTAGTTCTCAATAAAGCTGGATCATTTTTGGTTTATTTTACAATGTTTATAGCTTTCACAGGAAGTTCTGCAATGCTAAAAATCATCAAAATTTCCAAAGTTCCAATATCTAAGCTTTCTTTTTGCTTCTGAGGCAATCTTGACAAAACATCAGCAGTTCCATTCTCTGCAGATTTCATGATTTGAATGACATAGTTATACACTGGGGAAATTCTGAACTACTTTTCTTTCTAGCACTGGCTAAGGCAGATATTACTCTTTAAAGACCCAGAATTGCTAAAGAGATTTTTAGTCTGTAAGAAATGCAAATTTATGACCATATAAATTATCCAGTGTGTGTGTGTGTTTTTTTTTATTTTACTCTAAACATTAACAATAATGGTTCTTTTTCAATTTGTGCATATTTTTTCACGTGCATTAGAACCTCCACATGCTAATCTGCTGAAACAGTATAGTTTTTTATGGCAGTTTACTATCAGGTATTGTTTTTACTTATCATCCAGCTCCAACTGCTGACATGCATGTGACATGTCTAATTTGTTAAACTGGTTACCCCCAGCAAAATCAGCAAACAAATTTTGTGCTGTAGGTAGTGGGTACTGCTCTTCTTCTATTATTTGCTTTACTGAGACTTTATAGACACTTATTGTAAGTGAAGTTCAAGTTCTACAGCTTGCTTTAGTGCATATGTTATAGGCTATACCTTACAGAACTTTGAAATAACATTTCACTTCTAACATCCAAGTACCCAAAGGAAAAACCAATTCAAACTCCAGACACACAGAGTGTGCAAGATTCAAATCTAAAACACTGGCTCCATTGCACAATTTGCTAGGCCTTTAACAGGCTTTCTTCTAATATGTGACACACATTCTCTCTCCAGACTTGTATCAAGGATAAACTCGATAACCACCAGTCTCACAGTGTTCCCAACCTTTTAGTCTTGACACAGATCTACTGAAAATATTTTCCATTTCCAAACAAAGGCAAAAGTGTATCTTAATCCTTAGTAAAATATACAGTGGGCAAGTAAGCAAAAGTACTCATTTCCAAAAACAAAAAATATATTACAGGTCATCTGGCTGGAGCCAAAAATTACAAATTTGTGACTTTGTGGGTAAAAGTACAACTCCATATTTAAATCATGTAAAATAATTACATAAAAAAGAATAGCACCTTTGAATATAAATAAGGAAAAGTCACTAATTTAGTACACACAAGAATACCTGTAACCACAGATATGGAGTAATGCCTAGTTCATGCCTAGTTTGTTTGGTGTGTTTTTTTTTTCTCTTCAAACTTTGGTACAATTTCTCCAATAGTCTGTTTCTTTTAGATAGATATTAGCATACCAATCACACTCAAGAGCGGACTAAAACAACAGGACTGAGATCCTTTGGAAAAGGTGATCTCAGTGCAGCACCAAGAAAAACTTGGAGCAGTTTGTATCAGGTATTAACATGATCTAACAGAACAGATCTAACTACAGAAACTACTTACTGTGCATGAGGTGAAATTGTGCATGATGTGGTAGTCAAGTTAGTCTTCAGATGTTGGTAATTACAGAATCTCATTTATAGCATAACTAGCAAAATACCCGTACTTCGCAGCGGAGAAGTAGTGTGTTAAAGAAGTTATGAAAAAGAAAAGCAAACATTTTAAAAATAACGTAACATGATTGTCAATGTAATTGTATTGTCACTGTTATGAGTGTTGTTGTCATCAAGGATTTGATTATCATTATTTCTTTCAATCAGGTTCATATTTGGAGGACGTGTTGTGTTCCAAGTTACATTCCGTATTTGTCAACCGTTGCAAAGATAACATGTTTCATTCATCGAAGTGTTCACTACCCAAATCGCTACTCGTGAATCTAAGATGTTTAACAGGCATTCCCGGTATTAACTTGTGGATTTGCCTGTGAATATTTAGCGGCAGTGTGTCTATGAACTTGTGGATTTGCCTGCGAGTATTTAGCGTAAGCGTCTCTATGAACTTGTGGATTTGCCTGCGAGTATTTAGCGACAGCGTGTCTATTAACTTGTGGATTTTTCTGCGAGTATTTGGTGGCAAAGTCACAAAGTTGTTTCCATCTAGCTGCATTATAAAATATACCACAACGTCTGACACACCTCCTTTTAACTGTTTTTTGCACAGCTTGGATTGCTGCTGTCATAATCGGTTTGAGTTTCATGATTTGTTTCACTTACGTTAGTATTTGCAGGACTTAATCACGCAATCTCGCAGTATGTAGAAAACCAGGAAGAGCTCCAAAAAGCACAGAAGAAAGCATGCATTATATAATTGAGAAGGCAGCGAAACAATAAGAAGCGAGCGAGTGACATATACAACCATATTCATGAGTGCTGCTACTACAGAAACAAAGCACGGTGCAAACCTAAACTTTAAATTAAGTTCATAGACAGGCTGCCGCTGGCGTTTGTAATTTAGTGCCTGCCCATATAAGGCCGTCCGTCAGCGGCAATCCAATAGAAACACTGCCGCTAAATATTCACGGGTGAAGGACTGTGCTTATGCAGAGGAAGATGAGATGGTCAGGGTGGTGTTTGGCACAAACTCAGCGAAACTGCGAGAGAAAGTTTTAAGTGCCGGGACTTAGGAAACATTAAATACAGCCATGGACATAGCACGACATGGCACCAGCACAGCTGGGAAACTTCGATGCATGTACACCGAGCGGCTCACGTGAACTGACACAGTGCACAGACAAAAAGCAACAGTTCCAAAGAGCACTGAACAAAAACCGAATTACACAATTGAAAAGGCAGCAAAAAAATATGAAGCGTCTGATACATACAAGCATATTCATAAGTGCAGCTACTGCAGAAACAAAGCACACGGTGGAAAAAGTCAATGTCCCGCTAAAGGAAGACAGTGTAAAAAAAAAAAACCTGTGCATGCAGTGTGTCAGGTCTCAGATAAAGAAGAAGACGAGCTGTTTATTGATGCAGTAAGAAACGAATCGATGAATGAAACCTGTTATCTTTACAACGATTGACAAACACGGAATGTAACTTGAACACAACACATCCTACAAATACGAACCTGATTGAAAGAAATAATGATAATCAAGGATTTGATTATCATTATTCTTAACACTCACAAAACAATTACTGTATATTGACAGTCATGTTACGTTATTTTTAAAATGTTCCCTTTTCTTTTTCATAGCTTCTTTAACACACTACTTCTCCGCTGCGAAGCGCGGGTATTCTGCTAGTATATATATTATATATAGATATATATATATATAGCACAATACCCGCACTTCACAGCACAGAAGTAAAAAGAAAAGGAAACATTTTAATAATAACGTAACATGATTGACAATGTAATTGTTTTGTCATTGTCATGAGTGTTGCTGGCATATATATATATACACACTCACCTAAAGGATTATTAGGAACACCATACTAATACGGTGTTTGTCCCCCTTTCGCCTTCAGAACTGCCTTAATTCTACGTGGCACTGATTCAACAAGGTGCTGAAAGCATTCTTTAGAAATGTTGGCCCATATTGATAGGATAGCATCTTGCAGTTGATGGAGATTTATGGGATGCACATCCAGGGCACGAAGCTCCCGTTCCACCACATCCCAAAGATGCTCTATTGGGTTGAGATCTGGTGACTGTGGGGGCCATTTTAGTACAGTGAACTCATTGTCATGTTCAAGAAACCAATTTGAAATGATTCGAGCTTTGTGACATGGTGCATTATCCTGCTGGAAGTAGCCATCAGAGGATGGGTACATGGTGGTCATGAAGGGATGGACATGGTCAGAAACAATGCTCAGGTAGCCCGTGGTATTTAAACGATGCCCAATTGGTACTAAGGGGCCTAAAGTGTGCCAAGAAAACATCCCCCACACCATTACACCACCAGTTGTAGTGGAGATGAGTGGTACCCGGTGGGGTCTTCTGCTGTTGTAGCCCATCCAAGGTTGTGCGTGTTGTGGCTTCACAAATGCTTTGCTGCATACCTCGGTTGTAACGAGTGGTTATTTCAGTCAAAGTTGCTCTTCTATCAGCTTGAATCAGTCGGCCCATTCTCCTTTGACCTCTAGCATCAACAAGGCATTTTCGCCCACAGGACGGCCGCATACTGGATGTTTTTCCCTTTTCACACCATTCTTTGTAAACCCTATAAATGGCTGTGCGTGAAAATCCCAGTAACTGGGCAGATTGTGAAATACTCAGACCGGCCCGTCTGGCACCAACAACCATGCCACGCTCAAAATTCTTTCCCATTCTGACATTCAGTTTGGAGTTCAGGAGATTGTATTGACCAGAACCACACCCCTAAATGCATTGAAGCAACTGCCATGTAATTGGTTGATTAGATAATTGCATTAATGAGAAATTGAACAGGCGATCCTAATAATCCTTTAGGTGAGTGTATATAAAAACTATAAGCAGATGGTTTTACCATCTGAGATCACTCAAACAACATAACAACAAGATGCTGTAATGTGGTCTATAGCTGTCAGGAAGGTCCTCATCATAGAACATAGAACTGAGCTGGCAGCAGAGTGCAAAGAGGCAGGCTGGGAGACTTCCATCTACCCAGTAGAGGTCGGATGCAAGGGCTTCATGAGTAAATTAGTAATCTGGTTCCTGCGGGGTATAGGTATGTGGGGCTTACCCCCACAGTAAGGACAGCAGCAGGAAGTGGCAGGGAGACATCCCCATATGGCCACTGCCCCCACACTTGGAGATGTATGTGGTAGGGAATGAACTATCACTATACAGTGGCACCAGCTCACAACCCTTAGGCTGACCTATAGGGCATTGCTGGAGGTGAGTCAGGGAAATGCAGAGCAGGAATAACTCCACCTGAATCATAAATTGAATTGGTTTGGTGGTCTGTGTCAACCCATGATTAATTTATTTTTAGGCAAACTAGCATTGGCAGATGCCTGAAAGTGCTTGAAGGTGCTACATGTGATGTCTGGCTTGTTGGTAAGGTAACAGGCTGAACCCTCAATGTTTCATATGGCCTATATTATTCATTATAACAGAAACTGGGTCATTACATTTGCCAGGTGATAAAGCCCACCCACTTGAATACTGGCTAATTATGCCTTTCCCCAATTCACTAAAAAAAGAGAAGAGCTATAATGCAGTGCATGCTCCTGTGCACTCAGTTGTGGTGCGCATCAGAGAATCAAGATGGGTCATGTGTGAGGCTGCTCCACCAGACGACAAAGGTCTGTAGCACTACGACGGCCTATTTACGATGTTGATTAGCACAGTCCATATACAGGTAGTCATCGATTTATGACCACATTCAGTTCCGGCGGACCAGTTCTAAATAGATTTGGACGTAAGACGGACTGGTATATGTATTCAAACCTGACCCTATGTATGGTACTATATAACAAGTCCTTTAAGTCATATTGTTTATTAGCCATTTTTATTATCTTTTTAGCACACTGTGTAGATTTTCTATCCTTTTTTTAATTTTACTTTGTTATTTCTGTTGATCACATTGGTGCAGAACCTTTAACAGCTTCATGAATCCTTTCTTTGTCTGTTATGTCATCAGTGAAAGCCTCTCCCAGGGTTCAATGTGTTAACTGTGAGAGGAGGAATTGTACCAGCAGAGTTTGAGCATTCATATGTTTTCTGTTTTAACATTTCAGCCTGTTAATAATAAACATTAACAGATAAAGGAGTTCAGTGTGGTTTCATTACCCCTTCATGGAGTTTTGCACAAAGTGGCACATTGTGAGTAACAATGCCGAAGCCTTGGAGGTTAACAGGATTCAAAGGAAGGGCGCTGCAGTACAGCATGTGTGGTGAGCACCAGTCACAATGGGATAACTTGAAGTCACTTCCCTCATACTGCTTGATCACCTTCATTTTTGGACTGAGATCAATTGCCTTTTTCTGTAGTTATTGTATGACAAATGTAACTGAATGTACAGTAGATAAAACCACTGCAGTAATAATAAACTCATATCAAGGTGAATGAGTCACAGCATATGGAGCTGGCACGGCAAAAACTGTCATGTGCCTGCGAGATGTTGTAGTGGTCGTAAATTGAATGGTTGTAAGATGCATAGGTCGTAAGTCAACAACTAACTGTATAGTTGTTTCTGGATGGCAACCAGGCGGGGTTCAAGGCACATTCACATATACACATTTATAAGATGACTGTAATTTACAAAGGATAAACTGCATATGCCAGGCTTTATAAATATGATTTTTTACCGATGTACACATTTTCCGTTTTTTGGTATACACATACTATCATGCTCAAATCCACAAAGTTTTATTGAGGAGACCCTGGGTAGGGTGGCAGTATTCACTGCCTATACCAAGCTACCCTAGCTTACTCATTAAGCCCAATCAGGTTCAACATGAAGAAGAGAGAGAAAAAGTCCCTCCTTGCTGCTCTGCACCTGGGAGGCAGAGTCAAAGCCTTTTAAATAAAGTACATATGTATGACAGCTCCAGATAGATTATGTCTAGACAGTAGAAACTGGATCTTGTAATACTGACTATTGTTTTGGTACTGAAGGAGAAGAAATTAACATTGGAGTTTCTGACATACTACAAGTGTTTCACCTCTGGAACCAAGTTGTTTGACAAGGGACAGCTTGATCTGGAGTTGCCTTACATAAGCTATCGGCAAGCATAGGTCTTTAGCATTCCAAGCTCACACTTTTGATCAAGACCTGAATTTACCTTTCAATTTTGTTATGTGTACTTTTCAGAGCATTATACCTCCTTAGAGACAACAAATGTACTGTTTAAAATTATACTGCATACAGACTCTGTAATAATAGTGCAAGTTCTAAATGTTTATATGAGCAGAGCACTTAGTGCAGTGTGATTTGGAGAAAAAAAAAACAACTTGCCTGAATGATCTTTATCAACACACTGAGCTATTACCGGTTAAATTTCATAGTATGCCCATAGGAACACTATTTTGGAACATTACTTATTCATTTATCTTTTACTGACCTCACCTGGACTTAAAGGACAAAGCCAGGAGATCAAAACGGGTAATGAGCAAACCAACATAATACTCAGCAGGCAACATCATTTTGGGTAATATCAGCTCTCTGAACTGTTTTTTTTTTTTGTTTTTTTTCTATTTTTTCATAATATCCTATCCACACTTGGATCTCTGAATCAAGTTTAAGAACTTTTGTTGATATATAGTCCTCCGTTATCTACAGTATCTCACCTTCAATAACACAATGGCATCTAAAGCAATTTTTAAAATGTACATTGGAAAGGTCAGGGACATGAAGCCTGAAAGGACTCCTCAGTACTGCTGACTGCCAGCAAGAAGCTCTGACCGTAAGGTGGATTGTACCCTTATTGAGAATAAGTCTAAGAGGGGATTTTTTTTAATATACATAATAGCAGTGTTTTAAAAAAGTTTATAAAGCTCAAAATCATTATAATAGCTTTTCTTTCCATACAGCTTTGAAAAACTGTTCTTTACTTTAAAACATAAGCATTGAAGTCCTGAGTAATCCTTTAATTTACCCATTCCTGTTGGCTCTGGAGTTAAAATGGCACAAGTTAATGAATCTTTCTTATATATAAAGGTCCCCATTAGGCATCATATAAAACCAATAGAACAACTGTACCTAAAGCAATTCTAATAATAAATGTACTGCAATTTACTGAATACTTACATCTATAGTTTAACTCTTGTATTATTCATACTGCATATCTATATTTTGATATCTTTGTTTTGTATTAAAGGATCAACTAATTAAGTAAATACAATGAAAATATACTGGACATGACTCAAATGATATGGTTTTCTGGTACAAAAATATGATCTACATTTAGACAACTGGCCAAAGAATAAGGCTACATTGTAAAATAAAGTTATGTTTCAAAATTTCAATGTAAATGAATGGCAAAAATGAGTGTATGAGTAAAGATGACATATGCTGAGAATGAACAGTAAATTAAGTAAGTAATAAATTTATAGACAATCAGAAAGTATTGTTTGTCCTTGGAGAAACAAATTAGCATTGTCAAGCAAGAGTTTTCTGTATGTCTGGTCATCTACACAGCAAAACAGAGGTTTCTAATCTTGGCCTGAAGCAACACACTTTCTCTTGGTTTTCACCTCAACCACTTTCTTAATCTGAGGATATGGTCTATAGTTACAAATAAAGACTTGCTTAACAGAGCACTTCCCATTTTCACATTCATTCCCCTTTGCCCAGGAGTAAAATATTTAACTTTTATTTTTCCAATTTAGCACATGCAGTATAAGCTACAGTGTTAATGTAGGTATATGATACAATTTACTGCTAATACTGTAATACTGTGATTTGAAGATAAACACCTGTAAATAACATCAAATGCTTTTCTTTTCATGCTTAATTCTTTTAAACATATTTCAACAATTTTGTAAAGATGTTGCAAGGGCATATCCCCAAAGCCATGCAGGGTAGGTGTACTGCTGACTCTAAAAGGTTAGCGTGCGTGATTGTGAATGTTTATGTGTGTGCCCTGCTTTAAGCTGGTGGCCACTCCAGGGTGTTTCCTGCCTTGTTGCCTGTGTTGTCAGGGTTGGATCTATAGATAGATACAGTGGAGGAAATAATTATTTGACCCGTCACTGATTTTGTAAGTTTGTCCAATGACAAAGAAATGAAAAGTCTCAGAACAGTATCATTTCAATGGTAGGTTTATTTCAACAGTGGCAGATTGCACATCAAAAGGAAAATCGAAAAAATAACTTTAAATAAAAGATAGAAATTGATTTGCATTTCATTGAGGGAAATAAGTTTTTGAACCCTCTAACAAAAAAAGACTTAATACTTAGTGGAAAAACCCTTGTTTGCAAGCACAGAGGTCAAACGTTTCTTGTAATTGATGACCAAGTTTGCGCACATTTTAGGAGGAATGTTGGTCCACTCCTCTTTGCAGATCATCTCTAAATCCCTAAGGTTTCGAGGCTGTCTCTGTGCTACTCTGAGCTTGAGCTCCCTCCATAGGTTTTCTATTGGATTAAGGTCCGGAGACTGACTAGGCCACTCCATGACCTTAATGTGCTTCTTCTTGAGCCACTCCTTTGTTGCCTTTGCTGTATGTTTTGGGTCATTGTCGTGCTGGAACACCCATCCACGACCCATTTTCAGTTTCCTGGCAGAGGGAAGGAGATTGTCGCTCAGGATTTCACGATACATGGCTCCGTCCATTTTCCCGTTAATGCGATTAAGTTGTCCTGTGCCCTTAGCAGAAAAACACCCCCAAAGCAAAATGTTTCCACCCCCATGCTTGACGGTGGGGACGGTGTTTTGGGGGTCATAGGCAGCATTTTTCTTCCTCCAAACACAGCGAGTTGAGTTAATGCCAAAGAGCTCTATTTTGGTCTCATCAGACCACAGCACCTTCTCCCAGTCACTCTCTGAATCATTCAGGTGTTCATTAGCAAACTTCAGACGGGCCTGCACATGTGCCTTCTTGAGCAGGGGGACCTTGCGAGCCCTGCAGGATTTTAATCCATTGCGGTGTAATGTGTTTCCAATGGTTTTCTTGGTGACTGTGGTCCCTGCTAATTTGAGGTCATTGACTAACTCCTCCCGTGTAGTTCTAGGATTCTTTTTCACCTTTCTCAGAACCATTGACACCCCACGAGGTGAGATCTTGCGTGGAGCCCCAGAGCGAGGTCGATTGATGGTCATTTTGTGCTCCTTCCATTTTCGAACAATCGCACCAACAGTTGTCACCTTCTCTCCCAGCTTCTTGCTAATGGTTTTGTAGCCCATTCCAGCCTTGTGCAGGTCTACAATTTTGTCTCTGACATCCTTGGACAGCTCTTTGGTCTTTCCCATGTTGTAGAGTGTGGAGTCTGCTTGATTGATTGATTCTGTGGACAGGTGTCTTTTATACAGGTGACTAGTTAAGACAGGTGTCCTTAATGAGGGTGACTAATTGAGTAGAAGTGTCTAACCACTCTGTGGGAGCCAGAACTCTTAATGGTTGGTAGGGGTTCAAAAACTTATTTCCCTCAATGAAATGCAAATCAATTTCTATCTTTTATTTAAAGTTATTTTTTCGATTTTCCTTTTGATGTGCAATCTGCCACTGTTGAAATAAACCTACCATTGAAATGATACTGTTCTGAGACTTTTCATTTCTTTGTCATTGGACAAACTTACAAAATCAGTGAGGGGTCAAATAATTATTTCCTCCACTGTAGATAGATAGATAGATAGATAGATAGATAGATAGATAGATAGATGATTGGATTAAGCTGATTTCAATGTAAGTATATAACTAAAAATAAACAAAAAATATGAAGATATAAAACCCTAAGTGAAAAAAATGCAATTTGTCAATTAACTATATACAATGAAACCTCAGTGTTCAAGTGTTCTAAGTGAAAATGTTCTATAAGTTAATGGAATTTAAAAAATGTTGCACACCAAACATTTGGACTATGAGAAACTGAACAAAGTTAAAACCAAGCCGAAATGCAAGTCCTTCGTTACTTTATGAACTACAGCTAGCAACATGGTCAGAAAATTGCCATGAACGATGAATAACTAACTGGTGACAATACTTAGAAAAGTGGTCATGGTGTTTATATTCAGGATCCTACGGGTTCCTTCTGTGATCTCAAGTCGCGACGTACACTTCCAGGATTAACAGACATCGTTGTTCGCAAAGTGTGTCGAGGAGATGTTCACCAAAAAAAAAAAAGCTACAAACAAGTAATCATGATAAAATGTTGTTAATTCAAAAGCTAAGTTTACTGAACTAATACTGCCGATTGTATAAAAGCTGTCAACTCAACTAACAATTACCGCACCTGTCGCTACTGCCTCATCAGAAATCCTTCCCCTTCCGCATGCCCACGTCAGAAGTGAAGGGACAGAAAATGCAGCCGAGTTTAGGAGCCCCCTTTAAATATAAAGGCATGTATCTCTCGCATCGGCACGACTCAGCCCAGTTACACTCCACGACCAAGGTATAAAAGAACGAACCGCAGCTTTGTTTGGCTTCTCTCTGTTCGACTTTCTTTGAAGCCTTAAGTGCCAACCCCAGGGAGCCATGGGTTTGCCTCCTCCTATTTTAAGTCGCTCACCTGCCAAACAGCGCGAGGATACCTGCGGACTCACCTGCACGGTCACGCTTCCGGCTCCTCGTGTGACAAAGGGGAACGGAACCCCGAATACGGCCACCCAAACTCTTCCTTACCATCTTGTCTTCCGCCCAAGTTATCCGCACTTCGTGCGTATTCGTCTCTCAGACTTCTTTGCGGTGGTTCCGTATTGGACGAAACAGGTTAATTCCTGGACTCTGATTCAGCCATCACTATACGGTGAAGCGAAGCAGAAAGAAGGAGGGGGAGGCGGGGCGAATGCGCGTTGCGCATGCGTGTTAGAGTTCGTTGGCGGTTGCTTTCCGGAAAGTGCCGAACATGCTGTCATGGCAACAATACGCTGCTAGTCTTCAGACGTAGTTTCATCTGTACACTTTCGCGAGTTTCAGTGACACAGTATTAAAAAAGGTGTGGCGGAGCTACGTTCACATTTAATACAAGCTTCTAGGTATAAGACGTAATTTGCCACCAAAGAATACTTCTCAAACGTTTTAGGAAATTCGTTATTTTATAAGTGAGTTTTAAATAAAGTAGGGCAGCATGGTGTTGAACTAGCTCGAGTTAATTGTCTTAGTACTACTGTATAACACCGTAAGGTTAAATTTCAGTGGTAAATCGGCCCAGTATGCGTGAGTGTATCGTTTGATATCTTTTGATGAACTTGTGTCTTGTCCAGGGTTACTTTCTGCCTTGTGCCAAAACAGACTCAAGCGGACCGATTCAATGAATTTGAATTAAGCTAGTTAGAAAATGGATAGGTAGAAGTTTATGTAATAATTACGTAAAAAGCCCGAGTAACATAAGCTACCCAAATATACAGTGTTAATAAGAAATGTAATGACTTAATTCATGAGGTAAAGGTACATAATAAACAAAAGAACAGTTGAATCCAATATATAAAATATTAAAATGTGTTCTTCAATTTAAATATTTAAAGTATAATATTCTCAATTTTAATAGAAATTTGACATTTTTCACCCTCTGATAGAGGTCCATTAAGGACTAAATCCCTAAGATCAAAAATAACATCACGTTTGTAACCACTGACTCTGAAATAGTCTCAAACAATACCTGACATGATTATGTTTGAAATTACTCATTTTTGGCCTTTTGGGAGTGGCTCTTAGAGGATGTAGACTACCAGTAAAATATCAGATACTAGAAATATTAAATACATGATCAGCAACCTTATACAACAACACTCCATATATTACCAATCCATTATTTTTTGAATTTTTGTGGAAAGGTGTGACTTTGACCCCTCATATCCTATTAAGGGTGAACCCCTGGGGTAAGTTGATGTTGCAGGCACAAATTGTTCTCCACAAAGTTCTTTTGATCATGTTGCCATAGACACCTGATGGGTTATCTTAAGGGTGTAATTTCCTGCTCAAAACATGGTCCAAAAATGGGAAAAGTAGGGTTTTTCAGGTCTACAGGGCAAAGAATAAGTTGTAACCCCAAAATGTTCAACACATCTTGACTGGATGTCAAGACTTGTCAAATGGTATATCATATATGGGGGTTTTCTCATACTGGTCAGAAGTCAGAAGGTACCAAACCAAAAAAAAGTGATTTCGAAGTTTTCCTATGTAATGCATTTGAACACAAAACAATATAACATGTTAAAACAGTGGTTCTCAACCTGTGGGGTGGGCCCCCCTAGGGGGGGCGCGAAGTAACAAAAAGGGGGGCACGAAGATGTGAAAAAAAGAAAACAAAAATCAAAAATATGAAAAAAACATTTGTTGAAACCAAAACAAATTAACTTAAACTACATTCTGATACTAGAACAATAAATATGAAGTTAGATAAATGTCGATAAAAGTTAAGTAGGTATAATAAAATATGCATCTACATTTCAAAAAAATTTTAGGGGGGGCACGATTAAAACTGTTATGAAAACTCGGGTCGCAAATACTTAAAGGTTGAGAAACGCTGTGTTAAAAACATCATTAAATAGTAAAACTAAATGCTGCACATTAGAACTATAAAGACAGTTTTATAATGCAATGGAGAATTCTGGATCTTCCACTTCTAAAGAGTCAGCTATAAAATACAAATTGAAAGTCCTTAGTTGAGGGCCATATTGTGGCCCTGTAATCAGAATAGCATACTGTATGTCTCCAAAGGCCTGGAACTTGGAAACAAATGTAGGGTAATTTTTTTTTTTCAAGGGAAAGCTATACCAAAGTACAACCATAATGCACAGGTAAAGTCCTCGGGTGTCATATATAACGCCTTACAGAATTCACACTAAAACATGGAGTATGGACAAAGAAATGAAAAATTCAAATACATAAAATTGTGCATAAGTAAAGTTCTACTCACATTCCCTTTATAAATCCCAATCAACTTGAATTTTAATGCACATGCTCCTCCTAGACTTTCTTCTATTTGAATATGCAAATCAATATAAATAGCCCCTTCCATTCAGTTTTTTGTTAAAAGACAATGGCAACAGGATGTGTAAAAAAGAAGAATTTCGATGAATGTGAAATGGATGTCCTGCTCAGTGAAACAGAGGCATGGAAAAACATAATATTTGGTGGTTTAAGTAGTGGTATAAGCAAAGAAAGTGCATAGTGCAGTTGAGGAACACAAAAGTTCAGAAAGTCACACAGTGCCCGAAATAAAATAGAAGTGGTTAGATATCAAAGTCAACGTGAAAAGGCAAATTGCAGTCCACCATCTAAGTATCAACACCACTGCAGAATGCAGCAGAATTCCAGGGCTCACACCATTTAAGCAGCAAGCTGCTGCAATTATTAGCGAAACACTAGTAACCAGCATTTTACCACCACCCAAGCCTGAGGGTGGAGGTCATTATAACATTGCTCTTGTTATGTCAGTGGGTTGTCGAACAGGGTTAGAAGCCATGTCTTCAGTGGGTACCTGCTGTCACCTAATTAATCGTGTTATATGGTTACATCATACAGATAAATTATATTTTTGACAAATGGGCTAATATTAAATATCATCTTACCGAGACACCAGCCACACACAACACCATTTTCAAGTTTATTCCCAACACTTCTGTTTCTCAGAGTGAATGCATCACGAGTTGAGCCAGGCCATCTCACCACAACATTAATGAGACTCATTTTCACATCACAGATAAATTGCACATTAATAGAGTAGAAATGCTTTCTGTTTACATAAGCAAATTCATTATCTGAAGGTACCTTTATAGCAATGTGTGTGCAGTCAACTGCTCCGTTTACATTTGGAAAACCAGTTGTTGCTGCGAATTATGCTTTGATGTTTGCCTTTTCAACCACAGTGTATGGAAATCTTATACTGTATATCTGAATGACAAGCAGATAATACCATCCCATACAGCTGGCATGATGTGACTCAGTGATGACTGAGAAATACCTGTCTGTTAGCCAGTTCATGTGGAAAAGGTCATGTGGCTAAAAACCTGAGAATGGACAGAACTTGCAAAGAAACAGGTAGACACAATTCCTCAAAGTCTGTCTTTGTAAAGCTGGCCCCAGTTCAGCACAAAGCTCAAACAGGATAGTTTTTTTTAATTTAAATCGACTTAGAAGCCATATATAAATAAATATATACTAAATATGCTAATTCTTCCATTTACAATGTCTTTTAAGAATGCTAAAGCAGCCATGATAGTTGGAATAGTTTGGCCATTCTTTACACCATTATATTTTTACAGATTAATTACATTCAAGTACCTTAAATTTGCAAATGATATGCAATTAATTTCAGTGTATTTAATGAAGAAAGGGAAACCACACAAAACAGTAGCCCTGCTTTGATGCTGGGTGCTGCCCATTTACAAAACCAAGCAGAAACATGCATATGCATGTTCTGAGGCTGCCGTGAAAATGTGCATAGTGTTACTCCAAGTTTACTTTTTATACATCTTGACATGAGCATGGAAATGGGTGCACTGGTACAGCTCATTGCCACACCCACCACATGACAAAACAAGTCAGAATCACAGTTGGCAACCCCCCAGGCAAACACGTGGTCCATTCACCCCAAAGGAAATAACCATCTATCTGCCGCAGCCAGGTATTTTGTGGGCATCCCCTTGGCCCGGTCCAGCTGCTTGGGTCCTCAACAATGAGGATCCTGTGAGCCAGAGCACCCTCGGGGGAATTATGCCGTAGTGCCGTAACTGACACTTCCACAAAAGGCAGATAATGTGCCTCATTTGAGACACCGTGAGCAAACGCTCGTTCAACACAAAGTCAAACCAACTGTACCCAAGGATTCTCTGAAGAGACACAGTACCAAATGAGTCCAGTCTTCTTCTCAGGTCACTGGATAGCATCTATGTCTCGCAACCGTATAGTAAAGCAGGAAGCACTAGGACTCTAAAGACTTGGAGCTTCATGCTTCTGCAAAGGTATCAGGAGTGCCACATACCCCTTTCCAGCAACCTCATGACCCTTCATGCTCTCCCAAACCTTTTACTGACATCATAGGAAGCGTCACCAGAGACATGAATGCCATTGCCGAGCTAAGTAAACTTCTTGAAAAGGCCGGCAAGGTCAACATTCTCTCCAGAGACATCACATTGCTGATGGCTGTGCCCAAGCAGTCATTAAAGGCCTGGATCTTGGCTTTTATCCCAGACACTCGCAAACCCAGACACTCAGACTCCTTGCTCAGTCTCTCAAGAGCCCCAATGAGTGCCTTCATTGACTCTGCGAAGATCGCAGCATTGTTGGCAAAGTCTGGATCACTGAATCCTTCTTCACCAACAGATTCCCCACAGCTGCTGGACCATACGACCCTGCCCAACACCCAGTCTATGCAAGCATTGAACAGAGTAAGAGCAAGAACACACTCCTGACAAACCCCAACAACAACTGGGAAAAGCGCAGAGGTTCTGCCTTCACTCTGCATAGTACTCACATATATCCTGTATCTGGCAACTTTCGGGGGATCCCACAAAGTCTCAGGATGTCCCACAGGGCCCCTCGATCAACTGAGTTGAATGCTTTATGAAAATCAACAAAGGTTGCAAAGAAACTCTGCTGATACTCACGTTTGCACTCCATAAGAACCCTCATTGCCAGGATGCAGTCGATGGTAGACTTCTTTAGCGTAAAACCAGACTACTCCATTCACTATAAGGTGAACAAGAGATCACAGATCTTATTGGAGCTTATTGGAGTGTCAGAAGATCCTAGCAAGGACCTTACCTGGCACTGAGAGCAGTGTTATCCCCCTGTAGTTACCACAATCCAGGTGACCACCCTTCCCTTTCCAGACAGGGTTGACAAGTCCTCTTTTCCTGTCAGTTGGGTTGAAACCCATCTCCCAAAACAAAGCAAAAATTGCTTGCAATGAAAGGAGTGCAGCCTTACCACTGGCCTGGAGAATTTCACACTGGATACGAATGATCCCTGCAGACTTCACTACCCTCAGCTGGTTCTCAGTGAGACTGGGTGGTTCACAGCTAACTGAGGGATCAGTCTCAAGAATCCAGAGATATCCAACGTCTTAGCCAGAGGATCAGCTTTAAACAGCTGCTCAAAGTAGCCAGTCCAGTGGGTAACAATTGCAGCATCATCCGTAAGGACCATTCCATCCCTTGCCCTAATTGTGACTCTTTGAGGAGCAGATTCGGATGTGGGTAATGCTTCGATTCCTCTGTTAGCAGGGTATGGGTCACTAAACAATAGATGGTGTGTCAGTTGCTCATAGATTCATCTAACAAACACATCCTTATCTGCCCTAAGAGCCCTCACAGCTGTCCTCAGTTCCCAGTATAGACAAGAGTGGTCATTAATCCATGTGCTGTGACTCTTCTCAATGATATACAGGGTTCCCTGTGAGATGAAACACCTCCTTCTGGGAACAAGAGCAACACCAACAAATCCCTCAGCAGCCTTCAAGGTCTTGTCATGGAAGGTCTTCCATATCACATTAAGATCAGCAGTTGCACCCAAGTCTCCAAGCTCCTCACACAAACTGCATGCAGACTCATTAGAAACAGCGAGATCTTGTAGTCTAGCCAGGTCCAGCCTCATTCTTCTAGTAGGTGGTAGCCTATTGGTCCTAAGAGTAGTAACAAGTCTGTGTTCAGAATTCATAAACTGGGCACTTCTGTACACCCTGCTGTTCTGTAAGAGCCTCCAGCATCTGCCCACAAGGATGTGTTTAATATCCTTCCACCAGCATTGCAATCCCAAGTCCAACAATGCGGCAAAGTCAAGATACGTGGAGCCACTTTCACCATGGTTGCCAGACCCATGGGGACCAACACAATCCTCATAGCCAGTGGCCGCATTGAAGTCACCCATGACCAGAGGAGTATCACCTCATGGGCACCCATCAACCACCAAGCAAAGATGCTACTAAAATGTCTCTCTCACCAAGTCATCACTCAGTGAGGTCGGAACATATACTGAGACCACAGACAAGGCACCCAGAGAGTGCCTTAATTTGTGTCTCATTATACACTCAATGAAAGGAGTGACATCGGACACCATTGGAAGGAGCCAATCTGCCACAGCAACAGCTAGTCCTTTAGTATGACAGTCATCAAAGTGACCAGACCAATAAAAGGTGTACCCACCTGCAGAGGTTTGGCCAGTCCCAGGTCTGAGCACCTCAGAGAGTGCTGCCACTAAATATGGAGTTTACAAAGCTCCTCTGACAGCAGAGGAAGATGATCATCCTGCCAGAAAGACAAGATGTTCCACGTGCCTACTCAGATGGGCCACCTCAATGGCCGAGCAAAACACCTCAGCACCACACCAGTTCCAATTCCCAACAGGCCTGACTCCTTTGGCTTTCCAGCGGTTTTGACTCTTCTGGGGATGAGGTTCCAGAGGGTTTCCTCCATTCCCCATCATAATACGAACATCCTTACTATCAGCGGCTGCAGTAGAACTACTCCCACAGGGAGCAGAAAGGAGCTGCATGAAGTTTTTATGGTGGCTAGAATGCTAATCCTGCCACCAACCACCAAGATTTCCCTGCAAGTTGTAGGACCACTTGCAGGGTACGATACAGTTTAACATCATACCCAGGACAGTCTAACATAAAGCGGATAAATCAATTCCTCCATCTTTTGCACCCCCCAGGTTGTTACAGTGATGTCAGCAGTGGGATAGAGATTACTAATGACCCCAACACAGAGGAATAGTTTAGTACTAATGCTGGTGGGCCCCTCAACCATGCTTATAAATGGCTCTCTTCACTGGACAGAACAGGTTGCCTCACACCCCTTGAATGTCCCAGAGAATAGAGTTTGTGTTACCCTGAAGGGCAAGAGTTCTGAAAGGAGGGCATTGCTTCTGACCTTAGATGAGCAGATTGTGGCAGAGCTAAATGGCATGTGTGCATGCAGGCTGAGGGGATGAAGCAGTTCAGAGTGTGTGACACCAAAGAAAATCTGTCAGTGTGATAGAGTTGTTACTGAAGAAGCCAATGGTCCTTTTTAGGGCCACACCAACAGTTTCACGTAAGGTGGCTGGATCTTTTCCTCCATCTCTCACACCTCCAGAGTTGTTGCAATATCATTGACTACACAGCTCACAAAAAAGAAAAAGACAAGGTAAGAAAGGACAAGATGTGACATCATGTGAAAAAATGATATTGAAGATCAACAGAACAATCCAGAAGAAGGAAACATGAATAAACCATGGTGGATGGTAAAAAGTAAGACTGATATCTCACCTAAATAGTTAATGTATATAGTTCAGTTTTGTCTTTTTCTAAATTCTTATTGTTTAACCTTGAAATGCAGGTCAATAATATAGCTTTTGCCTCAGCCAATATCTTAGACTAAAATTCTGAAATCATTAAATAGGGTCATTCAGGTATACTGTACTTTTTTGATACATGTTTCAAAATATTGATATTTCATGCAATAACATATTGCATAATGAAACAAGATACATAATACATGCAACAACAACAAAAAAAACACTGATTGGGAACTTGGGATCCAAAAAATCTTCTGAAGCGTTAAAAAAAGAAACAAAATGAATGATTACTATTATAGTAAGATAGAGTAAAATACAGTGTGTTTACAGTACTGTTCTATTAAAATATTTATTAACCAAGTTTAATTTCCTGAGCAAAACATGTAATATTAGTTATTAAAACTGTCAAGCAGGCTTTAATACAGTTCTATAAGAAAAATTAATTTTGAAGGTACAAGACTTTCTGAGGTAACTAAGCTCGCAAAACAGAATTAGTTGGCAAAAGAAAAAAGTGTAGAAATAAAAGAATGATCCAAATGAAGCTGAGTAAACACCTGACAAATGCAGTTTAGTGTAGGGAAGTAGAAAGTGCTACAAGCTGGCCAAATGAACATTAATTATATTTGAAGTTTTATGGCCCACTCCTTTTCAGATTCTGGTTTCCTTGGGAGAAAGGGGCTTATGTTGATACACACTTCTTATCATTTAGGCCAGGGGTGTCCAAAACCAGTCCTGGTGGGCTGCAGTGGCTGCAGGTTTTTATTCTAACCATCTTCTTAATTAGTGATCTGTTTTTGCTGCTAATTAACTTTTTTGCCTCAGTTTCAATTAACGTGACTCAGACCTCTCAGTTGTTTCTTTTTCCTTAATTAGCAGTCAAACAATAATGTCACACAATGAGTCACCACATGACCAGCTAACCACAGTATCTGACATAAAGTGAGGTGAAGGTCCCAGTAAATTAAATCTGCTCAGGTCACTAAAACATTTTGATGGTGTTCTTAGAAAAAACAGAAAATCAACAGTTTTGGAAATGTCTGCTTTGGCAGAATGAGAACAGCAACAAGCCATGGAATTAAATAACAGGTTTAATTAATAGCAAGAACCGGCTTCTAATTAAGAAAGTGGTTGGAGTGAAATTGGCTGAAGTTTGAAGCCCCGATTTAGCTGTTAATCTTTTGGCTTGTTTCATTTCTCATTTATGTTTGGCTGCCATTTAATCAATTCAGAGGACTGAATCCTTAAAAATAGGGCTATTAAAATGAAGGGAAAAGAAGTTAATTAGCAGTGAAAACTGCTCGCTGATTAGGAAAAGGGTTAGAATGAAAATCTGCACCCACCCCTCCAGGAACAGAGTTGGACACCCCTGATCTAGGCAATGTCAAGAGGCAATACAAAAAGTAAAATGCTAGTTTATATTGTAAAAACTGTTGAGTATAAATCAATGGACACTATATTCACTCTTTATAATGTACTTGTGAGATCAGATCTTGAGAACACCACTGGAAATGAAGAACAATCACATTTAAGACTGAAGCCAGAAAGTACTTCCTCACACAAATGTCTGGTAGCACATACCTGGTTAAAGAATAACAGATGCAAAAACTGCCTTTATGGAGTTTAGTTATCCCCAAAATACAGTTTTAACAGCAAAAGGACAATGAAGGAAGAGTTGAAGTACAACAAGAACAGCACTGAGGAAAAACATTGCGGAAAAGGTCATACATATTTTTTGAAGTTTCCTCCTGTGGGACATAACAGCATAAAGTAATACTTAAAAAATTCTAAGTGATTTTAACACTATAGTTTTCAAAGCACTCTTAAGATAAGAAAATAACCAAATAACTAAAGAGGACTAAATTAAACAACAGAACAAGATGGTTTATTCAAGAATGCTCAAAGACCTCAGTGATATACAAAGCCTTAAAAAACCTCTTACACCCTCAGCAGCCCAGTACCAGGCAGACCGATTGTTTAAAAATCTGTCACTATATCATACAGGTGAAGAATGTCACACACTGACACAAGCAATACCTCATTTGCAAGCAAGGGTATTGGCTTCACACACCTAGTAATCAAATTGTTAAAATGTTTACAGTTGACTTTTAATCTGGTTTGAAATTACACGTGTGGTATTTCATAAAGTGTCACAGAAAAGATGTGATAAAATCATACTGATTATTCTGTAGAAGGTCTACCCAAGCGTTATGTATGAATCAAAAAGTCTTGATCAGTGGATTTTAAACAATGTTACGAACCCTCCCACCAACAGAGCAAATGTGAGCTATAGACTGCTTTTCTTATTTTTTGTGTACTCTCACATATTACTTCACAAAACAACTGCAAATATCTATAAGTGACACTTCAGTACTTAAAGTAGATTCTCCCGGTCAAAACAAGTCCAAGCTCATTATTGTACGATGCATCAATCCAAATTAGAGAAGTCATTAAGCAACCTTTAGCAAGTACCACCTCACATTTCTGGGCCATTAGCTCTGACTCAATAGGTCACACATTCACTAAACCTCATACCGCTGGATGGCAGCGACTGTGACGTCTCCAATGATATGATATGGTCTATATGAACATAATGAGATGCAGCTGAGGGTGTGCATAATGAAAAATACACAATTTGAAGCAGGAGCAACCAATCTAAATAGTTTCATGTAAATGTGTAGGTGGGGTAGGGGGGTACTTAGTTTTAAGAGTGTGTTAGGGGATGGGAGTTTTTATATGATTCACTGTTATGCAATAATGAGTTTTCTAGGATTCACTATGTGCAATTAAATTGTTCTAAACTTTGATCTCCATTTCGAGAGGTTTTGAATACGGGAGGGGGACCCATGGTGCCAAATGCTGTAATTATTTAATTCTTTGTGTTATCAACATGAAATTTTAGATGGGTAGTGTTGACATGTCTGGAACGCTTCAAAGGTAAAAAAAAA
>JANRMT010062791.1:121296722-121322575 GCA_026402145.1 Polypterus bichir lapradei
AGTGAAGATTGTTGAAAAATGCCCTCAGGGTGTTTAATGACTGTTTTTCAGACATAATTACAAAACTAAAGAAATTCTTATAGCCTGGAATCTAGCAAACATTATTGTAAACAAAATGTTACTATATTAATTTTGCTAACTATAGATCAGTTGCCTTCACTTTAATAAAAGGTATTTTCATGAAAGATTATACAGTATAGACAATAATTTGCATACAGCTTCAGAAAACTAGCACTAAAATTCACATATAGGTGATTTTGCAATTGAGAAATGCAACTCTCACTAAAAAAACGTTTTTTGGATGTTTTTTTGGTTGAAAACCAAGTATATTTGTCTATCTAAATCTTTATTCTCACTTCTATGTTTATCTGTGTTCTTTCCTACAGCTGCACAATGCAATTACTTGCATTCTGAACTTCAAGTGAACATATCTTAATTTTATTTTTGCCTCTCACTCACATGACCACAGACGTGAAGAGCTTTTATTTAAATGTGATGTGCTGCCACATACCCAAACACCCCATTGTTCACAAGGCTGTGTTTTCTCCACAGGAAAATCTCACTATATGGGAAACTGCCACCCTTGCCCCCTGCCCCAACTCACAATGGTGTTAGCCAACAACTGCCCTTTGCTGTTTCTTGATTCCTGCAGAAGGAGTTACAGGTATGTAGTCCCAAAGCACTTCAAAGCCTCAAGTTTCTTTTCTGTCTCATATGCCCCTTTAGGATTGCAGTTGCCAAGATTGTCATCATAATTGGCAAAGTCGGGGTCATTGCATCAGAACACATCTGGTGGCACAATAGAGATGTCTATGTCTGGAATTAGAAAATGAGTCAAGTGATTTTGTTTTATTTTTCAACACAGATCTTTACTTAAGTACTAAAAAGAAATGGAAGACATATGTGGAATTCATAGATGTAAACGGTTCCAAAGAGGAACTAAACATTTTTTTTCTTGTGTCAATGGCATGAATTTCACTCAATATGAAATGCAATTTATTTTACTATTATTTTTTTGAAACCCCAAAATGTCAGTGTCAGTTCAGTTCTGAACCAATTATTTCAGTCATCACTACAAGGCAGCCCTCTGCTATCTGTCCACACCTGAGGCCTCATTTACAAAGAATGTGTACACACATAAAGAGACTTGAAATGTGCATGCAACTTCCCACACAAACGTCAAAAAAAGAACCTGAAGGTGGAACGTGTGTATATTTACAGCAACTCTGACCCATGTGTATGCAACATTTTGAAGAAACTGGGAAATGTTACACCATTAATCCAGTAGGAAAATGCAGCCAACCCAGCTAAATGACAACTCGCATGCATAATAATACCTATCATCAATCTTCTTATATAATACACTACCGTGGCTGTCCGTTTGTCTGTCCAGGATTTTAAATCACCTGTAGCTCACAAACCGTTTGACCTATTAACCTAAAATTTGTTACACATAAATTATGTGATGTCTACTATCTGCTTTCGGGGTGATGATTGACCTCCAAGGTTATTCTTCTTTTTATTTTATTTTATTGTAGAATCAACTCTTGGCAGCGGCCAGCAGGGCGTCCGTGCGGCACATGCATGGCGCCATTCTCATTCCCTACCACCTTTGCCGTCACTTCCCCTAACTCTTTATATCTAAAATCATTCTTGAGGCAGATTGAAGACTTAAGTGCCAGCTTTAGTGAAAAATTAAAGAAAATATACTAAGTAATTGCAACACAAACACTGACTTAATCAGTTGTAAAAGAAGCAGGTTGTTAGAGTGGAGAAAAGTAGAGCTGATCAGGAAGCTGCAAGCGCATCAACCTCTGAGCAAACGAATGCTAAACGTACAGAGAAAGAGGATGAAAACTATGAATGCTAAAGTCAAGTGTGTTCACTGCACGTTATCATGCAGTGACGGATAAAAACATCTAAAAACACAAAGTAACATAAAAAATGTAAAGGTGTACTGCACTGTAAGGTAACATAAAATAATATTCTCTAAACAGCCTAATCTGGTTCTATGTTGGTGGGCTGATGGAGCTATACAAGAACAAACCCCTTACAAGGAGCTTGTCCATCACAGGGCCCATTCATTCATATACAGTATTCATTCTAGTCCACCATAACCATGGTGAAAACAGTACTTCAGTTTTGCTTTTCTTGGTTTAGAACGGTGGCCAGCACACCAGAGTGGTGTGCTTGAAAATCTGTCCATTTGCTGTCTGCATTCTCTCCTCGTGTCTGGTGTATTCTCCCCGGGCTTCTCCTCACATTGTAAAAATTGTGCATTTTAGGTTAATGATCTATTTCAGGCAGTGTGGCACAGTGCTTAAGGCTTTAGACTTCAAAACCTGAGGTCCTGGGTTTAAATTCCGACACACTGTGACCATGACCAAGTTACTTCACCTGCTTGTGCTCCAACTAGATAAAGAAATAATCAGAAGTAAGAAATAATCAAATGTATCTCCCAGATATTATAAGTTTCCTTGGATAAAGGTATCAGCCAATACTTTGAGACAATAAAGAGGGTATGAATTGAAATGAATAGTTTTAATTGTTTGGTTTAATTGGTGGCAGCACAACCTGTGTGGCTTAGACTGGTGTGGGGACATACAGTACATCTGCTTGTGTTACATGATGATTTCTGTGCAGCAGCTGCAAGATACTTAGGAGGCACCAGATGAGTGTAAAGACTTAATAAAAGGGAGAAGGAGTAAAGAAAATAGAAGTGAAGTGATGAGAAGTGAGAGTGAAGTGAAGTGAGAGTGATTTGGTAAACAGATGAGGACAAGTCAGGCTACATCTGTACTACTAACTACTTTATTCAGAGTAGGATGGAGAGCCAGAGGAGGTCCAAGAAGTGGTTTCACTTTGGCAGCTGAAGAAGGTGAAATGCGAACCTGGAGAAAGAGTGAGAGAGACCAAAGAAGCAGGTAGGAAGATGGGGTCCCAACATGGTGGGATCCAGGACAGAGAACAGCAACATGAGAGTTGTCCCTGCAGCTTTGAATTGGATCAAACCAGTTCAATAAAAAATGGCTGAGAAATTGTGTATCGTAACACAACTGAAGTAGAAGAGGTTTCATTTTGGCTAGCCCTGGATTCTGTATGGTAGCCATGGCTGCATATTTTTGTTTCAACTACTTAGTTAGTAATCAATTAAAACTGCTACTACTTTTATCTTAAGTTTAGTTGACTTGTTTTTCTTAACATTCAGAGAACTTTTTTTCCTTATCCAGAAGCCAAACAATGAGATGAAAGCTATCAAACATGTGACCAGCTAAATCAGGACCTCCTTACTTAAATATCTTAACTATAAGCCAACCCCTGTTCACAAAACATCTAACTTGTTAATGTTCTCATTTTGTCACAGCAAACAATTCTATCATTTTTGATTGTCTTTTTCTGAGTGCACTATTCAAATATTTTTAAAACCAGAACATATCAATATTTCTTAAGCCCTCCCTTTTTTACTTATATTGTTTGATGGACATGTAGGTTCAAATAAGACAAAAATGTATAGGCACTCTAAATCTTAGCATTTTGGACTGGGAAAAGGTCTTTGAGTGTACATGCTAGAAATTCTCTCAGAAGCCATAAATTAGAAAAAAAAAAATTGAAAGTGTTCCTTCTCATTTTAGTCCAGCACAAACGTGAAAAATATCCTGTTCTCACTAAAGTCACATCATTTGTTTGTCCAAGCTGCTGTGGAAACAAAATTAAGCTATTAAGTACAATGCAATACTGTATACTATAAAAGGATCCTGAGTAATACATTTCTGTCTGCTTTTCTTCTAACCTTGAATTTTTGTGCACTTATTCAACAAATGCAGTGAATCACTGCATAATTATTCCACAAAAGATGGCAACGTACTTCTAGTTTGAGAAAAACATTCACATCCCCTTCTCTCCAAAAGCATTCATATTTTTTTTTAATAATTCCCACTAGGTGGCAGCATAGAACCTTTGTAGAATCCATTGTTCTTGGGTGGGCTACAGTACTGGCTTCATCTGGGTATTAGTGAATGCCACTAGGACCAGCAGCAACTCATATCCAGCTGTAGTCCATTTTTAATTAAAATGTGTTTTTCTGCTCCCAGTTCTTAACTAGGAATAGTATAACAGAGGAAGAGATGACTTTAAGCCACAAGACTGAAGGTTCAGTTCTAGCCTCTGTGGCAAGTTATTTAACCTGCCTGTGTCTTGTCATGTAAAATGAATGCAACTGATTTAAGGATTAGTACCTGTAAAGTGCTTTGTGTGAGCTAATGTGCTCTATATGAATAAAATATGTCTTTATTATTGGGTAATAATATATTGTAGCATTCCGGCCTGGGGTGAAGCTTAGATGGTAAGGAATTGTTGAGTCTAACGGGGAGCTCATACAGCCTGCATGGAGGACTGCGTCAGGGATATGATTGATGAGTAAAGGGGTGGTACCCTGAATGGAGGAACTGGAAATAGAGGCGGGAATTTCTAGATGGTTTGGGTGAATGACAGGAAGGTGTGGGATATAAAGATGAGGTACGAGCATGTTTCTGTATAGGGAGCCAGAATTTTCTTTCAATGAGAGATTTAGAGCTAATTGTAAATAGTTCTAGTTCAATTTCCTTCATTTTTGTTTTACATTTGTGTAATCTTCCTGGACTATAATGAATAAACTATTCTGCAACCACTTCTTTGCCCTACTGTGCTCTCCTTTATAAATCTGTTACAGCAAGGTCATTACACTGGTGTCAGAAGTGGGATCTACAGACTAGGTTAAAAATGAATGAAAAAGGCTGGCCAGAACCACCACCCAATGTCCTGGATGTCAAGATGACGGAACTTTCAGAAGATGACTTGGAGAAAGCTGTAGGTGCACTGGGGCCAGTAGCTGAGACCAGTGGACTACATTATGGTGTGCAGAGACGGTTATACTGATAGTATTACCCAAGTTAAAAACAGGTCATTTTGATGGAACTGGACCGTAAGATATTTACTAGGCATGATTCAAAGTTATAGCTGCTGCAAATGGTTGGTCCCCAAGGGAGCCAACAATACAGTTGGTGATGGCCTTAGAAGGAGATGCACTAAAAGTTATAAAAAATGGGCCGAGGACCTTATGGAATTGTAGTGGCCTCTCCATGCGAGTGAGCGCTGCTTCGATTGAATTGAATCAACCCTGGGGTTACAACAACACTTGCACTCATGGACCAGGCTGATGGGAGCATCTCGGTCCTTTTGTGGCAGAGATTCAGGGACTGGTGAGTCAGGCCTATCTGCATGTTTTGCAAACTGCCCAGGCTATATTAGCAGCCAATGTGTTTTTAAGAGGGGTTACACCTGCCAAACTGAGGCACCATGATCGTCTTACAATACAATACAATTTATTTTTGTATAGCCCAAAATCACATAAGAAGTGCCGCAATGGGCTTTAACAGGCCCTGCCTCTTGACATTCCCCCAGACTTGACTCTCTAAGAAGACAAGAAAAAACTCCCAAAAAAATCCTTGTAGGGAAAAAATGGAAGAAGCCATGGGAAAGGCAGTTCAAAGAGAAACCCTTTTCCCGGTAAGCTGGGCGTGCAGTTGGTGTCAAAAAGAAGGAGGTCGATACAATACAATACAATACAATACAATACACAGAACAAAACAAATCCTCAATAGAGTATAAAAATAAAAATTTTAGAAGTACAGAGCAGAATTTAACAGTAGATGATACCACATACTATGATTTGGATTTGTTTAGTGACCTGGAGACCTCATACATCAAGCTGCCTCTCCCATTTGGCCATTCCACAGCTGAAATTGCGCTAATCCTCCATCAGGGATGACTTTACCTTAGGCAGGCAAAACAACTTGGCAGGTGGGCCGTGGCACCAAGTGCCACATTTGAGTACCGAGAAGAGAAACAGAATTGGTGAGGGTTAGTATCCAATTATAACTATCATGTTACTTATGTTTTAGTGCTAATGACTGACAACAGAGATGCAGTCTGTACAGTTAATCAGCAGCTCTAGTCAGGATATGCTAAACTGAAGTAGTAGGGGCATCTCTTATAGTAGCAGGCAGATCATTCCATAGTTTAGGGGTCCTGTAATGACCTCCCACTATTATTTTATTAATCCTTGGAATCATAAGCAGACCGGCATCTTGAGATCTTAATGTGCTTCTGGTTTGTAAGTCATGATAAGTTCATACAAGTAAGCCGGACCTTGGCTATTTAATGCTTTATATGTTGCTTTATATGTTAAAAGGAGGATTTTGAAATCTGTCCTAAACTTAACCAGGAGCTGGAGTTATGTTTTTGTATTTTCTTGTTCTTGTAATAATTCTTACAGCAGCATTTTGGATTAACTGGAGGCTGCTAATGATGGATCCCAGTGGAAGCATGTAAATTGAAAATAGTAAAGGTTCCAGTACTGTGCCCTGCGGGACACCATATCTCACTTTTGTGTATAATGATGGAGTACTGTCAGAACATTTCTGTACATATTGGAATCGATTTGATAAATAAGAACTAAACCAAGTGAGCACAACGCCTGTAAGCCCAACATCATTTTCTAGCCTGTGCAGTAAAATAGAATGGTCAATGGTGTCAAATGCTGCACTTAAGTCTAGCAACATAATTACAGTGGAGTTTCCTTCATCAGAGGATATCAGAATGTCGTTTACAACCCGCGTTAGTGCTGTTTCTGTACTATGACCAGTACGGAAACCAGACTGGAATTTCTCAAATAAATTGTAATGCGTAAGGTGTGACTGAAGCTGATTGGCGACTACTTTTTCTAGTATTTTAGAGAGAAAGGGTAAATTTGATATAGGCCTATAATTATTTAGTATGTGTGGGCCTAGGTCTAACTTTTTAAGTAATGGTTTAATGACTGACACTTTTAGTGCCATGCAATAATGAAATATAGATAATGGTTAGAATAGGCACTGCATGAACATCCATTGCACTTTTTACTAGTTTTGTTGGCACTGGATCTAGGGAACAAGTAGTGGACTTCATTTTAAAAATTAAAGTTAACACTTCCTGCTCAGTTACAGGATTAAAATTACTAATGTGCTGAATGCAATGTAAGACAGGGTCTGCTAAGCTAGTATTTGGTTTGTACTGTGAGGATGGAATCTGGGATCTTATATTTTTAATTTTCTCATTGAAGAAGTTCATAAAGTCTGCACTGCTAATATCTGATGGTATTTTGCACTGTAGATCTGAATTTCCATTTGTTAATTTAGCCACTGTTCTAAACAGTACCCGAGGATTTTTATTATTGCTATCTATTATTGTAGAATAGTATTCTGAGCGAGCTTTAAAGAGAGCTTTTTTATATTTTTTAACACTCTCTGTCCATGCAATTTGAAAGACATGTAGCTTTGTTGTTCTCCATCTGTGCTCTAGTTTTCGACACTCTAATTTAAGAGCTCGAGTGTTTTCATTAAACCAGGGAGAGTGTCTATGTGCTTTGATCACTTTTGTTTTAAAGGGAGCCACAGTGTACAGAGCATCTCTCAAGGTCACATTATATATTATGTGATGTGTTAGCTGATCTAAATTGTTTTCCACGTTTACATTTGATGTTAACTGATCTAAATGGTTTTCCACGATTTACACTCAACTTACTCAAAGTATCAATAAATTTTGAAGCAGAATTACAATCTAGATGTCGCACTGTCTTTGTTTTAATCTGTGAGTGCGTTGGCAAGAGCAGGACTAAATCAAATGTAATTAAGTAGAGATCGGAAATAATTTAATGGAGTAATATTTCAATTTTGAATTTCAACTTTGTAAATTATAATTAAATCTAACGTGTGGTTATGATTATGAGATGGACCTTTGACATTCTGACAAAATCCTACAGAATTTAACAAATAAGTAAAACATTTGCTAAAAGTGTCAGTTTCCACATCAATGTGTACATTAAAATCCCCCATCAGTACTACGTGATCATAATTTATAGCCAAATCAGATAAAAGGTTGCTAAATTCAGTCATGAACAATGAATATGGCCCTGGTGGTCTGTAGACTACCACTATAATTTTGTTGGAATCTGTTTTAATATTTAAAATGAATGCCTCAAAGGATGTAAAGTCACGTAAATTTTTATACGTGATTTGCATTTTGTTACAATGAATTATTCCAAGGCCTCTTCCTTGACCAGAATCTCTAGACTTATGAAGGAACGAGTATCCATCTGGTGATGCCTCAGCTAGGGGAACAGTGTCACATTTACTAAGCCAGGTTTCAGTGAGAAGACACAGATCAGATTTTGTACTTAATATAATATCATTTACCAACACAGCTCGAATGTTCAATAAGCAGCATTTAAAACTGCATGCTTCTTTCTGAACTGGTGATATATTTTTTGTTTTAATTTGAAGCAAATTTCTATTACAGATGCCCCTGGTGGATGGTCTGGTTTGTATCCCTTGGTCTAATTATACACCTTATTTTTTGGTTATCAAGTAATTTAAGGTTTGCATCAAGACTAAATTTACTGGATGCCCCACAACAAGGATTATGGGTAACAGGTTCAGGATAGTAACAGGTGGGACAGTTTTGCTGCCATATTTTGGGATAATACATAAGATCCCCTCCAGTTAGGATGAGGACCACCTCTTTTGAAAAATCCAGGCCTTTCCCCAAAATCATTCCAATTGTTCACAAATGCTATGCTTTTATTTGCACACCAGGTTTCTAGCCAGTAGTGAAGGGAATGCAATCTGCTATAAATCATATCCCCTCTATATAATCTTGGTGAGGGGCCAAATACAACTAAATTCTGACATTTTCTTTTAGCTGTGGTGCATAGAGAGATGAAGTTCCTCTTTAATACCTCAGATTGCTGTAAATAAATATCATTAGTACCGACATGCAGCAATAAGGTAAATACTTCATCGTCAGCGACACGGTCCAATGTGGCCTCTATGTCTGAAATCTTGTCCCCTGCGAGGCATTTAACATTAACTGCTGGTTTAACATAGTTTGGAATTCTAACATTCCGCACTATGGAATCACCATTTATGAGCACTTTCTTATTCTCAGTTTCCACAGGCACGCTGCGGAGTGCTGAGAATCTGTTCTGGGTCCGAATTGGAGACCTGGGTGCCGAGGGACTAAATTTTCGCTTCTTTGACCCCCGTCTTACTGTTACCCACTTGCCCTATGGCTGAATTGGTGCTGCTGACTTCGGCCGTGCACTGACTACATTGGGACCTGGAGTGAATGAAGCCGAATCAGAAGTAGTTGATTTGTCTAAACAAACCGAGTCAATCCAATTTTTGGTTTGCCTAATTTCTATCAGGTTCCTAATGCGGTCCACCAATTTGCATATTTTCCCGACCAACTCTGAATTAACTAAACACTTTTGGCAGGTGAAGCTGTCTACACTGTCGGCCGGAAAATCTGAACTGTACATGCTGTACGACACATAACATATAAATGTGCCCTCAATGGGCAGAGAGCAGACAGAACTTATATTTAGTGTTGATATTATCTCCTCCGTTTTTGTAGTAACTTCGGTGCTTTGGCATGTTCCGTGTTCAGTTGAATCACTAAGAGGCCATTGGCTTTAAGTTTCCACCACCTGCTGAGCAATCGACTTTGATTTCTCACTGCCAGTTATTTCTCCTGGTCAGCTGCCAGCTTTACTTCAGTTGAACTTACTCGGGTGTTTGTGAAGGGCTACGTGTCTGTGGGAGACGTCGCTGCTCTATGCTTCCGCTCGCTGCTACTCTGAAGAGGTGTGGCCTGAAAAAGAGGAAAGAAAGTTAGATCATGGGTTTGTGTTCCTAACCTGACTGAGCCCATTAGAAGAAGCATTAGAGGAAGCTAAAGATTATGAACTGGACAGTCAAGACACTTCGCTGCAAGAATGGGTTTATGACTGCTCTGTAGCTAATGGGACGACAGCTGCCCATTCCACTTAAGTCTGATGACTACCCTGTAGCTAATCAGACAAAAACTGTCCATTTTGCGCCAGTTCATGCAAAACAGGAGGAGACCGCAGACACCAGAGCTATTTTAACTTGCAAGAGATGTGGCCACCCAGGCCACATACACCAGTTTTTCTCCCCTCCATTAGGTTTTGTTGCCGTCTGAAGAAGAGGAACTGATGGGAAAAGATAGGGATTTGAAGGGAGATGCAGCTCTGGATCCTGCTGAACCTCCCCAGTGGAGAGATACATTCATTATTATGTTCAGGCAAATAGTTAAAGGAGGGCCACCGCTATGGGTGAGTTTGTCTTTATGAGGGTGTATACATTGGTAATCCTGTAAGTTGGAGGACATGGACTTTTTGTGCCGCACCAAGTCTCAATTGGATTTTTCCCAGAGGATGCTGAAGATGCCGGGGAGCTTCCCTCTTTGTTTAGAAGTGAGTAAAATGAGGCCACCCTGGACTGTGAAGTTTGAGTTTTTCCCCCAAACTGTGTTGATTATCTGAAGGTGGACCTGGTGTCCATGAAGGACTCGTACTCACTCCCATGGATGGATAAGGCCCTCAACCTAATGGCAGGTCTCTAACTGGATTTCTGCTTTAAACATGTGGAGTGGGTACTGGCAAGTAGAACTGGCCCTAGATCCATGTTAGAAATCAGCTTTTCAATTGGGAAAGGATTATGGCATTTTAAGGTACTACCCTTTGGGTTGTGTAACCCCCGACTACATTCAAAAGATTAATGGACTGGACCATGATCGGACTTCCCCATACCCAGTGTCTTATCAATTTTGACAATGTATTAACTCACAGATCCACCTTTGAAGCAGCACTGGAAGAGCTTAGGGGCTATTTTGGAGTGACTATTCATAGTTGGGCTGAAGATAGTTCTGGAAAATGTCATCTGTTAAAACAAGAAGGTACTTACCTGGTGCACCGTTTGACGCAAGAGGCAAGATGGATTGGTCCCAAAAATTCAATAGTGCTTAGATTGGACCATGTCAAGTAATGGAATGTGTGGGGGAAGTGGACCGATAGGTGTAGATTTCACAACAAAATCAATGAGTGTTTCTACATTAAGACCAACTGGCACTGTATTGTGGCAGAAGGGAGAGAAGAATACAAGGGAACTTGTTGGAACTGGCCTGAGAGGGGAATACATAATCTGGAGACCTTACTCAGGAGGACAGCAAACAGCCAGGTCCTTACACCCCTATGAGACATCTAAGATGGATGATCAGGCTACCAAGCAGATATCTAGGATATCAAGATTCTCTTGAGATTGAGGGATTTTTGAGGAGGGGCAGTGTAACATCCTGGCATGGGGGGGGGGGGGGGGGGGCACGGAGTCTAGAGGGAACATTTGACAGCAATGCAGAAAACTTCTTGAGAATTATTATTGAGGGGGAAAAAAAAAAAAAGGGTAGTACATTAATGGAGGAGGGGATTTCTAGATATTTCAGGGGACAACGGGAAGGTGTGGGGTATAAAGATCAGGTATGAGCACACAGTGTTAAGGCAGGAGGATTCTGTATAGGGAACCAGAGTTTTACGGTGTCTCTCAGGGCCATAAGAGGTTTATTGTTGGTAGGACTGAAAGCCATCAATGTTGATCTGGCACTGTGGGTCACTGCTTCCTTCTGCAGTTGTATTGCTGAGGGACACACAGTAACATTCAATTGTGTCCATTTCAAGGCTGTTTAGTCCAAGTTCAGTGTCATATTGTAAACTTGGACTGGACAAAATAGGGAAAATATACAACACACCAAGGCTGAATAAATGGTTTGGAATTCTAGAGGTCACTGTAGCCATCATTTAGTCCAGACAGGCAGAACAGAGAAAAAGTCCAAGTATGCATATGCATTTTGATAGGGCAAAGGACCCCCCCCCCCCCCCCAAATAAAAATGATCCAGATTTACTGAAAAAACCTTTATTATAACGAAAGACATAAATTGCAAATACAAGAAACACATAATTTACACTTGTAGCAAAATATATAACAAAAAGGTTAGGTTTGTTTTATAGTGCAATGACTCTTCATACTCCTTTCCAGTTTACTAACTAGGCACATTAAATATTGGTCTACTAAAAAAAGCTGTTCACCCTGACTCCACCTCCCAAGTTCAGATCTGTTTCCTTTAGATAGTTGGGCTCTAATTGCCAGTCCTTTCCTGTTCAGAATGACAAGATCTTCCTGAATTCTAGAAGCATTGTGGGCAGAGATTGTGGTCCTTTATATGTGCTGTCCTGGATCAATTTCACCAGGGAGAAAAAAAAATAAAAAATTCAGGAGGATAAACTGTTCTCAATTCAGTGCAAAAAAAAAAAAAAACATATATTGCGAAGATCAGCCAGCTTCAGTTTCTGCTGGTTAAGTTGTCCCCTTTGAACAACCAGAGATCAAATTCAAAGCATCAGTCATCTGTCGTTTTGTGTTACATTCAGTGTCAGAACTCTTGTGACCTCTTCATAAGTGTCTTGTACAAAAATATATTAATTTATATATTACAATCTCTGTAAATACAATAAACTTATCATCATAAATGTTGATAAAAATGACAGTCTCAGCTGCTGAAGGAGTCTTCAGGCTCTTGCCATTTATTTCCTAGATGGCTCCATCACCTGACCCATGAAGAGGACAGTACCTGCGGAGAGAATTCAAGGTATTAAGAGGGGATATTCTAGGAGAATTTCATAGCACGCAAACACCCACAAACATTTTCAGTTACAAGTTTTGCTCAAAAAGGATCCAATTTTTTTCCTTCACACAAGTGCTTCATTTGTAGTGCTGTTTCACTGAGCTACTATTATTTACATACATTTTCTCAGACTATACATTAATGAACTGTGACAGTTTGCTCCATAAAAATTCATATGTAATACACATAAACACATTTGCATAGACTATAATACTAGAAACAGTGTACATTCTGTACTGTATGTGTCATACAGTTTTGCTAATGATCACCCAGCTGCCAATTTTTTGTACAAAGACTAGCATTGTGTCCAAAATAATCTGTTTAGATGAAAAGTAATTTCCATTTCCCTCTGTACAGATTTGTTTTTCCCTTTCTTCTATGAGGTCACTGGTTATTGGCTGGTATGTGCGATGGGAAATCTTAAAGCATACTATACAAGAACTTATATTGCTGAATGTATGGACTTAAGATGCCTTAGGACTCTCAAGTTACATTTTGCTCCTTTTGATTTTATTTAAAATCAGACACCTATTCATTTTGGAATGCCATATGCTAAACCAGTTCAAAGGTCATGAGTGGAACAAAGTCCATTCCAGGAGCATCAGGTGCAAGGTGGGAACAATCCCTGCACAGGGAGCCAGACCATCTCAACCTATAATGTTATGGTTTTAATAAGTGAAATATTTCAATTTAACAGACAAGTGGAGAAAATTGGTCAACCCCTACCTAAGAAGGAGGAAGTTGGGAGCATGTGCGGATTACGGTGTGTTTAAAAGAAATACATTACGAAAATTCAGAATGGACACAATTGATATCATTTTAATTCTCACCTGTAGGTTTATGCTGTACAAGGAAGAGGAATGGTCGATCAAGTGTGACCTCTTCAATCGCCATACGCGAGTACATGATTGCCGCTGCAAAGACAGGGAAAGCAGAGTGAGTGAATGAGAAAACCCTCCTTTGCTTTTTGGCTTGATACATTTTCTGCTGTTATTCCTCAGACTAATGTGCAGGTGGAAGAGATGGTGCTACTGTTGCATAGACATTATATTCAAATATGATACAAGCCTACTTCTAAAGCATACTAGTAAAAAAGTCACTCACCAGTGGCTGCTGATCCTTTAGTTCCCTCTTCATTCACCTCAATCTTGACTTTCTGCAGCACCTTGGACACATACAAGTTCTCATCGGCTACTGAATCATGTGGGAGAAGAAAACAAAAAAGTAAACACCAGAGTTCTTAATTTTGGTTAACATGTATATGCATACAAGATTGGGTGAGCAGAGAAAACAGCCTACAGCAGTAATCTAAATGGACAGCTTTTTTCAGTAAAACTTTAGACCATTTTGCTTCTGATATAGAACAGTCAAGCAACAAAGTCATAATCATAGTCATAAGACTGAAGTACCATAAAAATCACATCTAGACAGTGACAGACATGCCAACCAAAACCTAGAAGTCTGGTTTCATAGCCTATGCTAATTACAAAGGTAAGTGTCTGCTCCTCTTTAGGATTTTCATGGAAAAAAAATTCAATGATACAGCCACGGCCAAGGGATCTAAGAGTTGCATTGATTTTTTATAGCTTAAAAAAGAATAACGGCTAGCTAGCTGTAGAGAAAATGGGCCAGCTGCTTCAAGCTAAGAATATCTACCTTTGGAACTTTCTATTCTTTGGTAAATCACTTTCCTTTATGCTCACTCAAGATCTGCCATGACGATACTGAACTGGATCATGAATCAAGAGCCAAAAACTAAGACATAGCTTTACGTTTATCAGCCAGTCTAAGAAATTCTGCAACCCTGCTGCTGGCGTTGAGGAAAGGAGCTGTGCAATCCACAAAGATAAAAAAAAAAAATCAATCCATTCCACAGTGGTGGTGGTGTACCTGGCACTAGCCATTAGGAGAAGACCCAGGATATCCTAGATGGTTTACATCTCTAGATAAATTAAAAGGTATCACAAGACTTGCTGGGGAAAGGAATGTGTGGTAAGCCAAATACAAGGCATGACACTCATCAGGATAAATGGGATATATGTAATGAATTTAAAAGTCCTCCTTTACTACAAAGATTTATTCATTTTGGATCAAGATTCTCAGTTGTGTAGGTATTGCCAATATGGTCCATTTTATGCGGAGTCACAAAAAAAAAAATTAAGTTATTCAACTTTCTTCACCGAAATTTGGCAGGATTCTACAACATTATCAATCCACTATTTTGTGTGATGAAACAGATGTTACATCCTATTATCTCCAATTAATCTGCCAAGATTGTGAGCAAACAGTAATACACTAAACAGTACAAACTTCCTCCACTGCACAGATTTTTGGTGTAATGATCCAAGTAATGCCATTTAACCTCTTCCTACTCTCCACTAATCCACTGCCTATTAAGGGAATAGTGTTATGCACTGGGAAATCTTTGACTGATAGGGTCCACTTTGTTTACTAGCAGCCATTTATCACCAGACTGGACTCATCCTAAGAGTAATGTGATAAGACAGTAGACATCAATAGATGCCGAAATAACTCCATCCATCCATTATCCAATCTGCTATATCCTAACACAGGGCGCAAGGCAGGAAACAAACCCCGGGTAGGGTGCCAGCCCACTGCAGGGTGCAAATACTAGGGACAATTTAGGATCGCCAATGCACATAACCTGCATGTCGTTGGACTGCGGGAGGAAACTGGAGTACCCAGAAGAAAACATGCAAACTCCACACAGAGAGGACCCAGGAAGTGAACCCAGGTCTCCTAACTGCGAGGCAGCAGCACTACCACTGCTCCACTGTGCCGCCCTCCAAATAACTCCAATGGAATAAAGACTTTAAGCAAATTAATGACTAAACTTACCAGTAATTTTGCCGAAGTCTGCATCCAGCATGCTGAACATATCATTCATTCCCAGATCAGAAAGGACACCATTAAGTTCAGTCTCTGTGCTTATGGTGAACCTAATAAGAATTCACAACATATAATTTCCATTTTAATTCTCATAAATCTCTTCACATCATTCTCTAGAGGAGTATTATTCTTTTCATATTACTATCAGGGTGGTGAAACTCCTAACTGTACAATGAGTGCATTTTTGCTTAGGCTCTTTAATTAAATATATTTTATACAAGGATTTAACTAGAAACATGAGTATGTCACCAAGTTTTCAATGCAATAACACTAAAGAAGTGAACAGATTACGTCATTATGGCACCTAATAATTCTGGTTTGGTTAGCTAGAAACACACTGAAGCTGCATTGGAATATTTCACAGACAAAGTGTTGGGGTTCATAGTCATGCAGAATACAGCTAAGAAAGATTTGGATCCGATTCTAGTAAAAATAAAGCACCCCCAAATCTATGACCTCGAATTTGATTAAGGGAATTCAGGAAGTGGAGGGGTGAATGAAAGCATTCAAGCATGCATTTAAATTTAATCTGGAAGAGTGGTGCCTACAAAGAGGAAGAAAATGTAAAACAAACATTGTGTCTCTCGTCCCTTCTGCACTAGCCTACCAAGATCCTGCCAAAAACTGCACCAAAGCAGAAAAAGATGGAATTTGTTTTCTTATTGTAATTAAGCCTCCAAGAATAAAATGTACTTAAGATAAAAAGGCAACTAAATCATATTCCAACATTAACAATTTCAACCTAGCCTGAGAGGTCATTAAAACAATACTGTAGTAAGCAACTATGCACTTATGAATTCCGCATACAAAATAAATAAATTTAGAAAGAAAGACATTCATTGCTTCTCCTTTTCCTTTACATGTACTCCTTATACATGCTCTTGTCTTCCTTGTACCCATAGTGGTATTTTCAGTTTTTTTTTTTTTTTTGCATGGCAACTGTAAAATTCTCATTTTTCACCTTACTGATGCTCTCCATTTTTCCCCAACACTGGGGGAAATATTTCAGTTTAACTCTGAAGACTCTGAACCAAATATTGCCTCTGATGGTTCAGATTTCAGTTATTTTGTACATGACTTACTGAAGAGTGTATTTTAAGTGAATGAGAAGTATCACCACTACTCCAGATTCAGTCATGACTGGATGTTGGCTGTCTAATGAACATGAATTACTTAATTTGGATAAGTGATAAGTTAGTGGTAGAAGTGTCACATATTAAGAGATTTTGACCTTATCCAGTTATTGAGCTTATTGTTGGAGCTCTAGAAACATCAGAATGGACTCTAAAAATAAAACCAGTTTGCATAAACTGCGTAAGAAAGTATTTATGAGCTTTTCTCTCTCTAAAGAGAAACTATCAACTACAAAGTTTAAGTTTTAAGTTAAGCTTTTACGTTAGTTTAAGGGAGAACATTAGTCAATAACCTACCTAGGCAGTATGAGCTGTCTGCTGAGGGGCCTCATCTCTTTTGTCCACTGCTTTAACACCTGGTTGTCAATGTGTTGAATCAGAGCAGACAAAGGAACATCCTTCTGGAAGGGAGACAACAGAAGCATGCCAAGGGCATCCCCCTGGTAAGGCAGCTCAATGACATCATAGTCCACACCATCTGGAGTGACAAACTCTCCTGTAACCAGAAAAGAAATAAATGGCAAAAATTAATACAACACTTAAAATAACACTCAAGTTTCACACTGGAGTAGGCGTGGAGTTGAGTATATACTTCACTTATAGAAAGGTTGGCAATGCAGTTTGAACATGGATCACATGTTTAGTTTACCTAGGAGATTCTAAAATGTATTACAGGCACAGTGCTGCACTGCTGCTTCAACATAGCTTTAGGGATGTCTGCCCTGGGAACAGTGTGAAGTTGTGCATTTTACTTGTGTTCATACTGGTCACATTTTGGAGTGTGTATATTTTAATTGTGTATTTGCATGTGTTCTGTAGATGCCTGAATGTCATTCAACAGTTTAAACGATATGTGCACCACATTAACTGGAAAATCTAAGTTAGCCTAAGATAACAAAAAACAGGTACCAGAGTGCATGCAGAAGACTGGTGCCCAGTCCAATGTTGACTTCTGTCAAGTATATGAAGCTGCCAAAGCAGGTTCTTAAGCCTATCATCTCATTTAATTAAAATTACTGAGTAGAGCAAATAGAATATATATGCATATGTGCAGATTCACTAATCAGTTATTTTTTCACTTTATGAAAAATACAAAGTCTGAAAAATCAATGGATTTCAAAATGCTACACATCTTGAACCTCTTTCAATCTTTTGTGAGAAAAAAACAAAATGGATTGCAAACTGAGTTACAGAGATGAAGTTGGGTTTTATTTTGCTGGAAACCAGAGGTATATTTCTCTCAGAACTGCAATGAGCGAGTGATTTTTTCATAGGGGGCAATCTGAATGAGCATGCCATGTGTAACACATCCTTTGTTTCTCTAGACTACCTGTTTGGTATTCAAGTAATGCAAGTTCAACAGTCAACTAAAATGCACATTAACAAATACTACAACACAAGTGTAGCACAGAATAGGTGATTAACTGGTTACATCTTGAGTTTATAGATATTAAGATGAAATCCCAAATCTTTCAGAATTATGTACTGCATGTTTCATATCCCATTTATAATAATTGCCCACTTAGAGTTATTAACCATAAAACATTGCAAAGATGGCTAAATAGTTTTCTTCTACCTCCTGCATTGCCTGAAATTTCTTTGCTGAAGATATCAAACTCTTTTGAAGAATTAAAATGCTTTTCAGAAAGTATTAATTTTCTAGTAATTATGCTCTTTTCTGTTACTAAAATTTCTTTACTATGTAAGGCAAGAATTACTTCAGATTTTAGCAGTCTAATTTTATATTATATCACAAAAGAGAATTGGGCCAATTGTTCCAGCGCTTCACTTGCTGTAGTGAGCTTTTCTTAACAGGGGCAATCTGACTAACGTCACGTACTGTAGATAAATTACAGTGGGGTATCTAACTGGCAAGTCAGGTTCTTAGTTGTGTTCTATTTTGCTACATGAAAAATTTTATATTAATTGAAAATTATGTTAATAAGGGGAGCTTTCAGACCTACCCAAGGTACTTGCATTTGAAATTCTAATTGCTCATTTAATTAAAGATGCATCTTTCTAGTATCAGACATTAACAAAGCTCAAAATGCATACATACCATAGCTGAAACGGTTTGTTTGCTGCATCATGGGTACAAGAACTGTGCTGCCATTGGCCATGTGAAAAAGTCTTTCATGAGTTCCCTTGGGATCAAATGGCACTTTCCACTTGCCCTGGAAGTGAATGGCATTGAGTAGCAGCAGTTGTGTTTGAACATTTATTGAATCCTGATGTAGGAACTTTGGAATCATTCCTGTTCAAAAAACAAAAAAAACAAAACATCAGCAAGATCTTGCATCAGGTGATCACAGTGTAGTCTTTTTAGTGGCATGTTTACTGGTTGGAGATGCAAGTAAGTATTTTATTGTACTCTGTATGCATGACATTACATCTGTAGCAGATTTTCTTCACAAACACCAGTACAATTTAAAACTGGCACTACCAGTTATTGCCAGTTCAAAAATATTACAAAAGGAATAAATGCATTTATATAGTGCCTTTCCCATGCTCAAGGTACTTAAGTTCAGTAGCACTTCTATTTGCTAGTCACAGGCCATGACTTGTGAAATGTATTCCCAATTTGCATTAAACTGAGAGCAGTGTTATTAGCCATTTTTTCTGCTGCCTGTTTAACGGTTTTTCTACTTGTGTCCGATACTCACCATCTGTGTGATCCGATACCCAGTGGTTGATGACACCGACAGCCATTTGTGGGTCAGTGAAGTCCACCTGGTGTACACTTTGCTGGAAGGTTTTGAGAAAGCTGTGTCGGTACACCTTCTCCAACAGCAGAGTTCTTTGAACAAAGACAGCATTGGCCACTTTCAGTGCTGTCTCACTGCTCAGCTCTTTCTGCAGCTTTCTCTGGATGTGAGGCACACCTCTGTCTGCAAAGTAAAAGTACAGGTCACACCCTTGACTATTTATACAAGTCCTCTATTTTGTATTGGATGGGTTTATGAACACTAAAAGTAAGGCCAACAGCAACAGAGACAGACTATGGTCACAAAATGCATTGTCCAGAATGCCTCGTCTAATTATGGATGTAAAATCATTAGTAGCTGTTGTGCACATATAAACAATGATACAGTAGATAGCAAAGTGGGAGAGCACATTGAGCATTAAACACAAACCCTCACCCACACACTATTTAATAATGTTGGTGAAGGCTTAATTGTTTCTTCACACACTAATCAGTCATCTTTAATTTTAAAGGATTTGTTTCTCAGACTTTGCTGTATGTTCACATTGCTGTTATTCTTGTTTGCTAAGCTGCTTAGAGTGCATCATTCATTTCAAAGTAAAAAAGGATTAGGACTTTAAAGCTGCTTATTTAAGTGTTACACACCACCCTCTAGCCAGATGCTTAAATATGCATTTGTGCAGTAATAAAAGGTGAAAGCCTAAAGCATTCTTGTTAAATTGTGAGACTGATCTCTTTTCTGCAAGTATTACAATTAAAATTGGGCAACAGGTTTACAAAAGACTACTGGATGGTCTACAATTCTTGTAAAAATCCATTACGAATACTTATTTTTAAGTGGTGTGTGACTGGTTAGTGTTAAAAGAATCATAACTAACTCCATTATAGCAAAAATACTAACTGTTAAATCACTGGCGTTTCCAGTACAATAACCACAACACAACCACCCTTCATCCATTTCCTGTCCCACTTATGGCTCAAGGAAACATGCAGCTGGTGCCCATCTCATCAGCACTTGGTGCAACATAGTAACCAACCCCATGATATGGGGTCTGTACAGCAGAGCATCGTCAAACACACATTTGCTTCCAAGTGGAATATTTAAAATTGAGTTTATGCAACTTTTTTGGAATGTAAAGGAAAAGCAAATTTAAACACGAAACGAAAGGTTTTTATTAGGCAGCACTGGTCTGTTGTGGTTAGCACATCTGCCTTACATATGCAGCAGCAAGTGTTTGAATCCTGCATTTTCCATGTGAAGTCTGCACATTCTCTCAGCCTCCAAGGTTTTCTTCAGACACTCTGGTTTTCCTTCCACATCCCCATAGACATGTACAGTAGGTTAGCTTAACTGGTATTCCAACATTTTGCCACTGTGTAAATGTGTATGCATGGGTGGGCTCTGATGCACTTGTGACCTGACCAGGCCCATTTCCTAACCTGCTCCCAGTAGAGCCAGGACAGGAGATTGTTCCCCCCATAATGAGTTGGAGCCAAATTAAGCGGGTTTCAGAATGTTAATATTTAGAGAGACAAAAGGACAACTTCAAAAGGTGGGCTTAATGACAAAAAAGGGATAGCCAACATCTACTGCACATGTGCAGTATACAACATTAGTATAACAGACATTCAACATAGAGTTAAAATGTAAAGGAAAAAAGTAGACACATTTTAAAACAAAGGTTTTAAAGGGGGTGTTCTCATTAATGTATTAGATGCATCAAAATAATGTAAAAAGAGAGTGATGAAATGGCCTAACCTCCAAAACTGTCACATAATAAATAGCCCTTAGGAACATGACTAAATAGTAGCAATAGTAGCAAAAAAGAAAACAAGCAGCTCAAAACTTGGTGCAGACTGTTAAGTTATTTTATCAGGAAGCATCTGAATTAACTTCTAATGTCCTACTACAAGGAAAATAAAACATACCAGACATTAATGCACTCACACATCAGGAGTGGTCTCTATTTACCTTGTACAGAGTATCCCATTGCAGCACGCATCTGCATGTGGGTCCTTCCATCTGCTCCAAGTTGCAGCATCCGCAGGACACTAGACACTCCATATGGAGATAGTACCAAATTTCTCTGAGACAGAGGGGACTCCAGCACCTTCCAAAACACTTTGTTCCCAAAATCCACATCACTGTCTGCAACCTTGTTAGACAGAGCTCCACCCACCAGAAGAAGGAAGAATGTAAAAGTCTTCATACTGTAGAAAAAGACAGTAATAGGCACTTAATGCCAGTTTTTTAAAAAAAAAGTTTCAAGGAAACAAAAATACTTGTATTAAAGGACTCTACTAAATTCAGAATGTTCCAGAGAATATCATAGCAAAAGATGAACTTTGTGGAATACCACACATTCAGCCAATTTACTTTCAACATACCTTGGAGACAAAGATAATTCAAGTATCAGATACTAGGAATTCATTTCAAGTTATTCAAAATCAGGAGCAGCAGCACTAACCAGCCCGCTAATAAACCAAGAGTATTAGGCTGATCATGACACAACATTGCCCAGTCAAGAGCCATTGCTGATATGTACCTGTAGAGAGACTGATGTTCCTTCAACCCAGCAATGGTTTCTGGTGCTACTGAAATTATCACTACTGTACATAGCAATGCAACTAGATAAAGGACCATGTACAGAACAAGATGCCAGGCAAACAAGATAACAAGGCATAGTAAGAGAAAAAAAAAAAATATCCTACAGTGAGGAGGAGGAACACTCACCAACAGATTGGGAGGCTTCTCCATAAGCCTTTGTAGTTGAAAGATTGGCAAGCTCAGTGACTAATGAAGGCACTGTGGAAGGGACTTCTCCAAGCGCAGCAAGATGTGGATACCATATCTATCATTGTTTTCTCATCTTCCAGAATGGAAGAGTGTAGTCCTACATCTTGTACAATGGGGGAAGGTCAGGTCAGGTTGGTGAGCATGCACTGGTACAACGTATTGCTGCACCCACCACACAAAGAAACAACTCAGGATCCCGGTTGACAACCCTCAAGGTAGACGCACGGTTCAGTCCCACCCTTGAGAAATGACCATCTATCTGCTACAGCCAGGTGTTATGTGGGCATCGCAACACAAAGTCAAGCCAGCGGGGAAGAGTGTACAAAAAGTTCTTGGGGGAACCAGTGCATTTAAGTAGGTATATTGCTTATTAATTTTTATCAGTCACACAGTTGGAAATATTGTTACTTTAAGTAGACCCTTGATAGTGGGTAGTTTATGATCATTCCATGGCTTTTGCAAAAAGGCTGGAATACCCATGCAAGGATGCCATGAAAGACCACTCTCTCATACTGTATATACACACACATTAAGTAAATACAGTAAAGATATGCATACAACACATGATTCTAAACACTATATACAGATTAAATTATATAAATATGAACATTCAATATTTTTCTCCAATTCCTCCTCCTGCCCCAATATACTCAAGCCAATGGATGTCTCTAAAATTACCTGGTTGGAAAAAAAAAAAAAAAGTCACATGCTTGAGCACCTCATGACTGACTTGTGCGCCATCCAGCATTGGTTCCTGCCTTGTCCCTGAATCTGCTGGGTTGTGATGCAGCTTTGAGTGACCCTTGATATGCTGGGTTCAGTAACCAAGTTACTGCCCAAGATTAGCATGAATTTTAAACAATTTATATATCATGCACCCATTGAATTTACATATTTTGGAATAATAGGACAAGGAATCTATTGAGTCCATTCAAAGATCAAGTAACTAAGACTTAGAATGATGCCAGACAAAATACTACATTCATGTTCAAAGCCAGTAAAACTTAATCAGGGCTAAACATCTAAACTAAAGTCATTTCAGTACTGAGCAGTGCAGGGTTCGATGGGCACATCTATTAACTTAGTAGTACATGAAGGAATCATTGCATTACACAACATACTGTATGTGATGACAATACTGTGTCTAAAGTCCAAACCAGCGTGGATATTAATAAACACGCATGTGTGTAGGGCGATTGTTTATAGCCCACTTCAGACCCTCACTTTAGTGCTGGCTATTTGGTACCATCGATTTGAATTTATACATCTAGTACTGACAGTTATTAAACCTTTGGCTCAGTGAGCAACTGCGTTTTCTTTACTTCGGCGCCAACCGGTTTGCTTCGGTTGCTTTGCATGTCATGTCCAGCCGACTCTCGTGTCTGAGTACAATCAGTTCCCAGTGTGTGCTGCGTGAAGAAGTTCGTGAACTGCTGCCCATGTGTTTTAAGGACTTGTTTTTGAATGTAAGCCTACATGCGGAAATTGACATGAGAAATACTTTACAATATTGCAAACTGATCGTGAAAACAAAGCAAAAGCACTTACTTGACTCGTGGAAATCCCTCAGCTCGCGATCTGCGCTTTGCGGTCTCCAGACTTTGGCACTCAGCACCTTGCGAAAGCTGCAATCTGCTTCTATGCGCTTTGACTGAAGACTTATATCCTTTTAGGTCTGCCCTCCCCTCAAGTGGGCGGAGGTTATTAGTGAGAATGAAATCATCACCAACTCTGTCTGAACAAACCCCAACCCCCTCACCCCTCACCCCCGGGACCTGTGAAAAAAAACATTTACATTTCACCAGACAAAAAAAAAAAAAAAAAAAATGTTTAAGACGTCTGAAGTACAATGTGCTTCATACAAGAACAAGGTGAGTTCTGGCTTGAGTTCAGAGCTGCCTGACTGGAGTCACGCACAGTGCCAAGAACAAGCGGTTTTATAATTTAAGAGCCCTGAAAGGCCAGTCAGCAATTACACCTTAAAGATCTAAAAACCTTAATTAGGTGTTCAGTGTATACCAAGCTATAATAAATGTAGACAGTCATGGTGCTTTTCTTTCAATCAATTTCTTTATTAGAGACCAGCTATTGTGATTAAGTAAGATGCTATTTAATTAGCTCCTCTGTTCCTTTATCTTAGTGTCATTCTGCCATATAAAAATTCACAGTAGTGTATATTTTACTTTTCTAAGAAAATTAGAAAAACCTCCATGCCATAAGAAAGTCAAAATTAAGTTTTCTTTTTGTATTATCTGGTTAAAAACATCTACTTAGATGAATCCGTACCTATGCCTTTTGAACCACGTTAGCAAGTTAGCTGTTGATCCCCATGCCTCATTGTGATTGTCTGCTGATTAGGGATAAAGAAACAATTTAGAACTGAGAAATGTTAATAAGCAGGAAGGTGACTCAATGGTTAGTGCTACCTTCTCACAGCTCTAAGGGTCCAGTCCAAATCCTAGTCTAGTTCTGTTTCTGTGGGGTATGGCATGTTCTATGTGCCTGCATACATATTGCTTCCCATCCCAAAGACTTTCTAGATAGGTTGATTGGAAACTGTACACTCTACAAATATTTGTACATGTATGTTTTGCAGAAGATTAGTGGCATGTAAAGGGATGATCTCTATATTGCACTCAGTGCTGTCTGAATATTACTCTGAATTGGACTGAACCCATTTGAAGATGGATAGATGAAAATTTTTAACAAGTAAATAAATAAATTACATTTTACAAAAGTAACAAGAGGGGCATCAAATTAAAAAAAAAAAAAAAGAGCCTGCAACCATCATGATCTCCAAGGATCATGGCTGACCACCTTATTTAGGCAACAAGCCTTGAGTTGTTTCATTCAGTGCATAGATAGATTTTAATGATTAGCCATGTCAGATAATGTCATTGGTAAGATGTGAATATGGATTGCTGGAATTGCAAGCAGTGAGTTCCACCACTTCTCTAAATCAATATCTCCATTACCCAGCAGCCCATCTGTCGGCTAGTTTGTGACCGTGTTTTCTTGACTAACAGTGGGCATCTCTTTCTCTTAGCTTGTGCACTGCCAGTTAAAACTAAAACTCATAGGCTAAACGTCGATTATTCTGAGAGCCTGGGCTTCTCCTGATGATCCAAAGTTTTACCATCTTACCAGCAAACCAAATCTATGTCTGGAGACTATGTGACTTTGGTTGAATGTGCCATATGATGGATAGTGGCATCTTCTGAAAGAATGCTTACATAAATTTACAGATATAAAGCAGTAACAAAGGTAGAAAGCAATCCAACAATTACAGTACATGTAAAATTGAAAAGGCAACATTCTCCAATAGCCACTTAATACAATTCAGGGTGTGGGTAGTCAGAGCCTAGCCTGGCAGCACTCAAAACAAGGCAAGAAATTCTCTGAACAGGGAACTGGTCCATCACAAGGCCCACTTACACTCACAATGGCCAATTTGGAAATGCTGCTCAGCATGTCTGTGGGCATGTAAGATAAAAACTCACACAGACAGGTCGTGAATGTGTAAACTACATCTAGACAATGACTGGACACTGGATTCAATCCCAGGATGCCAGATCTATGAGGTGGCAATTTGACCTAGTGTGGCACTCAGTAAACAATACCAGTAATACACATGCACACACATACACAAATATATATATATATATATATATATATATATATATATATATATATATA
>JANRMT010062791.1:121330378-121349105 GCA_026402145.1 Polypterus bichir lapradei
CTATCTATCTATCTATCTATCTATCTATCTATCTATCTATCTATCTATCTATCTATCTATCTATCCTAACAGAGGATCTTGATTGGCTGTTGTTCAAATGTATACATTCTTTCAACAAATTAGCAGTGGTTTTATAAAATCTTTAAAGCTTTCTTGATCACCCCAGGATTTCCCTTCCCATGCCTATGATGGATGATGGAAATAATGCATAAAGAATAAAATATTAAGTTTTATAATTAGTAGCAATAGTAGCAGGTTTTTAAAAATCTGTCTATATGAGGCATTTGGAGCAAAAAAGTTAATTTAAAATGTATTTTAGAAATGTAATTGAGTGAGAACTGAAATACACTAAGGTTTGGAATTACAATTCTGCATAAAAGGGTTCCAGTGAGGTTTCCACTGATGATTTAATGAATAACAACTTCATTGTAATAGTCTAGAGAACCAATGCCTGTCTACAACAATAGTAGCAAACGTTTTGCTGATGATTACCATGCTGCAACATTGATGTTACTTTAAAATAAGTTATTGAACAAGAACATAGGGGCACAGATAAAAGCTTGTTAAGACAAATTTTCATGCAAAAGTTAGAAAGTTTTTCTCCTCACAGAGAATCATAGACAAACAGAATAAATTACCAAGTAGTGTGGCACAGAGTAGTATTTAAGGAACATTTCAAAACTATGCTCAATGTTATTTTAGAGAAATTAGGTGAATAGGATTGAGATACTCCTTGGGCTGCATGGTCTGTTACATCAGTATAATCGTAATGTAATAAGGAAAAAATCTTTCTTGTAACTTTTACACTTCACAATAGAATACAAGAGAATCCTATAATTCCACTTCTGGTTTCCTTCACACCCATTTTGATTTACAGTGAAGTCACGGGTGGCAGGAAGACTTGTCAGTGCTGGAAAGAGTAACAAATCAATTTAGTCTCTCAAAAAGTGTGCTCCAGAATTAATTAAAACTAAACCAATTCAAATGTATTCAGCTGGCCATCTGAACATGGACATAAGACATTTTAATTGTCTTATAGGTCAGAATATAAGAGCATTCTTTATGTTTTTAATTGTATTTTATTCTAATTATTTTATTTATGTTTATTGTATATTTTATTGTAAAGCACTTTGGCTACAGCATTACTGATGTTGTTTTAAATGTGCTCTATAACTAAGTTGACATTGACACTTCTTATGTCTGGTACCTCCTGCTAACCTTATTTTGTAATCCCTTGCAATCTATTATCAATAACAGTAGAAACTATCATCACTCCATCCTGATTTCCTGGAGTACAAAATCAGAATTTTAGCCCTGCAGCAAAGGAGTAAACTTTAAATGTTGCTTTAAAGTGCAGAATATATGTTTCAACATGCAAATGTAAAAGAAACACAGTGATATGTTCAGTATGTGTTTATATCACATAAAGGCACATATGAATATAAAAGGATAAAAACAGGCCACTGTTTTGGTAAACTCAGTGTGCCATTAAGGGAGTTGAAAAAAAGAAAGAAAAAGAAAGAAAGAAAGAAAGAAAAATGTGAGATTTACATTAAACTTTATTATTTAAAGAGTAAATAGTTTTAAAAAAGAATAATATATAGAAAATACAAGTACAAAAACTGGTTTCCTTTGCTTGTGGGTAATCAAGGGTATTTTGTGCAATAACACATCTGTAAAGTTCCAGGAATGATTAGAATTTGTGATTCATTTTTACTTTTTTTTGGTCCATTCTTGTTTGGAATTCTGGATTGGTTTGACTCATTCTGTGTTTTCTTCCTCTTTTGTACTCATATTCCTAATTCCCATAACAGGTTGCTTTATTGCACAATTTTCTTTTTTTAATATAACATGCACAGACAACCATACAGGGTGAGGGTAAACAGGAAGATATAGAAAAAATGGGGGTAAATTTGTCCTTGATGCTTTAGTAGAGAGGATGGATTTCATTCTCATCATCTTTTTAATTATCAGCCACTCAAGTTTTTGTTATTCCTTTCAGTTTTCAGAGCTACCTCGCTCTCTCTCTCTCTCTCACTGTATATATGTAGTGTTTATATGTACAGCATATATATACTGTTCAAAAAAATTAAAAGGTACACTTTTTAATTAGAGTATAGCATCAAGTCAATGAAACTTCTGGGCTATTGTTAATCAGTTTCAGCTGCTTTGGTATTAATGAAATTAACAGCAGGTGCACTAGAGGGGCAACAATGAGACAACCCCCAAAACAGGAATGGTTTAATAGGTGGGGGCCACTGACATTTTTACCTCCTCATCTTTTCGGACAGTTTTTTCACTAGTTTTGCATTTGGCTACAGTCAGGGTCACTACCGGTAGCATGAGGCAATACCTGGACCCTACAGAGGTTGCACAGGTAGTCCAACTTCTCCAGGATGACACATCAATACGTATCATTGCCAGAAGGTTTGCTCTGTCTCCCAGCACAGCCTCAAGGGCATGAAGGAGATTCCAGGAGAGAGGCAGTTACTCTATGAGAGCTGGACAAGGCCGTAGAAGTTCCTTAACCGATCAGCAGGACCATTATCTGCTCCTTTGGGCAAGGAGGAACAGGATGAGCACTGCCAGAGCCCTACAAAATGACCTCCAGCAGGGCACTGGTGTGAATGTCTCTGACCAAACAATCAGGAACAGACTGCATGAGGGTGGCCTGAGGGCCCGACGTTCTCTAGTAGGCTCTGTGATCACTGCCTGGCACCATGGACCATGATTGGCATTTGCCATAGAATACCAGAATTGGCAGGTCCACAACTGGTGCCCTGTGCTTTTCACAGATGAGAGCAGGTTCACCCTGTGCACATGTGACAGACGTGAAAGGGTGTGGAGAAGCCTGTGGAGAATGTTATGCTGCCTGTAACATCATTCAGCATGACCGCTTTGGTGGTGGGTCAGTGATGGTCTGGGGAGGCATATCCATGGAGGGATGCACAGCCCTCTACAGGCTAGACAACAGCACCTTGACTGCCACTAGGGGATGAAATCCTTGGATCCATTGTCAGACCCTATGCTGGTACAGTGGGTCCTGGGTTCCTCCTGGTGCACGACAATGCCTGGCCTCATGTGGTGAGAGCATGCAGTCAGTTCCTGGAGGATGAAGGATTTGATACCTCTGACTGACCCCCACGCTTGCCTGTCCTAAATCCAATAGAACAGCTCTGGGACATTATGTTTCGGTCTATCCAATGCTGCCAGGTTGCACCTGAGACTGTCCAGGAGCTCAGTGATGCTCTGGTCCAGATCTGGGAGGAGATCCCCTAGGGCACCACCCGTCATCTCATTAGGAGAATACCCTGACATTGTCAGGCATGCATACAAGCACATGGGGGCCATACAAACTACTGAGTATGATTCTGAGTTGCTGCAATGAAATTTCGGCAAAATGGACTAGCCTGCCACATCATTTTTCGCTTTGATTTTCTGGGTGTCTTTGAATTCAACCCTCTGTAGGTTGATAATTTTCATTTCCATCAAACGGTGTGGCATCCTAACACATTACCCAATTCATATCAGTATAGATATCCAGCATGATTTTTTTTCTTATTGAGATCTGATATATTTTCCAAGTGTTCCTTTAATTTTTTTGAGCAGTTCATATATATCAGTATGTGATTTACTTTTAAAAGAAATTTAAATTTTTGTGTGTTGTTATTCACCACTTACCTGACTAGGTTTAACAGTTATGGAAATATACAGATTATCTAATATTGTCATCGATTTTAACAGACAGCATCATCTCTCCATCCAGTAATTTTTTAATATATTGATTTATATCCCAACAGCCTTCGGGACAACATTAGAGCCAGTCCTAGTCAACTGCATGCTACACACTTTAAACAAACTTGCATTCCCTCATACCAGACTAGGTTAAATGAAGTTCTGGGACACTAATCTCCTTCTGTAAATAAATAGAACAAGAGTGTGCCTTATTTTGTCAAAAATTAAAACAAACTGTATTGAGTTGTTAAGATTTTTACACCCATGGCCCATAAGCAATAAATACAGCAGTAAATAAAGCAGTAAATACAGACATACATTCCCCTAAGTTTATAAACTGTTTGGAATAAGCTATCATATATGAGAAAAATCATGAGAAGTCTGGTAACCACTGAATAAAAGTTACATTTTTTCTTGTACCACCATACATATTACATATCTTATTCATCTTGTCATATACGATTGGCTACATAATGTACTTATTTCAAATTCTTGAAGCAACAAAATATGCAAGACATAATTTCACCCGAAGTCTGTTCCTGGCATAATTTAAAAAAAAGTGATATGGCAACTTATTTTTGATGTGTTAGTTCTAAGAAAGTGCCTACATACAACAAAAGAATCAAAATGTGCATTAGGTTTTAATACTAGCACCGTCCTTTAGTTATAACTTTGAAAGCTCATTAGATTTGTCAAAACTGAGCTCAGCGAGTTTTGGAGATTTTGTCAGTATGTGATCTGCATCATTAAGGACTGTTTGTGCTGTCAGCAATAGGAGAACTAGCTAGTTGGATAAGTTGATCAGGGATATGGCATTCAGCTGGTGGAAGAGCTGGATCCTTTCTGAAGATAGTACATAGAAGGCCTTGTCAATTGTCTGAGGGCCTGTAAAGTACCTCAGATAAGTGCAAAAGATATATAATTTTAATTTCAAATGACAAATGTTTCATAAGCCATTAAACAGTCAGGCAACAATTATAAAATTAATGCTGACAGTTGATTAAACATTTCTCTGTGTTATTAAAAAATGTCATCATTAACTAAGAGCAGCGTGATTAACTGGTTAAGGAATCAGGTAAACCTTCTGTGTGCAGTTTCACATGGTGTAATAGTGCCATACTACATATTAAACTTTTTGCTTTGCTTGAAGGAAGACAAAGTTTTGACTCAAGACTGTGCCATTATTTTGCTTAAACTGCTCGATACTTAAATATTGAAATACTACATGTCTATGCTACAAATAATGCTCAACAGTGTTTACCATGGTAAGGTATTACATTAAACAAACTAAATCTTTGTCTACTGTGGCCAATAATCCCCAGGCCGCCAGATGGAGCCCTCCTTGCAGCATAGAGGTGCCCCGAATGCCAGCAGGGAATTATGGATGATAGACTTTTAATGCACAGCCCTGCTGGATACCATGGGGGCCGCCAGGAGTCGCTGCAGGGAGGCCCAGAGACTATTTGCCTTACGCCCAGGAAGTATGTCAGAGTCACGTGGACAAAGGGAACGATGTGTTTCCTGGGTGAAGAAAAAGAAGGATTTTTATCTGACCCGGATGTGTTTCAGGTCACATGGACAGAGAGGGTGAAACGCTTCTGGGTCAAGGAGTATAAAGGACTGTGGGAAATCCCAGACGGACGAGCTGAGCTGGGTGGAAGGGTGGCAACGTGTCTGAGAGAGGAGGATTGTTTATTGTTATTGATTATTGATTTGTATGAGTATAGTGGAGGAGAGGGTGCTTTGTGCACTGTGGCGAATTAATAAAGTCAACATTTGGACTTTTATCTAATGTGTCTGGAGTCTTGGACGTGTGGTCTGAGGGTACAAGGGAGCGAGAAAGCCCTAATCTGTCACACTAAATAATCACTGACTGTCCCTTACGTTTAAATTGAAGCAGGGTTCCTAATTTAATTTTGAAATAAAACAGGATTCCTAATTTCATTAACACTTCTCCCTTCCCATTTTTTAAGCATTTTTTTCTCTGTAGAAGGTTTTTTATAAATTAAATCATTTTTTTTAAATCAAAAATGTTTCATAAAGTGATTGAATCCTTACATTTCTGATTTCAAAGAAGTTATCTTCCTAATATTTGTTCTTTCATTAATATAAAAAAATCAAATAATTTACCACACATCCAATTAAAAGGTCGGGCAAAGTATTGAATTAAAGGGGAACTCCATCACTAAAGGAAGAATATCTGAAAAATGTTATTTAAATTGAAATGTTTAACAAGGTGTGTAGATTTTTGAAACCATTATAAAGTTAGGTCAGCCCATAAAAGATAATTTTTCTCAAGAGTTGTGTGTTTTTTTTTTTTTTTTTTTTTTTTTTTAAAAAGTAGTGTGCCTGCATAAGCATTCAAAAATATTTCCCCTCTGTTAACTCTTGCAGTATTTCCCACAAGTGACTCATAAGCATAAATACACACACACACACACACAGACAGACAGACATACACAGCAGCACAGACAGAAGATAAGAAAACAGCTCAAGATGGCCATACATGATACAGGCAAGTCCAGGAACCCCTAGTCATTGTTTTATGAGATGATTCACCAAAGAAAATTTAATCAGGCTTGTAGACAGGAAAAGGAAAGCAACCATGACTGCCTGCCTCTCTGTCTGAATTTCAAAAAATAAAAAAGCAAGCATACAACAGCAACAATAACATAAAACCCATACTGTCGGAAACATCAGGGATTTTACAGTAGATGGAAACTATCCAATGAATTATCTCTTTGAAATGGTGGATCACTAAGGTTTCCATGATTCTGGCTCCAGGCTACATTAGTCTGAGAAATGAGGAAATTTAGGGGAACCTCTTGAGTTCTGTCTATCCATTTTCTGAACATGGTTTTTGTAGTGTGTAGTCACTGGCTGCTAGAGTAAGTTCAAAGCAGGAACCTACACTCCATTAAATGGTACACTCATGTGGATAACTCTGGTCATTTTTTTTTTTTTTTGTAGTTTTACCTGGCAAAACTCCACGTAAATATGAAGTAACTGTGCAAAAGGACAACAGAACTGCTCCCATGTCTCTATAGAGTATGAAGCAGCAGGCCAAACTACTGTGCCACAATTCAACATACCTATCACTTTACACTCATCCATTTTGTATATCTGTTTATCCTGGTCAGGATTTCAGTAAGCCACATCATTTTTCTGAAGCAATAGACACAATTTAGAAAGCCATCTTGGAAGCAGACCCAACTCTATAGCATATCTTTGTATCGTGGAAGCAAACTGGAGTCATTACAGGAAACGCAGAGAGAATATTCCTCCTTTGTAATGATGAGACCTTAACCAAAGCATTGTCTGGTATTTGTTTCCAAAAATGTCATGATAGAAATGGAACCAACATCATTGCATAAGGATACAATATTCTAATAATGTACTTCTAACATTCTAACAACAAGCAAATATTAGGAAGATACTAAGATACCAGAGGACAGCTGCAAATATTCTGGTAATAAACCACAATATAAAAAAATGACTTGGTTGAAAGTAAGAACTGATCAGAGCACAGCAAAAGCAACTTCATTAAAACAGAAGCAAAACATTGGCTTTGAAAAGAGTTAAATACATGAAAGTTAGATGTAATATGCAAGAGGTTGTGAAAATTTATAAACAAAAGTTATGTATACATTTCATATATTTGCTTTTGAAAGCTGTATTGTTTCTTGGGAAAACCAAAAGAGAAATGAAATGACTTTGTGTTTTCAATTGAAAAGCATGTTTTGATATCCATAGAGCATACAGTATCTGAACATTTTTGGAAAGCCTTGTGCCTGTGTTTCTGCATGGTCGTGCGTCTGTGGTATAAATTGTGTGTACAATAACTCAAGAATGAATGGACCACAACTTAATTAGTCTTAAGTGCCAGTTAAATTTTGGGTGAAGTCTATTATTATTTTTCTTCAAGCTTTTCAGGTTTATAATTTTTAAGGCCAATAGTAACAGCAGCCAAACCACTGCTCAGATGTACATACACATTTACAAATAAAAAAGATGGCCTTTTGTGAATTTTTAGATCAATTGTGAGATTTTAATGTTAAAAATTTTCTTTTTTTTCTTTTTTAAATTTTATTGATTTTATTGTGATCATTCCATACAAATAGATAATTTTTTACAAAAAATAGAATTGAAAATAAATCAAACCCCACCCCTGAGAAAGAGGCCAATGGAATAAAACTTAAAGCTAGTAAAAATAAATAAATTGATGAGTTTAATAGGCAGATAAAGATAAATGGAGAAGAAAAAGAAATGGGAAGAGAATCTACTTCCTCAGTGCTTTAAGAGCTTATTCTAAAATATTATTGATCAGATCCTGCCAGGTTTTGAAAAAGTTCTGCACAGATCCTCTAAGTGAGAATTTGATTTTTTCCAATTTCAAATAGTATAAAACATCAGTTACCCACTGACTTAAAAGAGGAGAGTTAGGATTCTTCCAGTTTAGCAAAATAAGTCTGCGTGCCAATAGTATAGTGAATGCAATCACAGTTTGTTTGTCCTTCTCCACTTTAAGACCATCTGGAAGAACACCAATCACAGTTGTTAATGGGTTAGGAGGGACTGTGACACCAAGGCCGTATGAAAGGCATTTTAAAATTTTGGTCCAGAATGATGTTAATTTGGTGCAGGCCCAAAACATGTGACCCAGTGAGGCTGGGACTTGATTGCAGCATTCTCGGTTTGGATCTTGACCTGGAAACATTTTGGACAATTTTAAGCGAGAGAGATGTGCTCGATATATAATTTTAAGTTGAATAATTGTATGCTTTGTGCATATGGAGCTCGAGTGAATTCTCTGCATTGGTACCTTCCACTCCTTTTCTGATATGTTGAGTGAGAGATCCTTTTCCCATTGTCCTCTTGGACCTTTGAAAGGAAGGGACTGTAAAATAATTTGATATATTGCAGAGATGGTGTCTGAATCCTCGAAACTGAGCAATATTTTTTCCAGCATAGAGGAAGGTGGGAGATGGGGAAAATCAGGCAGGTTCTGTTAAACAAAGTTTCTAATTTGAAGATAGTGAAAGAAATGTGTTGCTGGAAAATTAAATTTGTAATGTAATTGCTCATAGGATGCAAAGATGTTGTCTATATAAAGATCTCTAAGCAATGTAATCCCAAATGTTTTCCAGATATTAAAAACTCCATATGTTTGCGAGGGCTAAAAAAGGTGGTTCTCATGCATAGGTGCCATAGAAATTTTTTTTTATAATGCAATAGTCAAAGTAGCTAAACTCAAAATTACAAAGAAATATCAATTACGTTTTGTACCTTTATTAAATTACAATAGATCTGTCTTTAAAACAGACATTGAGAAAAATAGACTTCATTGGTATATTGCAGTTTGCATATACCTTGTACTGTGATTGATTTACACCATTTACTGTACTCATGTTGTAAACATAGAAAAAGACATTGGCTGTCAACATCAGATTTTAAAATTTTAATAGGCATTCATTTTTTTTTCGCAGACTGTATATTATCTCCTGTGTACAATTGGGCTTTTGCTAGCATGCAAATTGTATGCATGTTAGATTTCAAACAGGCCTAGCATGAGCAAGTGTGTGTGTGTGTGTGTGTGTGTGCGTGTGTGTGCGTGTGTGTGTGTGTGTGTGTGCATGAGTGTGTGTGTGTGTGTGTGTACTCAGTGATAGATTGACACCTCACCCGGCAGGGTTTATTCCAGCCTACCGCCTGATGCTGTCAGGCTACGCTTTGGCTCTCTGGAACTTTGCATTAAAAGGGTGGATTTGAAATACATGTCATTTAAAATGATTTTTTAAAATTTTTTTAAATTACTTTTTTGCTTATTTAATTATTAGTTATAGCAACTATCAAATACCACTAATAAATGTAAATAATATAAAACCAGTCAAGCAAATATAATATTAATTTGATGCCAAAGGTTTACTTCAGCAATATATTGATGAGTTGTGTTTACTTGTGGAGGCAAGACAGCATGTTAATCTGACGAATTATAGAATGATTACTCATTTTTGAAAATTATGATAGTTTTCATTAGGCATAAAAGTATTCATATTATCTTATTGTTTCAAAGCTGAGAATATGTAGCATTTGAAGGCATCTATCAAATGTTTTAGGGTCACCTAGTGATGAAAATACATAGGAAAGTGAATTCCCAGGATAATCAATAAGTGTGTTATAGGCAGATAGACAAATTAAGTTAATTATATATTTATTGTTTGCATTATGCATCTATGCTTTTTGTGTACATAATTTATAACTGAATGAGAAAATGATTTTCTGTTGAATATGCCTTTTAACACCAGAACACACACTCTTCAATTGTTGTTGACAGTTAAAAGAAATTTTTTTGAAAGCTTGACTGCTGAACTTTCTTCTCATTTTATAATTATGACTCTTACATGCCCCTGGAAGTCTCATTCCCTTTTTATTATCATTAAATTGTTTCTATATCAGGAATCTCCTCATTAAAGATTACCAAACCAGCCATATTTGTCGGTCCAGTGACAAAGGAGAAAACCATAGGTGGCCTCCTTGGAATGATCAATCTGAGAGTGCTGTGGAATAGTGAAAGGAAGATGTCTTCAGATTCATGGTATGATAAGAGCCATAGAGAAGATCATTTTTGTGTGAGCAGATCTTTAATAAATAAACATTTTTACTCCCGAATTATTAATTGAGAAAATTATACTGATAAATTGTAAGGTAAATGAAGTTACAAACTTAACTAGCTTTTTAGCTTTATTTTCTACTAGCAAAATACCTGCGCTTCGCAGTGGCGAAGTACTGCCTTAAAATTTTTATTAAGAAGAAAAGTAAACCTTTTAAACTGAGGGAAAATATACCAATAAATATTTGTTAAGGATCTCTTTGTATACCACATTGTCAGTTCGGCCCTCCGGTTGTAATATGACCAAGCTGTGCGCTGTGCTTACTCTTGAGCATGCAACGTACAGTTGGCCATGTGAAAAGTAATCTTGCCTCAAATCTCATAGCTTGGATTGCTGCTGTCATAATCGGTTTGAGTTTCATGGTTTGTTTCAATTACGTCGGTATTTGCAGGACTTGTGTTGAAGTGTCATTCGGCATCTGTCAAGCATTGTAAGCATACAACCAGTTCCATCGATAACTTCACATCCAGCTTTTGAGAGTTTAAACATTCATAAACATCAAAGTGTCCACTACTGAAATCGTCACCTGTGAATCTAAGATGTTTAAGAGGCATTGGCGGTTGTCGAAAGTTGTAAAATATTTGGCCATTTCGGTACACTTGAAAGCGACAACCAAACAATTCAACGGCAGCCATCAACTCACATGCAGAACAATAGGTGAAGGGCCTAAGAATTTCACTCGTATAGTGCTCCTGTGTAGTATAATTTTCTCCTGTACCGTCATCAGTCCACACCTTCAATCTGTCCCAGTCATTCAATACATAAGACACAATGTTCCTCCTAATATCAAGAGTGAGCCTGATATGGCCGTGCAATATGTAACACAGAGAATGGAAAAAGCAGGTGCCATCTCCGGGCATGGAAACCACTCGGTAAGTGACAGTTCTTTGATCGATGGTGATCACCTCGATAGACATGTTAATGGGGGTACGGTTGGAACGATAAAGGAAATGGGTACCTGAACAATGTAAAGTAAGTCTAAAATACCTACACAATAACTATAATCGTAATAAACAAACAATAAAACAGCGGAGAAGCCGTGGATTAAATAAAAAGGCTGTAGTTATCAGCATGGAGACATGAATCCCGTGGCGAAGCAAGGAAGGGAATGTAGAGACCGGAGCAACGGACGGCCTTATATAGGCAGGCAACCAACAAAGTGGGAAGCGTTGGGATGGGGGACCCAACGCCGCCTCACATGGTGACCGAGCTGCAGGCTATGGACGTATATATGTACGTAAGTAGGATTCAGTTAGCGTTGGGAACCCGCGTACCAAATTTCTTGAAGATGGGCCCATAAGTAACAAAGACCGTTGAAAAGTTCAATATGACGGCCGACAGTGGCATCATATCACCGAAATAAGAACCAAATTTCAGCCTTCTACCTACACGGGAAGTTGGAGAATTAGTGACGTTGGAAAGTTCAATATGGCAGCTGACAGTGGCGATACACCACCGAAATAAGTACGTACATTGGTTTCGGTTAGCGCAGGGAAGCCGCCTACCAAATTTCGTGAAGATGGGGCCATGAATAAGAAAGTTCAACATGGCGGACGCTGTTGACCGTTATGACCGTTACGCGTAGAATTTCGAAATGAAACCTGCTTAACTTTTGTAAGTAAGCTGTAAGGAATGAGCCTGCCAAATTTCAGCCTTCTACCTACACGGGAAGTTGGAGAATTAGTGATGTTTGGAAAATTCAATATGGCGGCCGACAGTGGCGTCATACCACCGAAATAAGTACGTACATCGGTTTTGGTTAACGTAGGGAAGCCACCTACCAAATTTCTTGAAGATGGGGTCAGCCTTCTGCCTACACGGGAAGTTGGAAAATTAGTGACGTTGGAAAGTTCAATATGGCGGCCGACAGTGGCGTCATACCATCGAAATAAGTACATACGTCGGTTTCGGTAAGCGCAGGGAATCCGCCTACCAAATTTCGTGAAGATAGGGCTATAAATAAGAAAGTTCAACATGGCGGACGTTGTCGACCGTTATCGACCGTTATAACCGTTACGTGTAGAATTTCGAAATGAAACCTGCTTAACTTTTGTAAGTAAGCTGTAAGGAATGAGCCTGCCAAATTTCAGCCTTCTACCTAGACGGGAAGTTGGAGAATTAGTGACATTGGAAAGTTCAATATGGCGGCTGACAGTGGCGTCATACCACCGAAATAAGTATGTACATTGGTTTCGGTTAGTGCAGGGAAGCCGCCTACCAAATTTCGTGAAGATGGGGCCATGAATAAGAAAGTTCAACATGGCGGACATTGTTGACCATTATGCGTAGAATTTCGAAATGAAACCTGCTTAACTTTTGTAAGTAAGCTGTAAGGAATGACCCTGCCAAATTTCAGCCTTCTACCTACACGGGAAGTTGGAGAATTAGTGATGTTTGGAAAATTCAATATGGCGGCCGACAGTGGCATCATACCACGGAAATAATTACGTACATCGGTTTTGGTTAGTGCAGGGAAGCCACCTACCAAATTTCGTGAAGATGGGGTCAGCCTTCTACCTACATGGGAAGTTGGAAAATTAGTGACGTTGGAAAGTTCAATATGGCGGCCGACAGTGGCGTCATACCATCGAAATAAGTACATACATCGGTTTCGGTTAGCTCAGGGAAGCCGCCTACCAAATTCCGTGAAGATGGTGCCATAAATAAGAAAGTTCAACATTACGGACGTTGTCGACCGTTATCGACCGTTATGACCGTTACGTGTAGAATTTCGAAATGAAACCTGCTTAACTTTTGTAAGTGAGCTGTAAGGAATAAGCCTGCCAAATGTCAGCCTTCTACCTACATGGGAAGTTGGATAATTAGTGATGAGTCAGTGAGTGAGTGAGTGAGTCAGTGAGTCAGTGAGTGAGTCAGTGAGTCAGTGAGGGCTTTGCCTTTTATTAGTATAGATTAAGATTATTTAAATAATTAAAATAAAGTGGCAGCCACAGCATTGATGCCTAATAAATACCACTTTTAGTATGCTGTAATTCAGGTTTCCTTTTACTTTTTCTAAGCCTGTGGCAATTTTGCACTCCTCCACACACTTGCCTTATTTTCTCATTTCTTTTAGTCTGATTACAAGTTCTTCAAGTCATACTTTATCACCAGTCTTTTGAAAATCAATGCAAATACTATGTTTTGTGTCTGTTTCCTGACAGACCTCTAGCATATATACCTGTACCTGAACCTGTATGTCTACTAGTGTTCTTCACATGTGTTGTTTAATCTCTTCTTTAAGAAATGTTTCCAGTAATTTCACCATCATACATGTAACTACTAAATTTGATCAAACACATTTTTATATCATGGAATGTTTCCTATATTTCAGCCATTATGCAGTGATTTGTCAACCAAAGTATGCCTATATAGTATAAAATATTACTAGCTTCATTGAGCACTTTCCAAATCATTTAGCAATTCATTTAAAAGTAGCTACTAGTGTTTTTAGACCTTTTCACACAGTGGTGCAGTGGTAGTGTTGCTGTTGTCTTGCACTAAGTAGACCCGGGTCACCCCTTTGTGGAGTTTGCATGTTCTCCCCATGTGTGTGTTTCCTTCTTCAGTCCAAAGATATGCACATCATGTGAATTAGTGACACTAAACAGGCTCGTGTGTATTTGTTGTTTGTGCTTGCCCTGTGATGGACTGGTACCCTGTCCAGGGGTTTATTCTTGCCTTGTGCCCTATGATAGGCCCCCACCCCCTTGTGACCCTGATCTGAATTAAGCAGGTTAGAAAATGATATGACATGATCTATAGGCCCCTGCTCCTACACTTCATCATATTTATAAGGGTTTGCCCAGTTAACATGTGAGTAATTAAAGCTTCATCATTACCTCAAGATTTCTCTCCAAATTATCATTTCTGATATTGTTATAAAGCTGCATATTGACAATGAATTTGTTTTTTTAGTAAACAATTCCAATGTAATGCTTTCATCCTTGTTCCCAACTATCTGAACTTAAATATCTTTATTACAATGTGCTTCTTCTTCCATTAGAAGCTAATTTGTATTTAAATCCTTACTTATATTAATGTCCATACTTGATTTTTAATTTTGCCTGTCTTTTTGTAAATAATTTGCATTATGCTTGTCTCCATTTCTAGGATTTAGCTAGCCATTCTTTCACTGCTGTAACATCGTGTTTATGTGCAGCTATATCATCTGTTTAATTTTTAAACTTTTCAGCACAAATGAAGCCTATTTTTAGTTTGTTACTGATTCTATGTTGAATTACTGCCTATAATTTCAAAGGTATCTTTTATATTTTTATCATTATTAATGTCTGTTATCATACATGAAATGAAAAGAATTAAAAGATTACAGGCAGCATTTGCTCAGGAATACACCATCTTGCTCACGGCCCTGGAAATAGAAGTGTCAGTGTGCCAAATTTACAGTATGTGAAAATAAACTCTGGTCACGACTCTGCGCAAAAAGAAGTCTCATCAACTAATATCACATTGTTTAATTCGAGATCTCTTAATGGCAAAGCATTGGTGCTGTCAGACTTCATCATTGACGTAGCCTTGGCAAAAACAGAATGCATTTACGTCTCTCATGGAGGCGACACCACCTGGTTACACTTTCCTCACAGAGCCTCGTAGCTCAAGACAAGGCGGAGGACTTGCAGTAATTGTCAGAGTGGATTTAATCATCAAAAGAATCCCAATTGATTGTCCATTGTCTTTTGAGTGTCTGGCTCTTAAATTAATAACTGAATCAGGTCCTATCTTACTCATTGTTCTTTATCGTCCTCCAAAATTCAATGTATATTTCTTATCTGATCTGACTGAACTATTAACCTACTTAAGTTCCTTTTCCCAGAGAGTCATTCTTCTTGGTGATTCCAACATCCATATTGACATCCCCACATCTAAACTGAGAAATTAATTCCTATCCTTACTGGACTGTTTTGACTTGACACAAGATGTTGATTTTCCCACTCACACTGGTGGTCATATATTGGATCTAATCTGTACATCTGGACTATCTTTTGCCAACACTTACAGCACTGATTTGGGACTCTCTGACCATAAAGCAGTATTTTAAATTGTCTTATTACCTCTCCCTCCTCTTACCTGTAAATGACAAATTTCTTAAAGAAACCTTAAAAATATCTGTCCCTCTATCCTTTCTGGATCCATTTCTGATCTTTTACTGTCTGCACCTATTCTGTCAACACTAGATAGTCTTGTTGACCACTATAACTCAGCCCTTCATTCAGCATTAGATTAAACAGCTCCTTTAAAACATAAGGAGGTTTCCTTTAAACGTTCAGCTCCTTGGTATAATTCAGAATTGTGATCTATGAAAGCAGCTGGCCGACGCCTCGAGAGAATGTCACGTAAGTCTGGCCTCACCATGCACATCCAGGCTTTCTCTGACCACCAAAGAGAAGCACTAACTGCTGCCAAGACCACCCATTATGGCAGAATAATAGAAAGTGGTCACGATAACCCAAGGGTTTTGTTTTCTGTAGTTAATAAACTACTACAACCTGCATCTGGCCCAACTACCTCTTCTACTGAAGTCAGTGAGAAATTCCTCCATTTTTTCTGTAACAAAATTAAAGATCTAAATAATTCAACTAACATAAATACATCATCTGTTTATATCTTTCCCTGTCTTCCCACTCCATTCAGCTCCTTTTTTAAATTTTCACCAGTCACATCTGCTTTTGTTAATGACCTGCTTTGTAAGATGAGGCTGACTACTTGGGTACTGGACCCCATCCCCACCACACTACTTAAATCCTGCCTTCATGCCATAACCCCGAATATTACACCAATAAAACACTCATCCATTGACCCTGGCTTTGTGCCGCTCACTTTTAAAATCGCTTCTGTAACCCCAATGTTAAAAAAGTCTGGTCTTGATGCTGACAATCTTAACAATTTTCGGCCTATTTCCCACTTATCTTTTCTGTCAAAAGTTCTTGACTGTATTGTAGCTTCCCAACTCACCAACTACTTCTAATAATTTGATGGAACACTTTAAGTCTGGTTTTAGGGTGCAGCACAGCTGTGAAACTGCTCTTCTATGGGTAACCAATGATTTGCTTATGGCAGCAGACTCTAGACAAACTAGCAAATTAATTCTGTTAGACCTCAGTGCTGCATTTGACACTGTCAGACATGACATTCTACTGTCCAGACTGGAGAACATACTGGGTATCCCTGGCCTGACTCCAGTGGTCCAAGTCCTATCTGACTGATAGGCAAGAGTTTGTTAGTCTTGGCAACAGCAGGTCCAGCACAGTGCCAGTCACACAAGGAGTTCCTCAGGGCTCTGTCATCGGTCCTCTGCTTTTCTGTATTTATATGCTTCCCCTTGGCCATATTATTCGTAGCTTTGCACTGTGTTATCATTTTTATGCAGATGATACTCAACTTTATTTCAATGTTAAAAGTGGAACTTCATCAGAGTTTTTTCAGCTCACAACCTGACTTAGTGAAATTAAAACCTGGATGGAGCAGAACTCTTTAAATTTAAATTGCAACAAAACTGAACTCCTGCAAATTGGGACTAAAGTGCAACTTAATAAAAATGAGCTCCTTCCCAGTCAATCTTGGCAGTGATCTCATCAGACCTGCCTCTACTGCAAATAATCTTGGTGTCATTTCTGGTTCCTCCCTTTCTTACTCCGCCCACATAAATCACATTAACAAACATTCTTACTTTCACCTCTGTAACATATCCCGTGTTCGCTCCTTTCTCTCCTTTTCTAATGCTGAGAAACTTGTCCATGCTTTTATCACATCCCGCATTGATTATTGTAATTCCCTACTGGCAGGTGCCCCTTCTAATCTAATATCACAGCTCCAGCTTATTCAAACCTCGGCTGCAAGTGTCCTTACTCAAACCAGCAACAGTGAGCGCATAACACCCATCCTGCTTCGCCTTCACTGGCTCACTGTGTCCTATAGAATTGCACCAAACTCCATCAGTGACCTTCTCCATCACTATGTGCCTGTCTACCCACTAAGGTCCTCTGATTCTGGCAATCTTGTTGTGCCCCACACTAATCTACACTGCATGGGTGACAGCGCGTTCAGCTGTATAGCGCCCAGACTTTGGAATGACCTACCGAAATTAATCAGGTCAGCTGACTCCATGAATTCTTTTAAAAAAACAACTCATCTGTTCAGGAAGGCTTTCAGCTCTCCCTGACTTTATTACCCTTCTTTCAGTTTACCTCTATGTCAAGATGCTCATGAAACCTGTGTGTGTGCTAGACCATCAATTATGAGGGAAATCCCACCTGGGCCCTTTCAACATCACTTTTGTCTCCGGCCCAACAACATCACTTCCGGTTCCAGGCCAAAAGACATTACTTTTGCTTCCAGGCCCGATGACATCACTTCCTAAATCTGACTATAAAAACACCATCATGTCAACGATGAATTAGTTCTGCTTTGGACCAAAGTCTGTAAAGAAAAATTGGTGATTTTTTTTGCTTTCTCTTTTTTTTGAATTTCCAAGTATATGGTGTGGCTCCCCCAAATGTTTTTCTATGTTCATCTCTTTTATTCACAGTATATACCATATAGTGTAATGACACTGATAAGCTGCAAGAACCTGTGGAATGATTCACCAACACTATGAGCTGGTATTCCATCATGCAAATGAGCAGCTATATAGCCAGCTGTAGAGGAGCCTATAAACACAGAAATCCATATTTAAATTATATAGGGATAATCAATACTTTTTGAGATGAAATTAAGATAAAAAGGTTTAGAAAGAATTAATGGAAAATATATATTTTTTTTTTGTTCAGTGGCGCCAATATCGGCCTGCATGTTCTGGTGTGGCCATATCATGCACAGCAGCGAGAAGTCAATGGCCAAGACGGCCCTCCATCTCAGCCCAGACGGATGCTGGTCCAGTGGATGACCCAGAAACTGGTGGCTTGATCATCTTAAAAAAGACATGCGACTCTACAACATAACCCTCAACGAAGCCCTCAATTGAAAGAAGTGGAAATCGACATGCAGAAAAGTGGACCCTGCATCAATGTGGAATAAACGCTAAGAAAGAAGAAGCTTTTTTGTTCAGCAGGTGGAAAGAATATATCACAGGAAGTGATACCACCGTGCTATATGACTGGAAAAGAAGAAGAGTTTACAAATAAATTACAATTAATGCAGAAATGACAAGCTGTCCTTCTAAAGACAGTGAGTTACCCAGAATAACTTAATAAGAGTAAAAATTCATTGGCACGCAGCGTTGGTGAGCACAGCAGAGGCATGGTGCCACAATAACTTGATAGATAGATAGATAGATAGATAGATAGATAGATAGATAGATAGAT
>JANRMT010062791.1:121357639-121383273 GCA_026402145.1 Polypterus bichir lapradei
GCAGTAGGGGGCGCTAGTGCTCCCTTGAACCCTCAGGGATGACTCCAGACACCGGGTAAAGATCCAAGACTTTTTATTCTGGTTCACAGTGCACCAAGCACCTTCCACACTACTCATAAACTATTAAATCACTAACTCCAACACAATAAACACTCCTCCTCTCCCAGACACTTGCTCCTCTCCCTCTCAGCTCAGCTCAGTGTCTGGACTGAGGCATCGTCTTTTTATAGCCCCTGACCCGGAGGTGTTCCTGTCCCAGCAGTCCTTATTCCTTCCGGGTCAGGGCAATCAATCCACCACTTCAACCCGGGAGCACGACATTTCTTCCTGTCACGTGACCGTGACATACTCCCGGGTCATACAGCATCACAGAGCCTATAAGCCCCCCCACAGTGACTCCTGGTGGTCCCCAAGGTATCCAGCAGGGCTGTGTATAAACACTACAAAGTCCATAAGTCCCTGCTGGACCTCGGGGCACGATCCTGCTGTCGGGAGAGCTCCTCCTGGCGGCCTGGAGGTGAGGACTGGCATGGGAAGCCGGCAGTCCTCCACAATATATATGATAGTCTATCTATACTATGCAATTTATAGCTCTGCGTTAAGTACAATTCCATACAAAAATTCTAAATAGTATTAAACTTTAAGTTTTGTGCCCTATGATGATGTGACTGGACTTCTGATTTTAAAAAATGTGACCAGTAACAGCAACCTCCAAACCATGAAAACAACCTCACCAACACAATCCCAGGTTTAAATACATATTTTTATTTAACAAGGTACCTTTGACAGGTTTCTTCTGATCAAAATACAGCACATCACAGCAAAGAAAACTCTTTCTCGTCTCTCTTCTTAGATGAGTGTTGTCCAAGTCCTCTCCTGACTTTGACTCGCTTAATGAGATTGAGTGGCTTCTTTTATCTGTGACCCTAGAGTACTTCCAGTGCTAGGGCAAATCCCACTGGAAGCACTTCCAGTTCAAATGGAATTTGCTGAAAGTAGGCATTGTGAATCCCAGGTGGCCCCCACAAAACCTAGCAGGGCTGTCTTATGGGACTACAGCACCTAGTATGCCCTGCAGGTTCCCATGTGGGAATCTTAATCAGGTATACTGCAATCTAATGTCCTTTGGGGATAATATTCACTGGTAATCGTCACCACATTCCTTCCATTACACTGGCCCTCTGGCTGGGTAAGGATTCTTGTTCAGTCCTGGCAGGGATGCAAGCCCATGTGTGCCATCCATTACAAAATATTGTGGATACTTTAGCGGCCAGCAGACAAAAATATTCATTGATGAACTTCTGTTTTTACCACATCAAAGGGCACTTGCAGACAAAGTGAAGCTACCTTCCTGATTGACAACAAACTCTATAGAAGCATCTTGTATGTAGCACAGCTTTCCAGGGAGCACAGTGCAGTGTATATAATTATCTAGTTGTGTTTATTAGCAAAGAACAGTTTAAATATCCAAAACACTTCAAAACAAGTGAGAGTGTGATCTTAACAAGGAAAATATTTTGTCATTCCAACACTAAGTTAACAAACCAATATGAAATTTGTAGCATAATCAAAAAATATCAGCTTCTGTAATTTGGACAGGAATCTATTTAAATGCGGTGATTGGAATAAAACCCTTCATCCATTGGCATTCACTTTTTAAACAATTACATACTCCTCATATGAATGCAATTTGGTACTTGATTTCTAATCGTATAAAAATGTTGGTATAGGCAGATTTTACTGAAACTGTTACACCAGTTGGTAGGGCCTGTGTTTTAATTAATTGACAAGATGTGCTCTCTTTTGGTAAATGGGAAGTGGTTTGCCTCTGATTCATACATTGGCATCTTTCTTTTGCCAGCAGTTATATTCATTACATTAACGTTTTTTTATACGGGATTTCTAGTTTTTGAGAGAGAGTACTAAAATATGGATATTGTACGCATTTCTGTCATTTCTGGCCAATAGTTCAATCAGACAAATTACCATTGAAATGAACAACGTTGCACAAAAAACATTGCCATCATGTACATTTTTATCAGTTTCATATTTTAAACCAAGAATATAATTGATTTTTGTTTAGGTTGGTTTAATAGAATAAATATACTAATCAAGAATGTGATATTTTCTCTTAGACAGATAGCATCTAAGCTTGTAGTACAATTAATATGCCAGTTATTGAATGATTTCTTAATATGAAGCATATGAAAATCTCCCAGTGGAGGAAATTGCCATTATACAGTTTGGTGGCCTGTTGACTACACAAGTGAAACTTCCAGGTTCTCCTCATAAAAGTGTTTTGAAAATTACATTAAAAGTATGAGGTATTTCTCAAATCTTCTACTTAAGGCGTAAAGCAAAATCAAAGACAGTCCTGGCCCTTGAGGCCTTTTACAACTGTTCTATTATATTTCAGCTGAGCTGTTAATGCCTGAATAATAGTATACATTTAAATAATTTGTTTTCAATTATTTCTTTAATTTAGTAAAAAGATCAGCACAAGTTTATACCAACATCAAACAGGCCTGAACAGAGCAGATAAATAAATGTGGCTGCATTCAGTAATGACAGTTGTCAAGCCTACATACACAATTGGACAAGATTACAGCTCATTAATTTGCTATCTCTCCTATCATGCATTTTGAACTATTTAAATGAGTCCTTAGCTAAAACAGAAAAGTATTTCTTAAACTTTTATGTCCCACTTTTTTTCAAATCCTAAACACAGCATCTTCAATATAGAAATATGTCAATTAAACATATGTATTCATAATGTAAGCTCTGTAACCTCTTTAAAATTATTCTCTTTATTGTGTGCAATGCTTATAGAAAGTATTCATACCCGTGGAGATTCTTGTGTTTCAAAATGAATATCATATATACATATATATATATATATATACGTGGGATGTGGGGTTCTTAGGTTTTCCACCCATGTTCACAAGATGTGCTTGTTTACTGGTGATTTGAAATTGATGGCTTGCCCAGAGTTGGTTCCTGCCTGATGACCAGTGCTGCCAGGATTTGTCCACAAATGTCTATTTGTCTACAAATGTTCTGTCATGATTGGTATTCTTTGGCATTACTGAACACAAAATACTTCATGATGCTCCAATTCTATATATCCTTCTGAGTTTTGAATAAAAACATTCTCTAGTGTCACACACGTGCGAGTAGGAGGCAGCTAAAGGGCTTGAGTAATTGTAATTCTACACCAGACCAGGGGGTGGCGAGGTGTGCTGACTGTCTCTCTCAGTTCCTTGCAGACCATTCTCAGGAAATCCAACCGGGTTCTGGCACGTCTGGTTCCAGCACGTGTGATGATGTAACTTCTTGGTCCAAAGACGTCACTTCCGGTTTCAGCATCAATGACGTCACTTCCTCCACTGTCCTTTAAAGCCGCCATCGTACCTCAGTTCTGTGTTGGACTCAAACCAGTAAACATCTCTATTTTGAGGCCATGGAATAATATGTGTGTGGCTGCTCCAAATCTTTATGATGTCTGTGTCTCATCTTTATCACACTAGGTGTCAACCCCGTTAAACCAGTAGGTTGAACAGGTAGTGTTACTACATGTTTGTTGCTGTTAACAACCACACCAATCTATTTTAAGCAAATAAAAACATCAATGCAGAAAAGCTGAGTAGGTCTTGGCAAAAATCTAAAAAGGTCCAACAGTACAAACTGGGAAATGGGATGTTGGTGACAGGAATGTTGCCACAAGAGAAAATAAGTAGCTCCAAACGTACAAATTAATGATGTACATTTATTAGGATACCAAGGAAAAAATATAAGCTTTGTTTAAAATGAAAAGCATCACTGTGATGCCCCATACTTCTTGAAGGACCTTGATCCCTGGGCATCTAGTAATTTGTAATCTATTACAAAAAAGGACAGTTTTGTTTGTAAATTATCAAGTGTATGCTTAAGTAAGGTACTGGTTTTCAACAACCAGATGCCCATGGGGCACCACAGTTGGTGTTAGATGTGGGATCAAAAGCAGTGAGTGGTAAGAAAAGTTTTTATTTTTTTTTTTTTGTTTTCCTCTCAGGTCCAAAAATGTGCTTGTTAGTTTATTGGTGATTTTAAATTGGCATTGTGTGTGTTTGTGTGTGAGTGGGCTCTTTGATAGTTTCTCTAGAATTTGTTCCTGCCTGGTCACTGATGCTGCTAGGATTGGTCCTGGTATGAATACAAATTTGATTGAACAGGTATGAGAATGTTATGTCATAATTGGAATTCTTTGACATTACTGAATATAAAATTCTCTATAATGCCCTAGTTTGTACAATTCTACATATCCTTCTGAGTTATGTCTAAAAACCAATTTCCTAAGTATCAGCCTCGTTCAACCAACATGTTGAACAGGCAGTGCTACTACAAATTTGTTCCTGTTAACAACCAACCCAGTCTGTTTTAAGCAAATAAAAATATATTTTACCAGGCTCTAAATGATTTCTCCAGCTGCTGTTGTAAATGCCTATGTCATATGTTGTAGATTCTGACTCAGCCATTCCAACAATACCTGATATCAAAGGGTGAAAATTAGTTGCAGCTCCATAACTACTGAAAATATTAGCAAAATGTAATTACAGACTCATAATAGTTTCAAAGGTTTAAAAGATTCAGTTAAAGGTACCTTCTATTAATGTTTACATAGCTAATCATATTTTCAACTCCAAATGACAGAGAGTATAAATAAAAAGATATTTACTTTTTAAAAAGTTAAATTCAATTTTGGATCTATAACAACAGGCTTACACCATATTAATGACTCTGCAATACTCATTTCCAGTATATGATCCAGCTTCTCCTTAAATATGACCTAGTGATCATACAGTAAGTGTATGTCACTTTTGTCACTAGTAGTCCCATGAATGCCATGAAGATCAACGCTTGCTGGCCTCTGCCTTTAAAGTTACAAATTTACAGCACGAAGCTTTAGGTGAAATACGAACATACAACAATTACAGATGATGGCTGACTATATTGTAAGTGATTCACCAAGTCTGCTCTTTGATTTAAACTTTGACTTTTAGGTTATAGTTCTGAAAGTCTTATTGAAAAAACTATATCAAGTAAAATAAACAAATACTAGCCAACGTCCGCCGTAGCATACAGCGGTGTAAGAATAGGAATGGAAAACGTTGAGAAAGGAATCCAGAAATCGAGAAGAAAGAAATACTTCTTGAAAGATGCAGTTGTGAATAGGTGTTTTGCTGGAGACGACAGATAATGAGTCAAAAGATCTAACCCTAGAAAAGGCCATGTACAACTGACCGTGGCTGAAGACTGGTTGTTGTAGATTAACACAAATCTTTGCAAACATAATGCAAGGTGGAATGTTGGGGTCGTGTTTGAAGCAAATGACAATGGTAGCAAGGAGAATCTCGGAAAAAGCTTGAATTTCAGCTTCACCACCATAAGCTCCAGATGTTGCCATGTATTGATAGTACTCCTGACTTGTTGTGATAACTCGACTTGCGTTGGAAAGAACAACAGGAAGAACGTCTCCAAATCTGTCCCAATGTGATGTAACGAAATCTACTGTCCTATGTCGTAGTGAGAGTGCATTGCCTTCGTCAACCGTTTGTGTCAAGAAATAACCCACTGATAGGAACAGGGAGTTGCCGGATCCTGGAATAGAGATGACGTTGTACAAAAACCCATCGACAGAGAAGATACTGTCATTCATTTTATAATAAAGGCTTAGGAAACAACCGTTGCAGTATAACGAAAATAGCAAGGAGCAAAACCAATAGCAAGGAGCGAAACCAATGCCAATGGTCGAGAGAGTACCTTCCTGTAGCTGGCCAAAGTGAAAGGTCACGCGGTCAGGCTACATATAGGACAGTGACGTGACACCAATGGGGTCATGAGGAGGGAGCGGGAAACCATAGACATATATAGATAGACACCGCATTCACTGTGTTGCCCAGTCGACATGATACATCAGCGCGTCCGTCCTATTGCGAGTGGCAAAAGTGGCATTTAAACTAATACAGGTAGACGTGGAAACCGGGTTTTCTGATGAAAAAGTTTCGTTTACATACAACAGATTTTGGTGAATCGTTTACATGCAATTATTTATATCCATTTATACATTCAAAATGGCAATTATTGAATAATAATAATTATTATTATTATTAAATAATTCCTCCCATATAAGTAACATTTCTCGGACTGCCTTCTTCCATCTCCAAAACGTTTCTAGACATCCTGTTCTTACGCAACACAGTACTGAAGTATTGGTTAATGCCCTAGTCACCTCATGTATTACTGTAATGCTATTCTATCTGGCATCCCACAAAAACTTTTCCATTGCTTACAACTTCTTCAAAATTCTGCTGCCAGGATAATAACCTGCTGTTCTAAATCCACTGAACATATTACACCTATTCTCTCTCAAAGTTACTGGCTCCCTGTTAACAACAGAATACAATGCAAAATACTGCTCTTAACATTTAAAGCTCTCCACAACCTCACTGATCTCCTACAGACTTGCACTCCTCTCGCTCACTCAGATCCTCATCTGCAGCTCTACTTTCTGTACCACACATCAAACTGTTCTATGGGAGCTCGAGCATCTCTTATAGTGCTCCTCAACTCGGGAATTCAACTCAATTCAATAACATATTTTAAAACTGCCCTCAAAACTTATCTTTTCAAACTGGCATACCAACTGTAAATTTTGCACTGTTATCTTTGTTTGTTTGCTAATTATTGCTTTTTGATTTATCATCCATTCATTATCCAACCCGCTATATCCTAACTACAGGGTCACGGGGGTCTGCTGGAGCCAATCTGCAGGAGCCAACATAGGACGGAAGGCAGGAAACAAACCCTGGGCAGTGCGCCAGCCCACCGCAGGGCGCACATACACACCCACACTCCAAGCACACACTAGGGACAATATAGAATCGCCAATGCACCTAACCTGCATGTCTTTGGAATGTGGGAGGAAACCCATGCAGTCACAGGGTGAACATGCAAACTCCACGCAGGGAGGACCCGGGAAGCAAACCCGGGTCTCCTAACTGCGAGGCACTACCCACTGTGCCACCGTGCCACCTGATTTATCATTCTCTTGTTTTAATTTTACTAAAGTTGTTTAATTTTATTGTACGGTGACCTTGAGTGCTAAGATTATAAAACGGGATTTTCTAATGGCCAAATATAACCAAAACAATTGTTCAGCCTTACCTACGAAATGTAATCCCTCAGGATCTGGTTTGGAGCGTACAGTGGTTTGTACAATCCCAAGCAGCACATTATTCATTACTTCACTCCGCAGCAGTGCCACTTGCAATATGGTGGCGGCGTTAACGTACGATGCTGCTGGTCGTTAGTCCAAAGGAGGAATAGGAATCGAGAAAAGTGGTGTGGGCAAGTATGGGAGGCCGCAGGCAGTGTGGGGAAAGGTTGGGAAGAGAAGGAACAGGAATCGAGAAATGCCATGTGGGCTGCGTGTGGGGGGGACCGGTTTTGAAGAGGAAGAAGGAACCAGAGGAGAAATATATATAAGAGATATATCTTATTAAATTTATATTTTCTAAAAATAAAACAAAGGAAAGACTTTTAAATAGGAATACATTACTTTTTGGCTTCCATAAAATACACCAGCAATGGATATATTTCTTGGTAAAAAAAAATCTAAGGGGATGATAAATTGAGCAATAGTTACAAAAAATTACAAATAGTAGAAAGAGCGTGAGTTGCACTTAAACTATTCCTGAAAACTGGGACTGGAAATCCCCTTCCTTTCACTGCCAGAAGCAAGTTTTACATGAACAAGTAAAACAAAATAAGTTTTATTTTTATAACTAGAATTTCAATAGAAACAGCAGTAGCAGCAGGTACTGCAAATGCTCAGCTTCCATAGGGGATAGACTTGATACTACAGAGCGTCATCAGAAACTGAGAACACCTCCTGATCGATAGAGAACCACACTGTAAGAGTGAGTGTTCTGATCCTTTAAATGCCTTGTAAGGCTCAGGTGTGTAGTCTTAGGGGGGCTTGCACCTAATTAAAAAGATTTAACAGGCCTATCCCAAACCTACAAATGATTCCAACTGGAAGTTATCCCAGTAAAGGTGTTATGTTATAGCCAGGCTTTTATCTTAGTTTGTATTTATTTGCTGTTTTATTGTCATTTTCCATGTTTAAATGTTATTTCTGTTAGATGTACTTATTATTTATACACTACCCTTTAAATGTATGTCTATTCCCTTATGTTTTGTGGTTGTTACCCCAAGATGTGGGGCCGTTCTGCCATTACCACTAATGAGAATGGCCTCTGGCTATACTGTGATGTGTGAGTCTCTTGTCTTGCACCCCAAAACACGAGGCTAAGTCTCAGTACTTTAGCAAAACCAGCTTTATTCTACTTGAAACAGGAACAGCAAGGTCATTTATTGCAGTGGGATGTACCGCTCTCCCATACGCAGACACAGCAAACGGGCAGGGTCAGGGACAGATCAGTGGCCAAGTTATACTCTTCCCTACATTTATAATGTTCCTTGGATCACCCATCAGCAAAAGGCGTTTATAGTGTGACCGTGATTGGCTCATATTTGTTTCCGTGGCACTATGCTGCTGCGCTGTGAATCTGTAGTTGCCATGGCAATGAACAAGCAGCCCTCCGGGGGAGGGGGGGGTCCCTAAAGAGTTCAGAAACGTTAAATTTACATTGAATCAGAGAAGACGATCTCAGTAGTGTTTCACTGGGTTCCGTAGGAGTCTTTTTTTTAAGTATTGTTTAATTTCTGTGGGTTATGTTTTGGGACTTGATTGCCTTTAAGACAAATCCTTTCTTGCTCTTTTTGATCATTGTTCCTTCTTTTCCTAATTTCGTTAATAAAACCTCCTTTATAAAAATAGCTCATTTTGTCTTGTCTCTACAAGCCAGAGTTGTACGCCATCCCCCACCACCCACATCCCTGTACCGTCTTTGAGACATTTTTATGTATTCTGGGATATCTTTGTCATTTTGAACTTTTAAAATCAGCTCCCTATTTTTGGAGCCTACTTGGGCCGAAGCCTGAAGATAGCAGGTGAGGGACGAGCTTGGATTGGGTTGAGAATCTTCTGAGCTGGCCAATGAAGGTCCCAGACTGCTTTTTATGGTCATATTGTAGGTCAAATGCCTCATATCTGACTCACAATTTCAACAAGTCAATTTAAAGTTTTGTTCTTTCTTGGCCCAGGAAATAAACACTTACGGAATACACTTATTTTTCATGCCAAGAAAGTTGTCAAGCATTTATCCGCATTATGAGATTACACACACATTGTACAATAACTTAAAAATAAAATTAAAAAACACAAATATTATAAGATTCAATAATTTTTAAAGAAGACCATCGGTGCAAACTACATTATTATCATTATTATTAACCTAGGTACTTACCAGATTAAATATCTCAGATTTGCTTATTCACTCATTTCAGTGCTGCCAGCAATTTCCAAGGTTGATAGCATTTACTCATTGCATGGAGTGGTGGCTCTGAGGGTAGGGATCTGCGCCAGCAATCGGAAACGTTTGAATCCTGTAAATGCCAGAAGTGACTCTACTCCATTGAGCCCTTGATCAAGCCCCCTAACCTGCAATTGTGCTGTCCTGTGTATAACATTAATCTGAATCCAGTCCTGCAAGCAGGTCTTCCAACGTATAGGGAAAACTTGGGGGTTGGTGGCAGGATTGGCATGACAGCCATTGTGAAAAACCTCACAGTGTTCCAGTGTGTTTCTGAGGTGTCACCCGCTGCACTCGGGTTCCAATCCAGGTGGTTTATGGTGGGTGCGGCAACACACTAACAGCACATGCTCCCAAAAAATGTGAAAAATGTGTCTACTGACACAGCTCTAACATATAAGTGATCTAGGTGACCACCATGGTAGGTAAGTTTTCGTGAAGCAGCATTTTGTTAATTATAATAGATGTAGCCGATGGAGTTGGAAGAAGGAGTTTTTGGGTTATCTTTGGTGTCCAGACCCTGATTTTGCCTGCCGTGCTCCTCCTTTTCGTCAGCCTCTCTCGTTCTCTGATCCAACATCCATGTATGACTCATATGAATCTCCAATGGATACACCATCCAAACCCACTTTTCGAACTGCAATGATTTGTATAGCAATTATTTTCAAGAATCTATAGTTTGGGTGCAACATTTTCTCTTTAGCCCAGGGCAGCAGAAAAAAAGCTAGAACGTAAAAGAAAATACATTGGTAAAGAGTAATATCCAAGTACTCAGTTTGGTGTATTTATTCAATGACTGTTTAGTATAAATATAATATACATAAATTGCAAACACACATTCAAGATGTAAATATCATGAAACAGCAAGACAGTACTCAGCTGAATTTTTTGAAGATGTGTGCCAAGCACCATGCAATCTTCCAGTTACCTACAGCTGAGATTTGATACTTCTTTTATTTAAACAATCCCTTTCATCTTGTGACCTTCCTATGGAGCCCAGATTTTTCAAGCATGTACACAATTCTCATATGCACACTGTCTCTCTTCTGAATTGTACAACATTATATTTTCCTTAAGGTAACATTAGCCTACTATTCACAATGCTTTGAACTAAAAGGTGATGCCTTTTTTAACACAGATTAAGAGATGGGACATATTTTTCATTTTTTTGTAATGTAATTACCTTTTTTGTCAGATTTTAATTACCTTGGAAAATATTTCTGTGCCTGATGTTTTTCAATGACCTTATCAATAACTGACTTTTTTTACTTTACTGTTGTCTTCTTGATGACATCTTTCATAGGTATTGTGCTGCCAGCTACAAGACATTCATCTAACTATACGGCTTACAAAAGATAACTGGTTGCTACAGAACCTTCAGTTTTAAGAACAAAAAGAAATAGTAATGAAATTAGTAATATAATAATTAATATTTTAATTATTTTGGAAACTCTGTAACCTCTGCTGTGGTAAGTGCTGATGCTTTATTCATTCTACTCCCAGTTGTTATAGTGTGGCATCTGCACATTGTTCTGACGTCTGCAATGGTATTAAGATATTCCTCTCATTTATCAACAAGTTTAGTTACTGCTTGTTTTAGTTAATTTTTAGAGAAGCACATATGTTCAGGTGATAAAGAACAGAATGTTTCTGCCCTGCATACCAAACAACTCACTCCCTCAGATGTACAATTGACATTAATACAGAGAGGCACACACAGCTAAAATGAAATCTTTTATGTGTTAGTCAGTTTTAAAATTTTTTGAAACCCTAACATCTAATGGATTGTGTTGAATGTTGTCTCAAGCTTCTTCATATTTCACTAGCAGCCCCCAAGCTGCTACAAATGCCCAAGTTGCCTGACATTGATGTGCTTTCCGCACTTGACTTTAAAGGCTGCCATATGGGGCATGTATGACACCAAGCTTCAAGCTCACAGTGTCCAACTGCCTTTGCTATAAGCTTTCAAGACTCAAGCAAGATGCCAGTTGTATATTGCATGACCCGTGGTGTCAGACAGGAAGCTACCATTTTTGACGGTCAATAAATAAATTATAAATATGAGTGACAGTGGACCTCTACCTACAACACATTGCATTGAAGGAAATTTAAAACAGCTTTTTCAGGTGGGAAGGGAGACTGTTTAAATAGAATTCTAGTGTGCAGAATTGCTTCTGGGGATTTGGCCTACCTTGTACTCCGCTTACATTTGTATTGTTCTTTTGTGTGCTACTCAGAAGAAGAGTATTTTAACTTAGAATTTCTAGTCCAAAGAGCATGAGCTTCAGCCTTTATTGTTGGAGTCGTACAATGACAGTACATTTCCCCACACATGTTATTCTCAAATACAATTCATTAATTTGTTAAAGGAAGTTTTCCTCAGGCTGCACTTAACGCCCAGAGCCCAGAGATTTTTATATTTTGTCATTATTGGGATGTTCTTGCCTGTTAGAAACTGGAATATTCTAGCGATGATTGGACGTTCCATAAATGCTGCCTGGATGACTCAAACATCTTATAATGACGAGGGTTTAGTTATGTTCTTTTTGACGCAGCTCTACAGTTAGAGACTGTCTTAAAGCAGTCAGTTATCTGATGGCACACAGTAGATGCAGAAAGTATTCAGACCCCTTTACTTCCTGCACACTTTACTGTGTTTTAGATTTCATTTTAAATAGATACATTTACCATTATTCCACACAAGCTGTAGTCAGTAACCCATAATTAGATAGTGTAAACATGTTTTCAGAAAGGTTTGCATATTTTACTAATATCAAAAACAAATCGTTGATTCATATAAGAATTTAGACCCTTAATTCATTAGTTTTGTCATAATGGGTTATTGAGTGCAGAATGATGGACATACTTTGCAAATTTAGACATTTAATATTAAATTATACAACACAATAATATGCAGAATGTGAAAAGGTCAGAACAGTTTCTGAATTCACTGTAACTTTATAGTAACTTCAAGAAGTAGTTGATATTTTATTATTAAACTTCTGCTCTGATTCAAAACACAAATATTAATATTTTCACTCTAGGTGAGATTTGCCTGGCCCAAAGCAGGAACTCTTGCCAAATTCATTGGCACACCTCCTACTCTAAGACATCTGTAGTACAGCACTTAGCGAACCATGATTTCTTTTTTAACTGGCATTCCAGAGGATTGGGCCAACCTTATTTTCACATGTTTGCAACAAGAGACACTCATTTGTCGATTTAGTTTACAGAGTCATTATTGTCATGTATGCAGGGTACAGTGAAATTCTCACTTGCGTGTGCTTATCAACATGTTGCCATCTCTCTCAGGTGCCGTGATTAATGAGTATAACTACCTTACTGTATTTCCTGCTTATCTGAAAAATCTCAGAAAATTAATGTCCATGACATGTATCAAAAATGACAATGGACTTTCTTTCTAATCAATGTTTCTGGCTGATAGTTTAAAATCACTGTGTAGTACATGAGCTCCAAGGATTTTCAAGGAATGGAATACACCCATAGTGGATCCTAAAAGGTCTTGATATGTGGCATTTTTCTTATACATTACTTAAAACATGTTTTTGCTACTTAGTATTAGTGATTTACGGATTTAAAATGTATACTTTCTATAGTTAAAGAGGGGCAGCATTGTGACACAGTGGTAGTGCTGCTACCTTGCAGTAGGAGGATCTGGGTTTGAGTCCTGGGTCCTCACTGCGTGGAGTTTGCTTGTTCTCCCTGTGTCTGTGTGGGTTTCCTCCGGGTGCTCTGGTTTCCTCTCACATTTCAAAGACATACAGGTTAGGCGGATTGGCAATCCTAAATTGACCAAAGTATGTGGATTATGTGCGTGTGTGTGTATGATAGCTTTGATGGGCTCCAGCAACCCCCATGACCCTGTTTAGGACTAAGGAGATTAGAAAATCACTGACTGACTACAGCTAAAAGATTTTTGCTTAATGCAACACACTTTTGCAAACATTTTTTGTTACTATATATTTTTCTTTTGTATCTTGTTGACAAGAACAATAGGGAAGAATGGTGTAATAATGTAAATGTTATCTGAAGAATTGGACTACTGTCTCACCTTTGTTGTATCACACAAATCTCCACTGACTTCAGTCTCTCCTATTGCAAATAAATGAAACCAGACATGGATCTAGATTATTTTAGCTCTCTGTAATGCCAGGTGAACATTGGAGTTCATACCATACTTTCCAGTAGATTCCAGAATGTGCCATGTGTGTCAATTAATTTGACTCAATTACTTTATATCTAGATTAGATTAGATTAAATTAGATAAACTCTATCAATTCCCTTGGGAAATTCAGGTGCATACAGCAGCAGAAACATAAAAAACAAGCATACATAACTCATAGGACAAATTATGCAGCCAATCAATCAATCAATCAATGTTGTGGAAATATTTAGAAATGGACTTAATTAGTGCAGTGGGCAGAAAAGACTCTCAGACGTGCTTCTTAGCACACTGGTGGAATGAGCCTGTAGCTAAAAATACTCCAAGAGAGCACTTCCTGGAGACATAGATGGGATTTTTCATGATGGCATTTAATTTTGCCACCATCCTCTTTTCCACAAAAGCTTCCAATGTGTGGTGGGCTTTCTGGATGCATTTGTTCAGGCATTGTTCATCTTTTGAACTCAGGTCACTTTTCTAAGAGACTACAGATTAGAATACCACAATGGCTACTACGGAATGGTAGAACATTTTCAGTAGCTTGCTGTACACATCTAAAGACCCAAGTCTCCTTAGGAGGTACAGTGTGCTCCGGCCCTTCTTGTTCAACGCAACTGTGTTGTCTGACCAGTCCAGTTTTTTTGTTTATGTGAATCCCCAGGTAATTGTAGCTCTGCACTATTTCAATATCTTCTCACTGGATGGTGACTAGTCTCAGAGACTCTTTGCATGCTGGATGTCCACCACCAGCTCTTTTGTCTTTCTTATGTTGAGTTGCAGGTTATTGTCCCTGCACCACAAGACAAAGCCCTCCACAACCTTCCTGTATGCTGACTCGTCTCCATTATTAATACAGTCTATGATGGACGAGTCATCAGAAAATTTCTTTAAGTGGCAAGTGTTGTTATTGTGCTGGAAGTCTGTTGTGTAGAGGGTAAACAGGAAAGGAGACAGGACAGCTCCCTGAGGTGCTCCAGTATTACACACCACCATCTCTGTCAAACAGACCATCTGCCTCACAGAGTACTGTCTGCTGGCTAGGTAGTCGATGATCCAGGAGACTGCGGGGGCATCAAATGCAAAGCCTTGAGCTTTTTACCCAGGCAATGAGGCAGATTGGTGTTAAAGGCTATAGAAAACAGCAAAGAATGTTATCCTTATTGTGGTGCCTGCCAGCTTTGTCCAAGTGGGAGAAGGCTATGTGCAGCATGTAGAACAGAACATCCTCCACACCTCCACACATCCTCCACACCTTTATGTGTCTGATAGACAAACTGCAGAGGATCCAGACGTTCGGAAACCAGGAGTTTCATTTGCATTTAAGTGTGTTTGCTTTAGAGAATAAACACTTGAAATCTAATTTTTCTTTTATAATTTTGAAGTGCAGTCTCTCAGTAGTTGCTCCCCCGTAATTCATAATTTAATCCATTCCACCTTCAAATGGCTAAGCCAGAATCTCATTTTATGAAACCTACTTCTCCCAAAAGTTTTTTTTTTAATTTTATTACATTTTTTTTAAATCAAATAACATTCCATACACGCAAGTCAAAACTAAGTTCGAAACAAATCAACCCCCAACCCTGAGAAAGAGAGCTAGGCCAACAGGATAAAACTTTAATAGTGAGAAAAATAAGTAAATAAACAAACAAACAAATAAATAAATAAATCCAAATGATCTTTTTAATTGTATTTTTACAGCACACATAACTGTAAGCCTCTGCTACTGTGAACTTTCTGGAATTTGGTATGCCTGAGGCTGGCAGCTGTTTCTCCCTTTCCTACTGTACAAGACTGATGGCTATTCCGTGACTCAGCTTTCATTCTTTAGGCCTCCTGACATGTAGGTGAACAATCACTCACGCACTACTGAGGCATGAATGAGTGTGCGGAAAGCAGTCTGCCAGGTTTGAATCACAGGCACCTTATCATGCCGCATGGCCCTAATTATCAAAACAGCAGAAAACTTGCAGGTAATATTTACATAATGTGTATTGATGCACTTCAGAGCTCAGAACAGACATAGTGTGTCGGGGTGATGTCTTATTATTCTATCTTAGACAATATTATTTAAAAACTATATTGTGAAAACAGTTCAATGTTTATTTTGAGGTAAGACACATAGATTCAGATGGCCTAGGCAGGAACTTTTTCATTCAAGCTAGGCACCCTCTATCTGACCTTTGCCCCCAGAAGTGCTCAGATAGTGAACAATGGCCAAATTGAAGCTAAAATTCCTGGAATGCAGTGCTGGCATTTTAACTTGTCAGGCATTTGAAGTAAATGTCAGGTGCACATACATTTGATATAGTGATGGATGGTGGTGAAGGGAAACTGTTTTAGAGTTGACACTGTCAGGGATGCCAGGGGCAACGACCCGGCCGGGAAGCCGTGAGGGACCGGAAGAGGGTCAGAGCCCACCCTGGATCACGTGGGGGCCGCCTTCCTGGTTGCTTTGGGGGCCACGGGTACAGGGCATGGAAGCTCCACCCTGTAGGGGCCCGTGGTCACCGCCAGGAGGCGCCCCAATGCCTTGGGGACCTGTTACCCCAGCACTTCCGCCACACCAGGAAGTGCTGGGGGGAAGATTTAGGACGGCACCCGGAGAGCTGCCAGGAGGACAGCCGGCACTTCCGCCACGCTGGGGCGTGGCCAGAGGAGGAATGTCGGGAACACCTGGTGCTCATCCGGGGACTCTATAAAAGGGGCCGTCTCCATTCATTCGAGGCCAGAATCGGGAGGAAGCGGACGAGGTTGCCTGGGAGGAGTGGTGGTGCCAGGAAGCATTTGGTTTGTGTGTTTTGTGCTTTGGGACTGTGTTGGGCCTGTGGGACACGGGGAAGGCGTGTGCCCACGGCTGAAGAACTAAAAATAAAGCCTTTGAGTGTGAACACGTGCCTCTGCGTAGTCTGTGCCGGGTCAGGCGCTATATAGCGCCGTATCACAACACCTACATGCTTCTTCCATAGTTAACAATTGATAATGTCTCATATGCAAACCAAATTGTACATTGGTCATTTTGTAGGTTTACCCCACTTAGCTGGTTGCCTCTCACCAAATATTTTTCCTCCACTCCATGCAGTCCTAGCATTCTTTGAGCTGAAAGTCATTCTTTTCATGTCATCTTACACAACATCCAGCCACATCTGTTTATCATCAACACAACACCTATTTCCTCTACATGAAATCATTCTTCTAACTAAGCATTCATCTATATCTCACCCTGTGAAGTTCCACATAAATCCACAAAATCATTGTTATCTCTGTTCTTTACCACATTGCTTCATGTTCTGCTTTCACTGGCCACATGTTTCTCTTTCTAGCTTTGTTTTTATAACATAAAGTGTAGTACTCCTCACATGGCTTTCAGAACCCTTTCCCTAAAATGCCAGAGAGGCTCCGTTAGAATTCAAAATGGGGGCAGTTACATACATTTCTTCCATCCATCTCTTACCTTCACTATCACTATTGTGACTGTACCTTCATCTACATTCAACATCCTATTTAAGTACAAAAACATCTCAAATCCCTATATAACAACTCCGTTGATAATATCTAAATTTACACTTACTACAATTGTATTCTGTAGCTACTTGCACACTTTCTACAAATAAAGGTCACCTAAAGGCTACTCTTCACAGTCACACCACTTTTATGTACCTACTTCAAAAACTAAAGCACTGGATCAAGTTTCTTTCAGCAACTTGTATGTAAATGCCACATGGCCATTCACCCACCTCTTCCATTCCTTCTGCCTTTTCACCTCCAGCTATCACCATGGTCTTTTCATTTACGGTGAGGCATTTTGCTACCAAATTAATTTTGCAATTTCCTTTTTCAATCTCATTTCAATGCAAGGTTGGTTTACAAAATCTGCCCCTAGCAATCCTTCACACACTCCTCTGATCACCACCTCTGTCACTGTCATGAAAAGGAATAAACTTAAGATGGATTCCCAATGCAGCCCCACCTTTGTCTCACCACTTTAACTATTCCAGTCTACTGTCCTGACTATCATTTATGCTTCCTCATACATTGATATCACAACAGACACTAAACACTGGTCCACGTGCCACTTTCTCAAAGCTCACCTACACCACATCTTGCACCAACCTATCAAATACCTTCTCCAGATCTACAAATCCATAATTCAGTATCTATGATTACTTTCCCAGGCATGAAGCAAAACTGCTTTCTCAAACTTTCACCTGAGCCCTTTCTCTAGCACTCTGTCAACCACCTTCATAAGGTTGACCGTGTTTTCTTTTGTAGACTGAAATGAGAACACATCCTTTAAAATATTCAGGAAACATGCTTTCACACACAGTTATATTGCAGAAGTGTGTAAGTGTTTCAAGTTAGGGACCTTGTGCCACTTTCATAATTTCAAGTACATCACAAGGTGGGCCCACTGCTTTACTTGTATTCAGCCTCTTCAGCACTTCTGCAACATCCTCTTTCTAATGCTTATAGATTGGTCCAACTGTCTATTCACAATTAACATCATATCCTATTCATTTTACTTATTCATTAATTTCACCATTTACTTCTTCCATTTATATCAATCATAATGTGCCCCTCAGCATTTTGCAAGCAGTTCACATTAACAAAATGATGTTTTTATTTTGCCATTTGCTTTGTGCTCCTGAACACATTTCTTTCCTTTTATGAGTAGACTAAGGCGTTTCTTGTATGTCTTGTAAAGTGTAGCTAAAGGAGGCTGACGTCAGGAAGAGCATATACTGCAGCCTGTAACTTTTTTACTCTAGTACCCTCTTCATAATGAGATACAAAATATGTTTATAGAGCTTTTGAAAATAATTATTGCATGCTTTTATGGGTTTTTCAAATTTTGTGTGTTTTTGCCTATGCTTTTAAAAATAAATGTGCCAGAGTAATTCCTCAGAAAGATGCCATAGCGGAACTATTTTTGGTTCCCAAAAGACCCATCCACTTGAAGGTTCCAGAAAAACCTTTATTTATTTAGATCAGTTACAAGAGCCATAGAGTAAATAATCTTGACAAGATTGTAACAGATTTGCAAAATATTAATGGGTAATAATTTTAAAAGATCTCTTTCTGTATGCAATAGCACAGGTTAAATCCAGGTTTTCTTAATCTCTTAGTGTCCTGCAGCCTACCATACATTAAAAATTTCTACATATTAGGAAAATTTTCAAAGCACAAAGAACCAACTTCATATGCAAAGAACCTGTTCCAGAATTAAATGGTGCTTTGTCAAGCAATGCAACTACGAGAAACATATATATATTGTCATAAAAGGCTGGGGGCCAGAAAAGCCAAGATGCCTGGAAGGACAGGGAGTCAGTCAGTACGTCCCCTGGGCCGCGAGGGGACAACCGCCCTGGATAAGCAGGGGACCACGGGGATGGAGCAAGGAGGCACAAACCTCCTTTCCAGGGGGCACCCCAAATCTCCTAAAGCCCGGGAGCTCTGCACTTCCACCACACCTGGGAAGGTGGGGGAAGATCCTTCCAGCGACATATATAGTCACGCACGTGTGGTTAGGAGACAGCTGAAGAGCCTGAATAAGAGTAATTATACTACAGACCAAGGGGTGGCGAGGGGCACTGACTGTCTCTCTCAAACCCTAGCTGACTATCCATGTTAAATCCCACAGAGTCACAGCACCACTGATAACGTCGCTTTTGGCCACAACACCACTAATGACGTCATTTCCAGTACTGGCACTACTGATGACGGCACTTCCGTGCTCGGCTAATAAAGCCGCCATCTTTGATACCATACCTTCAGTTCTATCATTAAAAAAAAAATCCTGTGGAATGAATGATTAGGAGACGATACATGATCTTCACGTTGAACTCACGGAAGACAAATAAAAGAACCGCGAGATGAAAGAGATGGGCAAAAAAAAAAACAGTAATGTAAAGGCACGCAGCACACACAGATACAGGGGTCTCAGTGCATATAAAGCATATAAAGGACAATACGTTATAAATTAAATGTCGACGAATAAAAGATCCCATTAGTGCAAACAAAAGGAAATTAATCATCAGGACCAGGTGTAATTGAAAAAAATATCAAGACAAAGCAAGGTCAGCAATAAAAAGCAAAGAGCAGAAAACAAAGTCTTTTCGCCTTTGCATCATTCAATGAACAAACGACAGCAGTTGCCCCCCCTTCACAATGCGAGCAGCGTTATACGTCCTGCAAGAAAGAGATTTAATCAGTCCCAGGGCTGGAAATAAAGGACAACTATTGTTTTTGCAATGTCACGCGAGACAAGGGAGTGAGCCATCATTTAAAACAAGTCCACAGACATCTAACCTAGCAGTTGTTGGATTGCATTTGGCAGACAAGAATCATGTGCAACAGGCAGCTCGCAAGCAGCAAAAAGACAGCAAATGATTTGATGGAATATCCTTAGAGTGCATTCAGCTGTTGGCGCTATACACATGCAGAGCAGGTTAGAGATTATGAAAGCAGTGGAATTCAAAAAGTTGAAAAAAAAAACCATATGCGCAATACACATGTGGAGAAAGTTAAAGAATATGAAAGGAGGAAAATTAGAAAGTATAAAAAAAGAAAGTACAGATGTCAGGAGCGCAAACAAACGGAAATTATTACTCGAAAAAGGGAAAGTAATCACCAGAGAAATAACGAAAAGGCGAACAGAGATCGAATATATGGACATAGGTGATACGTCAGAAGTATGTAAATATTGTAAGGCTTTGAAGTTTAACTCAAGAGAATTTCAAAAGCGGGGTTTACCTTACATGCATTTATTGGTTACTTTGCAAAAAATTATTAACTGCTGATGATGAAGATTGTTTTGTCTGTGCTGAAATTCCAAACAGAGAAACCTATCCTGAATTATGATACAAAGTCATTAAACACGTGTCTCACTGACCTCATTAAAAAGATTCAGCATGTTGGGACACAAAACATTCCAAATACTGATTTTACAGAAGTTCTGAAATAAAAGTGAAACTAATGAAATAGCAACAATTCAAAGAAAAAAATATATATATAGTGGCAGGCGGCTGGGGATGGTACCATATTCTATTGTAAACGGTATATATGCAGGCAGATAATAATTCAATAGCAGCAGTGTATACTTTTTATATGATGAAAAAGTCACTGAAGGCCAACACTGTAAGGGCACCTGTACAATAAACAAAAAAAAAGTTTAACTAGAGACCTTTTTTACAATGTGACTTTTTTTTTCATATTTAGGGATTGAAGGTATTAAATGCTGCAAGCAGCCTCTGATAAAAAAAAATCATCTTTAACAGTGTATTAAACTTAGTTTTGCAGGACAAGTTCATAACTACACAGACTTTCTAAATGAACCCAATGTAAATATGATTAATGGCATATAATTTGAAATATTAAATGCATTATTGTTATATGAAGGAGTGGGAATAAAAAAGGAAGATTCAAATTTCTTCAGACATGTGAGTTCATGTTTTCATTACTAGTATGCTTATTACTGATGTCTCAGCAGTCATGGTTGCTGATGTCATAGACAATGATTTATGTTTGCATTTGAAATAAACTGCTTTGATTATGTCCTTAAATGCACCGTAATTACCCTGCATTTACTTTTGGATATTGCTTCATATTAACAGCATTCATCGGGACAAGATCATTCACAGGACTACCTAGAAGGCAGTATCAGATTTAACAATTGAAGTAGAGCAGATCTAAGAATGGACCAGGGATAAAATCTAAGAGGACTCTGAGAGTATAACTGACAGTTTGTTCACACCAGGTACAAAAAATGATAAAATAGAATGAAGGTATATAACAAAATAACTGACAAAATAACAGGAAGGAGATATTCACATCTAGCACAGATTCAGAATAAAATTACAAAACAAGGTATTTAGTATTGGAACAGCCCAAATTGAAAAATGTAAAGTAAAGCTTTCATGGCTAGAAAATCAAGCTAATGATGCACACTGAGGTAATGACAGGACAATCAGATTGAATATAATGGACCATGGAGACCTGATAACTTTTGTTGTTCTTCAGTCTGGATTTGAATGTTGTGTCTTTTGAATAAACTTAGGGAGAGGGGTCCAGAGAGTAGCAGTCAAATTGAATGACTGGTTGCCAAAAGTTTGGAACAGCGTTGTTTGTAACAGAAAGGAATGCCAGAACTTGAAGGTCAGATTTATAAGGAGTGCAGATAACTATTTAGGATTGCTTGAAGAACCGATTTTGTAAGTTGGCAGCAGCATTTTGAAGACAATTTGAGGTTCTTGTAATATTTAACAAGAAGACAGTTAGAAGTGTCAACTAAGTCGTAAAGTGTTTGCAGTAGTATTTTGCCTTGGGTCAGAAAAATGGTAGTACACTTCTAAACCTGTTGTAAACTGCAAATGTGTCATTCAGGAAGATTACTAAAAAGAGAATAACTAATAGTTTAATGGTAAAGTGATGAAAGCACCTGGACGCCTCCCTGGTGAGGTATTTCGGGGCACGTCTAACCGGGAGGAGGCCCCGGGGAAGACCCAAGACACGCTGGAGGGACTATGTCTCCCGGCTGGCCTGGGAACGCCTCAGGATTCCCCCAGAAGAGTTAGAAGAAGTGGCCGGGTAGAGGGAAGTCTGGGCTTCTACTCAAGCTGCTGCCCCCGCGACCCAATCACGAATAATCGGAAGAGGATGGATGGATGGATGGTGATGAAAGCACAGAAAAGCACTGACTGGTAGAGAAGGAGTTGGACTTTTACAATGATTTATAGAGTGATTTATAGAATGAATATAGCAGAGATATGAGATTTAAGAGTCATGGTGCCGTCAGGAACAAGTTTGAAGACTGTTTACAATAGAATATGGTAATTTTGTACAGTTAATTTTTAATAAGTTTTTTAAGTTGTCTCAGATAAGTAATTCAGTTTTTTGCATGTTGTGAGAGAGGATGTTTGTAGATATCCATAAGCTAGTGGTACAGAAGCAGTGTTTCAATGGTAGATTTGTATCCAGAATTTTCAAAAAGAAAAAGGTGCCTTTAGCATAACAGTGTCACAGTTGATCTTATGCCATGTACTGGGAAGTGTACCAGGTTGCATCTTCCAAGAGTATTGACCCCAGCCTCATTTTGTGGCCTATTTGTAGACCTTGCAATTTGGCACTGTGTTTGTGTGGGCATGTGTGAGATAATACTACTGAATTCATTAATAACTTGCCCTAACATAAGGCTATGTCTAAAGACTTTTGCATTCGTCCTGCAGTGAACTGATATGCCATCATTGTTAGGTTAATGTTTTAATTTATTTAAGCTACACTCCTGCCTTACTGCAACTCTAAATTGCACAGGTACACTTGTTGTGTAGTCTTACATAATTGTTTGCATATTCTGAGTGATAATAGGCTGGCACTGTAGTGCAGTCATTAAAGATATTTTATAGTATGACTACTTTATAGACAAGCAGAGCTTGCATGTTGTCCTCATGTCTATGTCAGTCTTCTCTATTGTTTTTTCTCACTTGCTAATGACATGCATATGAAGTTAATTATTGTCTCAGTTTGTTCAGTTTGAGTGAGTGTGGGTGTGTATTTGTGTGAGCTTTTCATTGAACTAGAATCCCATTAAGGACTGGACCCATTTTGTTGCCAGGACAGGCACCAGGTCTTTGTGGTTTTGAGCTAGATAAGTTTCAAAATTGAAAAAATAACACACTTTTTAATGCAGGGCCATAAGGAGTCAAACTCTTGCATGGTGGCATCAATCACATTTGAACTTTAGAGTAATCAGTTAATGTAACACATTATGGAAAGAAACAAGAAAGTTCACAGGGATATGCAATCACAGATTAGGCCAATTATCAAACCCACGTGCCTAGAGCTGTGAAGCAACAGTATAAACCACTGCAGCAGAATTTTAATCTTATCTTTTTGCAGTTGCATTGGTTATTTACTTCTGTGTGGAGTTTATATGGTCTCCTGTACAGACTGCACATGGCAGAAGTTGTTTTAAATCATGGAAATAGGAAATAGGGTATAGTCTGAGAAAACAAGACAAAATTCTCAACATGTAAGCAAGAATCTAATAAAACAAGCCCAGAACATAGGATACAGTAGTGTAGTGAAAACTGGGAGCAAGAAGATGGAAAGTCACAATAATGCACATAACGGGGCTAAAATTACAGCTATGAATCACAGTCAGGGACAGAAAAGATTTTGGATCAAAAGAGCCTTTCAAATGAACAAACATACATAATGCTGATCTTTGAAGAGGATCCAGACTTGGAAAACCAGAAAGTCCAGGGAGTTGACCTTTATACCACTTGGCCTGTTATGTCACACTATCTGTGACCCCTGATGTTACCCCTAAAAGCTACATAGCAAAGTTAAACTAAAATCTGAAAATGGCAGCACCCACAGAAAAACAAAATGGTGACACTCGATGACACACACACACACAAAAAAAAGTAACATAAGAAAACATGCACTGACACAAAAAAAAAAAATGTGACCATTGGATTCCCTGGGTCTCAAATCCCCCAAAACTGTTATGAGACCACTGTCTCAATATTAAATTGAAATGTGGACCAGAAGATGTAAAACATGCATCAGAAATGTAGTCACAAAACAGGCAAAGGTTAAAACTGAGAGGACAAAGCATTGAGACGTCAAAACCAAAGGACAAAACAAAAATCAAAGTCAAGGAACAAGAAGGATTTCAGAAACCTAACACTAGGGCCTACTTGAACTGAAACTAACTAATACTAATTTCTTTGCCAGGTTCATAAAGTCTATCCACAAAGAGAGATATGAATGCTGCCAAATTCCATTGATGTCAGTAGCATGATTGAATCAGTCACGTGGGGTTACTTGGATCACTGCTTAATCACCAAAAACAAAATGTTAATATGTGATACCCTGAGTTGCCCGCTGCTGGCATACTCAACCTTGAACCATGGACATTAGATGTAAACTGATAATGGACTGGGCAATGAGCACACACACTCACACAGCAAGAGATGGTGCAATCATTTGTGCTTTTATTCACAGCAAATCAGTGTTCAAAATAAAGTGCAGTGCAGTATTACAAAACCCTCCTGCTCTCTGGGTTTTCATTTGTTTCTCTTCCTGTTCAATATCTCTCTCTATCCTGTTTAGAGTCCTGCTATACTACAATGGGAACAGGCACTTTAATTATGAACCCCAGAGCACTAATAAGGAAATCAACTGACCCACGCAATGTCTGCACATTCATGCACGTCCAGCCACTCATCTATACTACTGCCAATACCTACACCCTCTGGAACATAAGTGCATAGTTTACATTTAAAACCAGCACACTGCCACAGATCTCTAAATGTATATAATAATTGTGTATAATAATTCAATTGAATTCAGTTTGAACTAACCATAAAAATGAAATCCTTAACATACAAAACATGAACTGAATAAAATTCTACATATAAAATACCTTAAACACTGCAAAAATACTAAATAAATTATAAAAAGAGTCACAGGAACTGTTATAAAAACTTAAAATAAGAGTCAAATCATAAAATTCTCCCACCATATGTAAGAGTTTTTGTTAAGTTTGGCAGTTTTCTCCACCATTCCTATACCATGTAGCTCGGGTGACTGGTGTTGCTATTACTGAACTGCTGTGAATGTTTGTAATTATGATCTAGCTTCTTCATGAAATCCCACATTGGTCAATACCCTGAAGAATCTGGTTGCTGTGACTTTGACAGTCAGGCACTAGGTTTAGAAAACAAAAAATGATATATTACATTGTTACTGCATTCATTGTTATATTGTAAGTAAGACACATATGAAATCATAAAGATTTAGGGCATCACCTTGAAAACCCACTTTATTAATCAAAAAGGTTAATTTGCAAAAAGGTGGCAGTGGTAAAATTTCTCTTTTATTTTAGTGGTGACATCAAATAGATAGATAGATAGATAGATAGATAGATAGATAGATAGATAGATAGATAGATAGATAGATAGATAGATAGATAG
>JANRMT010062791.1:121383283-121402762 GCA_026402145.1 Polypterus bichir lapradei
TAGATAGATAGATAGATAGATAGATAGATAGATAGATAGATAGATAGCCTTTATTGTCTTTGTATTGAAAAAAAGTACTATATTTCTGGTAGATTTTGCACAGTCAACAGTACTTCACATGATAAACAAAATTACATGTAAGGCCCCCAAAAAACTGATTGTATTTAATTTTTATACTAAGTTTAGTTCAATGATGGCTCTAGAATAAAAATTATTCTTGAGTCTGAGCTGCAGGAGGTGTAGGTTTTTATGGCCCTGCAAAGTCTCCTAGAAGGCAACAAGGTAAAAAGATCATGCCAAGTGACAAAAAGACACCTTTAGGTTTATTGGCTTTCTTTTTAATAGGAACCTTTAAGTAGTTTTGAAATAGGATGTTGGAAGCAACATTCTGTTTTAGAAGAAACAAAGGCAAAAACTACCTCTGGATAGACAGTTTCTCCATTACAGGGACATAGAGTATATTAATTCATACCAAGACAACTTACAGGTTGGTGCAATGGTAGCACTGCAGTAAGGAGGCCAGGGTTTGCATCTCAGATCTTCCCTGCATGGAGTCTGATTGTTCTCCTCATTTTTTTGTGCTCCAGGTGCTGCAGTTTCTTCCCATAGTCCATAAACCTGCAGGATAGGTGGATTTGCAGTACCCACTTGTCCCTAGTGTGTGGTAGGGTTTGTTCCTGCCAAGCACTGTATACTGGCTGGGATAGGCTTTAGCACCCCCAGAACCCTGTTCAGGGCTAAGCAAGTTACATGATGACTGACACTTTATGATGAGCACACACTGAAAAAAGAGAAACCTGCCTGAAAGTGAACAAGCATGCAAACCCAGTCAGGCGTTTGGAGTGTGGACTATACAGCTTTCTAAAAATCTCATTAGACTGTTCTGTCTGCAGCATGTACAATAATTCTCTCTGTTTTTTGGCATGCATTTGCTTTTTGATATACTGATCTATTGACTTTATCTTTTTTGTTATATGTGCTTAACACAATGTTTAATAAATCTTGTGGATTTTATTATAATGACCTTCTGCCTTACAGCCTGACCAATGTCAGAATGATGCTGATATTTTCTACTCTGTGACTGAATTAATTTTATTAAGGTATCCCAGATTCCTCTGAAACCTGAAGACATGTATGTTAAATTAATTTGTATAAGAACATAAGAAATTTAACAAAAAAGAGGAGACTATTCAGTCTATCAGGCTTATTTGTTTAGCTAATTGTGTGCTGTCCCAATGTATCATCCAGATACTTCTTACAGATTGCCAAGATTTCTGTGTCAAATACAAGAATAAGTAGTTTGTTCAAGATTCCCACAACTCAGTTTGCAAAGAAGTGTTTCCTGGCTTAAATCCTAAATGCGATTCCTCTTAATAGCTAGTGGTGTATTTAGCTGAATGAATTCTGCTGGATCTATTTCATCAATGCCTTTAACTGTTTTAAAGACCTGTGTTAGGTCCCCACACAGTCTCCTCTGCTTGAGGATAAGCGGGTTTAACTCCCTGGGTGTGTCAGAGTACGGCATGTCCCTAAATCATGGGATATACTTGCTTGCTCTCCTCTAGGCAGCTTCAAGTGCTGCCATGGCCTTTTTGAAGTGGGGTGACTAGCATGGCCCTGTGTGATTGAGTGAGTGTGTTTTTGTACATGGACTGACTCCTTATCAAGGGTTAACACTTGTCTTTCACACTTTAACATCATAATAGGACTAGACAGTTTAAAATGATGGGCAGATGAATGGATGAAGGTATGATTGATTATAAAGTGGATTAATGGATCAGTGGTTAATGTTGCTGCTAAACAGTCTGCAGGGCCCAGGTGTGATAAACTTATTTGTCATTGTCTGTGGATATAGTCCTTGTGCTTGTTTTATTGAGATGCTGTAATTTTCTCCCACATCAATAATGAATAAATTAAACAAAGTATATTAAATAGAGTTCCCCCATATCCCAAAGTTAAGTACATCAAGCTAGTTGGTGATTCTAAACTTCTCGAGTTTTTGTTTGATTATTCAATCAGGATAAGGTCTAGCTGCTCACAATGAATGCACTGGTCAAGCACATGCTTTATTAACAGTGAATGTGATAATCTTGTATATAATACTGCATAATTTGTTCCTTTATTTTTCTTAACCTTTCAAAACTGTTTAGTCAAGATTAACTCCCCTAGCAATCATATTAGAGAGAGGAAAGGCTAATGCCACAAACATGGCTCATGAAGGAAAATAGTTAAAGGTTATTTCCATTCTAAAAATGAAGGAAGGAAAAGACACAACATTTCTGCTTTATAGACGTCTTCAGGTGTGTAACTGAAAAGAAAAAAAAGGTAACATATATAGAGGGAACAAAGCCAAGCCAGATGGTGACATATTTGTAAGTGACAGCGTGGCTCAAAGTGCCTGGTGAAGAATGTGGATCTTCATGGTGGATGAAAAGTTTATGTAGGTTAGGTGGTCAATGGGAGGAGATAAAAGGAGGGTTAGGAAAATAGTTACAGTTAGAAGGATCTATCTACAAAACAGGATTTTTTATGACCTGTTGGAGAGATAGAGTGTAAGGGTAGAATGGGATGACCAAAAGAATATGGGTTTCATTATTGGGATTCCTTTTATAGTGGATGTTAAGAGGCTTACTCCTGACTTGATTGAAGGACTTGTCCACAATATGAGAAAGGCATCTTCTATCAATGAAGAAAATCCTCATTATGAGTGCTTAATTACAGTAGTCAATCTCATCACTGCAGAGGCGGTAGAGTCTAAGGAACTGTGAAAGAAGGTGACAGTCTTTACAATTCCAGGAATGGAAGGAGTGGTAGAGAAGGCAACTGTACAGACTTTGTACAGTCTCTACTGGAATATTTGAATGACATCAAGAGTTGGATGTCCTCAAATGTTTTGAATTTTAACCAGAACAAAACTGAGGTTTTGATTTTTGGTCCTTCTGAAGTTTTTGGTATGACTGCTAGTAGTGTTGGTCCACTAGAAGCAGCCTTTTCTTTGTTTTTCTGATTTTGGGAAGAACATGCTTTTATTTCATCTCACCTGGCTTACTTTAATTCTCTGTACACAGGGGTCAAGCAGACATTTCTGTATTGCCAACAGCTCATTCAACATTCAGCTGCTAGGCCTTTGACAAAAACTCTGAAGTGAGTAAACATTACTCTGCTATTGGGCTGTCTTCATTAGCTACCTGTAAGTATTAGCTTTTATTGCATGTTTATACATCTTTAATTGGTTTAGCGCTGGTATATCTTACCAGTCTTCTTAAACCATATGCCCCATCTTGGCGTTTAAGATCATCTGACCAGTTGCTACTGGTGGTACCTCAGACAAGGCTGAAGCATAGGGGTGATCGTGCATTTGCGGTGGCTGCTCCATGGCTCTGGAACAACCTGCCACTGGTAGATCTGCTCTGAATTTGAACATTTTAAAATCCAAATTGAAAACATATCTTTTTTCCCTGGCTTTTAATTCAAATTAAAAGGGTTGCTGGGTTGTATTTTATGTATTGGATAACCACTGTACTTTATACATGTTGACTGTAATTATGTAATGTTTTCCTGTTATGCTATATGTTATTTATTGTCTTTCTATTATTACTATTATTTACTGTGCAGAACTTTGGTAAACACTTTTGTATTTTTATATAGGTGCTTTATAGATAAAGTTGACCTGACTTGACTTGACTTGTAACAGACAGAGGTTTAAAGTCCTGGAAAGTTGATAGAAAGACTGATATCTAAAAATGGTAAAGTTGTAATGGAAACATCAACCGCAAACCTGAAAGATGGCATGAAACTAGCAAAATCATCAATGAATTCCTGTATATGATTTCCAGTGCAAGAGATGGCACCAGCACAAGAACACAATCATCAATATATCTTTTGTACAGGTCTGGTAAAAAGCCTAGGTAGGAAGAAAAGAAATGCTCTTCCACTCAGCTGATGCAGATATTGATATAGCTAGGCCTCATTCTAGTACCCATTGCAACTCCACTAACCTGTTTAAAATTATGTTATCAAAAGAGAAGATATTGAGAGTAAGCTCCCGTTTTGCCAGTCTAATAAGGGTGCTTATGGGAAGGTCCTGGAATATGCATCTGTTGAATGCCAGTCTGAGGGCATATGAGACCTTCATTGTGGGAAATGACTGTTGTCACACACGTGCGCAAGGGAGGCAGCTAAAGGGCTTGAGTGACGGCAGTTCTGAGGCATGCCGGGAGCTGGCAGAGTGCACTGACTCTTTTTCTCTCTTTCCTGTAGACCATTCCCGGGAGATTACATCTGGCTCTCTTGACATCACTTCCGGGACCGAGCCAATGGAAGGAGACCTTACTGGCTCCAGCCCCTGTGATGTCACGTCCGGGCTCAAACCAATGGCTAAAGAACATGGGCCTGATCCTTATGACCTCACTTCCTGTCTTCCCCTTTAAAAGCCTGTCCCTTTTCCCTAAATCCTCAGTCTTGTTTTGGACTCATTTGTATGCACATCAGTGCTGTTTATTTTTGATAACAAACGACTTTGCAGCCAGGATACCAGAATATACGGGTGGCTGCCCCAAACCTTTATCAGAGTATGTCTCGCTATTGTGACACTGTATATAGAATGGTGAAGTCCTTGGTAAAGATGAACTATGAAACCTAAAGCTGTCAAACAGCTAACAGCTTACATAGTAGGAATGCTGAAATAAATGTAGTGGGACAGTTGCATGCAGAAACAATAGCATGTCCATTATTGTCCGGTTTGTGGATTTTGAGAAGGTAAAAGTAACATATAGTATTTGTAGGTTTTCAGCAATGAGGCAGTTTTATAACATCAAACATAAGGCGAGAAGAAACCCTAAATGGTAAACCAGTCCATTACTGGACTCACTCATACACACCTCTCACAGTCACATTGTGCCAATTGAAATTTAATTTTATTTGGATACTAATTCTACATGACTTGCAGAGAGCCTTATTTGCTTAGACTTTTTTCCTCTCGTGCAGAACATCTGAAAGCTGTCTCCAGTTAAAATGGTCACTGGCGATAGCTCCATTCAATATGACTTTCTAGATGACCTCCAGGAAGGTTCCGTGCCATGTATTTTTAGGGCCTCAGTGCCTGCAGGGTATTGCCACTTTGGATGGTCTTTGATTTGGTAAGTACAACATGTGGCCCACCAGGCACCATATACTGTATGTTCTCTTAGATTTTCTTCTATTTTTTGCTCTTTCTGCACATAAGATATTCTCATTAGTAGTCTTGTAATGGCAAGTGGCATAAAATATCCTGCATAGACATATCTCTTGGAATACATTCAACTTAAACACTTATTTGCTAACTTGGAGCAGTTCCTAACACTTCATACTTTTATGAGCTTGCTACTGAGACCACACAATGCTTTTTCAGCCTCTTAATTTCCATTTGCAAGTTCTACTCTTACTTATATCTTAGGCAATATACATGTTTCTTCATTTTAAACCATTTTTTGTAATTTCAAAAAGGGTTATCAGTGATATCAAGGCAGTTGAAGGATTCCATTCTTTGTAATGTATTAGTAGGTTTTCTTGAAAAATGTGTTGATATTAGTTGTCCCTAGTACATTGTGCATTATGATTGTGGCAAAGAAGGTGTGGCACAGTTAAATAGGACAAGGCCCTACAATTGCTCCACATTACAGTTTAGCAGATGGTACAAAGGTCTTGTTTGCTCAACCAGAAATGATACAATATAACATACATTCTTCTCTAATATCACAGCTCTGCAAGTATACTGCTTTATCTTTAAATAGTTCTAAATAGTTTCAATTAATCTTTATTTTATTCATCTAAAAAGCATCAGATTTAAATAGTTCTAATTTCAGCCTCTAATAATTATGTTGGAATAGTTATGTGTTGGAATATAATGAATAACTAGGTCCTGGGATGAAAATCTCAGAGCCATTGTCAGACCTTAGGCTGGTGCAGTGGGTCCTCGGTTCCTCCTGATGCAGTACAATGCCAGAGTGTATAGGCAGTTCCTGGATGATGAAAGCATTGACTGACACGCACATTCCCAAGACCTGAATCTAACTGAGAATATCTGGCATTTTTTGTATCAAACACCAACAAGTAGCACCCCAGACTGTCCAGGAGCTCACTGATGCCCTCATCTAGATCTGGGAGCAGATCCCCTAGGATACCATCCCCTATCTCATCAGTAGCATGCCCAGATGTTGTTAGGAGTGCATACAGGCAAATGGGGGCCATGCACACTACTAAATCACATTATGAGTTGCTGTGATGAAGTTCACGTAAGTTGGATCAGCCTGTGATTTCAATTTTTGGCTGTGATTTTTGGTCTGAAAGTGTTGGTAATTTTGGTTTCCATTGACCATTGTTACATCATTTTGTTGGCAATGAATTACAAAGGATTACTCGGTAAAGATTTTCCACTTGATCCAATGTGTGATAGAAGTATTCCCTTAATTTTTTGAGCACTATATGTAAATATATATACATGTCATGTCATTTTTCTTAACACTTAAATCAGACCAGGGTAATGGGGAAGTTGGAGCCTATCCCAGCTAGAACCAACTCTTGACAGGGTACCAGTCAATTGCAGGCAATACACACGTGTGCACACACAGACACACACACACATGCACACGCACACATAGAAACACCAAATACACACTAGGGCCAATTTATTATCTTTATTTATTCGCCTACCGTGAATATCTTTGAGCAGTGGGAAAAAACCTGAGCACTCAGATGAAACCTGCTAAGACATGGGAAGAACAGGCAAACTCCACAAAGGGAGGACTCAGGAAGTGAACCCTGCTCTCCTTAATGTGAGGTAGCAGTGTTTCCACTGCTTCACCCCGCTGTTTTATATATATATATATATACATATATTGTGGAAGATCAGCCTCTACAGACAGACACTGAGACAGCGAATGTCCAAAACACACACGTTTATTTCAGTTCTGCATAACACAGCCACAATAAATCACACGGGTCAGTCCTTTTCCTTTAATTCTCTTTTCATTCTGCCACCTCCACTCCTCTCTCTCTCTATATCAGAAGCTCTGTTCACTGCCACCCAACTCCAGCCCTCTGAATGGAGTGAGGTGGTCCCTTTTATGTCACACCCAGATGTGCTCCAGGTGCTCCCTGATAATCTTCCGGCAGCACTTCCTGGTGTGGTGGAAGTGCTGCCCTTGCACCCGGAAGCACTCCAGGCATATCTGGTTCTTGTTTCAGCAGGACTTCCTGGTGTGGAGGAAGCGCTGCAGTCCATGGCTCAGTTGAATTCATGGCCTGGATGCTATCCAGGGGTGCTGTCATCTTGTGCACCAGGGAAAATATGGCCCTTCTCCCAGTTCTTCCCTTCTTCAGGTGGCCCTGTAGGGTAAGGTCCCTGGTCGTCTGCCACTATATATATATAAAGTACTAACCTTTCTCCTTTGCTTTCTTGCAGAACAAACAATAAGTAACATTTGTCTTCTCAAGGAATCCCAGTTTGGACACCTGCAGGAGTACATGGGAGTTGGAGTCAGGAAGAGCAGCTCTGCCAGAGTCCCTTGGTGACATTATAGTGTGCTGAAGGTGGACAACCTCCCTGGTCCCCACATGACTTGGGAGTGCTTCCAATATGTCTGTTCCACTGTCCTGCTTTTAAAGGTTCCCACCACATCATTTCATTGAGTCAGCAGGACGGTGGAAGGAGAGAAAAATAATAAATTTGTCTTGTAATTGTGTATATGTGACTGTGTTCAATTTGAAAAAGTATTGGTGATCAATAAAGATCCCTTACTCCAACCTGGGAATGTGTTGGGCATTACTGTGTCTGGGGTTTGGGGGCTCATATATGCATATATGGAGTTTAGTGTAGGGTGGCATCAGTGTGCATCTGTAAAGGAATAAAGGATTAAACTTTATTTTTATGCTGAGAATGAAAGAAGGGTGTCAATTTCCATATATTATTCATTTTATTTATTTATCTGAATCTTCGTGATCCTCTGTTAGTCTCTCCCTTCAACTCTTCTTAGTCTAATTCTACTCCTTTCTTGTGCTTATTCCCAAGTTCATGTTTATTGTCATGGGTGCATAGTAAAGTTAAATTCTTACTTGCATATCTCCTCAGAGTTGTGACCTATAATAACAACAAAAAGATGCACTCCCATTAAAAAAATAAATAAACAGCATATTGTCTACTGAGTAATCTTATTACCAGTGGATAGAAACTCTCTCTAAATCTACTGGTGTTGATGCCTTTAATAACGCTATTTGCCTTTCTAAAGCAGCATGCATTATATAAGTAATGACAGAAGGCAGTTAGTTGTCAGGATTTTCTGTATTGCCTTCACCACCCATCACAGAGCTTTTTGATCTTGAGCCAATTATGTTTGCTATTTCCGTTCAGTTTGGCACAGTTCTTTCTGCCTTCCAGCATGCAAGAGTTGTTTCAATACTTAAAGAAGCCAACCCTTAACCCATTTATTCCAATTTCTCTACTGGATCAGTTATCCCTACATCTAATTTAAATGACTTCAAACTGTCCATTCTTGCAATTAAATGCGTCTGCTTCAAAAATATCAGAGTCCTTTTTCCTACAGTAAGTTTAAGTGTACTTCTGTATCTTTTTACTTCTTTGTTCAAAAATAGCTGGATTGGTACAGAGGGTAAAACAACTTTCCACATCCTATCTTTTGCCCAATTTCATTCAACATGAAAAACACCAAGTCTAGGCTTTCAACTCCCTGTTTTAAACATTTCTTAATGCTTCCAGCTCCACATGAAGATCAAGTCTTGATGCTACTTAGCTCTTGACAAGCTTGCTGTCTTCCTCACTAATGCGAACCAAATAGTTTTCACCAAAGTTTTTAGAATGTACAATTATTTGAAGTATATTTTAAAATTGTCTCCCATTTTCAGTAGTATGGCAATTCTCTTCTTAGTGATTATCCATCCATCCATTCATTATCCAACCCACTATATCCTAACTACAGGGTTCTGGGGGTCTGCTGGAGCCAATCCCAGCCAACACAGGGTGCAAGGCAGGAAACAAACCCCGGGCAGTGTGCCAGCCCACCGCAGTCTTAGTGATTATTCCACAAAAGAGAGAGCTGACCATTTACACACATTTTAGCTGTAGTAGTAGAGTCTTGTACCTTGTTATGGATGCAATGAGAAGTCAAGCAAAATGACACCTTTTATTAGCTAACTGAAACGATTACAATATGCAAGCTTTTGAGGCAACTCAGGCCCCTTCTTCAGGTAGTTTGTAATGCTTGACTTCTCATTACTCCTATTTCAGCTAATACTGTATTTTTCTGTTGTTTTGTGCTCCCTAAACAACACAGAGTTAAGAATAAAACACTACACTCTGCTATTAAGTGATGTCATTCATGTGAAATTCAGTTAAGAGCAAATGCTTTCTAACATCTGTAAAAAATGCGCCCCCAAGTTGGGACTTAATGAAAATAAACATTTGGTTGTTCCACAGATTCCTGTTGTTTTGTTCCATTTTTCAACATGGATTTGATTCTCTTCGTTTATATCAGGGTAACTACAGTTGCAACTTAAAATCAGTTCACTGTCTTAAATTATCAGTTAATTAGTTAAGTTGTTTATTGACACCAACAACTAAGCTAGTAGCTCTATAACTCTCATGTTATGGCCTACTTCTATTCACTGTTTAAATTCCAGGATGGTATGCGATAAAGTCTCAAACACAGCAAAAATGGGTGAGATCTTTAAAAGACCAACAAAAACAGGCAAGAACCTACACTGGCCAGCCCAAAAGAGGCTCACCTAAACCAGCTCTTTCCCCAGCTGCTACATACAGATTTAGGCCTTGACAGTTTTATAAATGGGCAGGTGATATTAGACTAAAATGTCCATAATGTACAAAAGTACTCGGTTGGTAGAGAAACTTTAAAAGTTTTGTCTTGTAACCAAAGAGGCAGTGAGTAATCTGTATAAAAGGGATTAATTTAAGGAACTGATAACAATATAACAAAATTCTTAAAATACTATAACAGGATTTGCCTAAAAAGGCTATCCACAGCAACTCAATATATAATCCAGCAAACAAAAACCAAGAACACAGCAAGAAATACAAGAATTAAATCAAACAACCATGCTCACGGCAAACTCTACTACAAAGTCAATCAACTACTACTGTGACCTTTGCTCTGTCCTGCTTATAAACCCAGAGGAAAGATTCAGCAGCAGTGATGTCAGAGCGGCCCCTCCTTCTGAGGCTCCACCCACAAAGTGTAGAGAATGACCAAACATTTAAAGAGGGGAGAGAGAGGTTGGGAGCATGCACTGATACCGCTCATTGCCACACCCACCACACGACGAACCTCCCCGGATTTCCAGATTACGACCCGAGTGCTGCCGTGCAACAGGTGACACCTCAGCACCACACTATTTTTAATGGAGTGGAACAGTGGCTGGAGTGCCAATCCTGTTTTCCTTGCAAGTAGGAGGACCTCCTTGCAGGTTAATGTCATACCCTGCAGGTATGCAGGCTAAAGGGCCCAACATAGTGGAATCACTTCTGGCATTTATAAAATTTGAACTGGCAACCTTCCGATTACCAGCACAGATCCATAGCCTCAGATCCATCACTCCAATCTCTGTTGCGCTTATTTCATTTTTTTTTTTTGGTCCCTCAGGCAAGCTGTATTTATGATAAAAAGCACACGTGGGAACATGTGACATCACACACATTCTGATGACAAATGACTCTGATCAAAATATTTGAACTTTTAAGTACCTCTATACTCCTTTTATTTTCTAGCTGTAGATTAATTCTGTAATTCCTAGTCCTACAGCATCCATCTGTCTCCAGGTTATAAATTATTTTAAACAGTTCTTGTGGCCTTTGTTATTGCTTCCTATTCCCTGGTCAAAAACTAATTGATAAAGAAACACATGCATAAACTACTGGTACAATACAAGAAGAAAGAACAAGAAAGGATTCTTGCAATGCCTGTAATTAAATTCCTGTAATTTCAGTTCACCCAGGTTATTTTGAGCAAACTGATTAAAATTTAATATAAGCAGTCTGCAGTTCAAAAATTGAAGTTCGTTGCCAAACAATTCATCACCTAAAGCATTTTAAATTGTAATTAGAATAGTCACATTTTGACATGGAATGTACTGTCACTGTCTTACACATTTTCTAGCTAACAACACCATTCAATGCGACTTCCAAAGTTCATGCCCTAACAAACTGCAGGCACATGTGTGCAGAAATAGCCAAACACTTAATGACGCTGAGGTGAATTAAAAACAAACAATAATTCATTTTTATCATATCAAACCTTAAATAATAAAACAATTAAATATTTGAACTCTGCATTTCAAAAATGTGCAGCATAGTCCAGAAAACTATTTACTTTATTGTTATTTACCTGTTTGGCTGGCATCTTTATCTAAGGTGACTTAAAACATTTGACAGGTAAAACTGGTTACATTTCTTTTTTTTTTGTTTTTCCATTTGGAGCAAAGGCAGATAGAGTGACTTGCTTAGAGTCATACTATGTCTAGTTTGAAATCCAAAACCTTAACCACCACGCTACACTAAAAAATGCCAGAAATCAGGAATAAATTATAAAGTTTGGAACTCACAACATAAATAAGGGCAGGTCTGGCTTTCTTTTATACCTTTATCTGCTTTATGGGGATTGAATCATAACAAGTGTGCGCAGTGACACCATTGCAGAATTATACACCTAGGGATGGTTCCACAGATGCAGCATCGGTGTCCCCCATCCCTTTACGCACATCATAAAGAGAACATAATACATAATTAAAATGATGCAATAATATAAAATAAATAACAAAATAATATTAATTAAAATAAATGGAAAATACACAAGTAATATTTACAAAACAATATTTTAAAAATAATATTTAAAAGTCATTCAGTTCAGATTTCTGGTAATTTTATTCCAGTTCTTCACCCTCTTCAATCTATTCTGCTCTGTGGATCTGCTGCTGTTATAATGGGCTTCACTAGATTTAGCCGAAATACGGGTTTGGGGTGGGGTTGGGGTAGGGGGATGTGCTTCCCCCATGGAGTTTTGTGGAGTTGAACAGCTTGTTAGGTTCCTTGTGGAGTTTCACAAGAGTTGTTCATGAATGTCAGAAGATCATTGGAGGGACACCAGAGACCTTGAGACAGGCTGGAGGGGTTATCTCAAAGATCAGAAGCTGGATGCCTGACATCAGAAGTCCCATAAGTCTTCCCCAACGATATCACTGGCTGATATACAGTTCTATGAGTCCAGGATTGATTCAGCCCAGTCACCATCTGCATGGAGTTTGATTGTGCTAGTGTAGATTTTCCCCTTGAATTACATTTATTTCCATATCCCAAAAGATGTACCTACTACTACGATCAGTGCCTTTCAAACAGCACATGTGATGTATGATGTATGTCTTCTGAAGGTCCCTTACTTGTTCAAGTTTTATTCCTGCCTTAAACCCAGTGGTGTCTGGGTAGGCGCTTTTTCTCACAGGGTCTCTTTCATACAGTATTTGAGTACTGTGTTGCTCTTTTGACTTGCATTATACACTACCTGCCAATCTTCAGTTAGCTCTGTTTCTTTTTTTTACAAAGATCAAACAAAACAAAATACCCATCTGTCTGTGCTGCTTACCTATTCACAACTCTTTAACAGTTAGACCAAGAGTGCTCTTTCCTTTGTAATGGACAGATGGTAGCCTTACTCGGCTGTGACACCCATCAGATGAAAGAACTGGGGGAGAAAGCGTGCATAGGACATTATCTCTCCTGTAGTGCTAGATGATGTTTCAGATTCCCACAGGGCAGCAAAAGAAATGGAGTACTTTGACTCAGCCCTGTTGGGTTCTGTGGGTGCTGCCGGGGGCAGGGACAGGACAGCCCTATTCATTGGGGTTCTGCTTCATCTGGAAGTACTTTTGGACCACATATGTGGAAGATGGGAAGTACTCCTGGATGGGAGATAAAAGGAGCTTCCTGACTTACATTGATGAGCTAGAGTTGGGTGGAAGGTGGACAAAGTGTGCATGGGGAGAGGAGGAGGCAGTGACAGAGTGGAAAAGACAAAGAGTGTGCCTGTGCTTCTGCTTTATTGTACTTGTGGCTGAGGTGGTGGGAAATGCTTGATAAGGAAGAGTTTCCCACAATAAAAGGCTATTTGTGCATTTTAACTTGTGTCCATACGTATTTGTGTTGGGTGTTTGGGGAGCTGGAGAACACCCATATGTCCACACTTATTTCCAAAGCCTTGCTTTATCACTCTCTGTAAATTCAAAGTCAGCTCTGTGATTTCTGCCATTAGGTCAATATGATCCTAAACTGAAATGGATGGATGAAGTAACAGTATTCTGTAAAGTTCCTTTGTTTAATTGAGAAGAAACAACTAATAATATTCATAATGTTCTCAGAATTTTACAAATGAATCATTGAAAAAAGTATAAATACAAAAGTTACTGTCCTTTTCACCCATCTATAGAGTGACAGTAAAGTTCTGGCCTTTAAAGAGTGTACTTGTGCCTGTCTTTCCTCTTCTCTTGCTGGAAATCACTCCTATGACCAGCTTACGCTCAGTAGTCTTACCCAATGCATCATCAACTGTAGCAGAAAGATGCTTACTCACTACATGAGTTCTCCATTACAAACTAAAGAGGGAAATTAATTAGAAAAGTAAGAGGAATGCCCTGTTTATTTAAAAGTTGGCTATTACATAATAACTGGGCTTTCCCTAACTCTCACCACAACCATTAAGTGCTTATGTTTTTCATATAGTACATCTGAATCAGTAGCTAATATACAGTAAAAGCAGAAAGAAATGTTTTAGACTTACAAGTATTACAAGAAGGTATAGAAAAGGATACATTGTAAAAGATAATGATTCTTGGGCTATGCTCAAAAACATTCCTTCTTAGTGCTTCAATACAAATTTCACTTCTGTAGTCTAAATAATGAGAATGCCGCTTTGTACCTTAAGACAAGCACTCATTATCAGTGAACCTTGTGTCAACATTGTACTCCCTCTTTGCCAGGGCTGAGTGGCCTCTTCCCTTCACTCAGAAAATATTTCTCAGAGTATAGCAAACATCACACAAGTCTGTGAGCAACAGCGAGTCGAAAATGAATGTCTGCGGTTATGTCTCACTCGACCTGGCATTTTCTTATGCTCAATGTTAAAGTCAAATCACCAGCTTTCATATAGTTAGAGCACTGAATACCAGTTTTAATGCAAACTAGAGTCAGGGGAAAAATCTAAAGTATATTAAAATCCTACATATATGTTTCCATGTACTGCTTATGTGTTTCCTGTAATACCATCAGTAATTTGGGCAACTACATGAAAAATAAGTTATCCTTCATGACCAAAATAATGTCTCAGTCTCTAGCTTTTAAACTGGTCATTGCGGGGTGAAGGTATAGAAGTTGATTGGCCACCCAGCGCCCATATGTCGAGCTTTCCTAAGCTGGAAATCAAAAGTGCCATAATTAAAAATGTGTTGTGTTATTTTTTATTAATTAAATATAAACTTATCAAAAATGAAAAGGTAACATAATTATAAAGGTACAACAGCCCAAGCCACAGGTCAGATACTGTAGAACAGGAGGACTCAACTCAGGTCCAAATTTTTAATTAGAACCTATTCATTTACTGCTAAAGCCATGTTTTTGGGCTTAGTTTTAGTAGCACATTTGTTATGATTCAGAAAGCTTAATTGCCTATTTTAATTTTAAAGGGCTGCATTAAGGTTTTATTTGTTGCCCACTTTCTTAACTAGCCTACAGTTAATAATGAGGTACAAATGACAAAGGAACCACCAGCTCTTAAATTAAGGTGCTTCCATTTAAACCTGTGTATGCATCATGAAATATCTGTGTTATTATCATGTCTTGAAATAAATGACAGTCAAGGAAAGAACGAAGAAGTACAAATCCATTCAGGGTCTCAAAACAAATGGATAATGTCCTCAGAAAATGAAAAATCTGCAATGTGATAAGATTTATCTTGGAAGAATGAAAACACTAACAAGTCATAAAATTTACCAATTTTCATTATGTGCTAGGCTTGGCTTCTAATTATGATACTGTTTGGAATGGAAACCTGCACCTACTTCAGACTTCCAGGACTGGAGCTGAATACCTCTACTGTAGAATAAACCAGTGCATCCCCCCATCCCAAAAAGAAGGAGAGAAGTTATCACAAACAGACTGCACTTCTAGAATGAAAACGAGTAGCAGTGAAGAAAAGATACACTATAGGACAATAAAGAGCAAGGATTTAAACAACTTAGATTATGGAAGCCACTTTTCAATTGATTTGTTGGATGCCTCATTAATCTACCACAATTTGAGATGAATTAACTTAATACTTGTCTGACATCCTTATTGAAGTCTGCTTACAACATTTCAGACACAACCAGTTACATTTCTCTAATTGGAGCCTGAGAAGGTGAAGTGACCTGCTCATGGTCACATAGAGTCAGTAGTGGGAAATGAACCAACAACCACAGGGTTTGAGGACTAATGTCTAAACCATTAAACCACACTACCTACTTATATCAGATTTACAAAAAAATTGCCAGTTGTCCACAGTAACACACTAAGGGGCTTTCTAGTAAGAAACTAAAAGCATTTTGGCTGTATATTCTGTTAATTATTAAGTATTTCTATTTAATAAAATATAGTTTAATAATCTGCGGTGGGCTGGTACCCTGCCCGGGGTTTGTTTCCTGCCTAGTGCCCTTTGTTGGCTGGGATTGGCTCCAGCAGACCCCTGTGACCCTGTAGTTGGGATATAGCGGGTTGGATAATGGATGGTTGGATGGATAGTTTAATAATAGAATAAAACAGAGTTTAATTAATTAGAATAGAGCTTAAAACAACAGAATTTAATAAAAATCCTATTGAAATGGTGTAATGTCAACCAATGCGTATTTCTGTAACAGCTAAATATTTGCTTACCTTTCAGTTGAATCATGTAATTATTGTTAGCCATTTGAGCTGATCATTACATTATCCTTGCCTGCACAAGCATAACACTCACCCTTTAATAAAAGTTAAAAATTTTATGTTTGAAATATTATTTCAAAATCTTTCAGATGTTCTTTCTGCTCAAGAATCTGCTGTGTGTTGATACCAGGTAAACATTGAACTCCTTCAGATTACAAAGGCAGCTCTCTCATCTCTGAGCCATAAAGGAGAACCTCTCCTTGGAATGTGATACCTTCTAAGTCATAACGGCACACCTACATGTGTTCACCATCAGGCTGGCTCTCTTCCAGCGCCCCCCCCAGCTCCCATTCACGCATGGACTGTTACATATGTCGAGGATGCCACCATAATCTGTTAGGCTAGCTGTGTGCATTAACATTCTGATAGTCAGAGCTTATTAATGTAAAAATCAGAAAATCTGTGGTAACTTTTGTGGAACTTTTTCAATCCAGATAAAATCATAGCTGAAATACAGGCCAATCTTACTTTACTGAATGTACCATTATTTTCGAACCTGAGCACACATTAAGATCTCAAGATGTCATCCTGCTAATGATTCCAAGGATTAATAAAATAAGAGTGACATTTGTGAGCTTTTAATTACCTGGCCCTAAAGCTATGGAATGATTTGTCTGCTACAATAAGAGATGTCCCTTCAGTCTCAGCTTTTAAATCCACCCCAAAGACTTGCTTCTTCAGTTTAGCATACCCTGACTAGAGCTGCTGATTAGCTGTGCATACTGCATCTCTGCGGTTAGTCATTAATGCTAAAATACAGTATAAGTAATGTGATATTTATAAACTTTTACTAACCCTCCCCTATTCTGCTTCTCTTCTCGGTACTCACATGTGGTGCTTGATGCCACTGTTCTACTGCCAAGTTGTTTGCCTGCCTATGAAAAAGTCATCTATGATAAAGGAGCACTGGAATCATTGGATAGAAGGGTCCTGTCATCAGATTGGCTGGTCCAGCATTGATTCAGTTGTGGAATGGCCAGCTTGTTGGCAGAGATCACCAAGAATCTGAACAAACCTACCTCCTCATATGTGATAGTTTTGTATTTTGTGAATGATATAATCTGTTCTTGCATTTTGCTTTATAATTTGTACTCTTGTGTTGTATGCCTGAGGTGACAATGATAAATTGGCAGTATAGCTCTGTGAAGAGGATTACATGAGTTGTGTTTTATGTACTGTATTTACCACTTATTTTGACACCCATTGCATGCCCAACCTACTTAGAAAGGGTCTCCCTCTGATTTGCCTTTATTGAGATTTCTTCCCTTTTTTCCTGCTTCTTCTTCTTCTTTCGGCTGCTCCCGTTAGGGTTTGCCACAGTGGATCATCTTCTTCCATATCTTTCTGTCCTCTGCATCTTGTTCTGTTTCACCTATCACCTGCATGTCCTCTCTCACCACATCCATTAACCTTCACTTAGGCCTTCCTTTTTTCCTCTTCCATGGCAGCTCTATCCTTAGCATCCTTCTCCCAATATACCCAGCATCTCTCCTCTGCACATGTCCAAACCAAAGCAATTTTGCCTCTCTGACTTTGTCTCCCAACCGTCCAACCTGAGCTGACCCTCTAATGTACTCATTTCTAATCCTATCCATCCTCGTCACACCCAATGCAAATCTTAGCATCTTAAACTCTGCCACCTCCAGCTCTGTCTCCTGCTTTTTGGTCAGTGCCACCATCTCCAACCCATATAACATAGCTGGTCTCACTACCGTCCTGTAGACCTTGCCTTTCACTCTTGCTGATACCCATCTGTCACAAATCACTCCTGACACTCTTCTCCACCCATTCCATCCTGCCTGCACTCTCTTCTTCACCTCTCTTCCACAATCCCCATTACTCTGTACTGTTGATCCCAAGTATTTAAACTCATCCACCTTCGCCAACTCTACTCCCTGGAATCTCACCATTCCACTGACCTCCCTCTCATTTACACACACGTATTCTGTCTTGTTCATACTGACCTTCATTCCTCTCCTCTCCAGAGCATATCTCCACCTCTCCAGGGTCTCCTCAACCTGCTTCCTACTACCGCTACAGATCACAATGTCATCAGCAAACATCATAGTCCACGGGGACTCCTGTCTAATCTTGTCTGTCAACCTGTCCATCACCACTGCAAATAAGAAAGGGCTCAGATCCGTTCCCTGATGTAATCCCACCTCCACCTTCAACACATCCGTCACTCCTACCGCAGAGGTCACCACTGTCACACTTCGCTCCTACATATCCTGTACAACTCTTACGTACTTCTCTGCCACTCCCGACTTCCTCATACAATACCACAGCTCCTCTCGAGGCACCCTGTCATATGCTTTCTCCAGGTCTACAAAGACGCAATGCAATTCCTTCTGGACTTCTCTAAACTTCTCCATCAATATCCTCAGAGCAAACATTGCATCTGTGGTGCTCTTTCTAGGCATGAAACCATGCTGCTGCTCACTAATCATCACCTCACTTCTTAACCTAGCTTCCACTACTCTTTCCCATAACTTCATGCTGTGGCTCAACAATTTTATTCCCCTGTAGTTACTGCAGTCCTGCACATCCCCCTTATTCTTAAATATCGCCCCGTGGCTTTCTACAACTACTACAGCCCCTCACGAAGCCGCGAGCGCGGTGATTATTTATTTAAAAACTGGCCCTTGCTGAGAGCGCTGTGGACCCGCTATACCACACTGAGATCAGGAGGAGTTAGTCTGCATTTTAACCTCGGATTTTTAATGGATTTATTTATTGATTTTTTTATCCTTAATTTTCACAATTATTTTTTATGGATTTATATATGTACTGTTTTTTAGAACACTACATCATTGACACTTTTGTTGATTTTACTTTTGTTTTGACTGGTTTTTAATAAAAGCACTTTTCCACCATCCTCTGGTCACCATCAGTGAATTATCCTCATATGTCAGCTCATCTTGATCATAATTATCGACGGTGTGGGTTCAGCAGACTCCCATGTGGGAAGAGGGAGTGTGTAGGGGACCGGCATCATCACACACTTGCCCTCCAAATAGCACAGCTGATAGAAAATAACATTAGAACAAGGCAGCTTGTGCACATACAAGAAGTCTCTTTACCATGACTGTCTGTGCATGCTTAGTTAAAACGTGCTTGTTCTGTACTCTGTGAAGTGATAGTTAAGCTTCAGCAGGAGTTGGCTTTCAAGGTTCTTGCAGTGAAGCTGTGACCGTTTAGCAGTGAACAGGAGCCCCACATAATTAAAAATTCTCTCACAGGCTGCAGACGCAGGAAGTTTGTGTGTGGTCATGTGACTGCATGGCTATGTTTGATTGGTGAAATGGAGTCATGTGAGTATTGTTGTTAAGTCTGATTGGTGAAACAGTCATGCAGTAGATCCACTGGCGACTTCTCTCTGGCAAAAATATAGTGTAACTAGCAGAATACCCGCGCTTCGCAGCGGAGAAGTACTGTGTTAAAGAAGTTATGAAAAAGAAAAGGAAAAATTT